>JAECZD010000019.1:1910423-2529173 GCA_024349325.1 Pogonomyrmex californicus
AGAGAGAGAGAGAGAGAGAGAGACGGACTTTACGAGCCCGAGCGGGTCTCTCTAACTACGACGATATTAACGAGCACCTCGAATCGCAGCTCACGTAGCGACAACCTCGCGCGGCTTTATCGCGCCGCCAATCGCCGCCAGTCGGGGACGTAATCTATACGCGCTGCGCGGCGTTTCCCAGAAAGCACAAAGGACGCAGGAAGGAGAAGAGAAGCCGCGCGCGGCGCGTCCTTCGCTCTTCTCGCGCGGCGGCGAAGACGCGCCGCGGCCGCTCTCGCGCTATCATTTCTAAAATTACGAATCGCCATCCTCCGGCCGTTTAACGAAGGCCGCCGTCGTGCTCGTCTCACGATGAGAGATGTCGAACCGTCGTTGACGTTTGAAGAGTACACGCGGAGGCTTCGAATCTGTGGGTTTGAAGTTGGCGTCCCGACATTTAAATTCCGTAATTCTGAATAGCCGCTTTGTCTTGAGGAGAGACTGGAAAGTCTCTTTATAATTTATAAGAAAGGTTGATTCGTCGATTAAGGTGATTAAGATTTGTTAATCTAATACAGATCTTAAATTTAAATTTAAAAAAATAGGATGCTAATTTTTTAATCGGAATTTGATATCGAGTTTTAAGCGGCTTAACAGTTTTGGTTTTTGCGAAGGTCGCCGTTGTGCTCATTTTATGATGAGATATGTCGAACCATTGTTTAAAGAGTACATACGAAGTTTGAATCTGTGGTATTTGAAGTTAGCATTTTAATATTTAAATTCCATAATTTTGTATATTCGCTTCTCGTTTTGAAGAGATTAAAAATTCCTCTATAGTTTATAAAAAAGTTCCTCTGAAATTGACAGATTTTAATTTAGATTAAAATTTATTAGTCTAGAGATATTAAATTTAAATTTAAAAAATAGAATGCTAACTTTTTATCAAAACTCGATATTGAATTGTTCCGAGTGGATTAATAGCTTTATTTTGCGAATACTACAGTTCCATAACATGATATATAAAAACATTTTAGTTACAGAGAGAGAGAGAGAGAGAGAGAGAGAGAGAGAGAGAGAGAGAGAGAGAGAGAGAGAGAGAGAGAGAAAGAGAGAGAGAGAGAGATTTATATTATATACTATATTAAAATATGAACAATGAAAGGCACCCGGATTTTGATACATCTTTTATTATCAGAAAATTCATTTTAATTAAAAAAAAAAACTATCTTATATTTCTAAATATTCAATTATAAATAATAAAATAATACATGAGACAGCGATAATTTTTCATACAAAATCCCGAATTTATATCCCGATATAAACTCTCGCAAAAGAGTTTTCTCATATGTCTCAAAAGATAAATCAAAATTGACCATGTAAAAGAAATGTTGTTTCTCATCGTGTGTGTGTGTGTGTGTGTGTGTGTGTGTGTGTGTGTGTGTGTGTATGCACATATATATGCATATATGTAGGCAATATCTCAATTGATGCATCTCCTCCGACGAGATCACGCTCCGTGATGAGGGAAAATACCGTAGGCAGGCGCTTTAAGTGTCATCGCTAAAATTACTTAGCGCAGCTCCGAACGGCTTCCTCGCCGATTTCGGCCGCCGTCGTTCGGCCACCCGCCGACCGGCCGTGACGCTTCTCTCTCGCCCATCGCGAACCATCACGCGGGGAACTTCAGGAATGTCCGGAGCGTTAAACTTAGGCGTTACCGAATCACGTCTGTCTGCGCGTCGTGGCGTCACGGTCACTGAAATTCCGATCCTGCGCGAGAAAGTGCCGACGGTAATCCTGAGAATTACAGAAATTGCCCGGGGCGATCGATCGATCGGTCGGTTGACAGGGAATAAATATATCCGCCTAATATCCGCCTTTCTCCCTCGGTATTGACGACGTTATTTATTAAATCATCATTAGCGCGCTTCGTGATATCATGATGCCGAGTATAACTCGAAGTTATAACTCGAAAGAGATTTTTGAAAATACTTAGTAAAAAAATAATCTTAAGGATGGAAATTCTTTTTGTGATGAGAAGTAGCAGTACAGAATATCTTCATTAATCGATTTTATATCTCTTTTCAATTATCGTTATTTCTTATAGATCAATTTTTTGCGGTTTTATTTAGATGCAGTATACATCACGCAGAATAAGCATGTTACTTTATGAATTTCGTTCGTGAAATATATTAATATTATTTTATATTTTTAAAAATACTAAAACAGACATAAATAATAATAAAGACATTTTGATAGAAAGTCATCGATCATTTTTCTTACAATTTACTAACTTAGTTAAGCTTTTTGGAATCTTGATCAATTCTTGGATCTTCACGGGTTATGATTTTACAATTTTTTCAACTTTATGATTTGGCACAGCTGAAGGTTTACGATTTCGGGAACGAATTTTTCCTTTATATTGCATAGAGTTATTATTGGAAAAACAATTTCGAGAATATTCCGAGAGCGGAATCAACTTGTCAGACGTAATTTGTTTTCCACGATCGCCGAAAATAAGAACAGTGCAACATCACGTGACAAGATCGATAGATGTGTTGCCACTTTTGATATAATCAGGCAATAGTGAAGTAAACTAAAAAAATCTACATACATAATTTTATTTATCCAAAAGTAAATTTGACGAAAAAGAAATTTGTACAAAAAGAAAAAATAAATAAGAAATATTCACAAGTGGGGCGAGGGGGGGCAGGGGGGAGGAGAAGGATATTTACCGGGATGACGGTTTTTTATTCATGACTATCATCGAACCGACAGCTTCCGGCTATTCGCGACGACCTTCGGGCCATTCACCTTGCTCTGCATTGTTCGTCGCGAGATCAACTCAAACTTGGTTCGTTCGTGTCATTATATGCGCGTGCATCACAGCGTGCGTCGACGAGTCACTCCTCGGCCGAACCGTGAATCATTTTCGCACGCCACGCGACGGCCCCCCTTTGCCCGGCATCTTTGTCAAGCATGTTTCAATACACCGCACGCATCACGCGATATGAAACAATATTACATACACGACTCAAGTAGAAAAAAAAAAATCTCTTTTAGAAATTTGAATGCAAAATCTAAAAAATGCATCGATAATAAAATTTTGAATTATAATTATAAATCCGTAAAAAAAAAATCAATATTTTTCATGAATTCGAGACACAAATAAATATTTTGTGCACGGACGATTTTTTTTTTAATAAATTTCAACTGGAGAATCATTTCGGACGGATGTTAAGAACGCGACGGAAAAAAAAATTGAGTCTAATGAAATTCCTTCTGGAGAGGGATCTATCCCGAATTGTACCCTGTGTAGAATATTACAAAGAAAGACAGCACTTGATTTTGCAGCACGTGGTGTACGTCGACGTTCACTAATATTCGTTGCTATCACGATTGGAATGGAAAAAGAAGGGGGGGGAAAAAACCTCATTTATTCGCAGCACAACTACGCAGAAGCACTATTTATCTGCGTTTCAACAGAATTTCCTCCTTCGAGATATGGAGGAGCAAGAACCGAGTGCGCGCGACGTCGCGCTTTTTTTCTCTTTTTTACAAAGCCGACGGCTGTTGGCATGCACACGCGTCTTCCGTCTTTTGCGATGTGCGGTTGCTCGCTCGCGGCCGCACATGTGTGCACACGTGCGACGGAGACGACACACGAACGCACACGTATGCCGGACACGTACGGCACGGCGCGCGCGCGCGCGCGCAATCCGCGATTCTATAAATAAATGTATGTGTTCGCCGTTCCCTCTAATCTGCCCTCCGAGCGCGCGTTGCGAGAGTCGTCTACGGACAAAGGGCGATATCGGCCACCAGAAAATGCGATTGCGAAACGCGCGTCGCAGATAATAGCCGCGCGGTCGCTCTCGCTCCGAAATGCGGCGAGAATGCGTGCGAAAGCGCACTCGCCTACATCGCGTCACATCACGTCACGTCACGTCACGTCACGTCACGTCACGTCACAACGCAACGCAACGCAACGCAACGCATCACATCGCATCGCCATCCGTGTAATTCTACACCGCGGAAAATAGATCCTCGTCTAGAGCGTCGCTTCCAGAGCGAGGACGATAGACTAATTGCGCGATCGAATCCAGAAAGCGTGCTCACGTCCACTCGCCACGCTATCGCGATCGAGAGAGAGAGCGAGAGCGAGAGCGAGAGCGAGAGAGAGAGAGAGAGAGAGAGAGCGAGAGAGCGAGAGAGAGAGAGAGAGAGAGAGAGAGAGAGAGAAATCATACGCTTATACGGCAATTGAGATATAAATTAATCGGGACGCACAAGACTTGCAATTGCTCCTTTTTTATTGCAATATCAATTTTGGATATGTTACGTGTACATTAAAAAATATAAAAACAAAAACTCGTGTTAAAAAATTCGATATATTTAAATCTGTTCTATTATACCATAATTTCCAAAAATATCCAGAATTAAAAATCTGTTAAAATAATTTACTATAATTTACTATAATTTGTAACTACTATTAATTTCGGATTAATTGGCAATATTTGTTAGAAACATCGCGACGTGCAGATTAATGGCCTTCGCGTGCGCAGGTCTAATAATAATTGAAACGTTTTGCAATTTTGTTGAGTCCATAGCATATGATTTCCAGCTAGTTTTGAGAAAACCGTGTGTAACCAGAATTTAAGTAAATTCGATTCAAATTAAAAATCAAAAACCAAATTATACCATACGTTCTTTATTTACAAAAAAATTAATAACTATTCAACAATTTCTCTTCACTTAAAAAAAATATGCAAAAATTGACAGCGGTAATAATTTAATTTTTCTTCGAAATATCTAGAATCTGAATATATAATTAAGACGAGAATATATAATTAAGATGTCGAGTCGATTTTGAATATAAAAATTGAACAATCGTATTAAACGATCGAGTTCGTCGCTCCGAAGCTGATGACGGTAAAAACTTCAAATTAGATTAGAACTCACGTTTTTCGATGATCCCTGCCAAACTTATTTATCAAATATGGTCGGCATAAACGATTCTCGGTACTCGCTTGCGATAGTTTTCAAGGCGGGTGGAACTTCCATTGCACAATATTGCACAATTCCCCGCTCGTTCGCAATCCCGCATCATCCCGCGTGAGCCGAACGTTCGTCCGTTCGCTTCGAGAAGCGAGGAAGCTTTCTCTCCTTCAAGTTCACAGAAATTGCGCGATTAAATTCGCTGCTTCGCTACCCACGATCGAACGAACCACGATCGACGACGGCGGGGATCTTTCCGTTGATCTTTCAACGGCAAAAGCTTCGCTGTGCGATCGGCGATCCGCGATCGAAATTAATCGAGCGCCGTGAATGAAACGCGGCTCTCTCTCTCTCTCTCTCTCTCTCTCTCTCTCTCTCTCTCTCTCTCTCTCTCTCTCTCAACGCTCCCTCGAACATCATCCGCCAGCGGTCGCGTTTATTTTCAGATTAGAAACGCGAGTCGTCTCTCAGAGAACCTCCTCGCGCCTCTTCGGGGCCCTTTCTCGAGTCGACAAAGAGCCACTTCATTCGCGCTACGCGATCACAATGAGATCGAATATCCGCCCCGCGTATCCGTAAAACGTATCTCGATGTCGGAGTTTACACGCGTCGCAACGTGTGCGGTAAATATTCTTTGAATGAATTCTCTTCTCCGAGCCAAATCAAAGTGTACAATTAGAGAAGGATGATAATAAAAATTACATTTGCGGGGGGGGGAGGAGAGGGGGGAGAACATTTGCGTCTTAAAAGATTAAAATAATTAGTTCTGAAAAAAATTCAGAATAAATAAAAATCGCGTTGTTTATCCATTGTGCATCCATTTAGAGTATATTAGAGGTATCTTTTGCGTATTCCGCAAGGAAAGTTAAGATTCGAGTTTGAGCGGCATGCTCCGTGAGAGAGGTTAGATTCGATTATGTGTAGTCAGGCGAACAGAAGATGGTTTACCTATTCTGGGATATTTTCACCGGTTTACTTTCTGGACATTAAAACGAATCAATTTGCTCAGCGAAGATGTTCGGAGGTCTTCGCGTTTGAAAGATGATATCTTTTTACGATTACCTGCTGATAAAGCAACTCCTGCGCGAGTATATTCGCAATGTCGACCGGGTCCATGGCGGTGGCCATAGCTCGAGGGATCGGTTATTCGTTCAGTGTTCGTTTGTTCGTCGTCGAAAGTATGACAGTGAGATAAGGAGAGATAATATATATATATCTCGAGGAAGGGAACGGAGGAAGGGATAACAACGAGAAATTGGGAAGGGTGGGAATAAGTGATGAAGAACAAATGTGTGATATCTCAGTCGATCGTTCGTTCGTAAGAAGATCGTTCGGGTGCGCGTCGGTGTGCGCTTCCTTCTCTCGTGTGTCTTCCTTCGCACCCCCCTTTTCTTCCTTTATAACCGTACCACCCTCATGCGCTCGTTTCTTCTCACTTGTCGAAGAGAGTTCGTCGTTACCACTGCGTCCTCCACCGACGCCTCCTCAACACTGAGCGAAGCGACGCCGACGCCGCTCGTCGTGGCCTTACGCGACGACGAAAATCCGTCCTAAAAATAACCTTCGAATTTCGAGTATGTGCGATGAAGGGGGGAGAGAGGGGGGAGAGAGAGAGAGAGAGAGAGAGAGAGAGAGAGAGAGAAGCGAGGATAGAAGAGAAATAACATTTTGCAGTTTCATTTTGGTCTCACGTGTGTGGACCATTGACCGCTAAAAAAAAAATCCTCACTCGCTTACAAACTCGCGTGTCTGGATTCGTATACGCATTTTAAATGGTTACATTTGACTCGACACGCCGATATTTGCAAATTAGATGAATAAATAGGTAAATAGAAGTTTCGGTTCATAGGCGTAATTTAGAACTGTGGAAGATCTCTGGACAATGAGATAACGGGACAGTGACTTTGCTCCCGATCAGTGGTTTTCCCAGTTTCACGCAAAATTCCCTGTTACGTGGCCGCTCTGTCTGGAGAGCCTTAATTAGTTCGAGTTCTAAGTTTAACACCTGTGTAAGATCGTTTGTCGTCGACGCCGGTACTCGCGGATTCGTCAACTTGGACTTGAGCCAGAAGAGTCTTTCGCCAGCGACAGTCTTCTCAAGTGTGTGTACCGCTTCATAATTTCAAGATATTGGCTATTCGGGAAAGAGGCATAAATTAATGACTGACGGGTTATTCACATATTTTTCTATCAAGATGTCTAAAAATAATTACTCGTGCAAATAGATCGGCTGTCTCGTTCAAATAATTACCAAGTTAATAAAAAAAGTATATAGTGCAACTGTAATGAGACTTTCACAGACATTTTTAATTTATTTTAGAAATAATCATAAAAGATTTATATTTTAATAATATATATATATATATATATATATATATATATATATATGATATATTTATATAAAATATATATTATATAAATATATTTACATAAAATGTTTATGTATATATATATATATATATATATATATATATATATATATATGTATAATTTATAAACTTACACGTACATATATATAATTTTCCATCTTTTTAAATATAAAAATATTCTGTATTTTTTTGGTGCAACGTCTGCTGCTGCAATTTATGCGTTGTTTTTAATATACTGGAAAAGAATTATAATAGAGTAGCAAAGGTTTAAAACGGTCGCGTCATGCTGGATGAAGTTGTTTGTCTATCTCGCTGGACATTTCCAGGATGTGGCTTCCTCGTATCGCATCGTTAAGAAGTCGATGTGGCGCCACGATGATAGCAGACTTAGTATTTTAGAAACATATTTCGGATTGTTGTCTCTCTAACAAACAGTTTTCGATACAGATTTCGACAAAAACAGAGTTCGATCAAACTACTACATATAAATATTCGAATATAATTAAATCAAAATTATTTAAATATAAAATTAAAAGCTTAAGCCTGATTTCGATCGTTACATTAAAGATTTTTGCGATAAATTACTAAAGTTAATAATAATATGTAAAATAAATTATATAAAAAAATGAAACATTTTTTGCACGCATGGTTTGCGTTTTTTTTTTTTTTTTTTTTTTTTTTAATTAGGAAATCAATGCTTCATTAAAATTTGTTCATGTTTTTATATCATTCGTGAAGGGAGACTCTCCGAACACGGCATGGACATCAAAACCAAGCTTATCTCGCGATATGAAAACATGTGACAACCAGGTTATGATAAACAATCCGTATGTTTGACCAACCGAGCCTGTCACAGGTTTCTCCAACACCAAACATATGTCGTTGCAATAATCATTGCATATGAAAAGATTAGACGCCCATCGAGACTACCAGAAAATTTTATTCAGACATTTTTCAAATGAAAACAAAAAAGAAGAATGAGTCTTTGACAGTCTTTGACATTTTCTTCTCACTCCTCAGAGCAATGAAATACATTTCATCTTCACGATTTTCAAAATAAAATTTTATTACTTTTCATTTTGTATTAATTCACGTTCTCTCTCAAGACTTTCATTTCTTTATATTTCAAATTACTACATACAACATATATCCTTTGTAAACATATATAGCAACTAACAAATAAGCAGCAACGGACAAAAATTAGAATTCGTTTCTAGGTATAAACCAGTCTTCGTTATTAAAAACCATTTCTTTCTATTGGACGATGGTGCGTGATCGAAGACTGCATTTATTTTTGCGTAATGCAACGCGTGATTATTACGTAACGAACAAGTAAACAGTCACATCAATCGAGAACCGCGCAATATTTACTTGTATATGTAACGCATTCTCCCTCTCTCTCCTTCTCTATCTCTCTTTTTGTGCTGCCCTTCGCACGCGCGGTTAATTATGCCACTGATAGATATTACGCGGTAAATAATAACGCAACTACGTCAGAGTGTTCTACGCGAAATCGCCGGAAAAAAGCGTGGTTAAAAGCCGCCACCGCTGCCGCGGCTGCAAGAGCCGCAACCTTGGATAACAAAGGAACCTCTATCTTTACTTCCATTTTTGCTGTTTTTTAACGCTTCCGCTCGCGAGATGCCTCGATGCCTTCTTAATACCCCCGCACTTCGCAACTCGAAGAAGTCGCAAAACTTTCAACAGGAGATAATGGCAAACGTCATAAATAGAGAGCACAAGCGTTCATTTCTCCATTTTATCTCGATGTAGTTATGTATACGTACTTTCAATTTCACCTCGCGCGATAAAGACATTATTCCCGGGCTCCGATAACTCTCTCGAATTCATCGAAACTTTTCCGTGATCGATGAAAAAGAATTCCAAGTTGACGGCGAATAACATCATCTCCGCGGCGTAACGTTCAACACGCGCGTGTCTTACAAGTGGAGTTTCCACGAGTCGAGAGGGAAAACTTTTCCTTCCACGTCCGCGAACGTGTCGATGCCAATGGCAGGTCGAGAACAAAGAATGTAAACATGATAACGGGCGTATGCGGCGCATTGTGCGTTTCGAATGCATCGCAACGGGCGGCGGCCCTCCGTGTTGCGTGCGCGTGCAAAGTGCAGCGTAGCGCAGATAGAGAAGTAATATCGCAATTGGAAGAAAATTCACTTCATTTCACTTCATTTCATTTCACACGGCGATCGAAAGAGCCGTGAATGGAGATCAATAAGCTATCGATATTGTTCTGTTGACAAACGAGAGTTGTCTGTGAGAAAAAGACGACGTTAAAAAAAAAGACGGGGGAAAAAAAAAAGAAAAACAAGAAGTTAATTGCAATTAGATTACGCAATGAATGCGATGTCTATTTGTTCTCTTGTGTTTTATAGAGTTCGGAAACTGTGCAAGTGTCGGCGCGATATTCGGAAAAACGCACAGACGTGCAACGCGATCGGGGTTTCCCGGAAGACCACCGGCAGGATGGATATGTGATTTCGAGTCGTGTCGAGTCGGATAACGTCACGATTCAAAGTAGCTGAAAATCTACCGAGATAGTTTTCTCAAGTTTAATTAAGTCGTTGCGACAATTTCGCATCGTGCCACAAAATGCACACATTTGATTGATTCGTCCAACAGATGCGTGTAAGATATGCCATTATGTGCTGCGATTATCTAGCGTAATGTGACGTCAATCAGCAGCGGCGATGTCGTCACTCGGTTATATTTTTTTTTTCTCAAATCGTCAACGAATGATATCGAGGAATCGCACATTCAACAAATATGATAACACGCAATTGGATGCATAATTCGTCTGCTCTGGGAAACTTAATGAGCTATCACGATTAAAAACTCATTTTACGTATTAGACAAATAATTATCATTTACAATTAATATACGTTATATATGCATATATATATATATATATATATATATATATATATATATATTTCGCAATCATTGGAATATATCTCGTTGTATGAATTATTTGTGTTTTATTTTATTTTATTTTAACAAGCGACATTGTTGTTACACTCACCTACAAGTGTAGACTTTACAAAGTAGTTGTGCGGAACAGTCAAGGCAGAGATACGTGGATTTTAATTACTTTAAAAAGCGCGCTTGCGTGGACGGTGGTTACGTGCACGAAATCAAACCGTGCGGCGAGTCTAAAGTGCAAACGTCGAAGAAAAACAAACGCGAGGAACAGCGAGACGATAATAACGACACTGGAAAATAAGCGCGCAATAATTTGTCTTTTTCGCCGAGGCACGGCGAGGATCTGCGCGTTCGGGGTTTCCCAACGAACGGAGCGACATCCGTGGCAATTTTTTTTACGATCGAGGCGTAAATAACGACGGTGACGATTAGAGGCGGAATCGTCACCTGAGCGAAACGACCTGCGGCAATCGCGGCCGGATTTACGAGCGAATTGAAGTCTGTCGCGAGCGGGAGAGCTCGGAATAAATTCATTATCGGGGCGTCGCTAAGAGAACAGTTAACGACGGGACAACGCGCAAGGACGCGGCGTTAAGGCACCTCTCCTTTTTTTTTTTTTTTCGCGACGGAGCCTAAAATGGGAATGATTTTCGACTCACCTCGAAACGGAGAGCTCGGGACGGCGGGAGGACGACCTCGTGCCTGTTCGTGAAGCTACGGTCTCTGTCTCAACGGCCTAACCTGAACTGATCGCGTTTCCTTTCACAGAAACGAAGCGTGGCACGTCTCGTACGCGTGCGTTTCTGACAATCGTCCTGACGTCACGCGGGAGCGTGTGCGAGGAAACGTCGCCACCGTCGTCGGCCTTGCGGTGAATTCGATAGACCGCCACCACACAACAAAGCGAGACGAGATAAAGAGAGGGAGAAATAGGAGGGAAAAAAAAAAAGAAACGGGAGAGACCAAGAACGGAATCCCAACGACGAAAGCAACCGCAGAAGAGGCCTGCCGCGCGACCACTTCGGACGACAGTCGCAGTGACACTGACAGCGCTTCTGTCATCGCGCCGTCGCCACATGGTCGTGCATGCGCGCGCGCGCGCGCGCGGTCGCGTCGCTTCGGCCGTTCTCGGCCGCGCTCGGCTCTTTCTCGAGAGGACTTTACGCGTCGGAGCCGCCAGTCAGGAGAGTCCTCGGACGTGCGGCGTGGCGGGCGACGGGAGAGGGGAGAGGACACGAGGGGGGAACACGAGGGATGACTTCATTGCGGCCTCTCGTTGTCATGCTTAAATCGCTACCAAATGCGACGGGCTGTTTGCCGATCCGCTTTGCATACGCGTGGAAAAACGTGGCGTGTGTATGACCGCGATCGGGACCACGATCCCCCACGATTATATCCGGCATCCGATCGGCGCCAGTGGCGATATGATTCACACAGTTCGTCTGATGACACGACGAATCATCTTACTGAGAAATGCAAAATTGAAGCGCGAAGTCGTTGCGTCACATACACCGACTATTTCCTGTTGTATCGGCCGGGGCTAACATTCCGCGAATACATTTCGAGGATAGTCATCGGATGTAAAACGCGTTTTGTAGTACTACATAATGGATTTAGAGTGTCCTCTACGCATAGTTGTTTTTGTACATGAAATTGAATAGTAGTGTACTAACCAGTATACTAACAATTGCGAGATACGTTCAGAGATCTATCTTATTCTTTCTTGCTAGGAGAATGCATCAAAAAATAAATTCAAACATTAGGCGGAATGATATTGATATAAATAATTTATAATAGCAATTAATAAGACTATACACCACAGAAAATATTGCACATTAGGATAAACAGATATTAGAACTCCATTCTAACATCAACTCTCTTCCAGATCTCGTTTAAATCATTTCAACGCAACGAGTTCTTGAGACCGCATCTAGGGTGCTTAATTGAAGTCTGGCCTTTCCTGAGCCTTTCTCGATTAACGATTATGATTGAGAACAGTAACTCGTTGTCGGTCACACGCCGCCCTTTCCGTTATAGTAATGAGACTCGAAAAGGTCTTTTTTAGATATGGAATTATTCTACGGTTATTTAAAAAAAAAAACGCAAGTAATGTTACTTTAAGCGAGTTGGTGAAAAGCGAAGCGACCTTTAGAAAAATTATGCCAAAATAGAAGATATAATCCTCATCATAAAAATTTTAATTGTCAATTATATATAAAGAGATGTCAAAACCGGAACTACTGTCTCGCTGTAATTAGCTCTCAGAGCCAGTTCTACGCGGCATTTACGTAACGCCGAACAAAGGCTACTTCGAACTGGCCCATGGATACTCAATAAACACCAAGATAAGCCTGGAGTGGGTTCGACTGTTTTTAGCACTAAAGCACGAGAACAAAGGCTGGACGAATATGCGATGCTGCGGAGTCACGATTGGAGGTGAACGACATTGTAGAGTGAGTCGCATGTTCGGCGTAATTTTGGAAATTCCGCCCAGCACGCCACGGCCTTGTGTGTACTGTACGAAAATCTCGTGCCAAGGCTTCATCGTGTTAAACTGTCACGAATTTGCTAAGCAGATATTTCGTCTAAAAATTTTCGAGAAGGAAATCGCAATTATTATTTTGCTAGAAAATATTTTCTGATTTTGCATTTTGCGATGAAAGAATACACCGATATACTTTTATCTATGTATGTATGTAAAAATACATATTATAAAGTATTATTATTAAAATGGAATTAAAAACTTAATTATTTTAATTGTCACATTTGATTATTATTCAATTATTTCAAATATTATTTCTAGATAAGTTTTTAAAGTAAATTTAAAAAATTACAAATATTCCAATTACATGTAAATTCATTAAAAAAAAAAAAAAAAATATAATCGTTTCCCACACATGACGATCGCCATATTTCTAGGAATAAATGTTGACTAAATAGACAGAGATTTATAATCTAACTATACATGATATTTTTATAATATAGAATGATTCTCAAGATCCAAGAAACATAAGTAACATAATTGATCTAGAATATATTATTTTTCTTGTTATGATCCTCGTCCCATTATCGCGAATAATAGGCGTGTAATCGATCCTTTGCAATATAAAGATACAGAAGACTTGAAACCAACGCTTTGGTTCAAGGCTGCATGGATCGTTTACTTTTCATCAAGGATGATCGATTGGATTCGCTAATGCCAACGGCACAAATGTAAACTAATTGGTCGGTTAGTAAATCACACTGTAATTATCGTAATATCTGTCAAGATTACTTTATAGTAAGTCTATTATCTTCCATAATATTTTTTATTGTCCTGATCTCATTTTTCGCAGTAAATTAGATCATAGTGCTAAGATTGAAGATCATTACGACGATGTTAAAGTTACCGCAGTAGTAAATCATTCCAAAAAAAATAAATTATTAAAACTGATATAATTTTAATAGGCTCCAATTTTAATGAAACTATAGATAGTTAAATATTAAACATTCTGTTTATATCAAGGTTATACCGATTTCAATTCTTATGTGATATTCATAAAAATAGTTAAATAATAGTGTAATTCGAAAAGTAAGATAATTATATTATAAATGATATCAATTAAGCGATAAAATTTGGAAAGTAGGATAATTATTATGTTATCAATTATTATTCAGATAAAAAAAAAAAGTATGTATTGCTCTTTCGAAATCCCCATCGATTTTCCAATATTGTAAGAGGCTCTCGAAACGATTCTAAGGACGAAGATGTAACAAGGAAAAAAAAAAAAAAGAGGACCTCCAACATAGAAGGAGAAAACACTTTGAAGGCACAACGGTCCGTGAATTCCTTATAAGTGACGCAAGCACGAAGGCATTTCCGACTGGTTGCACTCTTCGACAGCCTCTTTGGAGAGAAGTACCTACATAATCACGCGCATAATGCTAGTATTGGTCCTCGAGGCACGGTTAGTTCCTCTTTTTTATCTACATAATAATATCAAACTGTTTTCAATTAAATGGTGAATCGACTTTATTTACTTGATATGAAATTCGCATATCTTATTTCGAAGAATCCACGCAACTCGGGAATCAATCATATTTAATGTAGACATAAATACACATTTTCATGTTTCTTTTATTTCCATCCCCGCATTCTGTAACTTTTGTCAATTTTGTCAAAATGTCAATGTTAGACTATTATATGTCCCATTATGTTTTTCCCCTTATCTCTGGCTCCAGATTTCTTAGGAACCTACTTTACTCCTGTATCTCCAGTCACGCGTGTCGACTTTATCTCCTTTGTCTGTTAGAAACGGCCATTCAACATGGGCTGATTACTCTTGGGAAATGCAATTTTAACGACTGCATTTATCATAATAAAATCATAATACAAATAAACAACTTCCATACTTAAAATTCGAATCTGTCCTCAATTCTTAACTAAGATTGACGACGACATTTAATTAACATAATTTCATTTTTAATTCAGAGAAAATTTAATTTTTCATCACTTTCGCTTTTAATTATTAAAAAGAGATTAATATTACAAATAGGAGGAATACTATAAAGAATTTAAAAAGTTTAAAGAGTAAACAAGAAAACGAGCTCAACTCTTTCAAATGTGTTTTATAAAATAGTTCAATATTATAAAATTAAAGAGGCATTTAAAATTTACGATACAATAGAATGATTTATTATACCGTATTGTAATTTTCCGCTCGCGTCGCGTGTTTCAGCTTTAACTGTAATCCATTTGACGTTATCCGAACAGGTCGGCTCTTTGTGTCCTTTGCGCCTTTGGAGCTTTTGTTGCCTCGTGTATGTCGCGAGCGCGGACAATAGTTCCACGAAATTGGATACGTTTATCCCACGCGTCATAACGCACTCTTTAAAAAGGGGGCCCGCAGGGTTCTACGACCTCTCGAACTCGCGGGCGCATCGCCCCGAATAGCCGGGCCAGTTTATCATGCCATCATGCCCGAGAGAGCCCGCTTTGAATTATGGGCCCGCGGGCCCCACACCGCGAGTCCCCCCCCGGTCCCTTTTCACCTATTTATTTTTTTTTACCCCCGCGAGTGTCACGGTGTGACATTCCTCTCCCCGAGATGCGGCCCGAGATCTCTCTCAAAGAATCCAGATCTTATCTCTCCGTCAAGTATAACGCGCCCCCCTCCCCCCGTGATGTATAAAGGGAAATCCATTAGAGAGCAAATAATGGCTGGTCGTTACTACGCGACGGATTATTATGTGGAAACGACCGCATTAGATATTCATTAGTAAATCGTCCGCCCGAGCAGGAAACGTGACGTTGGAAAATTTTTAATCCTACGTCACGTAGATGACAACATAAAAATTGTGTAAAGTACCCGTGTCAAACTACGAATTGAAGAATTAAAGATATTGCGAAGATTAAAATTCGATCGATCGAATCGAAAAGCGTGGAAAATTAAGTTTTATCTCAGATCGAATTCTTATCTTCAGTTCACAATTCTCAATCTTCAATTCGTAGTCCGACACGAACGTATCAACTGACGTATTAATTAATTTCTAATCGCTGGTTATTGCCAAAAAAAAAAAATAATTATTTTATCTATATAAGCAACATTAATTAAAATAATTTTACTAGATCGATTTTTCGTGTCTAAATAACGTAAGATTGATGGGCGATGTCAGAAATTATTTAAATAAAATATTGAATTTCGTGAGTCGCGGCTATCACGTCTGCATTCGAATTTCGCGCGATCATTTCGACGATAGATACATAAATTGTGCGTAGTCGCGCGCATTTAAGAGACCTTCATGTTTTTTCCTTTGAGAAAACGTTTGAAATATTGTGTATATCTTAATGGCCGGCGAGTTTTATTTTTATCTTACGCCGCTGATATATCCCTCTAATATCGCGAGTCGCGTGGTCTCGCGATATTAAAGCGGTACTCGTTCGTACTAGGAACGACGAGAGAAATAGCAGGCTCTTTCGGTTGACGTTATTATAAGCAGATATAATCCCGAGTGTATGACGCATGACCGCAGGCTCAAGCCATAAACCGGTGTATGTGTGCGTATACGCGCGCCGTACGGTAATAATATTATTACGTTAATCGGCCGCGCCGCCGCCATCGCCGCCGTCCTCGTTGGTTTTCAGGTGAACCTGAAGGCGCAGTTAACAGACGACGTTATTATCGCGACGCGCTTAACATAGACGACGTATTATCGACAACGTTATGACCTTGCATCGCAGAAATTGCCTCACCGGGCAAGACTGTGAGCGACACAACTCGACGATTGGCGCGCAATAAATATATATATATATATATATATATATATATATATATATATATATATATGAAATGCGCCGATCTTTATCCTCGTCGAAAGCCGTACGATACCGCTCTATCGCAAAAATTAAACTTCTAAGATAACGTAAATACGACTTAAAAGATATATCGTGAAATCATATCGAGATTCGGAAGACAGGTAATAAAAGCGATTATAAAATGTTACCATTAAATAATGGTGTAGGAGACGGAAAATTAACGAAGCTGATCGGATTCAGGATGATCTTTCGTTTATTATCTGCAATACAAGCATTTTCCTCCATACAGAAAAAAAGTTAGTTTTAAATCAAGAACAAATTTCATTTATAAATAAAAAAAAATTAATCTTCTTAGGAAAATTTTGATATTGATGCAAGTATAGACATTCTCATGTGTCTAGCAAGAATATTATAATCTTCATATAAAAGATTCTTAATCTTGAGCAAAATTAATACTTGCATCAATACAAATTCAATCAAATCAATTATGTATTAAAAATTAAGCATTATTCGCCATAAATATTTCAATATTCATACACAGAAAAAAGATTAGTCTTAAAAAAAAAAAAGATTAATCTTAAAAAAATATATATAGTCTTATCAAGACTATATATTTTTATATATGTATAAGCATAAATATTATAATCTTTATATAGAATATTTTTAGTCTGGAGATAAGTAAAAATAATATTTGCATCAATACAAATTCAATCAAATCAGACTAAAATTTTTAAGATTATAATATTACTTATATATGAGAATATTGGGCTTGATTTAAGACTAATCTTTGCACACCCTTATGAGATAGGAATCGTTTAAAGCGCTTCTTCGGGAATATAGGAAAGTTCGCCAGATTATGCGAAAAGGTCCAGCTAGAAGCATTCTCTCGGGGGAAAGTGTTAAGTCAATTGACGTCATAGGTATATAAGATATCTTTCCGCGGAATCAACCTCCTTTCGAGGTCGACTACACCGGATCGCCAGTTTGCTACACGCCGCGGAAAGTTTTTATAACTTTGCCTCAGAAGAGGCACAACACACACGCTGTTTCCTCTTTCGCAATCGGCGCCGTAAAACAAATCGAGCGCGCGAAGTGTGTTGCAATGAGGAACGCAACAAGTATCTTAATAGAGCAAATGTTATACAAATTTTTTTTCAGAAACAGAAATGATCGTGGATCTATTTTACACTCTTCATATCTAAAAATTTCTAATTTTAATTCTAATTTAAATTTCTAATTTTAATTCTTCAAAGAGAAAGGGGAAAAAATTCGAAGTTTCGTTCAAAAACAATTTCTAATATCATAAGAGGATCATCAAGGAATTAGTTTTCGAAATTCAACGCCTAACAATCGCTCGTATACTTCAATCAAGATTACTTTCAGGATTATAAAAAAAAAAAGGAAAAAAAAATGAAACTACCTTAAACCTTGAACAAGTTTTCCTCCTTGACGGCGAAGCGCACCGACTTCCCGGAATGCGAAGGCGAACCTTCGGCGCGACTTCGTTGCGAGTGCACAATCCGCGAGTGCACTCCTTTTTCCCCCCGATATCGATTTATCTCGCGCGAGCGCAAAGCGCACAATCGACGATGTTTATGAGCCATCGCAAATAATTGTAGCGGGGCGTCGCTACGAGACGACGACGACGGCAACGTGCACGCGACACGTGCGTGGATTTTCATTCATAAATCGCCGGCGACTACTCGCGCGATGACTCACCCGCCCCGCCTCTCCTGTGAGACGTGAAACTGAGGTAGGCACGGTAAAAAAATAAAGAAAATTGACTATGAATATCATATCGGAAATTTCCGGATATATTCGTCTGTGATATCGCCTGAACATCGTTCCAAATTACAGGACCGTCCGTATATTATAAATATATAAAACGATGAATACGTCATGACTAAAAAAAAAAAGAAAAAAAGAAAAAAAAAGAAAAAAAACACGTATAATTTGAAGAGATACATTATAAAATAGAGACACCACTAAGAAAATAATAAACTTTAAAGAGTGCTATTTTTTTATAACTGAAATATTAAATGGGAGCAAATAAAATTTTATTTTCTCGATACAAAATTTTCTCACAAACAAGTGCTCAATCCGAAAATTAGGGTTTCTCGAACCATGATTTTTTTTTTTTTTTTTCTTAAATAGATACGATGGAGTTTAATACTTCCACTTCAGAAATGATTTGTCTAAATTTGTGAAAATTTTCATGATATATTGCTGAAGGCATTTATAACAGAAAATACAAGATGCAGACGTATATTTGGATGTACTGGAAACATTATATTTACATTATATTTATTCATTTGAATTTAGATTGTTGCTAGGAATTGTGCTTGGCACGGAACTTTCTTGCGGAAGAAATAAATAACCGCAAACAGGGAAATAACAAGTACCTCCCTCCTTAATGTCGGGGGCAGGATGACACCTCTTGCCTTATGACCCGTACGTATTGCTCTTGCTAAACTTAACCCTGCCTTCAACTAAACCTTCTAATTGGCGGGTTAACGAGCGCTAACTCTTCGCTTCCTGTCAGATTTAACTGTTTTTCTTCGGTTTCGTGCAGACAATAACATTCAAGAATTCATAAGTATTTGTCTTTCTCCTATACATCTGTAGATCTATTAAACATGATCAATTTTTAAGATCATCACATATTTAAAGTTAATCATGACATATTTAATTTTAAGTAGTAATATATAGTCAAATTTTTAGCAAAGAAATTAAACAATTTTCAAATCTTTGTTTAAAGTAAAAAAAAAAGAGAGAGAGAGAGAGAGAGAGAGAGAGAGAGAATTTAAAAATATTAAATTTCTTAAAAATTGACTTCTACAAGAAATTTAATTATAATCGATTTTAAAATATTTAAAAGAAAATGTTTCCTTATACTGGCAAGGGTTAAAGATTAAAATACATTTTCCTCAAAAGGCGGAAATCGTGTTTTCGAAAGTACGGCAAACTTCTTATATAATAGACCTCGATAAGTATCAGCTTCGAGGAAGACCTTCGTGTACTTCTCCCGAGCCGTAGAAAATGCTATTACGGTAAAAATACATTAAGCGATAAGAAATAATGTAGAAAGTCAGGATACCATTGCAAAAACTATTTCGGTAAGCAGCAATGAAATAAATTATGAAATAGAAACCCTAAGAAACGAAACATCACTTTTCATCATTTATTCTTTCAATAACTTTTCTATTCATTCATTTTAAATATTTTAATAAATTATTTATCAACTTTTTGTTTATAAATATGTGAGTTATCGCTATTGCAAATAATTCACATATTTATTAATATAAATAAAATAATTATTTTTATATTTCAATATATATATTTTATTAAAATAAAAATTTTTTTATATCCCAAAATATATAGTTTGATTAATCTGTATTAGTAATATCAAACTATTTTGTAAGGAATATACTTCCCCCCCCCCACACACACACACACACACCCACACCTACATACACATCATATATATATATTATATGCTTTTCTTTATTGAAGTATCTTTTTTCCGCGAGATATTAATTTATATACAGAAATCCTCATTGCATACAAATGTTATGATAATTTCTCTTTTATATATAAGTTTAAGCAAAGATATTTATTTGTCAAACCTGTTCCAACAAGAAAGTACCGTTTTAGCGATAAAACGAGCGGACGGTGCGTACGCCGAATCGGGATTCGTAGAAATCAAAGGCAAACGAAATCGGTGGGATTGGCAGGTGAGAGCCGAGCTGTCGCGTCGAGCATCCAACGCGATAACTCGGTTGCTTCTTGGAAAATTTAAAGCTAACACGTCATCATCAGCATGACCTCGATTATTAGCTTAATTGTAAGCCGTCATTATGTAAGATTCTCTCTCTCTCTCTCTCTCTCTCTCTCTCTCTCTCTCTCTCTCCCGCCCCTCTCCCTCTTCTCTCTCATTTTCTACCTGTTTTCGTGACATATTGTGACATGAACGGCACGTAATTATTAACCGATTCACTTGATTATGCATTATTCATCCGCGCATATTAAATAGAAATGAATTATTCGTAGAAAAGCCGATTTAAATAGTAAGTTTAAAGAACACTAGCGGCAGAATACAAGCTGCTACTTGATTATCGAATGATATAAATATTGCTTGCGTTTGTGATAAAAAAATAAATGCGTTAGACACAATGATACACACAATTATAATAATTAAATCTCGCGTGATAAAGTAATAGGATCAGCGTCATAAGATTTGATGATTTAAAATAGATTTTTAAAAGAACAAAACTTCTTGATTAAAATATAATTTATAATTAATAAATATATATATATATATCTTGATTAAAATATAAAAATCGAACCTCTTAAAATATTGCTTATTAACCTATGTGTTTTAAACATTGCGAAAAATTAGATTACTCGATTTTTAACATTTACGATGTCCAAAAAATCTCTTTGTTCTCTAGATGTAGATTATTATCTGCTTCATTGCTCTTTGAGCCTTACAGTTAATTTTTATTCAAACGACACACGACCTTCTGTGCATTCATCTGTTAAAAAATATATTTACTAAATAAAGGATATATAGATTTCTTCAACGTAGACACGCGTTTTCACTTACGAACGGTCATCCATCGGTATCATCGCTAACAATACGCCACATTTATCTAATCAGTGTGTTATTTTTGTCGGTGTCGAGCACCGTATATTGCCTCACAGTCGTGCCTATAAATCTACAGGAAGAAAATCGCGCAGGTTAATGGATTTTAAAACATCAAACCAAAAGCTTATCGTCCGACGGACATTTCAGAAACATATCGAGAAAAAGTGAATTAGTTTCCCATTTTTTCAGTTTGAAGGGACAATAGTCGGATAGATAAATTAGAACTTTCTAGAAACTATCTATAAATTTTTGGGGTTAAGAATTTGAGGGATTTGTTATTCTAAAACAAGATTGACCTTTTTTCCCTTTTTAAAAAATTCTCAAGATCGAGCTTATATTTGAAAACAAGTCTCGACCAATAGCTATTCAGCGATTAAAGTTTTGGAACATAACCATAGCTTCAACACTATCGATCCAACCTTGAACCGTGACACCTGCACAAAGAAACGCGTAATCGATGATTTGTGTGCGTTAAATGTCGATTATGTCTTCCGTTTGCGTGTCATATTCACGCACGATATATTAATTTTACAAAATTATCGCGAGTAATTATTTTCATATTTCATGTTATAATTCTAGTTCCATTATAATACTAAATATTTAAACATTTTATTTTAAATAACATGTAATATGTCTTTATAATTATATTTGACGCATTACATGTACATGTTACAGATGTATTTATGAAGTTGAGATAATTTATGAATAATTATAAGAAAAATATAAAAAATGTAAGGCATTTTATATATATAAAACTTTAAAGCACATGTTTAAAAAAAACATTTATTTGCAAAAAAAAAAAAAAACATTATGTACCGCATACAATGATCTATAAACCGATAAAATTTTATTTTGATAAAATTTAAAAATTTTGTTATTAAAAAAATTATCAGATCTACACGTTCTTCAATGGTCCACAAGATAAAGGAACGTCAATGTTTATCAAGAAACAATGGCCTGTTCTTTATCGCTACACTAAAATTTTCTTCCTTTTATCAAAATTGAGACATACATTTACTTCACTTTAAGTACAACGAATGTACACTCGATTAAGTTATCAAAAACAGATTTATCTTTATGTCCATCAACATAGATATTAACTTTAATCTCAGTTTAGTTTATATATTCTCCTCTAATTTAGAGGATTATATAAAGATAGAAAGTGAATTTAACCGAGATCAAAATTAATCTACATTGGTGGAAATAGGGGTTAATCGCGCATCAACGCCTACGCGAGCACCCAATTTCCCGAGCAAAATTCTTGGCTCTATCGAAATCAAAAGCATTCTCTTACCATGTTATTATCTTCCTTCCCGTAGGACCAGTGATCCACGGCATTCGTGGTCGGCGGGTACAAGGAGAATATCGTGTAGCTGTGATCCTCGACGATATTGTCGTAATAGCCGGCGCTGGGCACTCGTTGCGTCATCTTGCGTTTCAGCAACTTCACTCAGAATCTCAACGCTTTCAAGTTCGATTAAATAGAAAGAGACCAAGAACGACTTCGAGATTAGAAAATTTGAGAACGATTGAGGACAAAAGACTATCACTCGGGCGGATTGTTCGCCGCGAGAGAAAGGGGAATCTTTACGCAACGGCGAATAAAACTCGACACTGTCACAAAAGTATCGAACGACTTCCGATAGTTCACTTAGTAGTTCGCGCGTGCTTACGTACATCTGTCGACTGAGCCCGCCAACGTGATCGGAGTAACTATATAGAAAAGACAGCCGACCGTCGCCGTTTCCCCCACCACCTACCCCACGGGCGCGCTCCCGGTGACGTCACCGCCATCTTGATTGCTGATTCGTGCCGATAGCGTGCTCGGCCAATCAACGCGGTCCGCAGCCTCGCGCGTTGCTGCTCGTTCTGACGACGACAACTTCACGGAATCAGGGAACGCACATAGAACCAGATCCCCTTTTCCAGGTAGTGAGGATCGTTCCACTAAACTTGCATAATCCGATAAATCGATCCGCCCGGCGAAGGGATCCGTGCGCAATCCAAGGGGGATTTTCGTCAGTGTGAGAAGCGGAAGCGTGCAAATTGTGATCCGCGACAAGTTCAGGATGTGCGCTGAAGTTAGGCGAAATTGGTTGAATCGACGTTCGAGGGCGAAAAAAATTTTCAGTCTCGTGAGACAAGAGGAAAAAGCGAGACTGACGAGAACTGGCAAGTTTCAAAATTTTTCTGCCCTAACGACAAGCAATTCAGCTTGTTATCATCACTGAAAGTTTAACTATTCACGAATGTGTTATATTTGCATTGAAATTAGGGTGAAATTGGTTGGAATCGACAATGTTCGAGAGCGAAAGAAACTTCAAATTTCGATGTGAGGCGCGAGGAAAAAAAAAAAACGAGTTTGACAAGTTTCAAAACCTCTTTGTTCTAATAGCCGAGCAATTCAGCCTGTTATCGCCATCGAGAGTTTCGCTAGTTACTCAAATGTGTATGTTGTATTTGCACGCGGCAAACGTGCGCGATAACATGCGTTACAATGTCAAGTAACGTGTGTTACGCGATGAGTAGCAATGACTCACTACTGATGCTGACTACAATTTTTAAAATAGGCGTGCGAATGCATTATGTCGCAGAAACCGTCTTCGACACAATCCAACGATCCTTCGTACACACGTGCACGTGATTCTTATCTCTCTCTCTCTCTCTCTCTCTCTCTCTCTCTCTCTCTCTCTCTCTCTCTCTCTCTCTCTCTCTCTCTCTCTCTCTCTCTCTCTCTCTCTCTCTCTCTCTCTCTCTCTCTCTCTCTCTCTCTCTCTGTTCTGTATTGGATTTCGCGATTTTGCACTTTACGCGTACAACGAACTTTCATTGAACGCGAAAAGATACGTGCGTTCTCCAGCATCGGTTGCAGCAAAATGCGATTTAATTTACAGACAGTTTGTACGCGATTATCGTTTGATGTCTGCCGAACGAATTGTACATATCCGTTCTTAAAACTGCAAGCACGGTTGGAGGGAACGGGGGGGAGGGGGGCAAAAATTATTTACTCGCGGTAACATATTACCAGATCTGTTTGTGCAATAACCAAGTACTCTTACGCTGTAATAAAGGTAAAAAAAGCGATATAATGTTTGCGATGCAGTGCGGCGCATTGGAAACAACATATAATATTCTCACATGTTCTTCGAATTGTTAATTCAATTATTCGCTTGATACGTAATATTACTGAACGTGGAATAACAAGATTATACATAAATTTACATCTATATTCTATTTATGCAAAAATCCGTAGTATCTGTAAAATTTAACACTTTAAGTTGTTAATCAAAAGTTAGTTTTTCATCGAATATTTAATAACATAATAATAATAATAATAATAATTTGTTTCCTGAGAGATATTAAATCTATTCTTCATTGTAAATTCGATTCAGCTAGTGTAGCCTGAGAATACTTGAAAAATTCTAAACTTATAAATTTATTATACATAAAATTATCGTTTTCATAAAATGATGGATTAATAATCAAAATAATCAAACTTTTTACATAAAATTTTTGAAAGATTACATGTACATAAAGATATATTTTCGTTTTCTAAAATATTTGTATAAATGATAGTTCAAACAATTAAAATAAAAAATCAAATAAATAATTCAATGTAATAGATCAAGAATATGTTCAAGAAACAGATAGTAATAATGGACAATCTCCGCAAGCAGGATCTTAGGCATTCTAATAACCTATTTTCTTGAATTCTTGAATTTTTATATATACATATATAAAATTCAAGATAAAAAAATGCTTATGTCGCCAATACCGTTATCTTTAACGGATTTCCAACGACTCAAAAGCCAGGGCTAACTTTACCTTTTAATAAGTCGATAATCAAATACCGATTACTTTCTTTTTCTCCATGGGAAATACTTTCTTATCATGAAAAATATCATTTTAGCCATAGCTCGAATTTAAAATCTCTTGAATTATTTGTGCAGAGTTCTATCAATTCAACTATTGAACTATATGATCTTATCGCAGTAATCAAAAATGTCCTTCTCACTAGATAAGTTTATCACTTTTTCTTTTCTCGCTTTTTTATACATACATTCACAATAAAGAGATGTGATCCGTAAGCACAACATGTTTGCTAATGTTTCATTGAAAAAAAGCGATTATCGTATATTTATATTTCAGATATTTAATATTTTTTAAATACTTTATAATTTTACAAGCATCATTATTTTCATTTAAAATTACTTTCATTGTAATTTTATTTGATTTTATATTAAATATCACAATAAAATGTAAAATATCACAATAATTAATTTATTTAATCACTTTTAACAAACAATAAAATTAAGAAAATTTGTAAAAAATTACAATATAGTCATAATTACAGAAATATTTAGTTATAATTATAGAAATATTTTTCTTAATTACATTCTAATGAACCTTTTAATCGTTTCAAATAAAAATCGTTCCTAATTTAATGTTATTAAACATTAACTAAATATTTAGAAGTAAAGATATTAGGAAATTTTTAACAATTAAAATTTTTTAAAATATACAAGGAATCACTAATTAATTTGCATAAAATTAAACGTTATTAATCCAAATTAACCAATGCTTTTCGTGAATTATTTGTTAACTTAAAATTATCTTGATTTTCAAATAATGTCAATTAATTTAAATAATTTTTTTATCTTAAAATAACAGCTTAAAAATAGATTTTAGAAAAGATTAAGAAACAATTTAAAATATCTATTGCGTTTGTAAAAGATAAAAAGTATATAAATAGAATAAGAAAGTAATCACTTATCGCACGGTTTTTAAACTCGATATGTCGTAATCGTGTTTATTTTTCAATGGAAAACTACCTTAATTTCAAATAAAATTAATAAAATTGATTTAGATGTAATAAAATATTCAGCTTTGTAACAGTTTCATTGTGCGCTTGCTGATTTGTGAATCCATACAATCATTATCGTCGTATCTCGAATTTAATCAATATTTGACCTTTGATATTTGTCCCTATATCAATACTTACATATCCAATAAAAGTTTATTTACTTAAAAGTTTTATTATTTTCACTTAAAAATATCAGAATATACAGTCAATTGAAATAGTATGTAGGAATTTCCGTAGCAGAGTTTATATTGGAATTAAAAAATTTAATAAGAAAGTTGATAATAATTGTCAACAATTTTATAAAAATACACATAATAATCATGTACAAACATACATTATTGTTAATATTTACCTATACCGATAAAAAATACCGCATGTTTATTATTAAAATACATGTACGTAATATGAATTTTCAATAGATTTGTTTCGTAAAGTAAAATTCATTGTCTTCGAACAAATTAACAACCAGTGCCGTGCCTTAACGAGCACAACGGGGTAACGAGAACGAAGATCGGCGGGCACCAGAGAAATCAGCTTTGTTCGTGTGACAAAGGAATATTTTAATGAGAAGGGAGGTTTGCGGCTTATCCGGCCGAACGCGCGCTGCAGGACACATTGCGTGCGCGGCATAAACAAACGCCGAATTTTGTATAGAGGAAAAAAAGCGGAAGTTTTAATCGGCCACCACCTCGGGAAAGTTCTGTAGACATTTTCAATATCCAAGAGAACAATGGGGAATAAATTATATACCGAAAGGTCGTGAATCAGCTAGGTTTTTTTTTGTATGATGTGCGTGCTTGTATATTTTAAGCATTTAAGCCACAAAAGATAAGACCGCCAATTTTTCGCGTGTAAAATCTTTATTTACTAAACGCTATTCGATTTATTAATTTTTCCAATATTCCGTGAGAGATAAGGGAAATCTTCCGCGCGAATTTGCGCGAGTTTTCTAAAAATTACAGAATTTCTTTTCGAAAGCGAAAGCGAAGGAGCTGAAGAACTCGGTAGGTTTAACAAAGCCAGATGTACTTTCGCTTCTGATCGTTACAAATAATATTTGCATTTTATCGGTCGGTTTCTCCGTCCTCACCCTTTCATTATTAGAGGGAAAGATAATTAGGTGACAACAGCTGGCTCGGGAGTTATTATCTGGCAGCATAAGCGTTATTGCGCAGCAGTAGAATGTGATTCGTGTTGCGCGCGCCGAGCGCGTGTACATGCGTGCGTGCGTGCCATGCGTGCGTGCGTGCGTGCATACGTGCGTGCGTGTTCACACACGCTTGTTTTTAAATGGTCTGGTCGTCACGAGACGACCACGGCGGCGGCACTTTATAAAACAGCTGTTGGAGGTGACCGAAGCCACGCCAGGCGAAATGCTAGTTAGATCAATACTATTGCCATGTTGTTTATACGCGGGAAATATATCGGGTGTCCTCGAGTTTCTAACGGAACGAGAATTCATCTAGAAAATTATTCGTCGCAAAACTTCAAATTGTATGTTATTCTCTTCAAAGATGTTGAAAGAAATTTTATCATAACTTTCAAGATATAAAATATTGTTATTTCTAACAAATTATAACTGCCTTATGATCGTTTTTAAATAAATCTAGCTGTAAAGCATATAATCCATTATCAAATTGGATGGCGGATAAGATTTGCGGCTTAGCATTTTCTAATATTAAATTTTGAAAATTCTTCATTTATAACAACTATCTAATTCATGAGGAAAATGTTCATATAAGGAAACAAGTGAATAATCGATAGGAAAAAGTTTAAGTAATTATTTGAATAATTCTAATTTATAATTATATAACAATTAATATTATGATATTTTTACTAACTTTCAAATTAGGAATAACGATGAATAGCTGTGTTTGGTAGAAAAAACAGATTAGAAAGGTTAAGGCTTTGCCTGAATTATAATTGAATTAACTTTTAAATTTAAGCTGATAGAAATCTTAAAATAGGATTTTCAGACTATTCCGCTAATGTAAAAATATAATTCAATCAGCGCGAAATTCTTGCTAAGAACTAAGCTTTTGTCCCGAACGCAACTATTGTATTTTCCGTCAACTTTAGGACATCCTGTATAAGGGAGAGACAGACACACTGATATTAAACCCCTGTAGATGCCGTAGAGATATTGTCTGCCGCGACGAAGAGAATTTTCTACTTCCTGTCTATGTCTATAAATATACACACATGTCACGCCGACGTAAATTATGGCACAAACTATTATGGATATTATTATTAAATAAGTATACGTTTAACCGATACGAGTAATAATAGTTGACAACGTATTTAATAAATATTTTTATAATATGATAAGAGCTTATACATCCATTCTCCGAGCTGTAGATATTGAAAAATAAATTAAGAAAATAATAGTTATTTTTACTAATACTCGCGTATCTATAAAGAATAAAATTCTAGATTCTTATCTCCTCTCGAGTTTTGTTATCTCACTATGTATTATTAAAAGGACTGAAAAATCACATTTACATAACTTTTATAGCACAACCCATTTATCTGTAAAAAAATAAAATTAAAGATATAAATTAAAATATAATAGTTAAGATATACTTTCTAAAAAAGGGCATGCCATCGATACTCGCATCTCTCGAAATGTTCTCGAAGTTTATCATTGAAGCTTTTCCGCGATGCTGATTGGTTCTCTCGCTGCACTTACTTCGTAAATAGCTGTCATTGTATCGATCTCACAACGAGGTTTGTTTTGACAATTGTGTATCAAGAAGTTAAAAATATTATAGTGAAATAGTAGTATAATAGTATTATATTAATTTTTGCTCTTGTGTTGAAAAAGATAAATAGCGCGCGCGCGCGTTTATAACGTCTAGCGTAATAAATTACAAATGTTCTATATCCTTGCTGAAACAAGTCAATAAAATTTTAAAATTTTAAATTTTCAACTGTCGAGCTGTTAAAGAGACAAAATGCAAATTAGCTATTCGCGGTACAAGATCAAAGTAGTTCCACTCGTAGCGGTATTGATCATCGAATCCCATTGCGTTATCAACGCGTCATTCATAAACCGCAACTCTATATGGTTCGCGGGATACTTCGAGGAAACGAAAATTAACCGTTTCGTGGTTTGAAGTTCGCGCGAAGATTCATTTGCAAGCGCAAACATCGGACGATCTCGAGGGATCATTGATCCCACCCGATCGGTGAATGGACGCGGCAATATACGAAAGATAACGCCTGATTGGACAATTCCGTAGTAACTCAGAGGTTCACTACTTAGCGGTGCACGTGGCATGTGCCTTAAAAGGACACCTATGTAGGACCGGAATGAAAGTTGTCTTTTATCTAGGCGCGCAGGGGCGTCCAATTTATTTGCATACTCCGCACGTGGTGTGGGAAACAGGCTTCACTAGAATACAGAGTAATACGACTAGTAATTGTCCATTAATAACCGAGTGCATTTAATTAATAATGCGTTTAAGTAGCGCCCAAGTAGCGCATTTCCAAGATTCTTTCTTTTAACGAAAAGTATTTTAAACTTTAAACTACCAAAAAATGTTTAGTAACTTTAAGAAGAGTTTTAATGATCATCTGGACTTCGTAAGAGCTACGCATTTCGAAATCTGGATAAAATACGCGTGCATAATCGTCGCACGATGATTGTGACGCACGGTTTGTAATTAGATGCAATTTAACGTGATAACGTCGCGCCAGCGATATTTCCGCAGAGACCGAAAATATGTTTTTCATTCTCGAACTCGAGCAGTTCGGTTTATAGCGATGACGGCACGCGCTTTGTAAATTTAGCTGCGCTCTCTGTCTCTAATTCCCGGATAAAGGAGCTCTTCAATGAAGTGACGACAAGCGTGCCTATCGTGTCGAAGAGTAATTTAAGTCTTTGCACCCAAAAGTATAATTACGTTAACAAATACATCATACACAAATACATATAATCATAATAAATTTTGTGCGAATTGCTATTGGAGAATTATCGGCTGAATCATAAAATATACTATAACCAAAGTATAATTAAATATTATTAGAAGATTAATTGATAGAATGTGATATTCTTTAATTTTATAATTATTTAATTTAAACTTTTAAAACAAGCTTGTAGTTGCAATGTAGTTAATTAATATCTTTTATAATCATCACAGAATCAGGATTGATTCGAGGACAGACAATTAGCACAAAATCATAATAACTAATCGATTTACATTCGGTTACATCGGCATACATTCTGTTATGTGAGGTATCTATAGCTATATGTATTTAATTATATTATTGAAATACTTTTTATATATTTATGCATATTAATTAAATTTTTTAATCCAATAGTTGTGACAATAACTGGTTATTGTTGTAATTTATTTTTAAATTTTATTTAAAATTTAGATGCATAGTTACAATTTTGAAATAATTCTTCCAAAAATTTCTTCATTCGATACCCTTTTGCTATTTCTACAATCTTCTGTTCTCAATTTTCATTGACAAATATATTCTAATGACACATGCGTAAATAAAAATATTTTTATACATTATCATTTCCATATCTACAGATGATATTCATCCGTTCTTTCAGCATTATTTTAAGCATCTAAAGAATCCAAAACGTCAATACTGTCTTAGCTAATAATGTCTTAAAGTTGTACTTAAAATAATCTTAAAATAAGATTATCAAATTAAATATTTGAAAAAAAATATTTAGAAATGTATCTAGATACATTTTTAAAGTTATTGTATTTATATCTAGTTATTCATCTAAAAGATATATATATATATATATGTATCTGTATATCTGTACATCTGTATTTACATTTTTCTTAAAGTATCTGTAACTGTATCTGGTTATTTACAAAATGTTGTATTTCTTAGAATATCGTTTTCACCAAACATATAATTATTAATCGTTCTAATTCTTTATATTCATTCAGTGCACTCAAAATCGATTGACGGAAGCTGTACCATATTTATTGTCAAACCCCTAATGAGTCATTGCAAGTAACATTGGCAGACAAGCAGCACTCGTAAATTGTTTTGCCTAGGCATTCTTGTTAAATAACATGCATTTTCCAGACGTGCGATTGATATGCGTCATACAGTAATAAGTCACGTAATTCTAAAGGATTCCGCTAAGCGTTTAACGTAATAGAAAAAAAGTTACATAATAGATAATCGTTTATATAATAATAACTACGTCAACCTTTCGCAAAAAAAAAAAAAAAAAAATAAATATTTGTTAATAAAGAATTAAAGTCGAAGAGATGATGAGAACTCTCAAATTCTAAAAATTGAGATTGCAAGGAACCGATAATCTCTTATCGTATTCGATATATTTTAATCAGCTGAACCTTAAGTTCGAAATTTCTTCGCGGAAGCTATATTTTCGATGATGAGTAATTTAATCCAACATATACAATGTAAGAATTAAGACTGATATCTCGAATGTTTTTTGTTTTTTTTTTTTTTTTATTCAATGACTTGAATTATATGAACAATATATAAACAAGATTAATTATCATAGTCATTATCCGCGTGTAACATGTCGTAACATTGATGAATGTTTCTAGACGTCAAATTTCTTTTACGTTCGCAAAAAGATAAGACTCTCGCAATCTTATATGTATTTTACATTTATCTTTGGATATTCTTCCAAGTTTCAATATTTGTTTATTTAACAAAAGATAAAAATATAACATACATATATAACACACACACACACACACACACACACACACACACACACACACACACACACACACACACACACACACACACACACACACACACACACACACACACACACACACACACACACACACACACACACACACACACACACACACACACACACATCTTAGATATATTTATTTTGTCAAATTAATTAAAATTTCTTTCACAAATTTCACTCACGCATTTAAAAAATATAAATACAAATATTTGGACTGTTCATATTTCAAACTTTTGTTTATTTTAAAATTTAAATAGAGTGAAATAAATTTAAATTTGTTTAAACTTTCTGTCCTGTTCCTATTATCATTTAATTTCTTATGACAGAAAAATGTTTTTCTCTCTCAATCTCTCTTCGCAAAATTTGTCAGAATGGAAGAAGGTAATGAAGATAAGTTTTCTCAAGTCTCTTCTTCCCTCGACTCCAAATCCGTCCTTCGTCACGCGAGGACAAACCGCAAGGCATTTCGCGCCACATATGACGTGTGAACGCGAAACCGCCGCTTTTGGCGTTTAACGTATCGCATTATCGTATCGCGCTAGGTGCACGTTACGTAACGCGGGTACGCACGACGAGCCATCGACGCAACGTGACCACGATGCAACCCGTGACGATGCAAAAACTTGCGAGAAGCGACGCGACGTGGTGCAACGCAATGCGATGCGATGCGATGCGATGCGATGCGATGCGACGCGACGCGACGCGACGCGATGCGATGCGACGCGACGCGACATGGGAGGGCATAGTCCTGCTGGTACTTACGTTACTCGTCAGCACGGCCGTGTTCGCGATGCTGGAGAGAAAATCATGGCTGACGCGGGAACTCTGCGAGGCCCCGCTGTCGCTGGACCTGCTGGAGCTGTCGTAGAGCGAGTCGTAGGTAGTTTCCAGCTTCATGTCGCCCGTATGACCGCGCGAGTCGCGTCCAAAGCAGAGGCCGGACTAGAGAGATACCGAGCGCGATTACAACGTCACCCCCTTTCTCCCGCCGTACGGTGCGCTTCCGAAAAGAAATGCGACGAGTGCGAAACAAACGTAGTAGTACGAGCGGATCGTCCGGTGGCTCTTAATGGACATATGTACGTGGAACGCGAAGGCAACGCGCACGAATCGCAAGTCCCTTAGCTCGAAACTGTGTGAAACTGCATTCGATGACTCATACCGTGGGGGAATACCTCGTGCGCGTTCGGCAAACCGCTCGAATCCGCGGAGAGAGTCGAGGCTCGAGGCTGCTCCTCGGCCGCTGCGCATGGCGTCATGGGTTATTCCCGGCCGACCAATCGCCCGCCGCGCCGCCGGCCGCCGCGGCAGTGCCGTGCCGCGGCGTTCGATAATGCGGCGCTATCGAACGAAATGTAAGAGTTTACTCATCGCGCGGCGCCTCGCTGCTTAGCTGAGTGTAGCTTGTAATCGGAAACGTTTTAATTATCTCTCGCCTCTATTATATACCCGATCCATTTTCGACATTTCAATTATCTTGAAGATTACAACTTGTACGTATGACCACGAATAAAAAAAAAAATTAATCTTAAAAACAAGACTATATGTATTCTTACATATAAGCAAGAATGTTAGAAAAATTGTTGTAATCTTAGAAAAATTTTAATCTTAACTTGATTGAATTTCTATTAGTGCAAATATAAATAATTTCATGTGCAAGCAAAAATATTATAATCTTATATAGGAGACTACTTTTAGTCTCGAGTTGAACAAGAATAATACTTGCATCAATACAATGTCAATTAAATTAAGAAGATTATAATATTTTTTATAATATTCTTAGATATAATATATAAATATTTGTCTTGATTTAAGATTAATTTTTTATGTTAGACACTAATGTACTGACTAATGTATTAATCAATTTGTTAATTTATTAATCGTTGAATATTATGTAATCAAAATTGAAATAGAATATTGAGCAGAATGTTAATTATTAATTATAGTAGCAGTATATGTAACTTAATTTTTTTTTTCAAGAATGACTATGTGTTAAATACTTGAAAAGTTAATTCTCTCTTTGTTAATTTACTGAAAAAAAACTTCATTGAAATATAGAATGAATGAATCGAAAATTTTTGTTAAACTATATATATGGTTTGGCACGTGATAGCTGGTGTTGTAAACAAAGTTGAAAGTTGTGCGTCATTTTATATCAATATGATAATGACGAAGCGTTTTAAATTCCCTCGAGGCAAGAATCTGAGGAATTTTTATAATTCGCATATTTTCATATTATTTTTTTTTTATCTTTCGTGAACTTACTAAAGACGATTTATAATTTGCGTCAATATATTTAAGATGGGATTCTATTTATAATTTCATAATAAAATACAAAAAATATTGAAAGAATCATATAAATTCACATATGTAAAATAAATGTTAATATATATAAAATACATAAATACATTAACAAATACATGATACTAAATTATAAATAGCTATTCTATCTTGAAATCTGATGACACAGTAAATTTTATTGTTTATGAATATATATATCTCACATTTATAATTCTTGTTGTAGAGATAAAAACAGATGCAAGAAGAAATAAATATGCTTTTATCACGAAGAATGCCTTACATAAAATGAATAAATATTTTTTCTTTACGTTTTGTATCTTGTTTTATCAATGCATAAAGGCACTTATGTCCATTTCTACCAATATTATTAATTTTAATCTTGTTTGGTTTAACTTATCAAAATATAATTTTCAGAATTGAAGAAAAAAAAAAATAAAAAGTAAATTATAGGGATTAAAGTTAATTATTGTTAGAAATGGATTTTACATTTTTTCCTATCAGACTTGCGTCACTTCTCGAGATAATCTCAACATTCCTACGAAGGACGCGTTGAGGAAGCATACACGTGAGTATTTTAATTATTATATCCAACAACTGCGTCGTCATTCTTTTCATAAACAATTGTCTTCGGAATAATATTGCCACGTGTTGGCTCGATGTTTATTTAATCAAAGAAACAGTGCGTGGGCATATTCCAAAATAAAGTTGGCAGCACACTTCCTCTTTTATCGTTACAATTAGATTCATTGTATTCTCAATAACTCAACAATTAGGAATCACGATTCATTTATTTTCGGTGGCGTATTGCGCAACGCTATGTTATCGCGTAATCATTCGTCGGGGGGTTTATTCCGAGTAGTTGTATAGGGTTTTTTTTTTTTTTTACGAGTGAACGAAGAAAAAAAGAGGCAATTTCGTTACACTTGACTGAGAGAGAGAGAGAGAGAGAGAGCGACGGGCAGTGCGCGCGCTTTGACCTCGAATCCCACGTGGTGACTGAGGTGGACACGATACGAATTTCCCAGTAACGGTACAACCGCTACGGCGAATGACGAAAATCTCGAGCGAGATCCCGAGAGCGGCGGCGCGGTTCTGAGAATCGCGGATGAGTCATGCGGCGGTCACGTGGGCGCGGGGCGTCCGCGAACGGGGTAGCCGGAACATATCGAACAAGACGCGTGACTCATCGATCTGATATGTTGAATATTCACGCTCTTGGAGCCGCCAAGGGTGGCCAACCTGCCCGAACCTGCCTGCGAGCGACCCTAAATACCTCTGACGTCCCGAACGAGGATAGTCAAATGAGCGAATGTGATGGAAGATGTGCGAAAGTGATAGAAGACGAGAAATATGCATATCGGAGATTGCGCGTGAGATAAACGCAAAACGTATGAAGTAATATAAATTATAAGAGACAAGGGGAGATCTTGAATCTTTTTACTTTGTAAATGTTATCTTGGTTACTTGATTTTAAATTCTAACTCTTGCTCTTCGTACAGTCGTTATTAGGTGATAAAATAAATTTTTTTTTATATATTGTTGCAAAATAGAAGAAAAGTAAAATAGAAGAAAGAAATAGTTGAAACCCCGAGAAGAGTAGTACGCAGAAAAAGAATTAGGTAAAATATAGCTAAGTGATAAACTAAGTCGTGTCTTTGAAACAATTAATATTCTTGCTCTACTTAAAAGATAATTTTATTAGAGTTTAGAGCTGCTAATGTAATTCAGCGTGTCAGTGATCATTGTCGTTAATCAGAGATTAGAGATTTTTTTTTCATATACCCAGCAAACACAAATATATCTCTTAGAAATATAAAGTGTCTGAATTAAATTTTATACCAAATTAAAGAAAAATTATACTGCCAAAATACTTTATTTACTATTTCATCTCGGAGATCAATTTTATGAACTTAAGGCATCATTTCATCATTTTATTAGAAAATAGTTCAGAAATACTTATAATGTCATACCTTTACTAATACTATTCTATGTGGTTTTTTTTAGTTAGAAAAAATAGAACTTCATCGCATACATCTGTCGGCGATATTGCGTACTGGAATAGCTGACATTTTAGCTTAGCTGTTGGTGCTAAAATTGTCTTTTAATTTCAACTAATTAAATTTTATTTTGCAACAAATGCATTTTAGTTCTGATATCCAATTTTTAGCAATGATACCAAAGATCGAGCTAATTACTGATATTTAACTAATATTATTGAGTCATTTCTCTGCGTATATTTAATATTTTAATTTTATTGCTTATCGCATCGCTTTACGCGTGAGATAAATTGGAGTTTTTGAAATTTTATAATCAACGTATAAAAATGTATCTGCCCGCAGTTACTCCAGCATTTGTACACAAAAAGAATTTGCTGAAATACTTCACTTAAAAAAATTTAGCCAGATACAGCTTTGAAAATAATAATTTTCTTGAGTCATCAAGATTTTTATGTATCTTAAATATGATGATAATATGATGATAATAAGCAAAAGTTTTGATATTCTAGCAATCAGTTTAAACATCCTATATAAATATTTTAGTGATCCGACAAAATTATTCTCGGATTTATATCTGACCAAATTTTTAAACTCTTCAGCAGAATCGTTCTTTCTGTGTACTCATGTGAGGTCAATATGACCTAAATTTGAAATTTAAAAAAATTTTGATTAATAAAATAAACACACTTTAAATTACAGCCAATATTTTTCTTTCATCGCAATCAAAAACTTCTGTGATAAAATCTTTCAAAATATAAAGATAAAAAATTTACCTAAATTTTAAAAAAATTTTTACATATTTTAGCAGAAATGTTCTTACTCATATGTATATATTATATTTTATATATTGTATATTATATATTATTTTAATTCAAGCATGTAAACAACTATGTAATGTTTTGAGCCGAATTGAGCTACGAATGAGCTTCCTGTAGAATTATTCGCATCTAGAAGCTCTCGATCACAGGTGCTACCTGGGAACGTTAAAGTAGAGGAAATGATAGGTCGAGGAGAACGTCTGACATAGGTTGTCAACCTATCCAAGGTCTCGCATAATTCTGAAGAACACCTTATGTGATGACTTTTAAAACAGCTTATTTTTACGATATAAAGAATACCGTTGGTTTTATATATATATATATATATATATATATATATATATATATATATATATATATATATATATGTTCTTTCGTGAAAAATCTCTGCACAGAAAAAACCTTGGAAATTCATTTCGGGTCATATTGACTCGAGCTAATTTTCAGCTCTATATTTTGAAAGGTTTTTATCATTGAAGTTTTTAATTGAGATAAAAGAAAAATATTGGTTGTGATTTAAAATGTGTTTATTTTATTAAAACTCGAAAATTTTAAAAATTTCAAATTTAGGTCGTTCACTTCAAGTGAATACAATGGTTTTGCTGAAGTGCTTAAAAACTTGACTATAAATCTAAAATAATTTTCTTAAGTCATCAAAATTATTATGTAGAATGCTTAAACGTAATGATAATATTGAAATTTTTGATATTCTAATTTTTGATAATAACCAATTTGAATGTCTTACATAAATACATTAATGGCATATTATGAAATTATATTCAAATCTCTGTCTAGTCAAATTTTTAAATATTTCTGCAAAAGTGTTCTTTCCATGAACTAAATTCCATGTGAGTTTTTCACTTAAAAAAATATTTCGCTGGTTCAGCTACAATTTTAAATGTTACAGTTAAAATGTTATCGTTATTTTTTGCTAGAAAATTATCTACGTAAAATTTATAGTAGCTACATTTAATAATATGCAAGAAAATTTAGATCTTATAGCCAAATCACACAGTCACTTTTATAAGACGGTGTACACTATCATAGAGAAACTTTCTTGCTAAAGTTGATAAATTGTTCAGATATAAATTCAGTCTCTAATATCTATATTGATTAGACCTAAAATATATATGATATTATAGTACTTGCTAGTCATTCATCTATTCCAGCTAATTTTTGCTATGACTGCAAGATCATTTTTTTCAATGTTGAAAGATAATAAAAAGTGTCTAGCAAACTTAACGGTTATATCATTTTTATATTAGCATTAGGCATTTCGTGAAAAAAGAAGTTGAGAGAGAGAGAGAGAGAGAGAGAGAGAGAGAGAGAAAGAGAGAGAGAGAGACAGACAGAGTGTATGTGTGTTAATTTTTTATATTCATAACGGATTTCAATATAATATCCTATTAACATAATGACAAGATTAATACCACGATCGCTATCGAACATACATAACAGTTTCTACGTCTTCTTTATTACACCGTACACACGTGTTCGATAAGCGGACGAGCTACCTAAAAATAAAGACTACCTAAGCAAATGGCGATACATCATTATCCGGCGAAGATACGTCTCGTTACGGACATACGATGGAGTATTGTATACGCAGCTCTGACATTCACCCGCTTAGCTTCGCACCATGATGAAATTCGAATAGACAGGCAGCCGTCATCCTTGAGCTAGCTTCTGCTTGCAGCCAAGGCTCCGTCCGTCGGCTTAGCTGCGATTAGACGATTAGAAAAATGGCGACGCCACGGAATGTCATTGTCGTTCGTGTACACGATACGTCGTACACACAAGCAAGCACGCGTCGGTGTAATATCAATATTTGGTCGCGCACGTACACGAAACTCCTGCGGTAGTCAGCCGCAAAAATAGAGAGAGAGAGAGAGAGAGAGAGAGAGAGAGAGAGAGAGAGTGCGAACGCGTCACTTGCGAAACGCACGAATTTCGAAGTGGGAAATTCACGGTGCAATTTGAGTACACGTTGCGCACACGTTGAGCACCTGAAATCGCACCTGTTATCGCGATCGAATTTAGGCTAAGTAAGAACACCCGTTCTCCTTTGAAACATCTCAACCTTCTTGTATGCTCTTAAACAAAAGTTTATATTGTAACCTGATATGAAAAAAATTTTATAATAAAAATTCTATGCAAAAGATGCTATATTAAAGAATATCTTATATTAAAAAGATTTTTTATTGTGACACTTAATTTTCTGAATATATTCACTTTCGAGTTCTCACTCGTTTGTTTTTAAATGCTTTAGATCATTGATAAATGTGGCAGAAGCGAAAGAAAAATTTTCATAAAAAATTTTCAATCCAAATGGGCCAATTAAGTAAATTTTTATCTCGAGTTACATATCATTAAAAAAAATTTTACATCGTATTGGCAAACACATATGTGTCTTCTGACGAAAGAAAGAGATGCAATAGAATCTCCTGATAATTTTCTCGCGATATCCGCAATGACTACTTGCATGATTACTTATACCGCACTCACGAAGACAAAGCAATCGAGCAATTAGGACTGCGTCTATCTTTCTACGTTCTCGAATCGTCGATCGGTCATGATCCAGATACAAAGAACTTCGCATGGAAGTGTTTTTTTTTAACGACATCAACCTCACCGTCTGTGGTGTAACGCGCACAAACTCCGCGCGTTATCTTATCAGAGTGATTTGGATAAAGGAATTTCTGTCGTTTCAACTGCAACTCTAATAATAACAAAATGGAGCAAAATATAATAGAGCGAAGTATAAGTGGATATTTTTTTTCTTTCTCATTATCATATTTCGCGTTAATAAATTAGGCATTATAAATTAGATCTGCGACTTTAAAAAAGCGTTTTTTTTTTTTTTTAATAGTTATTCTAAATTATTTATACACGTATTATTTATTGTTTGTTTTATTTGCTCGCAGCGTAACCTAATTTCGGTATAAACGTATACGAATGTCTTCAGGCGTGATAATAAATAAGCAATTTAATTAAATCGAAGAGGCCGACTGCCTCGACGAAAAATGTAAACAATTAGCGTTCGCTAGCGCAACCGCTTGCGCGATATTGCTGGCTCTTTGTCTCTCGCAAAGTCATCGCGCGAGCTCTCATCCTCATGCCGCGCACGATCGTGCCTCGCGTCGTTCGGTTGGACGGAACTCGTTATTTTTTTTTTTCCACTGTTTACGTCGATCAGGTCACGTGTTCGCTGATCTTGCAGTATTTTCTCAGCGGACAAAGCGGGACAAAGAGGGAAATCGGGGCTAAGCCGAACATTCCGAACGGACTCTGCACCCGCAGCTGCGGGTGCGAGTATTCAGCCGCGACTTTACGCGAAAATGACTCAACCAACACTCCTTGGCCTCCGTATATATATATATATATATATATCCGAAAACACCGCACGTGCGTGTCCGGTTCATTGTGCGATGAGTGCAAGTCGCGCTAGACAACGTGGACCGGGCAAGATTGTACATACATGTTTTTTTTTTTCACTCGTCGATGTTATCGTCGCGCGGTTTGTTGCGAGCAAACAAATCGATAGCATCTAACCTCCAGAGAGTGTTCATATCAATTAACAGGTGATTTAAACGATATATATTTATCGGTATCTTTTTATTTTTTTTTTTTTTAGAAATTTCTTTTTATAGAATTTTGAGAAAGTATGATAACTTTCGAAACAATTTGTCAAATTTGTCGTACAAAGATAACAACAATCTCTCAAAAAGTTTTCATCATTATCAAATTTAAACTCTATGTCACTCTATGAAAATAGCAAAAAGTTAGTTAATATATAAAAATTGAAGAGAGAGAGAGAGAGAGAGAGAGAGAGAGAGAGAGCGCAATGTAATCAAAATGAAATTATATATATATTAAATGATGTTCTAAATAATTTAAACAAGATAAAAAAACCTGTACGACGCAATAGTATTAAAAAATGTCTAAAGCAATAAACACTAACTGACCATAAGTAGTTAATGGGAAAAAACTGGCGTCCCATTTCAAATTCTGCATATTCTACGCATCCACATGACAAACATCGATGAACCAACACGTAAGTTTAATACTTTCATTTATATTAGCGACCGCGACGAAAATCGTATGCTTCTCGTAGACGGGAATATTAAATTATTGTCGGAGAGTATTTTACATACAATGGACTCGTTGTTGGATTAGGCTCTGAGGCGCACAAAGAGAAGCCTGCCGGCTTCATTGTTTTCTCAGCTTTGCCTCTCCTGGAATAATGAAGCGGCCCGGCGAAATTTCGGACGTGTCGTCTTAAATTTATTAGTCCTTCAGCGAAGCATGTTTTCTGAGCTCGCGGAGGCGTGCGCCTTAATTTACGAATGTTGTATCCCGTTACGCAAAATATACGCAGCATCTTAATAATAAGCAAAGTAATTGAAAGAGAGAAGTGTATATAAAGCTGATCGTGAAGTTAGCGGAAAAGAAAAGAATTTTTCCTAGGCGCCTAGGTAAAGAACATTTCTACTTTGGAATTACTTTGGGTTTCGAGACAATCATGGAAACCTTGAGAAATTACACTTCTCGCATTCACTTTCGAAGGAAGCATTTTCCCAGGCGAATGAAACGATGTCTTTGTTCCCTCTTTCCATCGGCCAGCCTCGGTAGCTCCATTGTCTCCTGTCTGCGGCCTTGGCGACGATTACAAACCGGGACATTATCGAGATTCGTTTTTCATTTACTACGGTTTGTATAGCGGCAAAAAAGTTTGATTATTCAGAGACAGTTGCGAGGCATATATAGAAATCAAGCGCAGCTGTATGATATTACTCGCATGTATTATATTCGAATGATACTAACGGATTTAGTGCAAACGATACAAAATGTGTACAGTATTATTAAAAAAATAAAATTTGTTTTTTCTACTCGTGTCTTGTAACAAACTAATTCGGCTAGAACCATTTCTGAACTGGGTGTAAGATTAAAATGTAAAGTTTTTAATTGCCGATCCAAAGTTGTGTAATAATTACATGTGTAATTTTTTTCTTATATTTTGGAATAATTAAATGTACACATGTATTCAGATACACACACACACACACACACACATACGCGCGCGCGCTTTTTAATTACTGTCGATTTTTAAATTTATTCAGCATTGAATGCATGTTCAAAAATTTTTTAAATAAATGTTTATTTTAATTGAAAATTTATTATCCTTGATATTTTATTTATTAGTTTTTTGAAATTGTAAAGATCTCTGTTTTTTTTTTTTATTTTAGTCTGAATAAATTGACTATAAATAAATTGGAGACGTTACACTAGTAATTACTCACGTAATTATCAAGTGTGAGTAAGATTTGTTGGAATACTGTCAACGACTAATATGATAAGACACGGTCTATTATGTTTTACATCACGCTCTTTTGTTTTCTGCCAAACTATCGGCAGATAAGAATATAAGCAGATCGTTTTAAATATGATCCGGGTGCGACTTACGATAACGGAAAAATCCGCGATGTGAAGGTAACCCGATATGTTCTTGTTCATAAGCACATAAGTTGAGTTTCTCAGAAGTCAAACTGTGCAACTTCACATTTCATAAATTAATTGTCATCTTTAATTTTAGTATGAGAGTATACAATTACGTTAGTTTATGACTTTCTCAATATTCTTTACTTTTTTTATTTTGTAAAGTTAATTGAATTGCACGGACAAAACAAAAGCCAAAATCGAAACATAAGACGATATAAAAATGTCTTTGTAAAAGACATCTTGTGTTCCGATTTTTGTATCGTGGCTGGATCATGGCTTTTAATTCAATTCTCATACTATAGAGGAATAGAAGCCAATATGTACTGTTAGATTAGATAGATTTGTTTTTGATTCGATCGAATTTATGTTTATAGAGTCTGTATTAATTTCGCTGGTAAATTAATTGTTACAAAACTATTATAAAAAACGATAGATATCTAATTATTTTATTTCAAATTGTTCCTTTTTTTGTTTTACAATTAAATCGTATGTTTGCCAATATTGATTTTATATAGAAATATAGAATATAATTTTTAAAATCACACACATACACACACACACACACACACACACACACACACACACACACACGCACACGTACGTAACATATCTTTCTGAATATATAATAAAAATCTAATATTTAAAAAATTATATAATTTTTATATATATAAATATTTTATATATATATATATATATTTATATATATATATATATATATATATATATATATATATTATATATATATATATATATATATATATATATATATATATATAAAATAATTTTATATATGTATATATATAAAATAATAGAAGAGAAATATATAAAAGTTATCAGATATCAATTAATTATGCAAAAAAATTTTTTTTTTACAAATTTTCATTGTTTACAGAAAAATATTCGAAAAACACATTTCGTTTACTATGAATCGGTAAGTAGATGTTAATAAAACAGGATGACCTAAAGGATACGTTACCAACTGTAGATATTTCTACAATATTATCGACGTCTTACTTTCGAAATAAAATATAGCAAAATTATTATATATATTTTATGACCTCAATTTACATTTTTATTATTTTGAAACTTTTTTAAATTGACCCAAAAGTCTCTATAAATATTCCACTTTTAAAAATTTAATTGTGGATATGGACACGCTCACATAATAACACGAAAGAATAACACGGAGGATTTAGTCTAACGCGACAATCAGAATTTTAATTCTAGATCTTTCTAAGCGGATAAAAAACTATTTCGAGAAGAACGTGTTACCTGAGAGGATAAGTATTCTCGAAACAGAATCAAACTCGGTTAGTTTACGTTATACAATATTGAGCTTATACACAGTTCATATATAAGGGATGTGGGCACGATGTTACGTCAAGTCAATTCCGCTTAATGCATTCTAATAATAATAATGTAAACAAAGCAACCAAGCTGGATCTTGTTTCGAGAATCCCCACTCTTCCGGCACATTTCCGACATCGTGTCCTTCGCGTTCTTCGAATTAGTTTGTGCTTAGAAACATCTCATGCGGCTTGAATTTTCGCCTGCGCGTCATTCGTGCTATTATAAGTGCGCTTGTAACTAAATGTCCAATACGTAATCATCGAAATCATTAATCAATTGTTTGTGAAAGTGTTAACGATTATGATAGAGTGCTTGGTTCGTAGTATGACATGGTAATTTATGAGCGTTTCCAAGGTGGAAAGGATTGAGAGGGTTTATATCCTTCCTCCCCTAATATTAAAAAAAAAAAATTAAAGGTAAAGTTATGGAAACTTAATATTTTTCTTATTCAAAACGAGGAGATATTCTAACTTTTAAAATATTCAAAAAAATAAATTATTAACGCAAAAAAATTGTTATTCGTATATTAACACTAATGAATCCTCCTCCTCCCTCAAAAAATGATCCTGAATATGCCTATGCGGTATAGCTATATTTTGTGTCTAATTTTCGAAATTGGAATTAAATTTGTATTAAGAATACAAACAAAGCGAGTAGTTACACAAATAAAATTAAATTTTTATGTATGGAACATTCTTCATATTGCAATGAAACTTTACATAAATAATCTTGAATACTTGAAAAGTATTTATATATAAAAAGTGAGATTTTTGTCATTATTTATTAATTAGATATTTATTAGAGTATATTTATACTTATTTATTTAAATAATTTTTTTATCCAGATTCTAAACGGCCGCTAAACTTTTTTGTATTACTTTTAAATGCATCTTAGAATTTGTAAATTTTTCATAATTTTTTTATCGTAAGTATAAAAATTATAAAAATAGATAATATATTCTTAACGCTCGCAACGCTCGCGATTATTGTTTGTTCTTGTTTAATATTTAGTGAACAATAAAAATGAAATTATTCTAAAAATTCTAAGGAATGCAATCTTAATAACTTTGTATTTGTCTACAGTCTTTCGTGCGTGGCTGTTTACGTTGTTGAAATGTTGTGATGCAGATTTAATCGCGATCGAGCAATGTGAATGTCGGAAAAATCAAATCAGTCGATCATTGTGATTATATTACGATATATTATCCCGATCGTAAGAATTCTTCTGTGTCTGTCTTGTTGTATTCAAGTTACGATTTGAGTATCGAGATACGATATATCGGAAACAAATATTGCGTGCAAATGTAAGCGGTCGGTAGTGCAGAAGAAAATATCGAAAAATATCATCGTGCTTCGTGTAAATATGGTATTCGGTAAATATGGTAATTATGGTGAATATGACAATTCCGTCACATAAACGCTGTGTGAACATGCATCGCTGGATACAATATAATCTATCGGTAATGCAAACATAAACTTGACAGTTTCGTCAAGTAAACTTCGCGCGATCGTAGTTCAACTCATATAATGTGTTTCTTATAAATTTATTCCATAAACTTATTAATTAAAATACACAGATAAAAACTACGATAAAAAATGATGATCGCGATTATTTCCTGCATCTGTCACTTATAATAATAATTAGAATAATGAACAATTTATATCGATTTCTAATCGTTAATATTGATCATCATTTATTCGTGATACTTGATAAAAAATTTTTATATATGTATAATTAGATATTATTATGTACAGATATAATAAGATATAATTATATATAATTATATATATAGATGTCATATATAAAATATCCATAACTATACATATATAAAAATATAGTTATATGTGATTATATGTAAATATACATAAATATATATGATGAATCAATGATTATATCTAAATATATTAATATATAATTATATGTATAAGTGTTAATATATAATTATGCAGAATCATATCCCTTACAAAAATTCAATATACGTATTACTGGAAATTAGTTATTTTGTGTATTAAAAATATTATTGTTCAATTTTAATATTCCAAATAAGTAATCAATTAGTACTTTTCAATATTAAATATCTATAAGGAAGACGTAATTATATGCATTTTTTATATATAGACACATTTTGCATAATTATACATATATCGAAATTTTTTTACGAGATAACATCTAACATTATCTAATTATTCTTCGTTTGTTTTTGTCCTTTTTACTGTCTTTTGTGTATCGAGCATTTTCCACGCTCTCTGGGGGGTGCCGTTTTGCCGACGCGGCCGCCTCTCATTCCCGGCGCGGTCGTTGGGTGGCGCCAGCGTTGCAGGCGGGCCACCCGTCGACAATCGATGACGGTTCGTGCCGCGCGAGTCGCGAGCGGTCGCGAGTGAGGCGTCCCGTAATCGCGTTTTAACCGGTGCGTAAACGCTCGCGTGTCCCACCAAATTTTACCGTCGCGGTGTGCCATTCTCGATCTCGGCGTTGCCACATCGGAATCAACGGCGTGCCGACGGCGCGCACCGTCGGGGAGGGTCATCGAGTCGTCGGGTTGGCGAAAAATTTCGCCCGCACGCGGCGCGCGTTCCTGTCACTTTTCGCTGCCGTTCCTCCCTTCCCCCATCCCGCCCCTCTCCCACCATCCACCTTCCCTTCCTGCTCCCCCCCCGGTTCCCATCCGTTTCTCTCCCTTTCGTTATTCGTCGCGCGGCGTTACGTCGCGCGCGCGTATGTGTATGTGTATGTGTGTGCGCGCGCGCGACCGGCTCGATGCGACCGCGTCGCGATTTCCCCGTGTGATCGTCGTGGATCTTCGTCGCGTTCCCCAGGAAACGAGATCCTCGATCCTCGGTTCTCCTCCTCGACGTCTTCATTATCGCCGCCGTTGCTTCGCAAGGCCTCCCCATTCGGACTTGCCCAATCGGAGGAGAGGAGGAGGAAAAAGACGAAGCGGAGGAGAAGGAGGGAAGCCCGAACCACCACCGTCGAGAGGGCTCGAGAGGGCAACCAGCAGCGGAGATCACACACGGTTAATCGGGGATGGCGGACCACAGCAAAATGTGAGCGAGACTTTCTCTTTACCGTCTTTGCGTTCTTTGCGCGCCGCGAGAGCGCGAACCTGCGAAAAAAAGGGACATGCCAACGCTATATGATTCAAGAAACTACTCCTTTGGTGTGGACTGGTGTCCTTTCGTTATCGGTATTGGTATCAATGTTACGGTAGAAAGAAAATCAGTTTTAAATCAGATAAGAATAAATATTCTCATATACGAGCAAGAATGTTATAATATTTCTTAGAAAAATTTTAGTCTTGAGTCGATTGAACTTGTGCAAATGTAGCTAATCTCATACATATGTGAAAATATTATAATCTTCACATAGGGGAGTTTTAGGACTTGAGTCGAGTCGAGTTAAAAATAATACCTGCATCGATACAAACTTGGAGTCAAAAATAATACTTGCGTCAGTACAAATTTAATTGAGACTGAAATTTTTAAAAAAGACTATAATATTATGATTATATATGAGAATATTTATTTTGATTTAAGATTAATTTTTTCTATGTAATAATTAAGTAATTTAACTATTAATTAACATGTGGAGCTCTATTCAATATTTTGGAGACCATCTGATTGTTCGCCTTGTCTCTCTCTTGATTCTATAAAGTTTTTAATTAAAGCCTTTTGCAAATATTCTCGCAATATTGACTTATTGAAGCTTGAAAGGGGTTCGCAATACTGACTTATTGAAGCTTGAAAAAGGTTTCTCAATCAAAATATTTGGATATTTAAGACATCGGCGCTACGTTAGTTAATGGAGAGAATTAGGAATGCCCTAAGAGTTAACTGATTTCTCGTCCTCATTTAACTTCAGCCCTAGAAAGGGACGAGAGTCAAGCTTAATCGACGTTGACGAAACCGTTCCCAAAATGAGCTTCCAAGCTTGCAGTGTCCTACGGGATTTGCGTCATCATTCTTGACAATGAAGGACTACCAGGGCGATGTTATCGTATGGAAATAGTATGCAAGATATAGAACTAAATTCTCCGATCTCCGATTGAAAAATTTAATTCGTTTGTCATTCTCGTTGAATTTTTTTTTTTTTTAATATAATTTACTTGCGGTTGGCAGGGAACGTTTATTTCGAGACGTATCGATTTTTAATATAAGAAATGTTTTTAGCATCGGCGCGATGCCGAATTCGTTTTGAGAACACACAGAATTGAAACGTTTTCTGCCGTCGTATCGGAACTTGACACTTTGCTCATTAAGTTGTCCTCAGACTAACGAATTGACTACGTGAGCTATGTCACAGATGTGTAAATGTAGACACAGATGTGTAAATGTAGGTAAAATTTTATTATATATAATATTAACTGTCTAATTTATTATATATAATATTAATTTATTATATAATTAGTTATAATATAATTATAATATAATTTATTATATATAATATTAAGTGTTTTCATATATTTCCCACACCAAAAAAAAAAAAAAATTAGTCCTTAATCGAGAAAAATATTTTTATAATATTATAATATATTTTATATTATATCCAAGCAAGCGTGTTATTATCTTAAAAATTTTAATCTTAATCTGATTGAATTTATATTGATACAAATATTATTTTTAACTCAAGATTAAGGTCCCTGACTACTCAGCGAAGAACTCCGCGTTGACGGTAGCGACATACCGTCGCGGTGAAAAATAGAAGCTCATACATCCTTGTTCATCTTATCCTTGTCCTTGTTCCTCTTTATACAAGTGGACATGCGGACAATGAAATTTTTTTATGACTATTTTCGTTATTGTGCGCTTAATCGTGCAGATATATGACTTGTTTCGTACTTACCAGAGTCGTAAAAATGGGGCGGCAGCTAAAATTATCATCGGACATTATATGTGAAAGCATTTTTTCCACTTCTTTCAACAGCTGTGTCAAATCGTGTGTTTCCTGCCTGAACAAGCTTCATTTCACGTGCCTATTACAGCTATTTATTGACTATCAGGAAGGGAAAGGATAGCAGCCGCCCATTTTCACAAGTGTCTTAAAGCCATATATGTTATTTCAGTCAAATATCTCTTTATTTGCAAAACTACCGTCATAAACTTTATTGTATCATTTCTTAAAGTCATATATGTTATTTTAGTGAAATATCTCTTTATTTGTAAAACTTTATTGTGTCATTTCTCGCCTATCACGATTCCAATATAGTCGCGGTGACTAGTCAGGAGACTTAAAAATCTTCTATATGAAACTATAATATTCTTTCTTAAATATCTATATTTGTATCAATACTAAAATTTTTCTAAGAAGATTGTAATATTTTTGTTTATGTGAGAGAATATATATATAGTTTTAATTTAAAATTAATTTTTTTTCTGTGCAATGATACACAAAAGAAAATATTCTTGAACGGCTTAGTCTGACCAGTATTTCTACGAATATTAATACTGTATAAAATATACAGTTAAAAGAATCGGAATGTCGTCATGTACGTTTTTACATTCAAATGCCAATCAATATTATAATTAACCGATATTATACGTCAAGTAGCTGATGATAAGCTATTTTTAAATGTATGATATATAAGCGGCACTTCATTTGCAAAAGTAATTCTAGTTGATAAGCTTTCATTATTTCGCTCAATCGTAAATGATGAAAATTAGAATTGACGAAATATTTTGTTGATATTTGGTGTTAGATATCAAATTAGTAAGTCGGTACTATCAATAAATATAAAAGTAATATTTGATATATTAGTGAAAATTTATGAATATATTTTAATCAAGTCGACTTCACGGAAACGTAATTATTTAGATTATTCCAACTTCGTCGCTTATTAGGAATAAAATTGAAAATAAACTCAATAAACTCCAGTTATGTTCGATTGATGTCTTCTTGGAATAGCTTTTTCGGCGTGTAACAAAAAATTGTATATATAATATAAAATTACAAATTGTATATATAATATAAAATTACAAATTACAAATTGTTTGATTATCGATTTAATCATAATAATTGCGTATAAATTTCGACGGATCAGGAATTTGAAAAGCGCCTCGGATCTCTGCACAGGCGCCTCTTGTTGAAAACTGCTTGGAAACGTCCTCGCAAAGATCACGGTCTTTCTACGCCCACGTAATGAGCGTAAAATTATGGGTGCTTACTCGCGTGCAGGACCGGTGCAGATTGTTGATTAAAAAAGTACCCGAAGCAACAGTGGAAAATAGAAAAAAAATTAATCTTTAATCAAAACTATATTCTCATAATCTCATCTCATCTCATCTATATAAGTAAGAATATTACAATCTTTTTAAAAAAATTTTGGTCTTGATTTGATTGAATTTATATTGATGAAATACAGATATTCTCATGTACAAGTAAAAATATTATAATTTTTTATCATATAAAAGATTTTTAGTCTTGAGCTGAGCAAGAGTGATACTTGCATTATTATATGAAATATTTTGAAAAAGATTATAATAATCTGCCTTATATATGAGAATATTTGTCTTGGCTTAAGACTAATTTTTTTCTGTGTGTATAAAATGGAAACGAATGAATGAATGAAAACTTTTGGCTTTCAAAGAGCTATGAATGAGTTTTTTAAAAGCCAAACTGATCAACTTTTTGTTCATCATCTTTTAAGTTTCAGAGTGTATTTTATGTATGTATAATTGTATTTTAATCAACTTTCTTTACTTTTTATTTTATAAAATTAATTAATTTGACTTTAAAAATATATATAGCAGAGCTAAAAATATACTATAACTATAATATAAGCACTATTAATATTTCATGGCATGACATGAATTTTGTATAAACAAAGTAGATCGCAGTATGTTCAGATTTTTCAGTAGCACAGCGGTAGTTACAAAATTACTGATATGTATGTGTATATATATATATATATATATATATATTTGAGATTTTTATGTTTTTATACTATACTCATCAAAATAATAATGGCGGATTAGCAACTCACACATTTTTATTCGTTCAGTAGATTTAGATCGACTTTGTGCTTATTGAGTTTTACCTTTTCTAACTACATACATAATTTTCTCTTTAGTTAGTCTTATTAATAATAGTGGTAATTTATAACAAGCCCTGGTAATGGAAGGATGTAATGCACATAGATGTGCAAGGCACACCCCGAACCCAACCTTTGCTACGGCCATGGTGGTAGTCGTGTTCAGTGGTTCGTAGACGCGCATTTTTCCGTATATAGCTTTTACACACACACACACACATACACACACACACATATATACGAACGCGATAATGTAGCCTTTTGAAACGATGTTTCATTGCGAATGTCATTTTCCGAATACTCTCGGCTACTTTTGTTGCGTACCTATATCACCGACGGTGATACACGATATCGCGTTTGTCGATGGACAGTTTATATTAACAAATGCAACCGTCAAATAATTCGATATTATATTTTATACAATATTTGCCGACTAACCCCCCCCGAACTGATTTCAGTGTTATTTAGATACGTACGTGTTACCGTATAAACGTTTAAACTGCCGTCAATGGAGTGCAAGGCCGGCGCCTTTTTCGTCAACTCGATTAATTCCGATCTATCGATCGCTTGACGTTTTAATTATGAAATTATTAAGCTACAAGATTACTAAAAGTACATTAAAGCGGCGTGCTTTGTTTATGATAAATCGATATGAGTTCCCGTAGAATTTGTATCTGGATGGATAGGAGGATTATTTATCGATTAGGTAAATCAAGCTTTCTACTCGTATGAATTTGAAAGGAAATCGAAGTATCGTCAAGTATCATGATACACACACACACACATATATATATATATATATATATATATATATTCTCTCTCTCTCTATATATATATATATATATATATATATATATATATATAATATATATATATATATATATAGATATGTGTATCATGATACTTGACGATACTTCGATTTCCTTTCAAATTCATACGAGTAGAAAGCTTGATTTACCTAATCGCTTGATTTACCTAATATATATATATATATATATATATATATATATCGAATCGAATTACATATCACGCTGTACAAGTTGGACTTTATGCAGCGGTCGATATTTGGGCTAGATTCCTCGGAAGATGTATACGATACCGAGACATGTGGTATATACCGGGTGTCCCACGATGAAATATTGAGAACCAAGGGATGTTTCCGTGTTCGATTCCTGTGTCGTAGAGGTCGAACAAACTCTAGAAGTCCGTAGTCGCGAATACACAATTCCATTTAATCATATAATAATTAGGAACACATCCGATTCTACATCATCCTTCGAGAATATTGTTGTCTCGCGTAATATTTATCATATTTCGAAATATGTAATTTAATTATATTTGTATGAATATTCAATTTAATAATATAATTAAATATTTATTAATAATTTATTAATTGTCATTAATTATTAATATTAATATCTTTTAATTTATTCTTATTTATTTTACTTTATTAACATTTGAAATTCTTCGTGTGGTTAATTTTCAATATGTTATCGATATCGATTTATTATAAATTATTATTATTATTGTTATTATTATAAGTTAAAGCATTTGTCATCTTTTTCTTTAGATTCTTTGGATTCAGTAGATCAATATCAACATTCGCAACTACAGTCTATATACAGTACATATACATCTTTTATATCTGTATAATAAGGATTAATAAGAGACAAAAAAACGTGATAATTTAAATAAGGGAATTTCTTGTGGGCATTGTTTTTGTAATAAGTTCTTTTTACTTTTAAGCTTTATTTAGTTATATTTATAATGTATAGACGTCATCTTAATACGTGCTTGCAAAATGAGATTGTCTTGTAGAACTCCGCACGTGTGTTCTGTCATGAAGAGTAAAGATGTCAAGACCGTCGTAAATTTTGTTCTTTTTGTTCACATTATCTGTCTTATAGAACTGACATACATATTAATTACGACTGACACAATTAATCTGTTTCCGCCATTGCCTATCAGAGAAACCAGTAAATTTTCATTACATTCTGATTACAGCGATGATTAACAATTTTCTAATTTGGGAGACATTGCGGGTACAATGGATTATTTAATTTAAAAGAGTCGATAGAATAATGAAAAAAAACACATAGAGAAAATTATCATAATAAACGGAATGAAATAAGTGCAACATTTTTTTTGTTTTATATTACTCCGTGTATTTTTGCGAAGAAAATTAGACGTGACGAACAATTTATTGTATTAACTTTTCACTGTGTTTACGCTTAAAAAACATTTAAAATCGAAAACTCTTTATCTTGAAGTTTTAACTTGAACACGCGTGTGGGGCTTCTTATCTAAATTATTACGTTGTTTGTACATACATACTAATCTAATGGCGTGAACAAAAGACATGAGTATATAGAATTTGATGGACATTTAAATATGTTAGCAATAGACAATCGCGTATACGATTTGTTGACAAATGGAAATATTAATAAATATTTTATCGTCTTGCTATAAGTATGCATCGTAATGATTATTTCGGACGGACCAACCGAGTGTTGTTTAAATTATGCAATTTTTAATTTAGCAGCGGCATTGAAGTTCGGCGCATAATAGCGTTTATTGCATGCGTTTGACGTCACCTGGAAAAGATGGAGTTTAAAGCTTCTTTGCTTTCACATGGTTTAATTAGAATTCTGTTTGATAATCTGCTTTTCCGTAGTTTCGCTAAAAGATAGAGTGGCAGAAAAAGATTAAGATTTATGTCAAATTAATTAATTGAAACTAGATTGTTTTTTATGTAAAATATGTCGAAGGAAAAATAATTGGATTTATGTTTATTTTTTCTAAATGAATAAAGCTATATTTAAGTTTAAGAATTTGAATTTTCACTGTTCATATTATTTAATAAGTAACGAACAAAAGAGAAATTTTGTTAATTTGCACATTTTATTTTCAGCGAAGTTTTGATCAATTGGCGAATTGTATTGGCAATTGCAAAAAATATTATTGTGTTATTATTTTATTAAAATGAAGGCTTGAGATTTTATAATTTCGATCGCAAATGCATGAAATAATATTTATATTTTGCCGCAGTTGCAATAATTAGCGCAAGCTCCAGTATAGCTGCGAAAAAATTTATATTGAAATTATATTCATTTCTGCTATATCCTATAAGTACTTATTCCCGATTTCTTCGATTTATCGACATCATGTCGGATGGACAAATACATTTTTATCGTATCCGAGAAACGCACGATGGATCGACATATAGAAGAATACGTAAGCGATTTTTCATTATGTGCCATTCCGTTTATTTTACATTCGACGGATTAACGTGTGTAATAATTATCGAATCAATTTAAACTGATTGTGAGAAGAATTTTATTAAAAAAAAAAATATTTCGTGTATGTATATATATATATATATATATATATAAAATATATATATATATTTATATATAAAATATATATATAAAATATATATATATATATAAAAAATGTAAATATTAACCGGAGCTTTGAAATAAAAATGGATCAAAATGGATCGCAATCGATGTTGAGATAATTATTAATATTTTACCATTTCCAATTTTCATATATAATTTCATCTTTGCTGTTAATCCAGTTTCTTTTCTAATTTCTCATCGTTCTATGCCATTTTCGTTTAAAGTTTTCAACCGCTTTGGAAATCTTCTTGGAATGGTTTATTATTGAAAAACGTAATCGCTAAGATTATGACAAAAGAGAGATTCGAACGAAAGGAGACCGAGATAAGACACGTGTTTTGTTCGTCGCATCCGTCTCGTGCTGATGTGTGTTTGCGATGGTGTGTATTTTAGTTCATGTTTGCTTAGATACATATTCACGCGCGGCCCATGGCTGATTATATGCAGTCCCAGGAGTGTCACGTGTGTCATGTAGGAATGTTTTTACAATGAGATAAGGTGCATTCGCTTTTCTGTAAAGTCCCCTATCTTCCCAGTGCGCGTTTTTTTTTTTTTTTTCGAACGATCTTGTCCGTGACAATTATAATCAACTCCGATTATCCGAGTATCATCATTTATTTTCCATCGCGATTGATTAAATAGTAAAAACTATTTTATTATCGTATGTGATATTCGAAGCTGAAATGGATCGAGTTTATTTACAGTTTGTGTGCAAGACTCACTTTAAGGCTCATGCTGATTCATTGTAGCCATCGTAAGTTATATCATCAGACGCGAGAAAATACACGATAAAAATTCTTGCAAAATAAATTGGAATGTTTCTCGACAAAATAACATTTTCAATAGGACAGACTTGTAAAATATGTAAAAAAACTCTTCTGTCGTTCCGTTAATCGGTAAGTAATACATATAGAATTGAATTATGGTTTTCTTCTTGATTAGGCGCAGTTCACTTTTTAAATTATGATTATTTATTAATTACCAGAACAAAAAGAGAGTTTTTAGTATATTTTACAAGTCTGTTTTATCGAATGCGAACGTTATTTTACTCTCGAAAAACATTACTATTTCAATATATTTTGTAAGAATTTTTACGTATTTTTTCGCTTCTGACGTCATAAGATAGCTGCAGTAAACTAACAGGAGTCTTAAATATGTACATCAAATATTTTATAAATTAAATATTACTTATTTTAGCTTTATATACATAAAGTATATAAAGCTAAACGAACGAGACCAAATCATGGAAAACAGAATAAATTATTGTTGAATAAATCTATTTTACTTTAGGAAGAATAATATTGGGGATTGATGGTACATATCGATCATTACTCAGTGGTGTAGTTTTTTAGAATTTTCCATTGCCTTTAGGATATATATCAATACGAAACCCTAAACATGCATTCGTTGTTGATTGAATAAGAAATTTATGAGGTTTCAGCCATCGTATATGAAAAAAACTACTATAAAAAAAAAATATTATCAAAGAAATATAGAATATCTTATAATTATTGTTTAATTTATTTGTATTTTATTAACCTTTTGGAGATTAATTAAAATTGAAAATAAAAAGGTTGAGATTGCTGTAGTTTTCAAGTTGTAAACGATTACTAGATAAAACTATCAAGTGATATAAAGTTCAGGTCTGTGCATCAATTTGTCATTTTTTATTGATTTTCATTAGTTAATACGATTTTCTCTTTTATGTGATATTTTTTATAACGTAGATATTACATATTATAATAATCAATTGATGTCTCGACACTAATTACAAAAACAGTAAATTTTAATTATTATATGCATATGACTCTTTTAATCATCTTTTTTAAATTTTATTTGATAGTTGAATGATTTTTCTTGGAAAGGGTTATTAAATTTAACGTTAAATTTGAAAAATTAAAATTACTTTCGTGTTTATGGAAAACAAAGAAATTATAAAATATGGTTTCCTTCTTAAATCTTTATCTTTTGAAAAAAATGAAATTGTGTAATTAAATTTTATTATATATTATTATATAAAAAAGTGTTTTTGTGTTAAAATTAAATAACAAATCTCTATATTTTTTTGTGTGATAATTTCATTTAATTTATTAATTTACTAAAATTACACACGCTCATTCATTTCGCTCGGAGTGAAATTAAAAATTTGGAAAAAGTTAATGAGAATGCGTGCGTTTGCCTTTAATAAATCATTTCGTGATTTTAATACTTTTGTTCTTGAAAAAAGGAACGAAATTTGTTCTTTAAACAAAATTAAAAATGCATAATAATAGTCCATTTCGCCGAATTTAAAACACGAGGGACCGAATATTCAGCGCAATAATTATCTGATAATATATATATATATATATATATATATAAAATATATAATATATATAAAATATATAAATATATAAATATATAATATAAAATATATAAAATATATATATATATAAAATATATATATATATAAAATTTATATATATATATATATATAAATATTTCATATTGGTTAAATGAACGAATTGGTTGACAACACAGAGCTCGGCGCTCATTGTTTACAATAATGTATGACGTATTGTGTACGCGCGCAATCACCTTACTGCCATTCGCACAACGAATCTCGGGCGGGCTGGTAACGACGTGACTCGATCCATTATTATCTCTCGAAACGTAATTATTTCTTGAACAAGTAACGATTATCAGCTCATACGTTAATTAATTCTCACGATCAACGAATCGTAAACGTATCGAGACTAGAGTAAACTGTCCAAGTCGAAGCAGCTATTTTGCGTAATTTATCCACTTGAAGTGGCAATCGATATGATGAATATGGAAATTATAAATTATTATTCCACGGTGATTACGTGCGACGATGAATTTTTTTATAATATTTTTTTATAATATTCTTTCTATAATACTTGAATTTAAATACATCTTGTTTCTGAAGGTTTAATCGTAATTTGCCTGCTGCTTTCTTAAGGTGATCAAGATGGCGGAATACGAGTAATTCAGATAACATAAGCTACGTATATCCGTTATTTATTAACAATACGTATGTTTTGTATTATATTATGTTCAGTGTCGTGATGCTGGCGCAATGCTGGCTTTTGATTAGCTACTTTTAATTAGGCCATTGCATCTTAATCACTTAATTGGATATTAATTTGACTTTATTACGCTCGCCTGCAGTATTCTGGTTATTAATCTTTTGGAACGTATGCGAGTATGAAATAGATCATCTTCAATTAGTAATTCGTACGTTATTTGTATCGTATTTTAATATTCATCAACGATGTAATATAAATAATTTGTTTGTGCGTCTCTCGTTAAAATCTTTCGTCGTGATTCGGTGGCTGTGCAATACGCAATATGTCGAACGCATTACAGTTTCGTGCGAATGGCATTATAATTATAATCCTCGCATTATTTTTCTTTGTCGTGAAATAATAAAAAAAAAAAACGCACGTTGCGTGCGATTAGTAGCCAGGAGCACCGTGCCGCAAAGTGCCGCGTAATCGTCACAATTTGGTGATTAATGCTCGCTCACGCGATTATAATTAATCGTGTTGTCACGAGTAAATGCTGTGCAAGTGCCGTGGAATAACAATCAATGAACGAGAGAGAAGGAGAGCCGAAGAGAAGCAGAGGGTCGCCGACAGCGGAATATAATCCAGAAAATGTGAATATCGCTTCTTTATTATTTGCGGAATTAATCGTTTATTATATACATCCTTCTTCTTTCGGAGGGGAAATCGAAGAGCGAAACCAATCGAGCGATAAGGATCAATTTTTTTCTGAGCTCGGAATAAATAATGCATGACAGATATATTTACGTGATATTATTTTGACCAATTTTGACTGCATATAATTTTGAGAACTGTACTCTCAATATTTTCATAATAGATGAATCCTTCCTCCAATTCCCGGAAACGTCATTATATTATTTCCTCCAATTCCCGGATACGTTGTTATATTATTATGTAAAGTATTATATTGTAGTATTAATCTCGTATTGTTAGGGGAAATAAGAGTTAAATGGTGGATTTTACCAGCGTGTAGTACCTAAGTAAAGCCGGATGCAGATTAAACAAACGAGCGTAAATAACACAGATGAACATTATTCGATGAGTGCGAATGGCGTCGTAAATACTGATGCTCATCAAAGTAAAGTTCGATCGTACACACTTATTCGCGCTCATTCTGCTTGATCTGGATTAAAGAAAAAAGAAATAGTCCACAGCAATCTTTAAATTGCGTCATTCATTTTCAAATTTTTTTAGTCGCAGATTTGGAATAGAAAAAAAAAAAGATGTCTGAATTCTCATTAAAAATGGCCTTGTCGTTTCAACATACTCCTCAGGTTTTTTTCCTATTTTCGATTCGTCGGGCTTCATGTTTTCATTATATCCTCTCGTTGCACTGACGTCCAAGGTCTTCTATAAAACGTGGGATACGCTTTTATATAAAACTCGCGAGGCATATTCAATGGTTGATTAAAATTAGTCAACGGTTAATGGTAGACCGATAAACGATCAATAACGGCGCGCAGCTGTTTTCAATCGGAACGTCAAATGAAACGAAATATATGTATGTAGATTGCTCTACTCGATAATGTGCTAAAGGATATGTATATTAATATGTATGCTTTTAGCTTAGTCTTATAAATATCTTATTTATAAACTAAATATACCGATATAGGTTTTTAGAAATATATCCAGGCATTAGATTATATTTACATTATATAAAGCATACACATGATGAAAAAGAATTTTGTTGACCCAGCAAATTGCTGCTACTGCGTATATTTTCATGTGGAAATCTAAACTTTGGTATTATACGATATTAAAATTAATTAATTAAACAAATAAAATTAACTTCATAATTTTTATTTAATAAATTTATGCGTAGAATTATTATGCATAAATTTATTAAAATGAATTGAAATATGAAATTCATTTTAGAATGCTAAAGCAGAATGGTCTAATAAGTATATTTCGCTTTACAGTACTTACAGTACTTACAGTACTTACAGTTATTATTATTTTGATATAGACATAGAAATTAATTTGTTATATTAGTAAAACTAGATTTTATTGTACAAAATGAAATTATTTTTAATAAGTTTCTCTGAGCTGTTTGTATGATAATAATTTATAAAATTTGCCATGACAACGTCAAATTTGTTATGTCAGCAAACTTTTTTTATAAAATATGGTTTATGGTATTTACACACACACACACACACACACACACACACACACACACACACACACATATATATATATATATAAAATTTATGTGTGTGTGTGTGTGTGTGTGTGTGTGTGTGTGTGTGTGTGTGTGTGTGTGTGTAAATTTATATAAATATATATATATATATTTATATAAAGTTTATATATATATATATAAATATATATATATATATAAATTTTATATATATATTATATATATATATATATAAATTTTATATGTATATATATTATATATATATATATATATAATATATTTTATATATATATAATTTGTGTATGTGTGTGTGTGGGGGGGGGAGAGATGTAAAATATGATACAGAGAGTTAAATTACCTCTATTATCTTTGTCTTGCGCCAGCCATTACATATGCGTTTATCTGTATTGCGATTTGTCTCTAACATTCAGCATGCTTTGGATTACACATCAATAATATGTTCTCGCGGTTCGTGGCACGGGGTTACGGATAAACTGACATTGACAGAGGTATATGCACGTTACGATAATAATGCGAGAGTAATAATTACAGCGATAGATTTCGCTATTAATAGATAGCGACGGACTTTGTTAGTTGGTTGCGAAACCGTGATGTTGTGATAATATGACTTTTTAATCACGCGATTATCTAACCACGCGTGACATCGATCGGCTGATCAGCTGATGAGCTTTCTAGTACCGAGTTACCTACTTGAAACATCAGATTCGGGATTGACGTTAGAATCTTACCTTAGGATGGAATAGAGTAACAGGGACGCATTCGGGATTAATTGTTAAAGTGAAGCAAGTCCCAAAGATTCGGATTAAACTTTCATATTTTATAATTATTAATTTGGATTTAATCTTCCCAATATTATTTATATCCCTTACTATTTTTTTCATTAAATATCTTGATGGTGACATGAATCTTTCGTTAACTAAATATATATTGAAAAGTTACTTGGAAATTGTAAGGATGTTTCGTATAAATGATGGATCAATTTGATCCAGTTTCATTTCGATTTTTACATTTTCCTTTGATATTTATAAAAAAAAAAAAAAAAAAAAGAAAAACAATTACAATAGGTATATAATATTTCTACAATGGTAATCGTTGTTCGATAAGTTTATCATTGAAAAGTATCACAGTTTCAATTATTTCTGACCTAACGTCGAATATATCGATACCTCGGCCTCGACGCAGGTGACAGAGTGTCGAGTGCGGAGTTGCGCCTTTTGGGGAGCGCCGCATGTGATTTATGCCGATGGTTAGAATGCGTCTGTCACACGCTGGCCCTCAATGAATCGTAAAGGCGGAGTAACGAAAACGTCAATTGGACATCGGGAGCATTTTGGGCAAGAGGGGATCGGGAGAGACCGTCGATACCGAACGACCTTGCGGCATCGACCAACCTTCCGCACTTCTCTCGGCTTTTCCAGTCTATATACAGCGGCCTCTCCGTTTACCGCGCCCTCTTACTACTGCCCTTTCTGTCCTCTGTCCCTCTTTCTCTTTCTCTCTCGCTTTCTCTCTTCCGTCCTTTCGTCTCCCCCTCTTTCTCTTACACGCACCCTCTCGGCCCTCCTCTCCCTCCTACCGAGTACCGTCCTCCCACGCTGTCTGACCCTCTTCGAGAAAGTTGCGACGATCCTGCGATGTATACTCGATTTGCGCGTTATCGAGAACGAATTAAGTGTCCACTTCGCATTTTTTCAGGCAGGTGATTTAACTTTATTCCTCATTGATGCACATTGCCATCATTCGTGACGTATTCATTTTTTATCATCAGCGCGTATGAGCGGGCGTACGTTTGTTTATCCTTGTGTTGGTTGCGACAAGCTTCATCGATTACTCGTTGCATCTGCTAATGCGGGAAATCGTATCTGAAATGACGTGATTTCGCAACTAGTGACAGAAATTTCACCATGTACCATGTACAGGATTTAGCAAGATATTTTTAAAATAAAAAAAAAAAAAAATGCGTTTCTTCTATCGCAATATTGAAAGCAAAATCGATTTAATTTCTCCGAATATACTTTTTTTAATATTATTGTTTTTACGTATTGCACAAACAATTCAGTACTTAGATGCTGCTCATGTGCTCCTGTTCTAACTATCTGTTTTGAATCTAGTAATATCTCATCTTGTTTACGAATCTAATTTTTTTCTCTCTCTTTTTTTTTTTTTTTGTTTTTTAATGTGAACGAAGAACATTTTTACTTCTCTTCGTTTTTTATTCTAAATAAATATTTTCTCTTAGAGCGATCCTAGTTTCTATATAATTTGCTCTCCCTGCAAAGTGTTTTAAAGCGTTTTGACAAATCGTCGAATCGTCGATGTAAATGACATATCGACGATGTTTTTTTACGACGAAATAAGGGACGATCGGGACGGTCCGCAAGGAGGATCTCCTCGCGCAAGTACCGAGAAACCGGATCTCCTCTTTCGTCGGATGCAATTTCTCAATGCACCGTTTCACGACGACACTGACCGAGTAAAAGACAATGGCGGGACAAACGGAGGAGGAGTCCATTCCGTTGGCAACTCGACAACAGATCCCGTCCATCTGCGTCGTGAGCGACGGGCGTGAGGGACGAGACACACGAGTAACGAAGGGAGGTGGTAGTCTCCACCCGGCGGGGGGGGGGTGGGGGTGGGGGTGGCTACGGTCCTGGGGTCGCTGAGGGTGGGTTAGGCCGTGACGCGTTCGGCCCGAGGGGTGGGAAAGGTTACCCTGCTGGAGGGTGCGCGCTTCCGTTTGAACATCGGTGAAACGTCAGTTACCTCGCGACGATCCTTCCGCGAGGAGTTTGTCCGATCGCGCTCCTCGCGGTCCTCGATTATCTCGATTGCGTCGCGCTCGCTCGACTCTAAACTGGTTCCTCGAAGTAACTTTACGCGATTAGATTATTAGCTAACCTTGGTTCCCCGCCGGTGGCAGTCTCGAAAGAGGCCGGAGAGGAGGCCACTTGCCTCGTTTCCGATTATTCCCTCGACTCGGCTTTATTCGACGATTAACCACAGGAAAGGAAGGAGCGCTGCGTATGATTCCCTTCAGCCTCGATTATCTATTCGTACGTTGATTAATCTATATAAGGTTTCTTGCCGTTGAGAAAAAGACGGAGAAATTATCTTCCGAATAATCGTCTGTCGAACGGGTTAGGTGTAGGGATGAAGATGAAAGGGATGGCTGAATGTGTGTACGCGTTTTTTTCTTCAGCGTCGACTTTGCGATAATTTCAAGGTGGAGAAATCAGAGATTGTCGCGAGGTGGATACGTATGACGTATTTGTTTTATTTGTTTTTTTTTCTTTCTTTCTTTCTTTTTTTTTTTTTTTTTGCGGAGACAACAGAATTATTAATATTTTGTTTTTCTAAATAGAGCGCGAAATTTGTTTGTTTTTCATTCGCGGAGCGAGTAAATCTATCTACATTAAATTTAATAAATCTATCTACATTAAGCCTGCATATTTCGTGAATAATGAATATTTTGTGGATATTGGGGGGTTTTGACATTTTAATTGAACATTCAAATTGGCTGGAGAATTTATCATTAAAATTAACACTCTCGCGTTTACAGTCCAAATTTTCTTTCATTTATATAGCGGACGTGTTTATAATAGCGGACACAATATTACATTGCGATACGATTTATTTTATTTTATTTCTCAATCGTCTGATGACAATTCATCATAGCGAGATAAAAGACGGATTTTCTATTATCTTGCCTATTTGTCTAGTGGACATCGCGAGCTTTTTAGCAGGGAAAATCTGCACATACGTAGTTCGGTGGGATGTCCCGCTGCATAAATGTTAAAGGCGAAGGTCCTGGTGTAAGCTTCATATGTAAACAATGGCATCGGGGAATTGACGCGCTGTTGACGTATTATTGACGTGCACGCGGATAAATCTTAAACGGTCGTTCTAAACATCGGCTCTCGCGGAGAAACTGGGATATCCCTTGATTAAACAGGCATTATAACATGCTGTTGAGCGCGCGCGCACGCGCTCGCGCGATGACGAGACCGATAAAAGCGATTTCCATGCCTACATGATGAACAATTACGGAGATGATAATCACTCCCGCGCGCAAACTTTTTTTCCTCTCCGACAACTTTTGCGCCTCTTCTCGCGCGAGAGGGGAATATCTCGGAAAAATATCGCGTCGCGTTGACGAAGGAAGGGAAAGCTGAGCGAGCCAGAGCCAGATGCCGCGTACGTGATCGTACGCTAACCCGGAGCTTCCGGTTAATTCTTTCGTAGTCGTTCCTTTTTAATGTAGTCGTTTGACTTATTTCTAATGCGCTGACACATGGGCAATTACGGCGATAATGATCGCCACGCGTAATTACTCGCGCGCGCCAACTTTTGTCAGCCTGGTACGCCTCGTCCTGGAGAGGAAAATACTCGAGAGAACGAACGTTTGTCTCGTTTCAATAAAAAAGAGAGATAGATCCGATAGATCTAAAAGTAAAAAGAGAGATGCAATTGATGCTAAATATAAAACGAATGTAGTTTACGTAATTATGCCCTCGAGGACAATTCGCATTTATTGGGTGGCTTAAATGAGTTTTCGTTCATTTATTTTTTATTTGCTGCCAGTACAACTAATATTTTTTAAAGAATTTCACAAATTTATAATTATCTCTCTCTCTCTCTCTCTCTCTCTCTCTCTCTCTCTCTCTCTCTCTCTCTTAAAATAGTGGATTACAGAGAAAATATAAAGTACATTTGGTAAAACATTTAATAGAGTATAAAGATAGGATTGTTATATTTTAACAATGTATATAAAAATATTGTAAAAGGATATAAATTTTATTATTTCTACATTAACACAAAATAAAAATTAATGAACAAAATTACGTAAATTTATTAATGAGAAGAATTTTATATAATTTTTATAAATTTTATATATATATATATATATATATATATATTGTTTAGATTATATTATATTGTTAAGATTATAGTAAAAATAACTCATCAGATTTAATGATAGTTTTATTGCTCCATTTTTATTGCTCCTTGCGAATCTCTCGATAACAAGCGTTTTATCCACGTGCTTCGTTTATCTAGCCATAAAATAATTGTACACGGCATTTGGGTGGTGTCGTCTTTTCTAATTCACTTTCTCTCTCTCTCTCTCTCTCTCTCTCTCTCTCTCATCCTCTTGTTTTAACGACAAGACGCGACGCGATAAGATCACGCGGGAAGACTTTATTGAGACTGGCCGGGATGGCAGGAGATAAAGGAACGAGTCGATCTCCTCGAGATCGAATAACAGGATTCATTGAGACGCGCGTCGTCGCGACGAGTGGCGAAAGGGGTGGATGAGCTTTATCGCTTTTCAATCTTACCGAGGGTTAAGTACGTCGGGGAAGCGCTCTCCTCGAATGCACTCGACCGTTGGAATTCTGCCAGCGAAGGATAATAACCTTCACCCTCGCCGGAGATCATCCGGACGCTTTGCTTTAACGTCTTTGAATTAAAACGTTGCGTGTCGCGTCGACGTGCCGCGCGACATCGACTCCGAGGCGTGCTTTCACTTTTTTTCTCCTCTCGCACAGATTAAGATGTTTAAAGTTACACGGAAATAAAATATTCTTTTAATCCTTCCGCTTTTTTTCTACAGACTTTAATGAAGGAAATTAAAATTGAAAATTAAAACGACTGTCAAAATTATGTTATTAATTTCTCGTAACTTTGGACAGGTTTAGGTTTTGCATCAATATGCGATATCGTTTGCCAATTAATGCTTCATCGTAATTATATAATTTTAGTGCGTAATTATGATTTCAATTCTTTTTCTTTAAGTCCCAAATTACGATTTACGTCGTAAATCTCTACGTAATACAAGCTTGAAAATTATACATAATTTTCGAAATTGCGTTATTTAGCAATTTCCTAATTCAAATCCATCCAGACACAGATATGTTTCGCGCAAAGTTGGTATTGTAATCTCGAGGAAGTGAAATGACAAATCCAACATTAATTGGAAGGGCAACAAATCATCTTTACGTACTGTAGATAGAATATATTATTCTTTTAATAGGTTTTGACTATAAAAAATCGAGTTTGTAGAAATTCACGAAATTGCGCGTACTTTTTTCGTTCTCGTAGACGAGGATTATTGTGTAATACATACACATACATACATACATACGTGCGGATAATATTATTATATATTAAATACATTTTAATCTGTATGTTGTTTTCGACAAAATAGTAAAATATATCCTAAGTACTAAGTTACAAAATATTTCATTAGCAACGGGGCAAAGCGTTTTTCTTCTTGCGCCTTTTGTTCGCATCACTTTGTGTTCTTTGTACTTCGATAACAAGAGCCATTTCAATCGAACTAATTAAATTTGTTAAATTGGACTACAATACGGAGATAGCCTGGCTGGCTGATATCCGAAAGTCGGGAATTAACGCGTTTGTTTGTTTTGATGTCCAATCAGTGAAATTTGCCGGCGAGAGATCGTCATTATGGAAAAAAAAAAAAAAAAAAAAAAATTGGAAAAATAGTAACATCGTGACTTCGAAAAACGGAGAAATTCGTGGAACAAATAATGAAATATTCAGCAATCAAATTATTTTTACGCGATTGATTTTACAATATGCAAAATAAATTTATACGGATTTATTAATAAAAGAATTGTTTAGTCAGTTTTTTGATCGACGCCTTTATAATTTTTGCGATGTGCCGTTCCATCTGTCTCGTGGTCTTCACGTCGCGTGTCTTCTAATGGGATTCTCTGCCGGATGAGAAAAACACCGGCTGTGGAAATTGGCGTAGGCGCGGTCGTTTGTGAAATTATCGCGATTAATGAAGTCGACTCGCACGGGTGATTAATACGTCCAGATGATACTAAGTGACATACTACTCGACGGAATTTGCCAGAAGTAACACACACGGGCAGAGATCTGAGCTTACTTCCGTCAAAAGTTTTGAATCGATGCCTGAATTTATTTTATTTTTACATATATCGCGAGCGATTTCGCATTGGATGTGTTATGAAAATTGAAGAGTGTAATTGTAATTTGAGAAAAATTTAATTTACACGTTGCGTAAAAAATGTAATTATATTGCGCAAAATTAATATGAATTAAATATGAAGAAAGGATACATCTGATCAAAGGGTCTTACATCTACTTTCGCGCAGTATCGTGAAAAGAATGGATACTGAGGAGCTTCAGAACAATATGCTTCGTAAGGGAACTGTTTTCGAGACAAATTGTAACTTTCGAATTTGCGGCTTTTTTTTTTCACCGAGTGTATGTTACTCTGAGATTTATCTATCGTAGAAAAATGTATATTCAGTGTCAGAGTGAAAAACTGACAGCCGCATTTAGCGCGAGATGCGCGGCGCTTTATCTCGTTGTTTTCCCCTTTTCGATGCCAATTAAAAACGCGAACGTTCCACGCGAACGAAACGCGTATTTTCTCGGTCTCTCGGATTTTTTTTTCCCCCCCCTACCAAAACGAGCCTCGGTATAAATGAATGTTCGCGGGTGAGGTTCCTGTGGCATGGCTGTTTTGGTGTTATTTGCAAGTCGTCGTGCACTATGGCTATACATCGTATTGATCGATCGAGGAGAGATAATAATAGCAACTCGTGGCACGATACTGCTCTGATTTGATAAGGAAATTCATTAACGCGCCCCACTTTGCTCGCATCCACTATCTTTTTTTTCTTTTTTTTTCTTTTTTTTCTTATCGACCACAGACAGCGCGTCGATATTACAGCATGTTGCATCGCGGCGATCTGGATTAATGTTTTTGATTTTGGTTGATGAAAAATGAGTTGTCAAGCGTAATGGCGACGTAAAATCAATAAAAATGATGTTTTACTTCCATGAACGTCATATTTTACACATGTACGGTTTACATAAGCATAGTTTGATAATAGAAATACAAATGCCTGCAGCTTTACGTTAATCCATCTACATTTTCTATTCATTATTAATCCATTGAATTGGCATTTTCTCGCTGTATTGTAAAATATATGCAGCACGGAGGAAGGAGAAAAAAAAAAAATTAAATTTCTAAATCTCATTGATTAAATGGTAATAGGGAAAAATTTGAACAGATAGAGTAATGATAATTTATTTAAGAATTAATGTCGCTTCTTACTTAGGATGATTAATTCATACAGTCATTTGAATTTAATAAACCCGAGGCGAACCTAAATTTAATGTACTATAGGCATTTACATACATTTACACATTATATACACATATTTTCGAGAGTGAAAGTGCAATAAATTTATGAAGAAAAATAGAAACAAAATACCATTCTATCAAATCCAATTTAAGAATAATAAGAATAACATAAGAATCCTAAATCTAAACATAAGAATTCTACACGATGTAAAGTGGAGTAGATAGCATAAACTACACGTTATTTTTTATTTATATATATTTATATATTTTTTTAAAAAAGCTAATACCGTGGATTGCATAGCTTTTCCCGACTTGAAGTCTCATTCATCTTATAATCTATTTGAATTATTATGCATAAAAGAATGTCGAACTTTCATTTTTTAACGTCTCTTTTTCCGTTGTCGCATATTTTCTGCAACGGAAAAAGGGATGATGCACGGGTTTTGATTTTGCGCTATTTTTTTTTTCACACACCTGCATTTTACGTTGACGTTAATAATGCAACAGTGACAAAAACGTAATCCGCGATTTGGCACGCTGTTTTTTTTTCCCCGAAAAATGCTTCATCTACCCTTATCCTTTTCTCTTTGTTATTGCGCTCAGCGTAGGTAGGAAGGATTTTACGGATGCAGCTGCGTCATTTTTATATTGTCGCGACATCTCGTATAATAACGAGAGGGGCATTTGCATATGAGCCTTGTCGTCCGCGTTGCAGGCAGGTGCAGCTGCAGGAGGAACGTTCGTTGCATATTTCGCTGGAAGTCCGACGAATGCGCGACGAGGAGGCGGCGCCTCATTTCCGATTGTTTCGCTCTCGCGAATGATGCGACGCGAGTACACACAACACTCGGGGGATAAGAAACGAAACGGGATAAAAGCCAATTTACGCCAATAACACGGGACGAATTAATCGCGCCAAGTTTTAATCGCGAATGATGAGCCCGATCTGTGCGTACACGCTCCAAGGTAAACTTCTCACGCATTGAATTTCATTTGTATATACACACACACACACACACACACACACACACATATATATTGCTCGAATTATATAATTCACAATTGAATGAACGCCAATGGCACGGGGTAAACGTGACAAACAATAAATTTAACAGTGATGCACTAAAAAATGCACAATGCTATATTGCGGCGGTATAGGGAGATATATCAATAATAACAAATTGCGGCGTAGCGATGTAGGATTTATATTTATCAGATTCGCATCGATATTTCTCTCTCAGGTATTGGTAAGATGTCGCGTCTTGGGTGGCATTCGGCGGGTAAAATTCAGCCGCGCCACATCTCGCGAATATTTCGCGTTTCCACCGAGCCGGAATAAGGCGGGCAGAGAGGGAGGGAGAGAGAGAGAGAGAGAGAGAGAGAGAGAGAGAGAGAGAGAGAGAGAGAGAGAGAGAGCCTCCCGCGATTCCGAGGACTCTTCGCGCCGAGCTGCACGGAGAGGGCTTACTTTTTCGCGACTCGTTGTTGATAATGGCAAAGGTCGCGGTGCAACCTTGAGAGCCTTGCGCCGCGCCGTAAGAGGATTCATTGTAATTCAATATGCGCTCTACGTGCCGCGAAACATTGCACCGTGCCGGATAACGTTGGCGGCATGCTCGCCATTGTTGCGAGACGGAGACGATCGGTCCTCCCGCGAAGGAGGTTAACGCTGTGGCGGCCGTGTCATTTAGCTTCTTACACGACCCACCTCTCTCTTCGTCGCATCTTTATGCATTTTAGACTCGCGGGGCTCACCCTTGCGATAAAATTGCGCGGCGTCCTTCGATTTTCCTTCTTCTCACACCTCGGCGCGCGCGGCCGTATTTTTAATATATAATACGTAACAGTACAGATTTACATGAGAAATATTTTTACATATATTTGTGTATTTTGTATATGCGTATTATTGCTATTAGCATTAGACTCGCGCGAACGATTTGCCGTTTTTTTTCCATTTCGATTTTGCGTTAAAATAAAGATAGAAAATGGAAGTTTTTTTGAAAAGCGGATTGCAAAGTTTCCCTCTAGATGGAAAAAAAAAAAGAAAAGAAAAAAATAGTACGCTAAAACTCGTGGCAACAATTCCGTTTCGATTTTGCTGAAATTTTGTTTTTTCATTTCTTCATTTGACAAACACGATAAAGCTTTTCCGCATAATATAATGTGCAATATACATTGTCGATATACATTGCTCACGTCGCCACTGTAATACATGCGGCACATATGTAATTGGTTGAAAAGATACAAAATTGAACGTTGGGGGAGTGTTTGAGAGCCTCTGCGTTAACACGTTTGCTGAACACCTCGGCCTCTCGGGAAGCTGCCAAGTTGTTTTTATTGTTTCCCTCGCGCCCCTCGATAAACGTTTATCTCCCTCTCTGATATTTCGTGCGAGAGATTCGGCTCACGTATCGGCCTCCGGGGCGAGGCAACTGGCATTTCGATTTTGACGAAAGCTTGGCAAGCTCGGTACTTCCAACGCTCGGTTCTTCCATATGGTTATCCCATATCGCTACAATAATTCACTATTGGCCAACAGTGAATTATTGTAGAAGCATCTTATTTAAAACTGTTTCAAAAAATTTAATTTTTTTTTTTTCCAAGATTTTTGCAGCTAATTGAAAAACTTATTGTAATATTTCAGTATTTATTTGAATTTTGACAATTATGCTATTGTTGAAACTTTTGTGTTCAGTAAAAAGTCCTTAAAAGGCGTTTTGTTGCTATTGTAAATTTCTAAATATTTTGTCGCTTAATAAAACATCTTTCTTCAATAACATCCTTTTTCTGATTTCTTAATTAATTAATTAATTTATTTATTTATTAACTTTTTTTACTTTTTTTTTTTTTTTTACCTTGGAGAATCTTGGTCATTTAGGATTCCTGGAATCTTAATTCGCAAAAATCACAAAATTTTCTGAAATTTAGGTCGGATTTATATGCATAGGTATTTAGGGATGCCTCCTTGCGTGCGATTCACTCGCAGAATGGAATACTTGTGTGGGCTTGATACGAAACCGAGACACGAGATAGGGCCACCAGGATACAGTTACGTGACGGCTATGGAAAGTTCTTATCTACACTGTCGTGGCGAAGTCTGCTCAATTCTGTTGCGCGCTTCGGCGTGCCATACACAATAGGATGAGTTCGAAACGAAGAGAGGGAGAAGATTGCAGAAAAATTACATGATATAGCGGCAATGAAAAAAAAAAAAAAAAAAGAAAGAAAAAAAAAGAAAAATTGCACGATGGAACGAAGGCAGACATCGTTTCCTTTTTAATTGTTGTAGCAGCTGTTTTTTATAATTCCATGCAAGCATATTTGCGAAAATTTAGTATGCAATACGGTACTAATAACACAAATGCATATATCGCGTATTTCAATTTATTTTTGAGTATTTATGAATATATAGCTGTACAATTGAAATGTATGTTTTTTTTTTTTTTTTTTTTTACGGGGTTCAAAAAAACTCGGGTACAGATTTAACAGATTTGCAAAATATACAGTTCTTGTTCTCTGTTCCCTATAAAAAAAAAAAAAAAAAAAAAAAAAAACATTTAAATATTATTTACACTATGTATCCGCGCAAAAAGCTTCGAGTGATCGCGTATTAATCCATTAGAAAACTATATAATATTTTAATAACATCAGCAAAGAGTTAACGAGATTTATTTGTAAAGTGAACTCTGATCTGTACAGTTTTGTTTATCATGCTTTGACGATATTAACTTGTAGCGCTTGTACAAATTCAGGAATTTCTATTTGAACTTTTTTGCAGTAGCGTAAAACACTTGGGTCTGGGAACATCATGCGAGGTAAAATGTTTTTGTTATCGATTAGAAATGGTAATCAGCAACGCTGTAATTGATAAATAGCGGTTTAATTTAAGTAAGGAGTCTTTTATTATTATTATTCGTTTAAAAGGTAAAAGTAATAGCGAAGGTTTCTCGTCGACGAGGGAGGGAGCAAATTTTAAAGAAGAACATTAATGTTTTCGTTAGGAAATTGACTCATAAAAATTTCATAAAGTTTGATCGGTTAAAATTTTGCTGCCAAAGCGTGAGCACACAGACCTACGCGATGCTGCGACGCGCAGGTGCAGTGTCCTTACTATTGCAGTAGGCCAAGTATGGCCTACTTTCCGAAACAATCGCGCAATACCTAGAACATCTTGGTGGGCCAATTGTAAGTGTAGGAGTTCCAAGGGAATGCGTGAGAATGACCCGCTTTCGTTACCTCAGATGTGTCAAGGTCGTGTTTTACGTGATATCAGAAATTTCGTATTTTTCGTCATGTTTAAACGTAAAACACAATGTTCTGATAACATATCGGATTTTATTTTAGTAATAATTCAGAAAAATCATGATATATATATATATATATATATATATATATATATATAAAGATTTATTAATGTTTTGAGTTTCATGGATATTTTTAATTTTATGCAGAAATAACAAGTAATAGAAAGATGTTAAATATCCATAAACTATTTGGATATTTAAGATCTTTTTATTACTTGTTAGAAAAATTAAATATATTTTGACGTAATTTTTACATATAAATAACAATATTATGTTATCGTACTTCTGCCTTAGTTACTATCATATCAGCTAACCCTGAAGGATCCAATTAACTGACGTTTGTAGAATAATACGCTTAATAGTTGTGATAATGATCCTACTTTTCCACTTTGTCGTCGAGCTGCTAAATAAATAATTAGATGAACGGACGATAGTAAAAAATAGTAAACAGTTGAATGGGGCCAGTGCCTAAACAGTAGCCGATCGAGAGATTGAGAGTACCCCCTGACGATGATCGTCACGCGATTTTGACGAAGGTCGACGACAGTACGTCCGAAAGTACGCACGGAGGAGAGAAGCGCCGACGGCTTAAATCGCGGCTTTAGTATCAGTTATCACGGAATTTTTCGGATGCTCGGGTAGCAGGGACACCGGCGGTAGGTTTGGTTTCTTCGGAAAACGTGGCGGAGCGTGTTGGTTACCGTGCTGCTGCCGGCTGGGATTGGTCGAGGTTCGGTGGGTGAAGGGAGATCAATACTGGGGAGGCTTTCGACATGGAGAGGCGTAGGCCGGTGGTGTGTGTTCACCACGAGGAACGAGGACCGGGATTAACGGCTGCTACTGGCACGACCTTGATTGTGACCTTAACCTTGATAACGCCCTTGAGCGAGATACAAAAGCCCCGGCGCACACCGTCGTATCGGGAACGAACGGGAATTTCCGCGCCGGAAAATTCGTCGCACCACATTTAACTCCCTGCAGCCGGGTTTTCCGGAGCTGTAATGCCGGCCGCAACTGTGTTGCGGATTTTATAGGTCGCCCTTTGTATATGTTACAAGGCCATTGAAGCGGCTCTCGAAACGCGCTGACGTAGGTACCTCTGATATAGGGTAGGTAGACAAACGTATACGACGATCCTGAAAGCAGATAGCTACTTTGAAACTTTTCGTTCTGATTCATCGAGCGTGCTTGATAAATTTTCTTTATACATCAGTGGATTGTCATCGCACGTGGAGATTAACGTTTTTCAAAAGGCACCCCCCCCACACACACACACACACATTTACTTTGATCATTGGCTTTCGGACTACCTGCTTTCTTAATTTTTAACGTGCTACTGTATATAAATCATAGCTTTTTTCAAAGTGGCAAAGTGCAATCGAACAAGACCTCAATATGGACATCAAAGATCGCGCTATCATTTAAAATGATAATTCTTACTTATTTTTACACAAGTATAAAGGAATTATAATAAAATTATACGACGCTATTAAAATCATGATGTTATAGCAATTTCTGCGATAAACATTTTCTTACAGCAGAATTGATATTATATTTTGATAAATATTTTATTCAAATATTATTATATACATATATATATGTTTTATTTAATCTCGTTCATTCTGTTCTACTTAAATAATAATCGCAGCTGCCCCGAAGGAAATCATTATACATCAACTGGGCAATAAGACTGTGTGCTCGATTTCCATATAATTAAGATCGGCTGTTATCATCGTCGCGGCCTTGACTATGCGCGCAGTTCGACGTAATAAAGTTTAACCGAGGTTGTTATGTTCGATTTGATTCGTCCTGCCTTTAAAATCTAAATGATCATGTACACGTCGATGCATTAAAAGCCTTCTCGTTTTTCCACGTTAGGCGTTTGGAACAGAAATAATCAAGCCTGCGATTGCAATCACGAGTTCAATGAGACGAGAGAAAATTAATCCGTCATATGTCACATTGAGCAACTTTAAGTTGTGATAATGAATTATCAATCGGTTCGTGAACTCGATTCATTTTTTTCCTCTCAAAAGTCTTTATATCGTGGCCGTAAGAATAGATCCGTAGATCGTTATGTTATTCTGCGAGTGGAGCTGTCAGTCCGAGAGGATCGGTTGATTGATTATCTGCGAACGTCGTCTGTGATGTCATCTCGTCTACGGGGGTGTTCGATCCATCTTCAGCGATCAATTCCTCCCGGTACTTCTAACGGTATTTTTTTTCCCCCCCTCCCCCCTGACAGTTTCCCCCGCGGATTACTCTTTCACCGTCCGTTTCTTCCCTCAACTTTCGATCGTTCGTCTACCTTCCACGGTGATTCGACAAAAAGTATCGCGTTTTAACGATGAACGATGGTTCTCGCACCTGCAAAGCCACCCTAACTCCTTTGGAATTTACAAAACGCGTATTTACATGCAAATAACAGCGCAAAGGCACACGACGATCACACGGCCATTTAATTGCCGTTTGAAAATATTTTTTGGAGATGTAGAACGGCGCGCGATTCGATTGATAATATCGGGATCGTTGTCGAAAAGCAAAGTTTTATAACAACAACTACTACACTTGCTTTTCAGCGGCGCTTATTAATGCCTTTCTCGATCACGTTTCTTTATTTTGATGAACGCGCAGTTCTCGTGCCGTGCGTAGCCGTGTCGTCGGCGCGAGATAACGTAAAGATTAGAATCGTTTAGAAGGATTAGAAGACAGAGACACGTGAATATGTTATGTGATACCGGTATCACGTATTTCGGTGTCATTCGACAATATTCTACGTTACTCCGTTTTTCTCTACAGACCGATTCAATTATTCATACGTGTGTGTCTTTCTTACGATTCGGTTCTTGATTAAAAATGTTATTCTGAGTGATTAATTATGAATTATTAAAAAAAGGAGGTACACCAGTTCTAATAAAGATTACGTCACTGTAACCATGAACGGAAAAGATTGCTCGATAAATTTTATCCGGTAATTTCTTTCCCAGCTACTGGGAATGAAGATTTTTCTCTAATATAAAATAGTTTTTTTTAAATAGTTTTTTTATTTCACAAGAATAAGACACTAAATTTTACACGGGAGGGAGAGAGAGAGAGAGAGAGAGAGAGAGAGAGAGAGAGAGAGAGAGAGGAGTGAAGATTAAATTCTTAAATCTTTTATAAGACCTATAAGAAAGATTTTTTTCTAATTTAAACAAGATATTTATACTCTTAAATGAGTTACTTATATTCCAATTAAATTATAATTTATCGGTAGGATAATTAATAAAATGATGCTTGAAAATTAATTATGAAAAACGGATTAAATTTATAAGATGTTATCAAATCAAATTTTCCAATCGATACTATAGTGACATTTAAATACCGTGCTTAAAATTAATAATATTTTCAGCATTTTTAATGTTCTTGTAGCTCATTTAGGAGACTCGGAGGTAAATATAACTTCTGCAATAATCCGTTCAATCATAAATATCATTGTTGCTGTTAAATATGCCCAAAGTTTAAAAAAAATTTAAAAGATTTATTTCTTTCGCCAATGAAGGAAATAAATGCAGATTTGCTTTCAGTTTTCTTTATTAATTTCGAGAACAATCGAAAATCCATCGCGGCTCTGTCGAAGCGAGGCGACGTGACTTTTCGTGACTCCGTCACGTCCGCGCTCGTCGACGTCAAGCTAACCGAATTTGATCGTTCCTGTAGTCCTGTGGTGTGCCGGGAGTTTGCGACAATTGGCACCATGTCAGAGGTGAGACGCGGAGGGAGATATAAGAGGTGAGTGACGTCGTTGCCAACGGTCATCATCAGATGTCGCTTGGCCGCGATTCGTTCGCGGCTCGTTCGTGTCTGTCCGTGCAGCTGATACGCCTGTTGTCGTCGTCGTCGTCGTCGTCGTCGTCGTCGTCGTCGTCGTCGTCGTTGGCGACGAGGAGCGCCGTCAGTGAAATCCCGATCGATTCTCCGCGATCATCGCGGATCGGCGAATTGGTGCTTGCGTGTGACGCCTGGTGCGACGCGCGATAACCGATCACCTCGCCGGCGAATGTTTCTCGCGCGCGTACTCGCCGTGGAGAGAAAGGGGCTTCGATCGAGGGGGAATTCGATCGGGAATCGGACCGACCTCTTCTTCTTCCGACAAGGAAAGGCGTCTTAAAATATCCTCCGAGGTTTTGAGGTGGGACGAATCTCGAGCAGCCGCCCGAAATACCGGCGCGTGTCCCGACATGCACGTCCGACGCGCGATGTGAAGAGTTGTGACGTGAGGGAGAGATCGCGGGAAGATCGCGAGGAGAGTGTGATCGCGGGTGAATAATCACGATTTGACGGTATCGGGACGAGGAAGGAATGGCATTGTTCTCCGGTGGCGGCAGCGGTGCCGGCGGCGGAGGGGGTGGGCCGCCCATTAAACCGGAAGACAGCGTCCCTTCCAGGCAACGGAGCCTCAAGGATCGGCTGCGGGAAGGCATCACCGGCGGATTCGCATGGCAGTAAGTAGTACATCACCGACGTGTGATTTACGGAAATGCGGAAAGCTGGCCAGCTCATTTTTATCGTACACGACGCCTCGCCGACTTTGCATTCTGTATATTTTACTTTTTTTTTTTACCTCGTTCGCCGGCTATAATTTCTTCCTCGTTCTTAAGAGATTTGCCTCGGGACGTTGATAAACGCTACTGGTGTTACATCGTTACAAAAAAGAGCTTCCCTATGTGAAGTTACGCAAGAATTGTAATACTAAGACACGATGAAAATAGAAAGTGTTTTGATAATATATTTTTTACCTCATAATCGCGAGACCGAAGGTAAGAAATTATTTTTTGTGTATAAGCATGATTTTATTATACATACGCAGAACGTACTAAAGTTTAGAAATTATATCGATTTATCTTTCAGCCTGAATTGTTTTTTTTTTTTCCTTTTGTTCAATGTTGTAAGTTTTGTGGATTTATATGACATGGTTTTCTGGAAGAGAGCAAAGTGGCTCTGGAGAATAAGAGATCTCTCGTTTGCGGACGCTGCATGCTGTGATATGCTTGATTAAAACTTCTGCGCACTTCTCTATTTGAATAGGTCATGTTTCTCATTTAACGGAAACATTTTGCTCGAAGCATTTGATATATTTAATATACAATTCTTGCAGTACAGCGTTGCACCGTTCGCGCGAGCCGATCTCGTAATTATTTATTAATGTCACGCGTTTTATTCATGATGTGATTATTCGCGCAATGTTGCGTCGGAAATGCGATTAATATTGCAGGAAGATTTCATGAACTCGGCGTGCATTTTTTTTTTATACGCCGGAAATTTATTTTATCGATACGTTCTCCAAGACGGATCGTCGCGCCTGGCTCGGTGTATGGCGCGTGTTACATTATAAAGTAAGGATTATCGATCATTTTAATAAATGAGCGGTGTGAAACCGCCATTACCATAAGACCGGATAAGCCGGACACTGTATAGTAGAAGGTGTATCCAGCAGATGGCGGTCATAGGTACTTTGATAATTACACCCGCTTTTATAATACCATTATCATACCAGTATTTTTTTTTTTTTAAATACCGCCAGTATCTAATGACGCTTCGCGTTGAAATATTTTACGCGGCAACAAGAGATTTTATTTAGAATATGTCAAGGACGATATGCGTATGGATGATTTTTTTTTTATCTTTTATTTTTATCTTTATTTTTGAATTTGAAAATTTACATGATACCCGTCGCTGAGATTGTCAGGTGGAATGGAAACTTTTCAAGCTCCTTTCCGACGAGTAAATATTGTGACGACGTGGCCTCAGATTTAATGATTTATCCGCCAGGCCTGGCGATTATCCGACCCGCGCAACTCGTTATTCAATCTCTCGCGATCTGATTTTTTCCCCCTTTTTTTTTCTTTTTTTTTTCGGCATACAAAATGAGAGGGAAAGTTATTAAATTGCCATCACCTATATAATGGCCGACGAACCCGCCAACTTGTTCCTTTACACGACCCTGACCCCTCTCTTTTGCCGTTGGGCCAGGCTTCGCCAGGTCCGACACCATAAATTATCCAGCGCTCCAGTTTCTTCAGACTCATGCTTGCTTGTTTTATCGTCGGACTCGCGCATTGTTTTTTTCCATCCTCCCTGTCTTCCGCAGCGGTTTCCACTTTGTCAGATTTATCTTTCCACTTTGAAATTCCACGCTCGGTGGATGAACCGATCGCGTGATTCGCTCGCGCGCTTGTCCGCCTTGTCGTTTTTGCATATTGATTAACGTTGAACAAGCATTGAACTTACGATTCCTCCGTGGAGTCGCTCGTGCAGCAAGTATTTTATCAAATCTATTAAATCAGACTGTTGAATTTAAGTATCAAACCTTAATATTTATGATCAATCCTTTATAAAGTCCTCCATCAAGCTGAATTTAAGCTAATGCTTTGGCAATCTTTTACATAATTCTCCAACATTCAAATTGTACATAATTGTAATTACTAAAAATCATATTTCTGGAATCTTAAAAACTTTTTCGAATAATAAAGATTTTTTTATTTATTTTAAATCTAATCAAATTTATTGGACCAATTTTATTGGACTTACGAATAAAAAAATTTTTATTATTTGAAAGAATTAAGTAAAATTTAGCTTGATTATGAATATTAATAAATTCTTTATTAATTATCATATTGCAATATACATCCATCGACACATTTATCCTTTATTGTTAATTTTTCCACGATGAAAAGATAATTTATAATTCCTTTACAAAAATTCAATCCAATATCTATAAAGATGCTAACTTGTTATTACATATTAAGGATAAATATGTTGTTCTCCCTCGTGTTATGCGTTAATATCGATCTCAACGAATATAATAAACTGCAGATGCGACATTAGACGTTTATAACACATGTCATGAATTTCCGATTCGAATCATGGATGCGACAGATACATTGGGAACAGATGACTATCGTCCGGTATATATCAAGTAGAACATAAATCAAAATATAGTAATCAGTAATTGGTCAGGAATTCTGATTGCTAGTTAGTTTTTCTGGTGTTTTCTTTAGATACTGGCCAGGAAATAACTGGCCGTATTTCAATTCTTATTGGATGTAATTTTTTTTAAATTAGTAATTTTCTTATCAGTCTTGATTTTTTTAAATTAGTAATTTTCTTATCAGTTATTGATGGAGAAATTTTAAATAGCGCTATTATAAAAAAGTAAAATTATTCATTCTTTGATTGTTAACAAATATTATTTAAACAAGATTTTTTTCCTCTGATTGTCGTACAACTACTGTTTAATGAATTCAAAATAGTGTGAAAATTAGTTTCTGACCAGTTTCCAGATTTGTAAGTGTTGTTTTCCTCAGAGATTTTCCTGCTTATCGTTGGAATACAATTTCTCTCAACCATTTTACATATAGATATGATACGCCGACGTGACGCACATATGTTGTCTATATAGAGATACTCGATAGATGTATATAGGTGAAACAATTCGGCGCGTCGTTTAGTACGAAATAATTATCTGATGGCCCAGTTTCACTTTTTGACGCGCTGGAAGCAGATTATCGCACACTTGGGTCTTCAAATGCAGAAGTGCAATTATTCATTTTTGAACGCTTCGTTGAACGCTAAGTTTTTATTAATAATTAACAAACCGTGAGATATAATAATATAATCTAATTTTGATAATAATATAGTCTAATTTTGATTAATATCATACTTGGATTTTAACTTGATTAACTTGCCTCACTTTGCGTCTCCAAGTTTACGTCACGTATCTAAAATCTGATATTTACAATGCATGTGCCGTGCCATTTGTCACATATGTGCCATTCGGAACAAGAGCCATGATTTTATAATTTATAAAGTTTGTTGCATAATTTTATTGCATAATTTTATATTCAAAGGATGAGTATTAGGAAACTTATATTATTCGCGCTCTAAATGATTCATGTATAAACTGCACGTACGTCCCTTATAAAATATGAATCGTGTAAAAGTTTCGCCGCTTTTGTACAGTTGCGACTTACTTTTACCTCGATTACGAATGTCTTACTGTAGCTACTAATACAGTTTCAGTATTTTATACAGTTAAGCAATTACTACTATAAGATGTAGCCATAGTTTCTCAGGAAATGAAATCTTTTCTGACGTAACAAGTAAAGCTAGCTCTCTCTCTCTCTCTCTCTCTCTCTCTCTCTCTCTCTCTCTCTCTCTCTCTCTCCCCCTTCCCCCTCTCTCGCACAGTTACAATTACGTTATAATTACTTATACAAAAGAATTGAAATTTATATTAAAATTACGTTGTCCTACGCCGTTGGTAGGAAATTCTTTTTTCGCTATTTGTGGAAAATGCTTTCTACAGCGGCCATCAAGGTCACGGCCGATATCGAGTTCGGATATCGGTAACGAACATATCGATTGTTCCGGTAGGCCGCCTCTTACATCGAGAGGAAACAAAGGAGCAGCCCGCCCGACGCCGCCCTTTATGTCGGCGATGCGTTCGCCTGTGTGCGTTCGGCGGCAGCGACTGAGATGTGCTGTCCTCATGCTATGCTATCGAGTTGCCGTTATCATCGTCTGTGCTGCTATCGGATACATATGTGCACGCGCCATGTACTTACCGTCGTACCATACATATGTGTCGGCACACATATTTCCCGATGTATACACAAACGCGAAATGACCGCAAATTTAGATCGCGTTCCCGAGGTCTTCGAAAACATTCCGGATAACTGGCTTAGAAACATCCCATGCCACTTCCGCCACTGTGGACCATTTCAAGATTATTACGGCATCGAGAAAAGAGAGACAGAACGAATAGTGTCCTACCGCAAGGTTTTTCAAAGACCTTCTTTTTTTTTTTCCTTTCTTAATAAAACTTTTTTCCCTTCTAATAAAATTTATATTTTTTTATTTCTATAACGAACGTTGGAAATTGTTATCAACGGATTATATGTTAATTTCTAAAGGTAACCTGATTCACATGTATTTCGTATATAATAAATTAAATAAATGCATATGTAATATTTGCCTCGTTAACCTCGCGTAGCCATAGCCCTTCATATCTCATCATTATATTATCATCTCATTATTATTCAAAAGTTAATAATCTCATTATTACAAAATACTTTCCTCATTAAATTTCACGAAGTGTTCTTTTACGTTCGCACACGTACAAGAAATATCCAAAAATGAGAAAAAAAATGTAAGAATTATTTTCTTCTAATTATTTCCTAATTGGAAACTACAGGAGCAGGCTAGAGGAGCGTTCCTCCCGTGCGTATTTCTCAATGCCTACAGACTTGATTCGGTCACATATTTTCAGCTCGGAGGTATTCATCATGAATTAATCTTGCTAGTATCAAGCCCAAAATAAAATTCGCATCTGGGCACGTCCGCGGAATTACGGTGCGGATACGTGTCCAAGATCCTCGCGAGCCAGAGGATTCGCCGCAGGCTCCTCTCGGCGCATCTGAGCCAGGAGGAGTTGCCTCAGATGGCAACTTCAAGAAATGCATAGCCAGCCGCGTAACCCAGCAGAAGTTTCCTGATTAAATTATCGGGCGCGCGCTCGTTCGTCTCGTTCGAGCATTTCGCCAAATGCTAGAATCGTCCGGCACGAGAAATCGATTTACCGAGGGACAGAGAGAGAGAGAGAGAGAGAGAGAGAGAGAGAGAGAGAGAGAGAGAGAGAGAGAGAGAGATAGAGAGAGAGAGAGAGAGAGAAGGATGTGACGTCGTACCCTATTTACCTATTTCGAACAAATTCTCCGGGAATCCACTCATCTCGGCGATATTAAGTGCGCCGAACGTAAGAAATTTCGAGGATGTCACGTAGGTACCTTGAAGTTACCGCGAACTTGCGTTCTGTTCCCAAGTGAATGTTCCCAAGATTTTGGTGAAACTTCTAGGTCGACTTTGAATTAAAATTTATTATTTAATTTTCATTTAACTTATATTTGTTAATATCGGTAATTAATATTGATAATAATAATAATTATTATATCGTTGTATATATCATTATTATATTATTATTATTGATAATTATTAATATCAAAATTATATTTCATAAGCACTTAAAAGTTTTCGACTCTTCCGCCTATCTATTTTCTTAAAACTTAATTTTTTCATTCATGTTATATCTTTACTTATTTCTTTTTCTAATTATTATAAAAATTATAAATTTATAATAGATCTTGGAGAAATTTATCTTTCTGAGGTATTTGATTTTTTTTTCTTTTCACGTTTAACTCGGCTTGGTGTTCGTGAAATAATTTTCAGATGTCCGTCGTTGTGAATCTCCGTATTGCGGGTATTGTTTCTTTTAAAAATGTAAGAAGGTGACGTAAGACGTAATCGGTCGGTGCGTTCTTGACTCGGGGGGAACAAGTTCGTCCGCACCATTAGGCGGATGGGTGTACTCTCTTCAGAAATCTCTTGCGACGAGGTCATCGGGTAAATGGGTCAAGTAGGTTTACAAGCACTCGCCGCGTGTACTTAGTTATGCAGATTGCACGAGGCAATCGCGTTTGCGAAGCGTCACTGTGCACCGCGCTTGTATTACGGCCATTTACGAATTTACGCTTGGCTTTGCTCAACCCCGCTGCAATGGTGACCTATCGTGGCCGACATACGGGGGCCAAAGGGATATTGTGTAATGCGATTCAGCGTAAACTAGCGAAAGGTTGAAAGTGAATCGGAGAAATGGAGGACACAAGGTGTATATGCGCGATATGCGCGTCCATGTCGCTCTTTAAACGTTTATTTATTTACTTACTTATTTATTCCATTTATTATTTTAGTTTCTTGTAAATTCTTGTTAGCGTGCCATTAGATCATTGTGAATTTAATCCTCGATCTGTAAAGAGAATTTTATTCATTTTGAAAAGAGAATTTTATTCAGAAAATGAACTCGAATAATTTTTCTTTGAAAGTGTGTTTATTCCGCTGAGAGCGAAATGTCAATCATTTCACCTGAGAGCGTGAACGTGATAATAAACAAGATCGTTAGGAGCGGAAAGTTCGAGATTGTGAAGTGCGTGCGATTATTGCGATACTTGAATAAGATTGTTGCGGACGTAATCAAAAAATTGTAATCGGGCTTTCTTTTTATCTCGCGATCGTCTTACCGTATTACCGGGTAGACGATCAATCTCCGAGTGTGTTTACAAGTAAAACAGATAGCGGGCTTTCCGTTGGAAGCTACTCCGCTACGGCATTACGTAAAACGCACGTACACGCACGATATAACGGACATCGGACATGATTAGATTAATTGGACGTATTAAACTAGTTTAGACCCCGTGAGGCATGCGCGCCTCTCCTCCGTCTTTAGTGCGCATAATCTGCGATCGTAAAGTTACACACGTGCACGCACACGCGTGTCGCGTTTGCGCGTAGCCCTCACGCGTTTGTCCTCGCGAAATAGTCTTGACGTTGCGTAAACGCCTTTTTATCCACATCGTTGTTTATACAAAAGTTGCGAGCGATAGTTTAGGATTGCGCAATTATTAAATTACTCTTGCTGGCAACAGTTGGATCATGTAATTATTAAGTTACCTCTGATCGAGAAAGACAGATAGATTGACGATTCATTTACTTTATTATTATTATTGTTGTTATTATTATTATTATTATTATTGTTGTTGTTGTTATTTATTACATCAATCGGTATCAGTTCGCGACCGTCAAAAATTTCGCAACGAAGACGAACGGCCGGTCCTTAAGGAAAAGGCCGCTTCTGTCGATTCGGTCGGTCGGTAGGTGGAGGACTTTGTTCAAGGATCCGTAGAGTGGACGTACTTGCTCTGCTCTCGCTTGTGCTTTGTTATATTATTAACTTTCGAAACATCTCGGCCTCCACGCGACGCGAAACGCCTCGTCGAGGCGTCGGCCTTCCTCTCGTCACGCACGGGGAAACGACACGTCTGTCGTCGACGTGATACTTCATCTCTCGGCAACGCGCCTCCTCGTCCCGACAAAAAGATTATTAAGAGAGCAATGTACGCTCGTATAATGTGTCACTCGTCGAAAAAAAAAAAAAATCACTTAAACAGTACTATTTGTTGTGTGCACGTAAATACACACACACAAGTATAATGATTAGGCTGTCACGCTTATTTTCTAAACAATCTAAAATTTGTCAGATTAATCAATCGGAATTCAAAATGAAATTTTTCTTTTTTTTTTTTTTTTTTTTTATAATTTTGTGTGCTGAATCTGAAAATTTATAATACACGCGCGTATCAAAGACACGGCATGTGAAATTACAAGAAAAATTCCATCTTGAAATTATAGATCGTCCACAGTGGGCTTTACATTATAAATCGCACTGTCGAGTGCAGATCAAGACGTTGCGATTCGGGAAGGGACAACTTATGACTTTTCCAAGCTAAAATACACCGGTCGTAAGGTAAAATTATCCGGCGAGCTTTTATTTATTATTATTCGGCCGTCGATAGCCCGTTGTTATCGCGTATTCTCACGTGGCAACGAGCAGTCTCGTTGTTGGGGGGAGGAAACGGAGCATCTTCCCGCTCGCAACCGTGGAAAATTAAATTCGACCTAATTATTACCGGCTTCAATTCCCGGGTCAAGACACGATCGTTCGCGTTCACATTCAACGGACGTGTCTCTATCGGTTTTCTTCCCCGCCCTAATCGAGTACGCTCCGGCGCTCCTGCGAATTCTGCTGGGATTGTAAAAAGCGGCATCCGTGCTTGAACAGGAGCGACGGAAACGTGTCCGAGTGTCCCGAGGGATAATCCCGCGGGTGTAGGCCATTTTATGGCCCGTGTGCAAAAAGAGACGCGCACGGGAATTACCTCTCCACTTTTACGAGAAGCCATTTTGTCGGCGCCTATTGGCGCATCAAAATGTCGCCTTCGCCTAAATTTATGATTTACAGTGCAAAATTTTCTTTTTACAATTTTTAGCGAGACGTTTAAAGCGAGACGTACATTATTGAAATAATTTATTATTTCTTCACATTAAAATAGGATGAAGTATATAATATTTCGAAATATTACACAGTTTATTTTGTTTCAATTAAAGAAATAAGTTACTTCGACATGATGCTTATTGTTTCGTTCTAAATAATTAAGTTTTAAGCAAGTTTTTCGCTTATGGAAGTGGAATGAGAAGAAGAATCTTGCGCAAATCATAAATTTGCAAATAAAATATAAAGACATACAGAATCTACATATCTGCTGTCCAATATAAACAAAAAAATTTGTTTATATGACTGAACAACAGAATTGCTCGATAACACGAGACCGGAATCTACCATTTCGCTTACGGGCGCAGACTCTTATATATGTATGAAAGTTTTGTTTCTAAAAATCCATGTAAGTTTAAATGTAAAATTCTAGTCACGTGTTATCGGTGGCAATTCTATTTTCTTCGGTCATGTTTCAATTTTCTATATTGAACAGCGCGAAAATTGAGGAAGAAAAGTGTATACGGTATCGTGATCTTTAGAAACTACAATTAAGCACGAGAAATATGGGACAGTCGCGTATTATGACACGTAATACATACATTAACATTAAAATTGTTGCTTCTCGACGGGGACAAAGCCATTCCTCTAGGCTTATTAACGAAGCCACATAATTTGTCGGCCATAATAACGGCATTCCCGCGCAAATAATTCCGCCGCAATTAAAATTTTCATTAACGACACAGCGTAATAATAATAACGCAAATGTATAATGATAAGTATATCTTATTAATGTTACATTACAATTTATAATGAATATATGAACATATGAATATATGAACGGTCTGTATATAAGAGCGTGGATAAATATTCCATGCTGAATAAATAAAATCTGTCAAATTTTAATTACACTCGTAACTCGCGCTCGCGCGCGCAGTTTTGCTTTTTTAATTTGAATTTATGAATGTAAACATGCAGTTTACTCGATGAGAATTCTCGCATAATTGAAATCGCGCGGAGGAATTTCATTTCGACGCGCCGGCCTCGCGTCTCGACATCTGCAAGGGCGCATCTGCCGCGTTATCATAACTGGTTTCGCATTGCCGCATCTGCAGATGCAGATACGTAACGGAGAATATCCGATTCTCTTGCGGCTTTTGATAGCAGCGGCAGGACTTCTGTTTTCGAACAGAAGGCGAGCCCCCGCCGCGCGTTTAAATGGACTCCCCGCTTATCTCGCTTTGTAATAGAGACGAGCCGCTTTTAAGGCCTCGATGAATTCCATAGTGACATTGTTTCATCGTTTGATTGGCCGGAAGTCGATGAGATGCCTCGGGCATTTAAGTCACGATTGAGCCTCATTGAGGTCGAGTACTCGACCTAACATTGAACTAGACAAAAGCGATCGATATCGTTTTATGATTTTACAACGTCGGTTGTAGAGAGCGATTGAAGCTTTATTATCGTTCCATTTATATAGCAATTAATATTTCTTTTATCTTTTAATCCTTTTTTTTTTTTTTTTTTAAATTCACGCGCTTTCATCTGTTTCGCTGTTTGTTTCCTTTTTCCGTATAACTATTGGCGTTTTTCTAAATATTAAATATTAAATATAATTACAAGATTAAGATTATATTGAAAAGTAATTAAATGTTATTTATGTTAATCCAAGAATATCAAAAGAGACAAAATAATTTGAAAACAATTTTTCGATTTAGTCGTTAGCACTAACGAGTTATTAAAATGATTACTCTGGGATTGCGCGAACAATCATTTTCAAGGTAGAAAGTATAAATATTGCGATTTTGTTGATATCAAGATGAGGGCACGTTGCTTGGTTGACGTCTTGCAATTCGCAATGAACTCTTATATAAGTGAGTTAAGGACGCAGCCGACATTGATGTGACGGAAACGTTTAGATCCTATCTACTGGTCGAACGATGCAAGCTCTCTTTTACGGTAGTCTAATTGTTTAACAAGGGTAATTAGTCTTGTTAAGTCACGTCCGAACTGTCGTACGTGACGCACGATTGATTTCACGAAGGCGAGCATAAATTTCTTCTTATATAAAATTTATTGAAGTAAAAAAGGAAAAAAAAAATTGTCTTGGATATTAAAATGCATTCTAAAATTAAATAAAAATGTCTAATTATCCAGATAATTTATGTTTACATTCGAGACGAGTGATTAATATCTCCTTATGAGACGAATGATAAATACCTTAAATTTAAAAAATATTGTCGTTCAAAAACGTTGTTTCTCATGAAATTAAGAAAAATGAAAGGAATATCAAAAACGTAATAAAAAATGAAACGTTAAGAGGATCATAAACGCGAGATTAAAATAATTTGGCTAAAGCGATTCTTCTTAGAATTTATTACTTCTGTCATAAATCGATCCCCCCCCCTCTCTCTCTCTCTCTCTCTTCCTCTTCTCTCCTCTCCTCTCCTCTCCTCTCCCCTCCCCTCCCCTCTCCTTCTTTTCTTCCTTCTGCCCCTCTCTCTCTGTTTCTCTCTTCTATCTTTGTGATTTAACGATCCGACGCAATTAACGCGGCACGCACATGTCGTTCGCGACGCGAGCGCAAATGGCATGCGGCGCGAGCTGCGACGCACGCTGCATATAATAACATATACATACACATGCGCATAGGACATGCAGAAGACGTGCAGCTGCATAATTTACTGGTATTGTCGAACGCGCCAATTCGCAATCGTCGCGAGCTCACAAACAAATTGAACGCGCCCTCATGCGTGATCCGCTCACGTCCATGAACTTGGCAAAAGAGGCAGGACGATGAAAAAGTGAACAACGCACAAAGATATTATGCGACTATATATAAAATACATATATATATACATATATGTATAATAACAAGCGAGATAGTATTACGTATAATAGAGGCGGATAGTTTATTGCAATTGCGAGAAACTACGGCGCCTCGTACTTCTTGCACCAGATTTCTTATGTCTGATTTCGAAGCCAAAGGTTTGCTATTTAATGAGAACCATTTAAAAAAAAAAAAAATGTTTAGAAAAGCAAGTAGTAAATATTTAAGACACGTTTTATTGCTTATTTCTTTTTTTTACAAGAGGATTAAAGAATTACGGAAGAATTAAAGAAAAGAAAATTACAAAATTGAAAGATAACGTGAGTGTTTATAACGTGATTTAAAACAATGGATATTTTTCTTCAAAAGACAACACAATAACAATAATTGAGATATTACGATTTTGAAATTTAATTCTTATCTAAATAGGTCATCTCTTTGCAAAATTGCGTACGTGGAATTACTCGCTTTGTTGTTATAATCTATCTATATACGGCGTTGTATGTCTTGCGTTAAGTTAGCAGCGTAGTGGAGGATTGTTTCCTTATTTATTCAAAAAATACGAATGCGAAACAGCAGAGTGAATCGCACTATAAATAAAATATAAGCCGCAACGAGTCGCATCGCGGCGCTGACCCCGTCAGGGGCAAGCAAAGCCAGCCCGCCAGCAAAGATTTAGTGTGGACAAAAATTAAAATTCATTAAACGTACATCATTCTAACGTGTCCGCGAAGCCGAAATTAATCAATGCGCGAAAGTTTCCTTTTGCGAGCATCACGGAACGAAGTGTCAATCACTGAGAAAAATGGTCTTGCAGAAAAATCATAGCGAAAATCATCTGGCTACGAAAAATTAGCTAAAATGGATAAACGACTGGCAAGCGCTGCGATATCGCATATGTTTTAATTGTAATTTTCTAATTAATAATAGATGACAGAATTTTTATCTGAACAATTTGTCAAATTTAGCAAGGAAGTGGTACCTAATCAAATAATAGTTACATCTCTCATGAAAGTGATCGTATGATTTGGTTACGAGATCTAAATTTTCTTGCACATATTGTTAAACGTTGCCATAAATGTTGTTATAAATTCTACAACAATTTTCTAGCAGAAACAAAAAAAACAGTGATACATTTTAACACTTAAAATTGTAGCTGGGCCAGCGAAACATTTTTTTGAGCGAAGAACTCACGTGGAATTTAGTTACATTTCATGGAAAGAATTTTTGTTGAAATATCTAAAAATTTAGTCAGACATAGATTTGAAAATAAATTTGAACTTAATATATTTATATATTTATATAGAATGTTCAAATTGCTTATTAGAGTACAAAAAATTTCTACACTTATCATGAAAATCGTACGTAATAATTTCGTGATGTTTCAATTTTTTAATAAATACAAAAAAAACAGCGATATTTTAGGTTCCGTAACCTTTAGAAGAACCTTTCCAGCTGAATCGGTGAAATATTTTTTTGTGCGAGTGATTTCGACTCCCCCCCTCCCCCTCCCCCCCGTACTTCGGTAAGGTAAAACCGCGGAAATTTTGATTCCGAGACATCCCGCGCGAACAAATGGAGAATTCAGCGGGGACCAATTGGGGCTCGGATGAAAAGTGTAGACGGCGTTCAACGGCGGCCAATCAGTGATCCGTTTAAATTAATTCGATCACGTTGCCGACAATCTCATTTCCTTCTTTCGTCAGAGACGTCAAATGTAGAGACGATCAACCGGCGGATAACAACCTGTCATAAGTACAAGTTCCAACAATAACGCGGCCGCATGTGGACGCGCGCATGTTGCACACATGCGGTGCAGCTCGTTCGACGTTCGTTTCCCATTGAACGACGAGCACGACGTATGTCCTTGAAACTGACGTGCTCCAATTTCTCATCGCGAGTGTGCCGCCGCGGCGAGCGCCGAAAATAGGTTTTCGCGAAAGGGGGTGCTCGTCATTGGGACGAATCTTGAGGACGAAGTCGCCGCGTGGGATCGTCCGCGAACTCAACGGGATGCACGAGGGGAATGTTGGGCCGGCCGACGATCTTATAGAAATCTTCTGGAATGCGGTTGTTCTTGAGCAGTTCTTGGACCGGTTCGACGTACTCCATGTCCTACGCCTTTGATTTTCCACGCTTTTTTTTTTTTTTTTTTTTTATTATTATTATTCCTCTCCCTGCCTCGGAATAGCTCCGCCATCTCTCCCCCTTTCCGTGTCTTACATACGCCGCGAACAATGTAATCTTAGATGTTAATCCGTTTTTTTAACACCGCATTTGACTCTCATTTATCTCTCGCAGTTGTTGCTGCGTTATTTTTATCCCGTGCAATCCAGATTATTTTAATATTATTATTGTTACACCGAATTCGAACATATTATTCAGATATTCTTTCTGTTTCATTAAATTTATATCATTGAATTACCTATTATTGAATTTAAGAAGAATTGTTTCAAAGAACATAATAAATCTACATTTTCTCTCTTTCTCTCCTCCTCCTCCTCCTCCTTCTCCTCCTCCTCCTCCTCCTCCTCTTTCATTTTCCCCGCTCTCTTTCGTTCCGTTTTTGAAAAGTAAAGTGACGTAATTGTCGACTATGTTCATCGGCTTTTCTGGGAGAAAAGTGCACTTTTTTATCTCCGAAATGGATTTTTCTCTGCGAAGAATGGCACTTTTCTACATCGACATTTTTGTTCTTCGCTTAACTTTTTATCAACGGCTCTCGATTCGACGGCGGCCAAGTACAATAAACTACGGGGTACGATTAATGTTGGAGAATTTTAGCCGCACGTGGAATGCACACGTGCGGCTCCATTAAAAATGGCTTACGAGCCGGTTGATCATAAGCATGCACGGTTTCCGATCGTTTGATCGTTTGAGCATACCTTCGTCGAATTCTAATTCCGATCGAGAAAGATCGTAACGACTGATTGTTTGGACAGTGTCTACCCATTGTTGTAGTCCGAGATCGCAGATACGCGCGAACGTTTCAGGCGATTTGTCACATATATTACGCGATTATCAGCGAAAATTGCATGTACCGTTGCACGCGCGCTGATTTCATTTCCGTTTACTAACTAAATAAAATTGCAGCGCGTAAAATTTTACCGCACACGATATCGCATGCGGTTAAATAACTAATTATTAAACACATTTAATATTTAGTGACAAAATTATTACGTCTAATCTAATAAATATTAAAAGACATTGAAGTAACACTTGAAATTCAAATTCTAGAATTTTTATTCTGATCTACAATAAAAAGTTGCTCTTTAATCGTGAAGATTGAGAAATGTTTCACGAAAAGAATGACAAAAATTTAGATATAGATCTAAAAATAATTTTATATGAACCATCAAAATATAATTATGCGTGATTATATTGCAAAAATGTGGGCCATTCTAGCAATCAGTTTGAACGATCTTCGTAAATATTTTGATGGCCCAATAAAGTTATTTTCTTTGTATCTGGCTAAATTTTTAGATATTTCAGCAAAGCCGTTCTTTCCCTGTTGTTTTATGATTTATAATATTAATATTAATGAGAAGGAAATAGTTAATTAGATTATTATTAAATTCTGTCTCGAGTTAAGATCAATTTAATTTTCCTAATATTAAACGAAGTAGTTGAGTCTCATTCCGAAGATTCTAATCTTCTGGAACATTCTTATATTTAATATCGCCAATAAATATAGAAACTTCTAGACTATTTTCATACATCGAAGTATCCGAATTATATCACACTTGACTCGCAATATTCGCAGTAATTATATATGAGTTATACTATGTTGTCTGAAAAGTACTTTGCTTTAAGGAGAAGATTGGCTGCTGCGGCCGTCTTCCGGGAATTCTATTTATAGTCGAACACACCTGAATGAATGAATCTCTCTCTCTCTCTCTCTCTCTCTCTCTCTCTCTCTCTCTCTCCGCGTGAACACGTCTATGGGGTTTCAAACAGGTTCCATCAGGTTTTACGGGCGTAGCCTAATCACGCATGCAAGAAAGCTCCGCCTCGTCGGTCGGTCATCGCTTCGTCTCGATGGCTTTTCTTCGTTCATGGCCATCGACTGACTCCGAACGGGAATGTCTCCGGGAAGAATGCGCGCCCGGCATCTGCCGCCGAGCCGAGCCGAGCCGAGCCGATAATTGTCCCAGATAATATGAGTCGTAAAAGTCGATCCGCGAAAGTCGCGAAAAGTCCGCGACCTTCGTAATCCGGAACGCGGCACTTTTTGGCCGGCGTTCGAGCAGCAGCCCCCTTTCGCTCGGCGGGTGAGATTTGTGCTCTCAAGGAACCTGCCTTTTTGCGACAAACGGGACAAACTCAAGTGGATCTGCACGATTTTCTCGTTACCACACGGAACTATCGGCGAAACTTTTTTGGCGTAATGAATTGGAATTGTTCCTTTGCATTCTTATAATTTGCGATTTCCCCCCCCCCTTCCTCTCTTTCTTTTTCTTTCTCGCTGTATTTTTCTTCCATTTTGCTGTTTGTGAAAGAGATTGAAATTCCTGATAGGAAGATAAGCGTTCTTGTATTTACCGAAGGAAAGAAAAACAGACTGCGTGGGATTCACTATCGGGGAAAATTTAATTAGAGCTGATAGCATTCATACGTTAAACATATGAAAAGTTCAAATGACGATAAAATCAATCCTATTATAAATAAAAAAGGTTGTACAGGTGACAAATTATGAGGAATTAATTACACTTTAAATATGATTTAAAAAAAAAAAAAAAAGAAAAAAAACAAAAACGTAACATCCTTTTCCGTTCTGGCGATCGCGGAGAGACACGATTTCTTATTTGGAAACGTTGTATCCCCTGAAATTTTAACATTCGGGCAGCAGTTTTAAAATGCGAAATTTTAAAATTGGCTTGTGACTTGAATTTGCAAGTATTTTTTTTCCCGTCTCTGGCGAGATTATTACATTATTACCTTGACAAACGTAGTATTTCGAATTAAGTAATCTAATCCTACGGCCATGCCGACGAATCGAACGAAGTCTCGGGCTTTCGAGGCGAAGCCTCGTGGAATTCACTTGCGCTTCCGCTTGCGTTTATACGAGCGGAAGCGCTCGAAAAAACGGCGGACACACGCCGTGAATACAAACGGGGACGACGACGACGACGACGACGGCAATTTTTACCCGAGCGATCGGAAGCGTTTGTCGCGAAGCTGACAATGAGCCCGCCGTGAAAAGACGATCATCGTCGACCGTCGTCGTCCCCCTTTTGAAAAAAATCCGGGAAAAATTCCGGGAAGCCCGCTTTCCTCGTTTCCTTCTCGTCGCACACGTCGTCGCGTATCGAGCGTGGGAGATTGAATGGCGGGCGCGAATAACTTTCCCCGCATTTATCTCGGGCGATACGGCACCGACGAGACGAAAGGAAACGTGCGCGGAGATAGTCCGTGCTTTTGCTGGAGACACGCGCGATAGCTCGAAGCTGACAATGGCTCGCTGTGTCGTGCACGCTCGAGAGAGAGAGAGAGAGAGAGAGAGAGAGAGGGAGAGAAAGAGAGACAGACACGTGTCCGGACGAAAACCGGCGTCGGGCATTGAGAAGTATGCCGGGATATCGCGCGAACAATAAACAATTGCAACGCGCGATTTATCGATTTTTCGACGCGTGTTTCAACGTAAAAACATTCCTGAGCATTCCGCGCGCGGTACGTTGCGGTTCCGCAATGGGCAGCAAAAGCTGCGGTAAGCACGGACTGCAGCTTTACGCTTATGCGCGTGCACGTAAGGAAATGCGGCGTTAAAAGAGACAGAAATTAAATCATGAAAAAATGAAAATGAAAGAGAGACGTAGAGAAATTAAGTTGCAAAATTGAGAAGTGAGAAGAGAAAAATGAGAAAAGGGGGCTCATCAATATTTGAACAGGATGTCTACGATCTGGACAAATTTGAAGAACCTGGAAGTCTCAGGGAACTTTATGCCTCGAAAAATCTTAGCGAATTCTTAGCGAATTTTATGAAGATCAGAACATTTTTTTGGAATTACTTTTTCCAATATTTTGTCTTTAGATTATAATCGGGAGATTATAACTGAATTGTTAATAATAATAATGGACCCATCCACTCTAAACATCATAGCACATTGATTTTGCAACTAATCCAATATTCGGTATTGAAAACAACGATTTTATGTTAGATGCAATTGTGTTTAATGAAAATGGATATTTATTTAGTTTTATAAAAGTTTAATCTACCGGTTATGCGTCATATAATTTTTTGTTTGTAGCTTTTGAAAATAAAGTTTGAAAATTTTATGCAACATAAAATATTTATTTTTTAGAAATAGTACTTATTATAGTTTCTTTCAAATTTTTCATATTTTATTGTTAAAATACAAGTGATTTCTAATTTTATTTTAAGATTTATAAATTTTTATGAATAAAAAATTTTAAGAACTTTGCAACAAATATATATTTGTAAGATACGTTTAAAAATACTTTCATTTTATCTAAAATTTTCAATTTTCAACGTTTAAAAATACTTTCATTTTACTTAAAATTTTCAACATTGCTTTGAAAATCAAGAAATTCTTTTTTTTAGGTTTGACATCATGTTGAATCATTTACTCTAAAAATTAATAAAAAATTTTTCATTATTTGTTTACAATTTATTCTTGTTTAAATCTGTAATATATTTATAACATACGCAAATGCACTGAAAATCAATTATAGATTTATGGATATAGTTTTTCATATATATTTAACGTATTTGTACTTTTTTTTTTACAGGTGAGTAATCTTTATGCCGTTACTTGCTATCTACCTGTGACAGAAACGACTTCTTGCATGTGAGTACCCGTTGGATTGAAAGATATGTATCTTCACGTAATAAAACCGATTTCTCTTCAAGATTTTTCCGAGGTAATCAATGTGATAAAAGACACGCGTAGTGCACGTGATTAGAGCCGATTTTACGATCGGAGCACGTTTGAACTTATAAAAATATAGTTATTTATAAGATGAAATGACGAAGTGGTCGCAATAAAGAAACAAGGAGCTTCACGATCCCTAGCTTAATCTTAGATGATTGTCGATCCCGATTGTAATTCTAAAAGACGTACGGAACTAGAAGAGATTGTTTATTCTAAAGCTGCGACGCATGAATATCGCTTTTGGAAACGAAAGATAATATTTAGACGGTAGATATAAATTCCGATTTAGTATAAACAATTTTATTTATATCACATAGATTGACTTATGCGCGTATATTTATTTGCGTATATTCTGGATTACACAACACATGTGTCTACTACGGACACATTCCACTCGGCTTGTCTCGACTCGCACGAGAGGCGTTACATAAACGCCGCGTATGTCGTTTTCATAAATCATCCTTCCGCAGTTAAGGATCAAGCTGCACTCTCGCGACGCGAACGTGAACGAAGATCGATCGTTTTCATATTGCGCTCCGATTCTCTCCCGTCGTGTTTGCGAGCGGTTTGTTGATCGAGTGTCGTCTCGTCTTTTTGGCGAAGTGCATCGCGGGCGGGAGCGGAGGGAAGGGGGGAGGGGGAGGAGTGGGCGGCCTCGCTCGCACGCGCGCGGATGAAGCTGAGGAAGACGTACGAGCGAACTTGCGAACACGGCGAACAAACGTTCCCCGATGCCGATAAACTATTTGCGTGCGTTTTCGTTTTCCGCAGGTATCGGCTCCTGCAAACCCGGCCGCGGTGATATTTTCGCGGACGCGGAATTTGGCCGACGGCCGTAACTCGTCGATCGTATATTTTCGTTATGCCGTACACACACACACACATGCCGAGTAAAGTTGCAAGTTGCTTATTCCCGGGAAGTTTCGTAAATCCGCTCTCGCAGATTGCATCGAGGCCTATTCCCGTGCTTTATTTTCGCTGCTTTTTTTTTTTTTGTAATGCTTCCCGATGCAGCGAGCGTATTTTAACCGTATGCTCGTTCTACATTACAGAGATTTGGAATTTTGCGTCTCTTCTTTTCTCCAGATGTTTGGAAAGAATAGTTATATCTATGACTACATCATGTTACTTTGATCTAACTTGTAAGAAATGGAAACTTTCAAGTTCTGAAGTTAAGATAAGAGTGATGAGAGAACTATTTTGTAAATATAAAAATTGACATAAATGTGCCATTATTAATATATACATCAAAAGTATAGGAAACACACATTATAGTGAAGAGTAAATTGAATTTTCGATTGAATTTTTTGGAAGATAGATTTTTAGTAACCGCATTTAAGGCAGATCTTTACAACTTTTGAATTTTAAGGATGTATTAATTAATTTTTGTTTACAACAAAAAAAAATGAAATATAGATTATCCTAGATTGCATTTAAAAATATTACAAAACATTTTGTAATGATTTAAAATAAAAATTTAAATATAAAGTAAAAATATGCTTTAATAGAAATATAATTAAGGAATGATGACAAAAATTTTCAATTTTTTTTGTACAAGTATTTAAGTATTCAAGATAAATTATGTAAATGAATAATTATGTAAAGTTTTATTGCGATTGCGAGAAATTGGTTCTGTAGATAAAAATTAAATTTTTATTAAGAATATCAACGAGTAATGGTGCAAATAAAATAAAATAAATTTCTTTTTAAATCATTTCTTTTAAATCACACACACACACACACACACACACACACACACACACACACACACACACACACACACACACACACATCATCATCATCATCATCATCATCATCATCATCATCATCATCATCATCATCATCATCATCATCATCATCATCATCATCATCATCATCATCATCATCATCATCATCATCATCATCATCATCATCATCATCATCATCATCATCATCATCATCATCATCATCATCATCATCATCATCGAACACCTGAAAAAAAATCCCCAATATCCTACAGAAAATCACTGAAAGCGCGGTCCGACAAGTGTCCAACAAGTCTGACGGCCGTCTTAGCTATAAACTTTCGAAACAAGGCGAAAGAGGCGGAGTACGCATTTATCTTTCCTCGCCGATAGTTCATTTCCTCGGCACAATGGCAGAAACGCGTTCGCGTGAATCAAGGAACGAGTCTACGTCGTCGGTCGTTCCGCCGGCGATTTCAGATATCGGCGCTCTATGAAAGCTGCGGGAGATCGCGAGGCGGTTTTTAGAGGTCGGCGATTGCAGCAGCCGGACGGGTAATGCCGTCGATGTTTATCAACATCCGGAAAGGTGCGCTCGATATTATTTTAAAATTGCAACCGGCCGGTGCAGCCGAACGACCACCTTGAGCCCGGCAAATGGGGGTCAGACGGGATTCGAAACTTTCGACTCGCAGCAACGTAAAGAAAGATCGAAGATTAAGATTAATTTGACGCTTGTCGATCGGCCTTGGGCCTGCTGATTAATTACTCGCTTGAGATCGAGCCCCCCTTCCCCCCCTCCCCCGTATCTTTATCGATTACGAATATTATTTCTATCGAGGTTATTAATACCGGTCAGTATGATCCGGTTAATGGGACAAAATTATAAGTTGTATATTATTACGTGTTGCTATACTTTTGTAAGAGTTAAAATAAAAACAATATATTAATGATGTATATTGAGTGTTTTCCGTGTATAATGCTAACCGCATTTTTCATATTTATATCGAATAAATCTATCTTCTTAATAATTATTAATCAATTTTAATTTACAATTATTATTATTATTGTTGTTGTTATTATTATTTATACATTTTGTGTTAGGAATATAAATCACGCACATTATTAAATTACAAATATATCGCAAACGAGTTCTTTCTCTTGCGCATGATAAGCTCGGTAAAAAAGCGACGAAGTGTGTGTTGATTTGAAAAAAAAAAAGACTCAATAATAATATATAAAACACAGATATGAGATGCAGTTGATATGCCTTTTTCTGCATCTTCCATTGTTTGCTTCGAGTCTGCGCGTATTTTTTTTTTTTTTTTTTTTTTTCAAATGATGGAAAAGTAACGCAGCGCGAGTCACGAACCGAACGTTGAATGATAAGGGAGGCCTTGACCCGAAAATTTGTGATGTTTATATGCTTATATAATTACTCTGTAATTCATGATCAAACACGCGTCTCTCGTTATCGGAGAAGGTGGCTATGAGATGTCGCTCGTATTTCACTAAGAGCGATCTTATCCTCTGACGTCTCAAACTTTCCTTTCGACATCTCATTTCGTAAATATAAACTTCTTCGAAACTTATCGACATAACATTATTATCCAAAGTTTTCCTAATTAATAACTAATTAAACGTGATAAATTGCTATATTTTTCGTTCTGGTTGAGTAAAAAAATTCTTTACAACCGTTGCAAAAGTTCTAGGAAATGATAGCAGTGTGTTTTAACTTTTGTATTTTGCACGTAATTCTAAATTGCAATTCGAATGAAGAATTTTGAGGGACAGAGTTTTTTTGCAGTGATTTCGCTTATTTTGTCGAGAGCGACGAAAACAAGTGAATTAGATTAAATTTTGCTTTAGTTTCCACGAATATTCTTTAGCAAATATCTCCCGTTTCACGAGAGGTCTCTAAATATTTTATGTAAAACTGATGCGTCTTCCCAGATACTTGATTCCTCAACTCATACTACGTATAATCGAATATTTCGAAATTTTGCGCTATTTCGCTGCTATATCCCGTTACCGCTGGAGGGATAGGAGAATTCCCATTGCATACTAATGCAAATTCTATTCTGCCAATCTTCTTCACACTCAACGAAGCGCATCGAGTGATAATCGATTCGGGCAAGTGCCCGTCGTCGACCTTGAAAGGAAAGCAAGAGAGCATCGCCAGCGTCGGGCAGTTGTGGAGTTCCATTCTACCAAATGATATCCGCGATCGCGATTCGCAATTGGAATCAATTCGTATTACCCGTTGCAGTCTTTGATGTTCAATATTTCAATCCTTAACCGCCTTCAAGTAGTACAGACTATATTAAAACAAGAAATGTACGTTTCCGCCATAAAACAAAACCGCCATAAGAATAATCGAAAGATTGTGGAAGTGGCTTTGAATCAGTTATCTCAATCTTTTAAAAGTAGGATTTAGAAGCCATTAATTATTTAACATCTAACAAATTTTTAACTTAACCACTTTGATAGTTTTTCTTTGATAATCGGTTTCATTATAATTTCTACAATAAGATTTAATTTAAAGGAATTAATGAAAGAAATATTGCTCTCTTTTTCATGCAGTATTTTGTGAAACTTAAGAACTATTTTTCAACAATTACGTCGTCATCATTTTCAGTTTATGCAGATGTAGAGTGTATATAATAAAGTTTATATGCGAATTTAAACTTTGATTTTAAATGCAATAAAATTAATTAAAAAAAATAATAAATGGGAGAATTTATTTTAGCTTTATATATATTTATGTAAAATATCGAGATTCTTTTTTGATATGTCATCGTCATTATGAAAAGAAATATGATTCTGAAATTTTATAAATATACTTTGCAATAATATATCGTGTCACATTATTTATATTATTTGAAAAGCGAGATTTTGTTACATTAACAATAATATTAATGTTCCAGTTTAAAAGTTTCATAGGTTTGAATTTGATAAATACAGAGAAAGAACCTGTTTATTTTAAAAAATGGATCACTTTTAGAATCTAACTTATTTAAATTTTTTTAAAATTTGATTCTAATATTTATTACAGATTAATTTTATTATATATAGAATAAGGATCATGAAAGAATTTAAAATTACGAAAGAATTTATAAAGTTCATTATAATTATTCTGTGTGATTATAGCTTAATAATATCGACAGGATAGCGAGATAGCATTGTTGATTATTATTACATAATAGTAGCTGAATTCAAATATATTTGTTTAATTTAATTTTACTCAATCCGCATATATTAAAGATATATAAAGGTTAATTTCGTTAACAATTAGCGCGCGGTGACGTTTGATATTTGTGTTTAGTTAATTGATGCAGCAGCATTCCGAGAAAAAAGATTGGTTACGACAGAGGTGATCTCTTCCTGAAAGTCGGTATTTATTATTATAGCAAATTTCATTTAATTATGCAGCAAATTCTCATCGGCATCTTATTAATAAAAGCCTAATGATGGATATTCTTTTCGTCGATTATCTTGCTGGATGCGTGAAAATGCGTCGGCGAAAGTTTACGATACGATATGAGCAATTATAACGGCTAGCTTTAATTATGTTTTAATTAAGTTTGTAGCACGATAATTATCTCAAAGTTTAGATTGCACCTCGTATAATGTAGTACGCAATATGCTTACCTGCATACAACATCTTCTGTGTCTTTCTGTCGGGTATTTTGAACTTTCTTAAACATTAAAAATATTTATTTATTTATTTCATTATTTAATCCATTCGCAATTTTTCGCAATTTCAATTTAGAAAACCAGTTTTTTTAAAAATATTTTTTAATCTGTCTATTAAGAAAACTCAAAAATAAACCATTTTTAGCAAATTTTTTAAGTTGGGATTCTAATATTTATTGCAGATTAATTTTATTGTATATAGAACAAAGAATATTTATGAAAAATTAAAAGAATTTGATGTTAAAAATTAAAATCTTTTGAGTCAGCATTTTTTGGAAAAAATTCTTTTGTGTATAAATATAATTGTGTATTCCGATGTATTATACGCCTTTATTAAAACATAATTTCTATACATAATTTCTATGTATTTAGAAAGTTAAAAACTGAAAAAGAAAAAAGAAAAGTAAAAGGTGAAAAGAAAAGTTTACTTGCTCCTGTCTTTATGTAGACCGACTTTGCTGGTTCTGTGCTCTAATCGTATCTTGAGTTTGTGCGAAGATAATTTCACCGTGACTTAGAAAGTAAGATACCGCGCATATAATATTGCAATTATGATTTTTGTGACGCGGCAACGTCCCCCGATGTAATCGATATAATTTTAAACGCCGGCAATCGAAAGAATCTATAGAAGGCGAAACCACCGAGATATATTTACAATCGAGATAAATCACGCGAGCGTTAAAACCGCGCGAAACAATCGGGCATAATATCGGGTTCATTAATTGCGCAAAGTATAATAAATAACGCGATAAGATTCGATTGTGTGCGGTTATGCGCAAAATGTGTAAATGCCGAGTGCTCATTTGGTATAGACTGCGGTTAGAATACTTTATGAAATACGCTCTGTGTGATCAGCATACATATTGCTGGTTGGGAGTTTGAAGAGGAGTTGGCGACATAAATTGAAAATCCTAGACGGACACATGCATGTCAAATAGCGTTTTTCTCGCAAGGCGCAATGTCATCGAAGCTAGGAATGAAAAAGTATTTTCTCATGTAAAATTCGAAATTATCATACAATACACATTTATTTCGAAAAAAATCAAGAATATTACCTAAAACATCTTTTAGAATTATTTTCCATTAGAAAATTTCTTTTTATTTTTTTTTTCTCGCTTTAATTCTAAATTCGACAGACTGGCTAATAAATTGATAGATTATTATGTGATATTTTGTAACCTTTATTTGTTACACTGCGACATGTAAAAAGAAAGATATTTCTCAAATCGTTCTCAAAAATTTTCAGACTCGATGCTTATAAAAGGGATAGTTTTATGGTTTTACACGTGACTTTGGAAAATCACTTGTTTGCTCTAAAATGAAGTATCTGCTTTGATACACGTAATAAGAGAAATTAGCTGGAGTAATCTTGAGTGTATTATCCTAATGAATCGTCGGTTCATTACACAAGTAAGACATAGACTGAAGATACAAACATTGTACGTGATTAAAAATAGCGACCTATTGACGTCTAGCAACTTTCTACGATTAGTGCACGTGATAAGATTGAATATCAAAATATATACTTTCCAAGTATTACTCTAAGCAAGACATAAAGAGCTTGCGTTAAAGAGCTTGTGATCATTCCCGTAGATTAAGTATCAGATAATATCGTGATAAAAATTATCAAGATAATTATTATTAAAGCGCAAAGATAACATACGGATTCTACATCCAGATTATAATTACAATTCTAAATTCTAAGAAGAGGACTTATTAAGAATTTTATATTACATTAAAATGCACTAAGCTATTTTAAGAACATAGTCATATCACAATTATCACAGTGATAAGAAACTGCTTTTTCAATTATATCGTGAAAACATAACGTAAATAAAACATATAAAAATAACGGAAGATATAATTCTGATATTATTGATAGAAAATGATTGAAAATAAAAATCCACGTGTATTTCCTATTATAATTTGTTATTAACGTATTAAAATATATAAAAAAATAATATAAATACAATATAAATACATAATAAATAATATAAATAATATATATAAAATAAATAAATAAATATATATATATATATATATATATATATATATATAAATATATAAAATAATATAAATCGAAATCGGCTTGATTTTATCAAGCTTAACCTTATTAATGTTTCTAACACTAATAGTGATTAATAGTTAATGGTTATAACATGTTAATAGTGATAGTTAAAATTGTTGCGGTGAAAAATAGCAATCTCCTTCTTAATTTACCCGTCGTTTCGTGCAGATCCATTGACGAACGTTACACAGTACACACAGAGAAACGATTACAAGGTCTTACTCGTACGTTTTTATTATTATGCAACATTAATGCGCACACCTTTCATACTTTTGTATGACGCCGGTCGTCATTAATATTCCTCGGCAGGTGCCGCACGCGCGGAATGTCAAGCGGAAAGCGGCGCTGAGAAGCTTTCTCGAGTTCTCCGTTTGTTCGCGACGCGCCTTTTTTTATCTTTATCTCGCGACTGCGCCGCGTGACCTCTTGATAATCCGTACGAAGAGAGTCAAAATCTCTCTCGGGAGGTAGAAGGCGACGAATCACCCGTTTGCGCAAAGGTTAACAGGCAGCAGCGTAAATACGCCGACGATTCTCCCGTTTTAGGAGCGAGGAGCGTCGCGAGGAGCGCGTGATACACGATGCGCATCTCTCGTTGGGACATTCGCGAATCGCGCCGGTCGATATTTACAAGTGGCTTTCCATTATGCGAAGTGATATCACACAGAATGACGCGTCACTTTGCCGCGATGAGTCTAAGTAAACATTTCGATCTATTAAATCGCCCGCGCGGTTGAAGCCTGCATCACGGCTCGTTTTTTTCTCGCCGTATCTTCCGTATTCTTACAAATAATAATTGATTTTATTAATAAATTTTCCTCTCGAAATGAGATACGATAGAAAGATTGTAATATTAATTAAATGTACGACGTGTGTGGGAGAATCCCGACGTATGAAATAACATTGTTTTTTTTTTTTCTAATTTTATTCTGAAATATAAGCGAACGTACACACGTGCGCGTATATTCACACGCATGCGTACAATAATAGTTTGTATGCTTGGTTGACGACAATAATGGATGACGTATAGTAGACGATTTTTTTTACTATAAATACAGTTACGTGTGCAAATAGGTTTGCGTTGAAAGCGGATTTCGAATATTCGATTATACGCGAATTACAGGAGCACAGTTATCGACGCCGCACGTGACAAATAATTCAGTTAGCCGATCGGCGAAACAACTTCAGATCGCTTTTTATTCAGTCGATGATTTTCTAGCGTGTAGACAATTCTTCAGTCGCGCAACTCTAATTGATTGCAATCAATATAATCGCTATCTTGGTGAGCATATATCGTCTGCCATGTCTCATCTTTCTTATTCCTCTCTTTATCTCGGCGTCGATACTAATCGCTAACGATACTTAAAATCGATAATTCTAATTTTAAATCTCGTTATAGATGTGTGTGTGTGTGTGTGTGTGGGGGGCGCGCGCGCGCGCGAAAGTTAAATTAAAAAACAAAATTATCGGCGGTGCACGATCTGCGCGATCTCTGGAAATATTTCATCTGAATTTGCACTGATGAAATATAGGATATCTGATAGGTATAATGTAAAGATTATACTCGTATTATAATTATATTCGCCAATCGAAAATTCGTAAATTCGACGGGCTCACAAAAACCGTTGGAAAAGCGTCCCGTTATCCGATTGGACGCGCTCGTGCGGATTTTAGAGATGGAAGTTTATAATTCCGTCGGATCGTAAATCGCCGTTTTACGAGATGCACCAGGCAGATACGCTACGAGTTTTGCCGATCTTTTTTATCCAGCTTGAGTTCACGAAGGTCTGCCCAATAATACCGTCAGACTGACATTTAATGCTCAGGCATAATCGTAACGGAAAACGCGTTTTGCATTCCTCCCATTTTCCCATACTTTCCGAACGCACTCTTTAATTTTTTGATATTATTTTTCAGATAATGCAAAAATATTTGTTTTTTTTTTATATAATTGTGAAAAAAATCATATATTATTTGCTGTAAATTCAAATTGTGAAAAAAATCATATATTATTTGCGATAAAAATAACGATCTTGCTTCGTAGATATATATATTTATCATTTTTTTATTATCGAAACTCAGAAAAAATGGCTTATACAATCATATATAAATATCGTTTATACAATTGTATAAAGTTATGATATATAACATAATATAATTTTACGTGGGAATCTGTACAATTTTATCTGTAATATAATTTAATTTTTATAATTGCCAAGAATTTTATAAATAAATATTTATAACTATATATTTTATTAAATTTGATGAAATTCTTTAATAAATATCAAATTTAATGTTTTTTTTTTTTTTAATGTAAGTACAACGAGTTTAATTCGAGTTATTCGAGATAATTAAATATGCTTCTACATTTAGACTTCGAGGTGTGGTTGGAGAGGTTAATGGTTTGTCTTCGTCGTTTTGTGCTTTATCGGCTTATTTCTTTGTCGATCGTGATGTGTTTATTGAATGTATAGGTCATGTAAAAAAATACGCAGTTTACCATTTCGAGTCACTGCTCCAATTTATAAACGAACGTAATGTTTCGCGATGAAAAACAAGAGGCTTATCGCGATGCTCAAATTATTTTTGTGACTAATCGACTGAAATTGGCACGTGACGCCATTGCTTCCAGGAAATCCTGACATACCTGATTTATATATTGCTTTTTAATTCGGTCAGATATCAATCTTCACCAAGGACACATCTGTTGCTTATGTTTCTTGATCGATATGGTGATTGCATCGACTCGTAATTAAACAAGAAAAGTTTGGATAAGGAAGGAGAAATTATATTCGATTCATTGTCTCCATAATGTGACTTCAATTTATCAATATTTTATTTGCAGTATGTAGAATATGATTAATTCTTAAACACACCAACAGTTTATAATCGAAATACGCTATTTGTGGATCAGCAAATGTTTTTTTAAAAAAAAAAATTCTGTCTCACAATTCAATTATCAAAAATATAGATTAAAATTTTTGTAACCGATTTTGTATCAATACCGATGAAAATCTTTTTAATCAGAATAAATAAAAAGCCGGGGATTTGCTCTCGTTACATCGTGAAATAAAAGAGAGTCCCGTTTATGATTTTGGTAGTCATGTCGTAAACCTGTTTCACGATACAATCCAATGTCAAATACACGTCTGATAAAATAAACTCGGTTAATTGAAGCTCTCTACGAGTGAAATAATTCTATGGTAAAGCATTTTCTTGCAAGTAGCATCTTAACGAGTACATTTAGCAAAGATAACAACATTCCGAGTATCCTTTGTTAGACATTGCAGAATTCCTAAAATCTTTTAGTGATTGCATAATTATAACAAACATACGATATATTACACAATTATATGAGTTCAATTAAAATTAATCTACTTAATCTTAAGAAAATTTTTCACTTCCATTTTTCACAATTCCAATTTTTTAGTTCTTGTCTTAAGAAGTTTTACTCATTTTTTTTTTCTAAGAAAGATTTTTAATATTTAAAAGTTGGAGGCTTAAAATGGATTCAGATAGACATAAATTTTAACAGGATTTATCCTATCCAAGGCTTAAGGCTTAAGTAAAATTCTATAATTCGTATAATTAATATTATACACTCACCGTTGTTAATTACGTATACTATGTATATACGTAACTGTGCTCGTAATCATGTATCATGCGTATAAAATTAATTATGTAATACTCTGTGCACAGTGAGAGAATGCGACACCGAATGAGATTATACTCGTAAAGTAAGTACCTTGCATGACGGATTTGTTTGGGAATAATTTTCGATAGGTCTCGCGAGTTTACGTTACGCTTTCGCGCGCGCAACGGCGATCGATCGTCAGGCGTGGGAATGTCACTCTGCGATCAGCTGTCTAACTACAAGGCCGCCACGAGGCAGACACTTACACCGGTTTTCATGACGTTTCCGCTCTGCCTCTCGCTCGCGGAGATGAAATTTCCGTCGCGCGTCCGCGCATTTTCCTAACGAAGGCGCCAGATTAACGAGGGAGGGGGTAGGGGAGGGGAGGGGAGAGTCGTAGGGATGGATGGATGGATGGATGGATGGATGGATGACGTCCAGCACGGTGGAAACAATTGATTAATTCGGCCGCGTATCCAATTACTAAATTGGCAACGATGAAAATACCAGGCCAGAGCTCTTAATTCGATTCAGCCAATTAGAGTTCCCCTCCCGTCGTCCGCCCGCTGAATATGCTCTCTCTTCTTGCTCTCTCTCGCTCGCTGAGAAAATTTCTATAGTCAAACTGCGTCGATCTTTGTTCTTTGCCCAAGGTAATGGTCCGTCTTGAACTTGGTAAATATCTCCTGACGTGTTGCATGCGCGAGTCGCCGAAAGTCGATTCGTAAAGTTTTTTTTCTTCCGTTGAAAATACCTTTCTTGAAAACGGATTCAAATTCATAATTAAAATTCGAAATATATATAAAGTCGGAAGTACAGCGAAAAAATGTTCGGTTTCACGAGACGGAATCTTTGCAAAGTATTTCTCCGCTGTAGAATTGACAATTCAATCTAGTAAGGAAAAAGTTGTTTACTCAAAGTTTATTTTTCGTGATATCTAACAGAAGGTACGTCAAAGTTTTTTTTAATTAGTGCAATGGAAAACAGTTAATTTGCGGAACTGTTAAATTCGCCGTACTTTTACGCCGTAATTTCTCTTTCTTATCCTATTTAATTTAATACAAGATAAAAGCAAACAAAAGGGTGTTGCTGCCATGGCGACATGAGCGTAACTAGAGTGTAAAATTCATTAAATTTATCAACATTGATGACTAGCAATAATTACGAAAAAAATTACCAAACCTTGTTTATATTAATGTTTCCCCATGATAAAGGATTAAAAAGCAATATAATATTAATCAGCAATATAATACAACAAATTATTATAATTATTAAAATTTCTATTGAAGTGAAAAATTTTCTTAAATAACATAAAATATTAATTATATAAAGTACTAAAATTGGAAATTACTTCAAAAGAGTGTCTGCAAAGAGAAAAGAGAAGTGCGAGACGTGTTCACTTAAGTTACAATTCGCAAGCATTATTGATCGCAGCTCGCGTCGGATGTAGCAGCCCCAAATAAATCTAACAATAATAAGTAAGTGCCGAGTAAACAAGCGGGTGTGGTCAGTCTCTTGTCGGTCCAGAACCGGGTCAAGATCACACGGGCCACCAAGATGTATGGCGATCGCCGGAAAAAATATCTCGCGGCCGTCCGTGAAACGGCCGCCTGATATCGCGAATTGCGTAATCAATTTCAAGTGGCTACTCGAGCCGCGATATCTAGAAATATCGAGGTATTCGTGATTCGATACCCGGATGCGATCGAGATTCTCGGTATCTATTTTCCTATTTTTTTTTTTTTTTTCACGATTTTTTGTACTTTCGAGTTGCAAAATATGTCGTAGCAATTAAGTCAGACACGTCAGTTATCCGGCCTTTTTTTCACTTTAAACATTTTTTTCTTTCTTTCGAAATATTGTTTATCTACTTGTCTTGCTTTTCTATATCATCGATACACCGGAGGTGTTCTGCGATTGTTATCGTTATTATCAATTGTAATCTTATCCTTGGAGATAATGGGAACTTGTATTAACATGTGATGGCAGCACGTGTCACATTGTTATTGTATAAATATTACAACAAATATGTTTATTTCGGCATTTATCTATTTATCTTGTCATACTTGTAGTGATAAAGTTGAAGAGAGTTCTTTACCTTCTAAGTCTTATCAAATTTGCAATATTAAATGTTACGTTATTAGAGATATCGAAGATGATGCAATCAGCCTACATTCTTTTTCTTTTTGAAGATCAATTATATCTCTTGCGCTGTAATTTCAACAGGATGATCGATTGTATCTTGTTATCGTTTGATCATCTTATTATTATCTTTTTTATCAGTTGTCAGATGAACTATTATCAAATTGATTAACACGATTATAGATTACATTCTCAAGATAAACTTACGATTCAAGACCTCGATGTATGAATTTAAAACCGTTTGCAAGATTACAACACATTTACGAGGTGTCATCATGTTAAAATTATTAAAAAGCTTATTTTATGTGTGAGCATCAAAATAAATAGCACTTTTAAAACACTTTTATAAACCGGTCTTTGAAGTTGTACTTACCTCGTGCTTATTTTTAAATTTTTTGCAAAAAAATTCTTGACATCTTTCTTTGTGAGATGTAGAAATTAACTAGATTTAAAAAAATGTATGATTTACATAACAATCCAAGTTACACGAAGCAGTTTGTTTTAAGCAGTTTAAAACAGTTAATTCATGCAAAGTTATTGCTTGACGAGCTCGCTCTGATTTTTAATTGCGTCCATCTAAGCTCAAATTAACTTGCGGTCTTCATAAAAAAATCAGAATCATAAAAATCTCAAAATAGGTTACACGAAAAACATGTATTGAGTCTCTAGTACTTCGAATGCTTATTGAAAGATGTTTAAATTCTTGACAGTTTTCTTTGTAGATGATATTACGCAAAAATTTACCAAATATTTCTAAAAAAACGTGTGATTTGCAGTCCAAGTTACACGAAGAAGTTTGTTTTAAATTTAATCCATGCAAAGTTATTGCTTGACGAACTCGCTTTGATTTTTAATCGCGTTCATCTAAGCTTAAATTAACTTGTGACCATAAAAAAAGATGTAAATCTCAAAATAGGCTACTTATCGCGAAAAATATGTATATTGATTTTCTAGCACTTTAAACGTTTATTGAACTCGTGAAAGATGTTTAAATTCTTGACATCTTTCTTTAGGGACGATATAACGCAGAAATTAACGAGATATATCGATATTTTTAAAGAACGTGTGATAACAGTCCAAATTACACGAAGCAGTATGTTTTAAATTTAACCCTGCGAAATTATCGCTCGACAAGCTCGCTTTGATTTTTAATTGTGTTCATTCAACAATACGCTTAAATTAACCTCGCTCGCGGCCTTCACATAAAAAAGATATAAATCCCGAAACAGGCTGTTTACCGCGAAAAAACATGTCGTATTGATTCCACGAGCGCTTCAGACGCTTATTGAACTCGTCCGAAAGAGACGGCGTCCGAGGAGTAAATTTAAAAAAAGAAAAAAAAGTATGTAGACGACGAAATGTCTCCGTCGCTTTTATGATATTTTGAAAAGCAGTTTTTGCATTTTTTGTCCGGCCCGGATCAAAGGGTTCTATAAACAAGCGGCCGTGGTACGTACGCACGCTTACATCGTAATACAGGTTTCCTCTCTGGTCCCCGACGACGAGAATCAGGATCGGCCGGATCTCGGCGCGCGTATCCTCTCGTACGTGCACGCGTTTGTCGGGGGCACGGGGTGGGGGATGCGCCGCGAAAGAGAGAGAGAGAGAGAGAGAGAGAGACAGTCTTCCAGCGAGGCGGGCAACGCGGCACGCGTATAAATACAAGCGGTCGCGTTCGCTCGCGCTTAGTCGCCGCGATACCCGATTCACGTGACGGTCGTCGATCTCACGCTCGCAGTCTCGTCTGCGACCCTCCCCCGTCGTGCCCCGTGCGCGCTTTCGGCCTCGTGCATCGCGTGCGTGCGTGCGTGCTTGCCGCGTGTCGTTTGGCCGACGACGAAGAGCGAGTCGTAGGGGAAGAGAGGGACGCGGGGAAGAGGGCCTCTTCCTCGCTCCTCCTGACCGCGTGTGATTCAGAGAGAAAAACGAAGGAGAGAATATTTGTAATCGAGAGAAAGAGGGAGGGGAAAAGGGTGCAACGAGGGAAGGTCTTCCGGGATCTTATGCCTGTCTGCGGGAAGATCGCCCTCGCGTTTTCGTCGCCCAGCATCGCGATGGGAAACCACGAGGTCTCGTCCCTGCTGCCTTCGGCTGGCGAGGGCTGATCGAGGTAAAGAAACCACCCAAGGAACCCCCAGAAGTTGTCGAGTCGAGTCGAGAAAAGAAAGTTGTAGAGAAATCCACGGCCCCCCCTGTATCCATGAAAAACGGAGCGAGACTCTCGTTCGAGACTCGATCGTCCGGGCGTTTAAGAGCCGAGCGCGCGTAAATAAATCCTCGCGCGCGCAAAGGAGCGATATAAAAAAAATATATAAATAAACTCGCGAGTCCTCCTCCCGTCGGGTCAACGCTCGCGTGGGTTCGTCCCGACGTGCTCTCCTCTCCACGGGCGTATCCGCTCCGATCGGAACACATACGCGCGCGCGCGTGCACATACGCACGCACGCACACTCCTGCACGCGTGGTATCACGCGTTTCACGAGAGTGACCACGTCGACGGCGTCGTCGTCGGCGTCGGGAGTGAAAAGGCGGTCGACCGTTCGGCTGCTTTCACCGACGAGCCGCGCCGGTGGAATAATATTGTCGATCGCGCTTTAAACGCCTCGTACCCTTCGTGTCTGGATCTCCGCTGAAGCTGGCATCTCGTTCTTTAAAAAAAAAAATAAAAAAAAATAAAAAAAAATTAATCCTTTCTTAGAATCCCGAAGGCACGTGTCTTCGTGGAAAATGACGACCTGATCGATAACAATCCCTCCGTATCGAGTCTCCACTCCCTTCAAGACGAGAAATCGCGTGAATCTTACGTGGTCCACGTCGGGGGGCGGCGTCCAGCGTCAAAGTGTCCAGTCGAGAGTGTCTGTTTTTTTTTGCGGAATTCATTTGGAATTCGCATAAAGCGTAACCTCCGACGGCCTCGCCGGTGGTAATAATATCAAATAGACAACGACGGGGAAGATCGCGGCCGTACGTCTTCGCTCGCGAATATTTGAAATCTCGGTGGAGGCTGCGAGTATATCCGATCGTAAACGCCGCGATCTCCGACGGCTCGTCCGCTATAAATAATACGGTCGACGTCGTCGGGACTATCGTCGTGTTCTCCTCGTGACTCGTTTCGTGGGGGGGGCCAGTGGACAATATAGGCTTTCTTCATCGCTTCAGAACGATCTTTCCGGGAGACTTCACCAACGACTTCGCCGAAGGAGGTCGACTGGGTGTTCCATGTGCGATTGTCTCATCCTTATCCCATTTTCGCCAGCCTCGCCGATGTAAAAAACGTTAATCCAACGCGGTTAGCGATATCAACGGAGAACCAGCCAGTCTTTCACAACCAGGCCTCCTCGACCAGTAAATACTTAATCTGAAAGTGGCGGCCTGACCTCGGTGACCCCGCTGCAAGATATTAACTCGACGTTTCCGACGCTTCTCGCGCTGAGATGCGCAGTTCGCATCTCCGAGTGTGAGCCGCTCGTCGACAGGGACGACGTGATCATTCCTCTGGCTAGCATGGAAACGGCCAAGATGTACATCAGCGAGCCGCAGAACGGTCACACAACCACCAAGTACGCCTCGACCAACTCCATCCCGGCGATGATGGAGCAGGAGTCGTCTCTGGCGAGGATCTTCGGCGCTGTCGGGAGGCAGCGCGAGAACGCGGCGATCCTGCGGGACACGAAGAGTCGACGGCACAGCGTCCTGGAGGACCTGAAGGCTCGGCGGGACAGCCTCTTCCAAAAGGCTCGTAGGGCCAGCGTGTTCGAGGAGAAGGAGAACAGTGCCGCCAAGGATATCACCAAGGACATCAAGAACGACGTCAAGGACGGCGGCCCGAAGGAGAAGACGAAGGACAAGAGGAGGAGCAGCGATAGCAATGGCGGCAGGAGGGGCTCGGTGTTCTACGTGTCCGAGGACCTGCTCGAGGAGAATCAGGAGGTGTTGGAAAACGAGGACCGCGACCGGGCGGCTCAGGAGGCCAAGAAAGGACGCCGAAAGTCCTGGAATCCTCTCGTGAAGCCGCCCAAGCTGGATCGCAAGAGGCGGAAGGGCGTGTCCGGCATTCCCTCGCAGTCCGGCAGCACGGAGGGGCTCTACTCGCAGAGTTACCCCCGGCAGAAGAGGCCATCCTGGTGGAACATTTTCGTCCCCGACTCGGTCTCCAGGTATTTTATTTATTCTACCGCTCGACCGCGCGCGCGCGCGCGCGCGAACGTGAGTATTTGTTGTTTTGCGAAGGATCACGTACCGGTTGGAGCAATCTCTTGAGAGTCTCGAGTCCAATGAAGTGTGATTTTAAAAGACTAACTAAGAGGTAAGCGAAAGTGAGACGTGCACATTTTTCAGCAGAAAATCTTACCGAGATACAGGCTGAAGAATGAGTTGTTGTTTGCGAATTAATACACGTCACAAATACATTACATTTCCATACAATATATTCCTGATCAGCGTCATGTGTCAAAAAGAGAGAAAGAATTTGCGACATGTAGGGAATATTAATGTCTGTTTAATCCGGTTTGGTATTTATGCTGCTTAATTATTTGTCTGCAAATAAATTGTTATCAGTTAATCTTTCCGAATGATTTATTCGTAACATCAATTACAATTAATAATCATTAAGCGATCGATCTGAAATCGTAAAAAAAAAAACATGTCTCGCGCCGTTCAAGAAAATTGCGCAATAAAATATAAGTAAGCGATACTTTGAAACACCATAAAGGCTGACATATGTGCGGTAATCTCAAATATTAAATACGCCCAATACACGCTAACTTTTACAATGATATATTTACGTGATTCCGGCTGATCTCCAACGAACAGACGAAAATGATCATTAAGATAAAAATGTAAATGTCTGGAGGTTTAATTAAATCTCAATAATATTTAATAATTTAATGAAAATTATCTTTCGCGATTTCGACAAACTTCCACTTGTCATTTAAATCTTTATAATATAATTAATTTGTCTCGCCGAAGAATTTGAGGTATATCATAATATGCATTTAATAATAATAATGTTGCGTTGAGTAATTTTAAATTGCTATTGCTTGTGGATATAAATATCCTGCTGAGATAAGACAGCTGTTTTTATCTCGAATTATATCGTAATCAATCTTTTACCATCAATCTTTTGTGCTCCGATACATAAACCGACTTATGGATTCGATTTTGAGAGAAAAGTCGCGAATCAACGCACGTGCCGTTTAGATAAATATTTTGGGATCTCGACGATGTTGAAGTCGTAATCTGGCTCGAAGAAATCTTTCGCTTTTTATGCCGAGAGCATTATCGTTTCAGATAACGACACGTTCGATAACGGTAACCATGTTTTGCAAAATTAACGATAATTCGCAGTCATGATATTTACATACAGACACAGAAGCTGTAAACGTGCATATAAACGTGATTCTGGAAATTCCAACAAAAATAATATTAATCGAAAGATGCAGAGTTATATAATCCTTTTTTTTTATTTCTTAAACAAATGAATTTTACTCTTGTAATGAATCTTACTCTTGAAATTGTATTTAAGACATTTAAAAGATAAATATTTAAACATACAGTTTATCTATGTAAAACACCCTTTTTTTTTTTTTTTTTCCATTAAAAGGAACCGAACAGAAAACTTGCTCGTTCCTGATTTAGAATGAAAAATATTATCGTTGAAAAATAGCGGATATTTCGAATACGGGATACATAACACAGAAGGAGAAAATTAAATATGAAGTAAAAATAAATAAATTTATCGATGGTTTGATTATCGATTTAGCTCTGAAGATTAAATTCTGGCGTCATCCTGTTTTCACGGTATTCCAGCTGGAGGTAACGTGACATTTTTTTTATTTTGAGGAAAATTGGAATTTTCGATACTTTAATATTTCCGCGAACAGTGTCTCCTGGAATATTCTATGAAAGTCCCACGTTGCATTGCGATCTCGCGATTTCTCTGCGAAAGACTTATTCGCGGAAGTCATCGCGAAAAATCAGCGTTGGTTTGCCCCCCTTCGCAATTCGCCATAAAATCTATTCAAGCTGGCGGAACCGGACGATCATTTCAATGGACGTGCTTAACGAATAATCGAATGTAGAAAGTTTAGACTTTTAATTACATTACATAACTTGCATATCTTTTAAAAATTTAGATTTCAATTGCATTACATAACTTATATATTTCTGCACGATTGAATTCTCGTTGTTGTGTATGCAAATTTCGAAAACTAGATATTTTAGGTAACACACTTTGTTTCATTTACCAAGCCAATAAATTGTTTTAAGTGCGGACTATTATTTAAAAAGAAAATTAATTTGAAATAATTAAACTTTTTTTCATTCGAATTTAATTATTTTTTTATTTTTATAAGAGTGAAATTACCTGTTTTTACTGAGACAATATCTTGAATTAGAACATAGTAGTTGATTAATTAAAAAAAATTACTATCCAAAGATATAATAAATATATAAATAATAAATATATTTAATAAAACTGTGCAGTTATCAAATTTTTTGTATTTTTATTTATATTTATATTTGCGCCGTAAAATTTATTTAAATTTTTAAGGAAATGTTGAAAAGTCTAGAAGTAGAACATTCTGCTCTTTTAAAAAATTATACACACATGATTTTTAACATATATAACATTTTTCTTTCTCTATATCAAAACCGGAAATATTACTCAGATTTAAGTTTTTCATCGTCTCATACCTTAGAATGTCAACATTGCGCGTCTGCGTTGTTAGCATCATCTGATATTGATGTTTGCATTATTTAATCAACGTAACTCGCTGATAACTTTAGTCATATGTCATCTTGTACGATTCATTACGAATCTCTCGTTGTCAACTGCTATCATTGTTAATATTAGCGGTAAAAGATCGGTTTGAACTACTTGAAAAGTTCGTTGGTCGCTTTGTGCGGTTCTGTTAAACTTATTTTTTTTTTTTCGAAGCAACAAATTTATAAGCAATCAGTTATAAACAATAACAATCACTTTATGTATAATAATTCTTCTTATTTTCAATATTACAATTTAAACTATTGACAATACATAATTGTTTCTTTGTTGAATGCATTAATAATTAAAATATTAGCTAAGAGACTGTTCAAAATATTTAAAAATATATATGCTGCTTCGAGTGGGATCGAGTATTTCTATTAGAAAATATTTCGTGCCAAAGACAAAGACAATCACGGCGCAATCGGTGAACGCGTTTTTCTGTTTCTTCGCGCCGATTTCTTGCGCGAATGGAACTCGAGCGTGTCGCGTTCCGAAAAATTTCGACTCGTCAGGACAGATCATCCGGAACAGGAATACAAGCAAGCCTCTTTGTGACTCGCACAAACCGGTCGCGAACGGTCTTAAAATAGCCCCCTGTGTCATTAGGCGTCTTTTTTTTTTTTTCGCGGCCCCTCAATTCTCCCCTTTCAAGTACAAGTTTCGTTAAATTATGTCGGGCATTAATACTTTTCTACTAATTGCATTGACTCGATATACGATTTAAATAAAAATGCAATTGTGTGCTGAAAGACAACGACCTCAGAAACTGGTTGTACCGGTCCCAGAAAATTTTTTTACTTGTAATATTTTAATTTAACCTATATATAATAAATATATAGCGTGAGGCCATTGTTTTGGAACGTTGGCAAAACAAATGATGCAGAATGCAGATTTTATGTAGATCTCATTTTCTCTTGGTACTTGAATTCAGGACCTGGCCGAAACATTCTCGTCGTAAATAAAGATAACTTAATCGGACGTTTTATTTTGCGAGACGATGTAGCTTTACGACACGGCTGTAAATTATTTCTCGAGAAACCCGCGTCTATATACACGTCGGAAGCGTTGCAAATGCATCGCATATTCGTGCAGCAATTATTTGTACACACAAAAGCGTATGCGATGTGCGGAGCCTTGAAGGCAGATGTTACACCTGGATTCAAGTACACCGCGACCTTACATAATTCGCGAGCCCCCTTCACCGTCTCGTTTTTATCGACCGGCGCGAAAAATTATCGGGTGACACGTCCCGTTTCATATTTATAGGAAAGATTTTTGCATAATCGCGTTTGCATATGCTATTACTTTCTTTCCTTTAGCATCTTTAGATCTTTACGCGGTGGTTACTTGTGCATCTTACCCGGCGACCTTATTGCGCCTTGGGCGCCTTAGCCACGCGTTATGCAAACTAGGACGACGATTATTGTCACTGAAAGTACTCGGCGCTATTTCCGATGGAACGAGAATGAGAATACAAAAGCCCGAATAAGAATACGTGACATTTCGTTGAACCTGTGCAAATATGTGACAGAATGTTTTTGTTTTTGTTTTTTTTTTTTATTTTATTATTCATTTTGACATTTTGAGATATTCTCAATAGAAACATAAATAATATTTTTTTATGTAATTTTATATGAACAGATATATTTTATATTAATAAGAATTTACGGTTATGTGATTAAAATATTACGATTAAAAATGAGACTTTTTAAATTTAAAGTTATTTATTTTAGATCAATAGAAAGAGATTTTACTATTTATTTGCGTCTTGCTAACTTTTGTTTGAAAAAACTACGTGTGCGTATGAAACTGACGTATTATGTCATGAAAATTCATTAATCTTTTTCTGTTGAAACAAGACGACTTTTTATTCTAACTTTATTTTTAACAGTTTTGTTCTAGATTTCTAAATTTTTTATGATAAATAGAACTCTCAAAAATCGGTTAGTATCTCACAAACATGTTCGTGTAAAAATACACTTCTCTCAGACAACAAAATTTATTTAAAAGAAAGAAACTTTTGCTAGAAATGTTTAAACACATTCACACTTTTATAATAAATATTTTATGATAAATACAAATTTTGAAAATCGACCAGCTTATATGTATAGCCGTAGATATGCCTTTTTTAGATGACAAAAATTTAAAAAAAAAAAAACAATTTTTATCGCCAGAACTTTTTCTAGAACTCACATAAAACTGTAAATTTGTTGAAATGTGGCAATGAATATTAAAAGAATTTACTCGAGACAAAATCTGCTGCGTGAAGCTGGCATTTCAGTTTATCTTGGAGCAATTTTTGTGCTTTAGTAATTAGAACTATTTGTTTAATCTATATAGAACTATAATCCTATTAAAAACTAAAATGATAAATTTAATGAATTTTTACGCTAATTTTGTACATATAAAATCAAAATTGCGAAAAATTTTCTTCAATAATACTTTATTAATATTTTAACCTCTTAGAAAGCAAGAATTCTGATCTCAACTATAACTCGGCGCATAATTAATTTATAATTTTACTTAAATCATACCCATCGTTAGAATTTAAGATTTTAACATCCAAATTTTTCTAACAAAATAAATAAAATAAAATTAATAAAACAGACGAATGTGATATGCCTAAAAAAATTTCATAATTTTCCTTATATTTAAAAAAATATTCTCTCTCTCTCTCTCTCTCTCTCTCTCTCTCTCTATTAATTTCTGTCTTTTGATATTTTTTTAACGCGCAACGTGAATGTTTTTCTATTGACCAATATAAGCAGTTGACAATGCTACCTGAATAGTTGTCTCGTACCGTGGGACTCCATCGTCTTCGGACACGCAAGGTGTGTCCTTATCTGCCGATGCTTGCGTAAAATGCGTGCGACGCAACTAACTGAGACGGAACACAGCCGTCGTTACGCTCTGATTCCGCCATTTCTGATCATTCCGACGTCTTTTATGGCGCACAGAGCAAATACGAGGCATCCAATGGCGATTTAAACTCGCGGCCTCTCATTCCGGCTATCTGGTCCTTTTTTTTCTTTCATTCATAGCGTGTTGCGAATCGCGTATATACGCGATTTACGCTTTATAAAGCGTAACATATCTTGAACGGAAATTAAACTTTCCACACGGAAGTTACATTTCGACCGCGATAAAATGTTTCGTGATGCCTTACATGAATCGAGTATCATATATCGTTATACGTTTTGATAATTGCTTTTGACAGGTAACTGATAACTACAATGACCGAAATGTAGCGTTGTATTAAAAGTAAAACTAAAACTCAATAGTGAATTTTTAATGAATTTTCACGAGATGATACACGCTTTATATAGATACAAAGATTGGGCTAAAATTTTTCTTTAATATTTTATTTATTAATATTTTAATCTTTTAGAAAGAATGAACTTCTGATTTTTAACTATAACTCTGCGCGTAATTAATTTCTAACTTTACCTTTAAAGCATACTCGTTAGAATTTAAGATTTCAAAATCCAAATTTTCTTTAACAAATTCATGCGAGAAATAAATTTATTAATTTTACACCTTTGATTTGTAATAATACGGATCAGATCTTTTTCCGAACTCGAACAATTTTTTTTTGTTTCGTGCTATTTGCAAAACAAACATTTTACAAATCCGGAACATTTCAACGGCAAATAAACGCACGCATCGTAAGTAGCAGCGATAAAGCGGTTGGACAATTCCAACACTTTCCACATAAATTTTTCGAGTTTACGTCAATGGGTGCGCGTACTGAAGAAAGAATCGAGCTACGCGAGGCGAGATTATCGCCAGGTTGTTTTACTTGCGCACCTAATAAAACTGCAAATTATCTTTCTCGGTGGAATTGGAAATTCAGGTCAGAACGCCGCAACGTTACGAGAGCGCGGAAGTAAAGTCAGCTTCTAAGCACCGCGTCACTTAATCGTTCTGCGAGAGAGAGAGAGAGAGAGCCTCGCATTCTCGCATTTAAACCCCTCGACTTACGCATCATGGAACAGGCAGATTCGTCGAGAGAAATATCAAGACCCATTGAAAATAGAATATGACGTATTGCTCGCCGACAAATTGCAGTATAAGTCAAAAAGTATAATTATTTTTTTCCCTTGAATCGATTTAATACACGATCCTCCGTTATTTTTATTAACCGTAAAGTTACAACGCACACGGTAAATAACGGCTGGTAATTATTTATTTTACATCCGTTTTTTTCTCTTCTTACAACTCGATATTTTCGCGCCGCTCATTCCAGCCACAGCGTCATCTTCTGCGCGCGCGTAACCGCTAATCCGCCTGAGGTTTTGATGGATTTTTCAACCGTCGACCGGTTGCGGAGAGTCCGTCCGGAACCAGTTTCGAGCCGGCGGCTGAGTGCGCGCGGAACGTGTTGCATTCGCATTCGAAACGGCACCCGAAAGGGTGCCAAAGCCGTAAGGCGGCGGGAATGAATATACGAGCTCTCTCACGCGAGGGACAGGCGAAATGAGCGAGAGCACGGGGGGAGGAGGGGAGGGGAGAGGGGGAGGGGGAGATTACGATATATCTCATTTTTGCTCACGTCGAACGACGCGGGCCGCGGACTTTCAGGGACGGTGTTGCGACGCGGCGCATCCTCGTGAGAGATGACACGACACGAAACAGCGCGATTCGTTTCGGCGCTTTTGTCGCTTGAAAAAAAATGCAATTTTCGCACGCGGGAGTGCTTCTCTTTCACGGTGGCGCGTTGGCAACGCAACGGCGCAGTTTTGCGCGAACGACAAACGCGCTATTACAGGATAACAACCGACCGATTTAATGAAATAGGAAGCACGTAGGAAACTAGGCAAATAGAAAACCCCGTCGGCAAATATTATCTCACGTCGCGATGCTTGCAATATTTTTATTATTTAGCCCCCTGCCAAATAGCTCTCGTATCTTATTACGAGCTCCTCCGAGCTCTCTGCATCGGTGACGTAATATCATACAAGATGTCCCATTTTAATGGAAATAATGGAAATAATAATTCTTGAAAACGAAGCAATAAGAATGATCTAGATAAAAGTTGTAAGGTTTTAAGAGAATCATAATGATTATAATATCGATTTATTTGCAGATGGAACTATTTTCAAGATTTCATTATAGTTGTAATTTTTTGGAATAGAATCACATTTTTTGTTACATAATATGATTTTTTTTTATTTATTCTGGATATAAAGGTATTAAGATGCAGTCAAAAAATTAATAATTTAGAGATATTTTATATTTTATTCTCGCATATTCCGACGTAAAGTATAAAATATCTCGTAAACTATTCATTTTTTGATAATTGTATATTCAATATTTTTATTAATTTACTACTTTCTGCACAGAATAATGAGACGATTCAATTGGTATTAAAGAAGATACAATGACTTTAAAAAAATTATGTAATTAAAAATATACAGATACATACTTTCTTGAAAACAATTATATGCTTTCATTACAACTGCACCAATCGATTTGTCTCATTATTTTGTACAAAAGTATTAAGATATGCAATAATAAAAAAATGAATAATTCATAAAATATTTTATGATGATATCTTATGTCAGAATAAAATATAAAATATAACTAAACTGTTGACTTTTTAATAACTGTATACCTTGATACTTTTATATTCGACGAGAGAAATCGCATTGTGTAACAAAAAAATTTTTATTTAAAAAATTAGCAATTAAAAAAAATATTGATAATCTCTCCGTCTGCGAATAAATCAGTATCATAAATACGTAGCCTTCTTAAAATTATACAACTTTTTTCTAAACTATTTTTTAATCAATTGCTTTGTTTTCAAGATATTTTACCTTTTTCCCACATTTAACATCTTTGCAATACAAGGATAAAAATTTCCTCGAAACGTCTTTATTGCGAAAGTATTGCAAACATAATTAATGTCGGATTAACAAGGATAGCAATTTGTCGTTAATTCTCCTATTATCTCGTAAAAAAATGACGAAATTTGCATGATTTGTATATTAATTACATCTTGCCGTTTCTATCGGATATTATCTTCAAGCATATCGTTTTCCATGAAATGGCAATGAAAATGGTTGCTCAAGATTAAAGAGCGGCAGGGAAACACGCTTAAAACGCGGCGTGACTCGATATCGATGCAATCGAATGAGATTATCGTCGGCGATTGCCCGTCGCGTTGCGTCGGAGTTCGGCCCTGCAATGCACCGCCGGCATGGAGACTATTAGAAAGTCGAGCTGTTACGAGTTTACGAGCCCGGGCGAAACACGGCCGAACGGCGAATTTCATAACGAAAGCAGCACCGCGGCGGAATCTGTCGTCGCCGCCGCGAAATCCGCGAGGCACGTCTTCTACGTGGAAAGGAGGAGGGAAAAAAAAAATGCGGTGGAAAATGCTCTCGCGATATTCTCTCGTTTTCGCTAATCACTCCGTGTGTATTTCTTTTAGTACAACGCCGCTTGTTGTTCTCGCCTTCGTTGTGGTCGCTACATTGCAGAATTCATTTTTCAAGGAAAATTAAAAAATCGCCGCACAGAGGATAAAGAATTAATTTCCCATATCGCTCGCGAATAATGAAATATTTTTTGCAAAAAATTTGCTTTAATTATTATGAATATTTATATATAAATATTTATAATATGTATATAATAGAGAAAACCAGATTTGATTTAATATAGATTAAATTGAGACTGAAAGTATCGAATATGTTGTATATAAATTGGAAATATCGACGTTCGAATCGAGGTTCGAACAGCTTTTCTTGAGAGTAAAATAAAAGCTTCTTATTAATTCCGGTATTAATACTATCGCTGTTACTATTTGTAAATGCCGTGATTGTTTCACTTGTAACAATTGATTCCGCGAGTTTGAAAAAGAACAACGAGATCGCGTGTGCATACGCGGTGCATTGTAATTGAACAATGACGACAGGTGACGTCATCGGTTGACAAACGGCACGGTCTCGTTTGACAGCTCGCGAACTTTAGAGTTTATCAATACAGATATAAATGGGGACGCCGATAGAATTTTTCTACAAAAACGCGAAACCGATGATGTCATCGCGAATACGAAATTTCACGTCTGATGCTCAACTTTTTTTTTATCTCGACACGTCTGGAAGAATTTAGGAAGAAAGTGCGAAAATGAATTTGCCATAAATATTTGCCGTGCATAAAAAAAAAGTCTTGTTTACATCGCGTTTGCTTTTTTGTTGAAACAACCGAGGTTAACAGTACTCTCATCGTTACGTGATTTTTTGCGAAATATTGGAAATTGAACCGGATATAGATCTTGAATCGAATAGATTACACTGTTCTAATAATAATCGTGAGTAACAATCATTGATATATCGCGAAAGAAATACATCTTGTTGTTTGTGCACTTAATATATCTGTTTCGCAGGACGACAAACGGGCAATTACAAGAAACAGCCGCGTTAAAACCATCAGTATATCTCATTTATGTTTTTACAACACTTTACATTTGCACGTCTGACGGATTTGTAAATTGTTTTATTTATTATTCCGCGACTTTTAAAAACTCGAAGCTTAACATCCGGCTTCTTGCATTTTAACAATTTATCGTGTGGTCTTGCGTGTTTTTTTTTTTTTACATGCTAGCGACTTATCTCTTTTTTTTTTTTTTTAACTGAATGGACATTCAAGCTGTCGCCTTGATCCCCCACGGGGGCAAATAGCACAATACAGAGATATAAACACTGATCATTTACGAATGACAAACGCAACGGGATAACGCATACGGCTTAGGTGTTAATTAAGAACAACGGAAAGCCTCGAGGGCTGACGGGGCTTTATAAGACGGCCATTGTACCGTCGCGCAAGCTTAATTAATCGACCTTGGTAATTAATCTAAACACCGCTATTATCGTGCTCTCGCAAACGATTAATTCGCGCCGTCCGCAGGCCAATAGTCGCGGATAAAACTGTAATATGGCACTTTTACGTCCTATATATATATATATATATATATATATATACACACACATATATATATATACGGCGCATATTCATCATTCGTTCCGTTATATAGCTTTGTTTTGTAAGGCGTTCATTAAACCTGGCCGCGACCCAGACTGCAACTCTGTATCTTTTCTTGCATCTCGAGAATTCTTGGCAGCCGATACGTCAAACCGGGAGAGACGGCACGTCGAGTGCAAGTTGCGCCAACGCGCAACAGTTGCTGTTGCCGTTGCTGTTGCTTCATAGCCAGAAACGGCCAGATTTTTCCGGTCGTTTGCGACTGCCCGATCGAATCCTCCGACGCGAATATGAGTTTATCGCACGCATTTTTTTGTGCCGTCATGTAATTATTCCCGGGATTTCATATGCTCGCCGTTTATCTCGCCGCTATTTTTTCGAAAGAGCGCGAAAAGTAAATCTCCTCCCTCGCTAAGTAAATCTCCTCTTGCTTTGTGTACGTAGTCTTTTTACCTCGCGCGTTGTAATAAAAAAAAAAAAAAAGTACAGACTTGTTTATCATTGATATTTGCACTCTGGGATTTTAGTAGCGTTAGAATGACACTTATTATTATTTCCAAATCACGATCATAAAGCCCTGACGTTGAAGTTCTATATATATAACGCCGATGATTTGTGCGTGTGTCCTAAAATTCCACCACTCTCGCTCTTTTCTTGCCAATTCTTTGATCTTGACACAGATTTCTGTGTTTAACGGAAATGTAATATGAAGTTTTCGCGTAATAAGAATACAGATTTTTATAAATTTTATAAATACAAAAAAGGGTTATCGAAACGTTATTGTTCCGAATATTTAGAATATGAAAAAACGAAAGCGAATAACGGAATACTAACTTGATTATATCTCATAATACATTCACTTTTCGCTCCCGGCGAGTTGCCTTATCTTGCACGCGGAAATCACGATTAAATGCCGTCGATTAATAAGATAGATTGTATAGAAAGTGAGTCAGCAATTGATAATAGTGATTATTATTCGTCCAATAATGACATTTGTGATTGAACTCGTCAAAGAAGAGATTAAAAGATTGTCGTTCCGCTGTGATCGATACCCGACATGATAATTCAGAAATAGTGAACTTTACGCAAATGATCTTTATGAAGTTATTAAATTTTTTATTTAATTAATAGTGGCCGGGATAATTTTGCGGTGATCTTTGATCTTTTCACCGATTGTATAATATAATAACGTCGTAACACGAGATTGACGTTAATAAAATTGTACGGTGTATAATCACATTAAAGGCCTTTTTAATTATAGCTTATACTATATGCGTTTTATATTTTGCGTCAATATTATTGATCAATGCTAAAGACTCGGTAATGTAATTGTAATTCGAAAACCTGATCGAAGACACGTGTGATTGTATAAACATAAACCAGCTACGTGATATTCTAAAAATAGTATTTTTTTATCAGACTTTTTCTATAAGATTTTTAAATCAATATACTCTTTTAATAATACTTCTTTTAATAATATTATATTGAAAAAGAATTGATAATTGTTAAGCCAACAATATTTAATTGTGATTAAAAATATTTTTCTCTTTACGGATCTTACGCCATCGACGACGATGGTTTTCGACTTTAAAAACACCACAAGAAGAATAAAATCACTTGTGCAATTACGCCGCGTCCTTCTCATCTTAAAATATTAAGCGCGATAATTAACGCACAAAAAAAAAAAAAAATAGAAAAAATCTTTTTATTCCTTCACACGTGTGTAGCAATGTCATAAACGCGCAATGCTATAAACATACACGCGCGTGACACACGCACGGCACACACATCGTTTGCGGCTTTGCGATTTACGAATTCATAATTATTATTATTATTATGATGATTATATCGCGGTGTACGGCCTGGCTGCACGCGCCGCGAAATGCAGCCAGAAAATTAATATCTACGCGTCTAATTGCCGCTCGGAATTAACGACTCGACTTTCCCAGCGAAGGCCGCAGTTTCGGCGTGTGGGCTGGGTAATTAATGACAAAACGATATGGCCGTCCGCCGGAAATCACGCGCGTTGCCTGAATAAAGCCGATCGATTGGCAAACGTCTCTCTCAAAGAAGAATTGCTCGCCGCAGATGGTGGTGCTACGGATCGATAAAGCACGGATCGATTGTATAACGAGACACGCGTTTAAATTCCTGCGACGACGCCGACGTACGCGATACGAATACGCGTATCTCATGTTTCAAATATTACGCTGTCCTTCGATTATGGTCGCGATATACCCTGTAAAAGGGTTGGGAATGACTCGCAGGTTTTTTTTTTTGAAATTTTTCAATAGAAAATTATTATATTTTACATACTTTTTCTCTTATCCTCTGATATCTCCCGAATTAAGAATTTAATTCAAGTTTCAATTATTTCTTCCTAAACCGCGTGGTTGCTAATCAATAATCATTAATTATAATATGCCCTATAAACTTGGTAATTGATATTGTAAACGATTGCGTAATCGTTTATAGTTTCTATTTTAGAATTTTAATTAGCCGCTCGAATTAATTAGTCGCAATTGATTGCGAACTTTATTCATTCCATGTAATGTAATAATAATTTAATTGTAATTATAATTAATTAAAATGTTTTCTGAAAAATGTATAGCGATTAGCGTATTTCTAATCTTAAAACGAAAGCTTATTATGAGACAGGAGAAGATTTTATCAGCCCGAAAAGTCTAATACCGAAATAGTCTTGTTGAAATGATACTTTTTTTTTGACCTTCGGAATTCCTTTGATCGTGAAGATTTGTTTTAACCTCGTTTACTATAGTTCCTTCTTGAATTAATTGAACGCAGGAATCAATTAGGCGGAAGCCTAGACGTCCTCGATTTGTGCTGTTTTTCGAAGCGGAAGTTTCTAGCTTTCCACCAAGAAACATACCGAGTATACGCGATCCGAATAAAATTCGCCTTCTCTCTCTTTATTCTCTCTATATTCAACTATCCTATTAAAACCTAGCGTGTATAAGGTTTCACTCCAGAAACAAAGAAAATATTTTACGAAACATTTATTTTCCGTATTACGTTTTTTAAGATAAGGTCTCGAAATAATCATATTTTTAATCACATTTCTTTTTTTTTTTACGCGTGATGAGATCAGTAATTAATTTTTTACCTAATATAATTTTTTCATAGAAAGTAATTTTATACAGTTTATACAAAACAGAGTGTGCAAGTTAAATTTTTTGGTGTAATCTTTAAAATCTTCGAGAACGAAAATTCTATGTTGCGTCTCTCGTTTATATCCTCCCTGTTTTTCGATCGTTGGCATTTTCGCTTAATTTACAGGAATTTACGATAACGCGAAGAGTACATTGCACGATTGACGCTTCGCCTGCGACGGAATTTCCACGTTGTTTTGAGTCATGGCGGGTAATTCTGATCAACGAGAAGAAAAATCCCGTGCCAGTATTAATTAAGAGTGATTAGAGTGTCAAACGCTATGTAAGACAAACGTAATTACCAAACAAACGAGACAAAACAATAGCAATAAGAATAGGTCGCGCGTTTGAGGTAGAACTGGTGAATCAAGAAACGAGAATTCAAAATTGTTAAACTTGGGATAATTTTTTTATTATTTACTTCATTACTTAGGATACATTCTGAGAACGTGATCATTATCATTATTAAACAATGAAATCATTATTCTTCATTTTTACTGAAATGCACATTCCTTTTAAATTACATTTTCCTTCTTGCCTTTTACTTGTCTTACTGATTACGTCTTAATGATTATATTTTGCAATAGTCTTCGATTGTATTCTGCTTTTTTTTTTTTTTTTTTTTTTTTGGTGAGTTGATTTGTCTCTTTACGTCACTTTTTCTACGTCACTCATGATTCGTTTCCCAGATCGATTGACGAACAGCATTTCCGCGACGGCTTCGATCTTGCCGTCGACAGTACCATGCGATGCATTACGTCGATTACATTATAACGGACGACGAGGTTACGTCATAAAGTAACGCGGTTCGTGGCATACGAGGCGGCACAAATCGAGTTTATCCTTTGCGAATTCCCGAGGCCCCCGCCTCGTTAAAACAACGCCGACAGCCAGCGGAGTTTCCGTCTCGGCGGCCAACGTTGTTCCCGAACAATCTGATTGCCACACTAACACACACACACACACACACACACACACACACACGCGCGCGCGCGCGCGCGCGTACACATTCCGTACTCTCTTTCCGTAAGTTTGTCTTCCGGTGACGGAGTTTGGCATAGATATCGATCCGTCCATCGTCGTCGAGGACAACGAGTTTTATCCTTGCGGTTTCCGGAACGATCGTTAAATGAGTCGGACAACAAATTCGGGAAAGAACATCTCCCGGCCGTTGTTGCCCGATGGAAACACCGACGCTCGGCCGGCTGTTTGCTTTGCAACCGGCTCGTTAACGGAGAGAAATCCCGCGGGGGAAATCCTCGTCTTCGTTTTATCGAGTTTCCTTCGTACCTGCCAGAGATGGACTCAAAGCCGCCGCCGCCGCCGCCGCCGCCGCCGCCGCCGCGACTGAAAGCATTTTCCATCCTATCGTTGAAACCGAACACCGAACACAATTTATCGTTTTAATGCTAATCATAATAATTAAAGGTGTACGATAACGGTGATATTCGAGACACAATGGAGAAATAGCGAGTGGCGCAATAATACGCTATGAGCTATGTATGAAACACGGACGGCGATATCGATCGATTCGCGTAACACGAAGGGAACTTTAAAGAGCCAATATCGTGTGGTGCGTCATTAAAAAAAAGCAGTATAACCGTATAATAACGCTATTATCGCTCGCCCGTGTCTATCGTCGGAGGGGGGGGCGACGTTACCATCTACGATGGAATATTATTTATCGTCCGTAAATCTCTTACGAGCGCGCTCTTCTCCTTCAGGCTCCTCTCCCAGGAAATAATAACGCGCGTCTGGAGTAACAAAAGATTTCCCGCGATCGCCCGTATTTGCCGAACAGACGCGCGTAATAAAATCCCGGTCGGTGGTGTAAAAAACGCTGAATCTAATTCGGATCGGACGGATTCAAATTCGGATTTTGAGACGTTTAAGCGGCACGACGGCATCGCGAAAGGAAGTCCCATTTTGGCGCGATGCCTCGGTCTTGCCAATTTGGTGGCGTGGCTTTATGAAATATGATAACAGGAGAGTAATAAAATCAACTCGCGCGTAAAACTTCGCGATAGAACGGTGTATTTATTACGCGCTTGGCCGAGTAAATACACATCTCACCAGTTGCGCTATTTTGTGCACACTGGTCCCAGAACTGCCGCGTGCAATTTTAAGAACTCTAGTCCATTCGACGTTCTAGATAGTGTATTTTAGTGTATTTTGGATACAGTTATAAATTTTACATTGCACACATTTGAAATATGTATGTCTTCTTGGAAAAAAAAAAAAAAATAAGGTTGTATATACGCTAGCCGAAATTTTTTATCTGCTCTTAACCTTAAATTTAAGATTTACAGAGGATTTAGATTCCAAAGGATTGTGATAGAGATTTATTTCATATGGATCGAGTCCCCTACTTTGCATTTGAAATAAGTAATAAACGAACAATTTTTTGCTTTAAGAAGTTCGAAGAGTGTTTGGCTTTAATAGTAAAATATTTTGTGTATTCTAAATAAGAGTTTTAAATTCGTAAAGTATTAAAAGAGATTTGATTTGTCAAAGTATTAAATCTTGATTGAGGTCAAGCATAAAAGAAAAATTCTTTTATGACGACTCGGATATATATTGTATATACAAAGTGATTTTAAAATGCAAAAGTGCGAAAAATTTTAAGAGATGATTTTTCGTCAAAGATTAAGGAGGGTTTTTCATATAAATATATACTTTTATGTCCCTTCCTGAAGAGTTATGCTCCTCTAAAAGAGAAAGTGGAAATAGAAATAGGTTTTTATTTTTCTTCTCAACTTTGTAAGTTAAAAAAATGAAACTTGGTGGATCTTTCATTGTTGGATAAAGGATATTTATTAATTTTGTGTTTTAATCCTTCTATATCCTTATAAAAGGATGAAAATAACAGTTAGCAAAAATAATATATTTGTTTTTTATCTGAAAACTATTGTATTTTACAAAAAAAAAATAAAAGTTTCTAAGAAAGATAAAGAAGTTTCTAAAGAAATAAAAAAGATATCAAATTTTCTAATATTTTTAAATGATCACATTCTGGCTAATTAAATCCGTAAAGTTCTAATAAAAACTTAAACAGGACTTGCTAAGTTTGATCATTTACAACGTTATGGGAGGTTTAAAAAAATATTAACATACTTTTTATTAGTGAAAAATGTCCAAATTTTATTCTTTTGATTTCTCCAAGATTTAAGAGAAAAAATACAAACCTAATTTCTATCTCTTCTTTTGAAAGAGTGTAACTCTTCAAGAGAAATATAAGACTATATGTTTGTAAATATAAAAATACGTCCTTAATTTTTGCAAAAGAAAATTCGTCTCCAAAAATTTTTCACACTTATCTAAAACCGCTCTGTATATTCTTCAATCACTACGCAGAGACACGGACAAAATTCCCGACTATTTCTCAATCGTCCTTTTCTTCATCTGCTTTTCCTCCTCTCTTGGCATAAGTGACATCTCGATTATTCGTTTCCCATCGAAACGCGCGGTTACGGCGTCGCGCGCCGTACTAAGAAACAAATACTCCGGCGATTTCGCCGGACTCAAACATCTCGTTTGATCCTAATCGCGATTACCGTCGCTCAATTAACATCCGCCGACAATGATCGCCGTCCCCGCGATTTCGTCACGCGGAGGCCGCCGCGGAGGTTTCCCGTTGACGCGCGCGCGTGCCTGTGACGGAGAGGTCCGAGAGAGTCATCGGCGGCCTCCAGGTAACGACGTCGGAGAATACGATGACGGCGGCCGCGCCGCGGGTTATCGCAGGAAATGTCGAAATCGCTCGTCCGCGCGCGCGCGCCACCTTTCTCTCTTTCGACGGTTCGCCGATGCGCGCGCGCGCGCATGTGTGTGTGTGTGTGTGTGTGTGAAAGAGGTGCCTCGCGTTCGCCGGTCGGCGCGCGTGATCTCGGTCACGCAGCGCACCGATAACCGGGGAAATTGCGCGCCGTCTGTGCACGTATCGTCCGTTAACCGCCCGCCCAGCGGTGGCGGATTACCGCACGGACACGTAACTCGAGCCATTTGATTCGCGCTCGGGCGTAAGGAGGTCATCCGAAACTGTGCATTATTAACTGCTAACTGCCGTCGCTCGCTCGCTCGCTCGCTCGCGAATCGACTATCTATTTTGTATTGGCCCTCGCAGGCCTGGGCGCGCGCGCGCGCACGCGGGGGTGGTCTGTCCGCGACGAGGCCATTACGGCGAGAGACCTTTGCGGATAAATTGAAATGCTCTCAAATGAATTGGGTCCTCCTTCCCTCCTTTCCTTCCTTCCTCCCGTTTTGTCTCCGCGTCGCATTTGAAAACGACGGAGGTCGTTTCATCGTTTTCATCAAATGCGATCGTATTGTAGTCGTAATTTAAATAAAGTCTCTCCTTTGCACTTTACCACTCGCCCCTATCTTGGCCTACTTAAGTGGAAAGGAACTCATCGCGAAATTTTGTTAAAATATTCCATTTATTTCCATTTATCTCGCTAGCGCTGCATTCGGAGGAAAAAAATCATATCAGAAGTAGACAACGCCTCAATTTTATATTATAAAGCTGTAATAAGAAGAATAAGTAAGTAATATGAACTAAAGAGATTTATTAACTATTTAGTAAGTTATTAAACTAGAATGTAATTTTCAAAATTGTCAGCAGTATTATGGCATTATTTCAAAAAGATATTTGTCTAAACTGGAAAAATGTAATTGTCATATCCTATTTGTTTATATAATTGTGTAATCATAATTGAGTCGCTATTTTACTGTCAACTAATAGTTCACATACGTTCCCGTTATTATATTTTTATAATTAATATTTGCTACTTTTGATTTTTATTTTATAAAACTAGTTGCAGGAATTCAAATTTCAGAAATACAAAACTATAGTGGTCAAAACTATTTCGTTTTCTCTCATCCTTATTCAAATTATGCTTGATTTTATTATTAAAATAATATAAATTTTTATATAAATATCATTAATATTGTATTTATGAAAAATATTAATTTATTATATAAAATAAGAAATATGGTGAAATTTAAAATTACAACGTTTTTATAAGAGAAATATATAATTAATAAATGAGATTAAACTTGTACTTATTACATAAATTAGATAAACAGTGCAAAATATTTCAAATTCTACATTAGATAAGTTAACAAATTTTTTTTTAAGAAGATTAAAAAAGAATCTTAAAGGAAAGATTCTTTCTAGTCGAAGAGAGTATTTCGATATGTGGCAATTCGGTTTTTTGCTCAAAATTTTGTTTTTAATTTTATTTAATACATATGACAACGCTTTTTTATATATGCTAATCTAATGCAAATTCTAATTTTATTCACTTTTGATATTTGTAAAATAAATATAATTGGCATTGAATTATATTTTATATCATTGCCAGTACTTACTATAGTGTGCAAATGGAAACTGGCAAAGCTTTGATAAGAGAAACGCCTGTGAAAAAAGTCACGTAGTCCACGTTGCATGTAATTGTTTGCAGTTGCCTACTTTCAGGCGCTGTCATCAAGTATTAGAAACAATCGAAACGAGAAGAATAAAAAAATATTTTTCTTAACGCCGATTATGTCATCGCATCATTGAAAACTGTTCGGTACATAATTCTTTAAAGTAAATAGTGGCGTCATTCTTTTATCGCCATTCAGTTTCTGTTACACACTCGAGCAAATTACGCTGTCCTGTTAATAAAAGAGTGGTTCAAAGGTCGACTCGAAAAATTCACAGCGCACAAAGCAAACGAAATCCAGAAAGAAATATCATTCGAGTTTACAGTTCGTGCTCGAAGGGATTAAAAAATTACAATATTGCGTATCAACGGAACATAAATATTTCGGGATTTCGCATTTCGATTGAGCCTCGTGTTTTCGTTGAAGGTCCGGTCGATTGGCTCGGGCCGCAAATTTATTATTTATATCCCCGATGACCGAGAGATTTGCGCGCAGCGCAATGGCTTATTCATTACTCGTGTTTCTCTCTCGGCTCATATCTCGGCGATTTTCATTAATTAACATAATTGCATTAGGCGCTCTCTCTCTCGTCGCGCAATCGCGTGAAAATACGTACGTATTTTCTCGGCAAATACCTCGGCGTCGACTTTTTCAGCCTCCGCCGCGAAAAGTCGCGGGGCGTGATTCGCGACACCGCGAAGTGTTGCGCAAATGTTTGTTTTTCGGCGAGGTATTTGCCCGAGCGTGAAAGCAACGGGTGCGTAAACAAGGGCCATCGAAATTGTGCCAGAGAGCCTATTTATACACCTGTCCGCCTATATATTTCGCCGGAAAAATCGAAACGAAAATGGAACGCTCCGTTACGTCACTTAATTAAATAATTATCGTTGGATAATTCACTTTATTTCTATTCGAAATGTTGCATTCGATTCCGCATTAATTCCGCCGATCTTCGGACTGCCCCGGCGACTAATTATTGGCATATCGTCGCGCGATTCGATCGGAGCGGATGTAATTTATTCTGCGAAATCGTCAGTAAAATCTGACGGTGCCAAAGCCCCCCCCGTCGGGCGGTCGGGTGATTAAAGTGAATCACATCCGAAAGTACAATGCGCTCTACACTTTGTACGTTGTTATTTTCCGCTTGCCTCCGTATTCAAATATGCGATGCGAAAGTTTCGCGTTTATATCTTTCGAAGTATAAAACGTTTTTTTCCTCTCAGTTTTTGGTTCGGCACGCACGTGCGCACCTTTTGGCTCATAATGCCTCAAGTTGCTACCGAGAAGTTAAATATTACATCGCTGAGACAACCGTCGATTCTGGGAAAACTCGTCTACATTCTTAAAGAGCGAATATTCTGTCCCGGACCCAATCACAAATTCTTATCGTTTAATTTATAAACAATGCGATCGTTCACTCCATGTCTTTTCTCGAATTTCCCTCCTAAGTAATATTGTACTTCACAAAGTAATTATTTTTTTGTAAATTATTATTAAAATATATCTTTTGTTTATTTCTTTCCGTTTAATATCCATCTCAAACAACAAGGTTTTTTTTTAATGCCTAAAAAGACACGGAAAGAACACTTTTGCCGGCAAATCTAAAAATTTGGCTAGATACAGATCTGAAAACGATTTTGTTGGGCCTTCAAAATTATTATATACGATGTTCAAATTGATTGTTGTAGAAGATCAAACATTTTTGCATTTTTATTATCATCATGTTAAGTGTTCACACAAAATAATTTTGATGGGCCAAACAAAATTATTTTCAGCTCTGTATCTGATCAAATTTTTAGATTTGCCAGCAAAAGTATTCTTTCGTGGCAGGATTTAATTTTTTTTTGTCAAAAATCTAGATCAGATTTGTGAACAACTCGCGCGTCAGAACATTTCTGCAGGTGCAGGTTACATGTTTTATTATTGCGTGCGAAAAAAAAAGAGAAAGAAATTTCTCGGCGTTTTGGCAATCGAGGCGACGTGTTGTGTGCTTGTGGAGTGTGCGGCGTCACTCGTTAACGAGCGTAAACTCGCTAAAGCCGCGTGTTCGAATGTAATCGAATTAAAACGTCGGATGCAATTAGCGCGGGAAGAGATGCATCTCTCCTGTCTGTCTGTGTGCACCGCACACAGACATGTCACTTCTCAAATTGACCGAGTCGAGTGCGACTGCATTTTCGCGATTCGCGCCTGTCTCGCGGCACAGGTGCGCGAGAGATAAGACAAAGCTGCATGTGCATCCGACGCACGTTGAAATGCATCATGATCGACAGAGGTCGTCTTCTGACGATCTGGCTCCCTCGACTTGATTTTCTCTCAGCATTTTATTTTTAACGTTTGCGAACGTTGTTTGGCTACCGCCGAAGAAAGAATTGCTTCTTGCATAACTCATCGCTTGTTTGATTTGGCACTTTCTGCCGTGTGCTTGGAAATAAAAATTTTACTTAAATTTTACTCGAATCTTTTATAGCGAGAATAAATATTTCGTAGAAAGTAATGCCCGTTGCTTTAAACGTGCTTTTTTTTTTTCCCCCCATCTATCGTGAACAGGAGGATACTTCAAATTGTCGAATATTTCCAGTGAATTTCCACGGAAATGAAACTTTGCTTTGCAAGCAAACGTGACGGATTAATGTTATTCTGGTACACGTTAACATTGTGCAAAACACAGTGTACTTGATAAATTGCATGTTCGTATACATTGCGAATTAAAATGTCAAGCACGCAAAGTTGCTCGTTAAATTCTACGGAAAGGTTGAGATACTTTAAGTACTTTGCGCGGAAAAACAAACAAATTTCCGGGTAGAAATTATTTTCCAAGCATATCGCAGTTAACTTCGTCAATTTAATTATGATTTAAGTTTGTTTTTTTTTTTTTAAAGCTCCCGCGCACGTAGATTGCATGTGTTTTCAACACCCTTGTTTTGGATTGTTTGTTGCATCTCAGGTCCAGGCGATTGTCCCAGGATGTCACCACCTCGAAATCGACGGAGAACCTCTCAACGTCTTACTTCAGGTATGCAAACGACACATGCATTCATCATTATTTTGTCTCTCCTCTCTTATCTTCTCTGGACTTCTACGGTAGGACCTAGGTATTATATAATAGTTATGATTTCATTACTGTCATTGACGTTTGGAATGCGGTAGATGATTATGCATCCCTTGTCTATAGAAACGCATGTAAGAAACGTAGAGAAGCACGTACGAATGCAAAATGAACGCAATTTTATATTAACATTTTAATAAGCTTTCCAAAAGCACCGTTTTTTTTTTTTTCCGTTAACGGTAGATCTAGATCGTAAGACGATCGAGAAGGAAATTTTTACGTAACAACGCGTAGAACGTCTCCGCTAAAGAATTTTGTATTTCCGAACATAAGTAAAGTAGGAAACGTGTAGTTTACAGCAACGAGCCATAACGCTGTGACATAACGCCAGGTTCATTCACCGACTTTTTCCATTCACGGCTCTTTTTTTTTTTTTTCCCCGTTTTTCCTTCGCGACGCATTGTGCCGCATTATTCAGGCTCATTCGCAGGAATCTCATTGGGCTGTTATCTTTGTCGGCCACGCGTCCGCGCGTAGAAACGGCCGACTTATGGAGGTGCGACCCGCACACGGTACACGGTTCGTTGCATCGTGAAATTGCGTTTTTTGTTATGGCTAAGCGAGATATTACCTCGAGCTTGAGCCGAGCGTTTTACAAATAGTGCCGCGCCAAACTATTAGCGTCTACACCGCGCCGCACCGTCCCACACAATAACGTTTTCTACGAGAATAAGTCGACGAGTGAGGCTCTCTCTCGACTCCGATTTCCGAATGTACCAGCGACTTGATTCCATTCCAGGAGAGACGTAAACTGCAAATAGAAATACCTTTTCATTATTTTGTGTAACATTTATCTTCGTTGCGCCGCGTATACACGCCTTTCACACCGCCGTACACATCTTTTCTGATCTCTTTGTTTTCTCTCTCTCTCTCTCTCTCTCTCTCTCTCTCTCCTTTTTTTTTTTTTTAATTTTTTTAAGTCAAGTTTTACAAGCCGATACTTTAGAATGCTTCAGAATGGAGATTTAAAGTCGATTTTGAAAAAAAAAAAAAAAAAAAAATGCGTGGAACGGAGCGCCCGCGTCTCGATTAATTCTCGTTTCGTTCCATCTATTTCGATCTATTTTTGCTAATTTTGCTTCGGTTAATCAAATTTGTTTGAGCGCAACGAGCTCGGGATGTAAACGAGAGTAAAGCTAATTAATTATCACGTTTACTCTATTACAGGAGCAAGAGCCGTAGCGTGGATCATGGATTTACGACACCTTTCGATTTAGATGCTCTGCGGAACAAGGTTGAAGGACGCTTCGAATCTGTGGATAAACTCTCGAAAGGTGAGTCGACCACGTTATTACGTTATTAAATAATAATAACGGCTGATTGCGTTAAGGTATTTTCTTGCGTAAAAATTCGAATAGCGCGAAAGAATTCCGTCGCGAATATCATCACGATTCAATCATTTCAAAATTCTTTTCAACCTTCTCGCCGAGTTTAATCTTAAAAAAAAAAAAAAAAAAAAAAAACCGTAAAAATTAATTGTTTTATTTTTTTAATATTTTAAGTTAATACAACTTAGATATATATTAAACTTGAAAGCAATCGGAAACGTGGAAGTCAATTTGACATCGTTATTTTAACAAATACACACAAGTTTATTATATATCCAAATTCTATTATCCATTATAAATATTTGAAAATTTTATGAAAGATTTAACATCAAGCGGATATGATAATTCACTTGTTTCTTGTTTTTTCCCCCCACCCCCCCCCCTACTTTTGAACGATACATCATCGTATCATGGCACGTGCTCTTTCCACAATCGATCGACTCGATTCTCGCCGCGTCGCGTTATCGGGGATTACGCAAAATCTGTCGTCGCGCATGGATTCGCACGCGCGACGATCCGTCGCGGAATATCCGGCGCGGAAGTTCCGCGCGACGTCTCGTCGCTGCGCGGCGGAGCGCGGACGAGCCGTACGGGATCCGTAAAGGTCGGGCCATATAATGAATATCGCGGTCTAATGCCGAACGAAGGTCTCGTGGAAAGCCGGGCTTGTGTCGTTTCGACGAATCGAAGCCGCGCGCAGCGCCTTACTCGGGACAGAGTCGCATTGACTTACTTTCTCAAAGTGGCGCGAGTGCCACGTGTGATCGATCGCCCTATCTCGCGCATACCGCGAAACCGAGCTACGCGCGCTATACCAATACCTCCGCCTTGAGAGCTTAATGAGGACTAATTGACACGCGGGATTAAGGGGGTAAAGCGGGGTGGTGCGGCGGTAATTAATGGAGCAGCGTTTCGATAAACGGAACACGGATCCTCCGGCTGCGAGAGATCGACGGGATTACTACGAGTGGTGAAATGATACGTTGTCGCCCGCCCGAGTCGATTCTCAATCGGGATAGGCGATTCAGACGGAATGTATTATCTGTACATAGAAGCTTTATTGTGCGTAATAGAACGATGGCGAGAATTAATTCTTCGAAGCGCAGTTTAATATCTTGTGGAAGCTACCTCTTTATCGCGTCGCTTGCCAGCGTCGAGCGTAATTAAGAAAGGAGTAAGCGATTTTTTTATCGTCGAAGCGATTGACTTAGGTGCATCTTAAAATCTTGTGGTATCATCGTATTTCCTATAATTTAGTCGCTACTCCTGCGACTTGCGTGTTACGACAAACACGCGCGCTTAGAATTCTTCATCGCTTTCACATTACGTTTACAAGGGTGTTTACTACTTGAAAAAAAAAATCTGGAAAACCTGGAATTCTCAAGGAATTTGTTTGTGCCTTGAAAAATCAGGAAATTTCTCGGGAAATTTTATTGAGGATCGGGAAATTTTTTTGAAATTGCTTTTTCTGGTTTTATTTTATCTTTATATTGTAATCGGGGAATTTGCTGATTGAATTGTTAACGGTAACAATGAACTCATCCACGCTAAACATTAATGATTTTAATCCAATATTCAATATTGAAAACAACGCGATTTCACGTTACATGCAATTTTGTTTAACGAAAATGGATATTTATTTTAATAGTTTTATAAATGTTTAATTTTGTATCGGTTATGCATTATATAATTTTTTATTTGTAGCTTTTGAAAATAAAGATAGAGTTTTTTCTGCAATGTAAAATATTTATTTTAGATTCTTCTTGTAATTTTTCTCTTTCAAAATTTTTCAAATCTAATTATTGAAGTTCAAATGATTCTTAATTATATATATATATATATATAATTTATAAACTTTTATGAAAGGAAACATTAAGGATTTTGCACAATAAATATATATTTAGGTGTACATTTTGAGTGTACATTTAAAGATATTTTCATTTCATTTTTTAACAAATTGCCTTGGGGCAAAATCCGGGAATTCTCAATGAATTTTTTAGGTTAGATATCTTGTTTACTTATTGCATAATGAATGGACTTGAATTGCTGATGTCTGAAATTATTGTTGGCGTCATTATAGCCGCGCTCCATTTCGCAAAATTGTCACGAAAATTTACATACGATCTCGATGGTTGCGCGCATGGTTTATTAAATCCGCTTCAAATACGCGAGCAACCTGAATACCAGTGAACTCATTTGACTCATTTTGTCGTACATATGCATACGCGGGCGTGGCTCTAACGGGGACGGAGGGTTCACCAAGGGACAATTGTTTCCAACTATCGTTAGAAATTTATCTCATTATTTGCACCAGCCGTCTGCGGAATTGCACGTCTGAGAAATAATCCGTTCTCGCCAATCTAGCCTTCTGTACTCGAGATAATAGCCATTGCTCGCAATCGCAATTATTAATCAAACGAATTCCGGAAAGAAATTTTTTTTCATAACTACTTTATTATTATTATTATTATTATTATTATTATTATTATTATTATTATAAGCCTCGTCTGTTTGTTAAGATTAAACATTCAGGATTCAATTACAATTAGCAATCCGAGGCGGTTTGTTGAATACTTCATGATACGTTAATCATTTAAATTTATTAATGTTTCTCAGTATTATTATCGGTTATGTATTTTTATTTATATTTTTGATTGCAACTAGAGAACTATCGTTCTTCGTTGCAAGCATCGTCCCGTAAGAAAAAAAAAAATTTTTTCAGCGGAGCGGCGATAGTCCCGAGTGTGATGCATTCGTCGATTACATTGACGTTTTTATCGGGGGGGGGGTTTTCTCATCGTCGTATCTATGCATACATGTGATACTGTTTACATTGTACAACGACACTAGTTGCGCGCAGGCTGTGCAAACGTTTATTCCCGATTACGCCATGCACGAATATCAAGCAGGGCTTTGAAAGTTTCTGAAAGGAAACGGGCAGCGTAATAGCGCTGAAGAAATAAACCGGCGGAAACTTATTCGCATCATTAACAAACATCCGCTATGATTTATTAAATTCCAAATGTGTATAAGCCTTAGCCTTAGCCCTGGCTAAGTTAATAAATAATCGTTTCCGCATTCTCCGTCTTTTTTCACGCGGAACCTGTTTTACCTGTGATTAGGCGAAATGCGCATGTAATCTCTGGGATCCGATTGCTTCCAGTTTTAAGAATATATTACATACATCTACATCTAATGCAAATTTTTTATTTACAATGAAAAAATTATGAAAAAATTATGGATTCTAGTCTAGATTATATATTTAGATGTTAGATATTAAAAATTTTACGGCGATTTCGAATCTGGATAAAAAATTATTTAAATATAAAGCAGAAATATTGTAATATAAGTGTAATCGAGAAATAATTACACAAATTTCAATTTTTTTACACAAGTACTTTGAGAATTTAAAGCGATTTATGTAAAGTTTCATTGCAAGGTGTTTTATAAATAAAACTTTTTATTAAAAATACAAACAAGGTAATGATACAAATAAAATGAAATTTTTATTTACAGAATAATTAATTTCAATATTGCAATGAAATTTTATATGAATAACGTTGAATATTTAAAATATTTATATATAAAAAGTGGAGATTTTTGTCATTATTTCTTTATTATTACATTTCTATTAAAGCACTTCTACTCATTTATTTAAATAATTTTTGATCCAAGTTTTATTCTCTTTTGTCAATTTTCAAATGCGATTTAAAATAATTTGTAAACACTTCATAATTTTTTCATTAAATATAAATATTATAAAAATAAGTTTAAATACATCCTTAACACTGACAGGAATGACGCAAGAGGTGGCCACGATCGATATTGTCTAACACGTTTCTATTTCCACACATAATAATAGAATATAATAGAATATAATCCTGATTACATTTTTAAACGGTAAGAGTAAGCCAAATATTATTTCAGGCCTAACAAAATCCGCATATTAAAACAATGCATATGTCATAACGCTGTCACGTGTCGATAATAATTTTTTATATAACGACAGTTACAGCGTCAAGTAGTAGTTGTAGTTGATGGAAAATAACTAGCTGTACTTTAATCCGTAACAAACTAGGGTTGCTATTAATATGAGACGTATTCATTAAAAGTCATGAAGTCATGTTTGAGAGAGTGACGCGAAATTACATTGATCTCTTATTCATGTATTCATGTTGTCACAGCTCAGTAGTTTACAAGCCACATGCGGCAGCTGGTGAACGTATCGAGTATCTTTGTCACGTGAGACCAATTATCCGAACGATCCTTCGGGACACGAAAATTATTATGTCCATTATGCAACGATACCGGAGGCGCGCGCCGCGACAAAAGTAGAATTCGAACGAGCGACAGAAGAACCGGTAGAATAACCGGTGAGCCACTTTATCGTAATTTACATATCTGTCTGTGTTAAAAAGTTTTTTTTATTACGCACGTATTTTATTGCAGTGACACGGAGAGAGAGACTCCAGTTTCGTTCGGATACAGATCTGAAAATCATTTTGTTGGATCATCAATGTAGGACACTTAAACATGATACTGTCAAAATTTTTCATCTTCCAGCAACCAAATTTGAATATCTTACATAACACTTTTTATGGCTCAACAAAATTTGAATCTTAAAAATTATAAAAAATTTTTTTTTTTTTTCAGATCTGCGTCTGATCAAATTTTTAGATTTGTCAGCAAAAACCGTTCATTCCGCGCGGTAAATTCCGCATTGTTCGCGTACGTAAACTCGCAAGAATTCCGCGAAGTCGACGCGATGCAATATGCCGTTCCAGGTATCCATCCCGGGATTAATTTCATAATTAAGTACCGCGGGATTTGCCGGCGCTGATAAGGCACGCCAGTCGAATAATCCCGCCAAGAGTGACGCGATCGCGATCATGGCGAACCGCGGGCGATCAGTCACGCGGAATCGGCCGCCGCGGCCGTCGGCGTTGCGTCACGTCGCGGCGCGTCGTTGCGCGTTCGTGAATCGCCACGAGGTTGCTCGTCGTCGATGTCGATGCAACGCGCGATGTCGGTGTCTCATCCATCGGTGCTTCGCAATCGTCTTTTTCCTTCGTCGATCGGTGACACCCGACGACCTCCGCCGTGCGCGCGGGAGCGCGCTAATCAGTCACGTGATCACGTGAACACCTCTCGCTCAGCGCAGTTCCAGCCGCGCGCGGATGACGCTTGCATCTCGCGTTCGAGGATGTCGCGGTGTCGAGATTCTCGGAAAGTCACAGGACCTCGTGTCTTATCCGCGTTATCGCCCCCCGCGCGATAAGTGCCGTGCCGTATGTCGTGTGTCGAGCCGAGCACCGATTCTCTCCTCGCGCGCAGTACGTTTCTACCGCGGAAGGCTGCCGCTTCGCGTCTGTCGCTTCGCGAAAATCTCGCGGAAGTTCTTTCTGCGCCGAGCCTGCGTCTTACTCGCCGCGTTTAATTCGACGCTCCTGTAAATCTCGCGAAGTTATCATATCATTTTTCATCACTGAACTGTAATTATCACGGAGACGTGTGTAGAAAAATTATATGTATATATATATATATATATATATATATATATATATATATATATGTGTGTGTGTCACTACTCAAAAATATTTGCTCACTTTGATTTCTTCTGATTTTTTTTTTATGTTTCAGTTTTGTTTTCTGATTTTGTTAGATCCTTTTTATATACGTAGAATGCAAAATTTGATTTGTTAAAATGTTATTTAACTTCAATATTTAGGATTAAGAAAAATTGGAATTTCCCCTTTTTGAAGTAACATTTCAGTCTTCATAATTTTTATATCTCCATCGTCGGAGATAAAGTGTCTCATTATTAATCTTAAATAATCTGTTATTACAAATTTTTAAGAGTAATTTCGTCACACCGACGAATCAAAAGTATAATTAAAGTAATTACGCACGTAATTAAATATTGATATCTATATTTTTTAATATTATAGAATAATTTCTGCTTAAAATGTATTATTTTTTAGAATTTCTGTTCTTATTCGATCAAAAAAACGGAGCAAAGTCTCCTTGATTGGTGACGTACGTATGAAAATGATTAAATGATAGTAGCAGAGGAAAATGTTTTATTTTATACTCGAATTATGTGGAATCAAAGTTTTCCTCAACTCCGACAAGTTTGTGCTGTTAACTGGGAGGACCCAATCAGTTGAGATCTCGATCGGCGATTCCGAGTGGGCCGATTTATCGCGCGCGCGTTTCGCCTGTCACGCGAGAAAGTTTCGGCGCGCAGCCGGTTTTGCATCGCGAAACGTGCACTTTTTGCGTATCGCCAGTGACAAGGTCGGCCGCGCCGGTAGGAGAAAGTGTCTCGCGAAGCTTTGAGCGTTTCCGTGCGAGGGATTTAAGACACGCGAAGCAACGACGTTTCTCGATTCCGCTTCGAGAGAAATAAGATAAAGGCCTCGACCGTGCCCGACGTTGATATATATTTAATTAATTAGCCGAAGGATGTTACTTGACAAAGATAATTTTTGGCGTTTTAGCAGCTCGATATCTCCAGCAGAGTCCAGTTGTGTAAAAGATACGAGTAAATAAAAAGATGTCGTGCCGTTTATTACGAAAAAATGACGAAGTAAACTGTGACCGACTGGATTACCGTTTCATTTATATACGGACTTAATTAAGAGTGCTTTTATATGAAATTAGTTTATTTCTCCGCCTTTTTTTATAATTTAAGTGAATGTTATACTTAGCGAGTGTATATATATATATATATATATATATATATATATATATATATATATATACTATTATACTGCCTCGTTTGAAATTACACGGTGGGAACACTTTTGCTGATAAATCTAAAAATTTGGGCGGATATAGATCTGAAAATAATTTTGTTGAATCATCAAAATTGTTATAAAATACTTAAACACGAAAATAACTTTTGATCTTCTAGCAATTAATGTCATACATAACAATTTTAAAGATGCAATAAAGTTATTTTCAGATCTGTATCTGGCCAAACTTTTAGATTTGCCAGTCAAATTATTCTTTCCGTGTAGAGAGAGAGAGAGAGAGAGAGAGAGAGAGAGAGAGAGAGAGAGAGAGAGAGAATAAAATTAGCGAGAAGTCGTAAAAGACCACCGTTGTATTTTCCTGAGTTACTTGTTAATGCGAAAGTTTTGTTGAAATTCTGCGCTTGTAACCGGTGTCCACTAAAGTTTTCATTGTTTTACAATGCATTTTTAATATAGTTTTCTTATTTATTTGTTTTACAATGCATTTTTAATATAGTTTTCTTATTTATTTGTTATCGGAAAAAATTCGGCTATATCAGTCTTACTAAAACTTAGATTATTCATTTGTAATATAAATTAAATGAAATTTTACTACATATGCTTATGTCTATTATCATATTTAACTATTACACAGAAAAAAAATTAGTTTTAAATCAAGATAAATATTCTCATAAGCAAGAATATTGTAATCTTAAAAATTTTAATCTTGATTTGATTGAATTTGTATTTGATGCAAGTTTTACTTTCGCTCAACTCAAGAAGCTTCTTTACAATGATTATATTTCTTGCATTTGAATGAGAATATTTGTACCTGCATTAATAGGAATTTAAGATTAAAATTTTGAAAGAAAGACAATAGTAAATAATAAATTTTATAAATAATATAGTTTTATAATAAATTTTTTTCTAGGAAATTTTTTTCTAAGAAAATTTTAATAATCTTGCTTATACACTGAGAAAAAAATGCTGAAACGAATATGTCATGCTCTTGTTTTAATTATCAAGATCTTTGTTTTATTAATAATGTCATTGAATTAACAAAATTATTTTCAATTAGACTAATGCTGTTGTAATGATTCAACAGCATTTTTTCTCAGTGTATATGAGAATATTATTATATAAAATTTTCTTAGAAAAAATTTCCTAGAAAAAAATAATGATCGATTTTTGATCAATTTTGTTTTGATTTAAGAGTTTAAGCTTTTTTCCCGTATATAAATATTAATCCGATATATAGATAAACGCGAGCAAAATCTCGTGTGCTTCCCACTTATCCAATTATCACTTCGCGCTGACACTCCGCCGCGAACGGACACCTATTAATTAGCGGAAACGAAAGTGCAACGAATACTATACCAATTCCATTTCACTGACGGTACAATCGGTCGACGCGAAATACTAAACGTGCGGACGATTTGGGTGACACAAGGAGGTATCGGCTTTCCAGCTGGAAAAAAAAAAAAAGTCGAGAGACGCAATGACGAAGAGTGCTCCGACTTGAAGATGTCGACGGCGACGGAATTTGACATTCCGGTCGTGATGGATTCGCAGTGGGAATACGCAGAGTACGAGCCGAGAAACATTCATATCTACGAGAAGGAATTTCGTGATTATGTCGTCTACTACGTCGCGCAAGGGGACTCGCAGCTATTCTCGAGCAGTTTGCAGCGCAGCTCGAGTACAGGTACTTGGAAAAACGCGAACGCGGAGAACACACGGCGGAAAATGCATTTTAATGAACGAATTATTACGAGACGCGGTATCGGAGTATCCCGGGGTGTGTCACGCGTTTCTCGTGTTTGCCCGCGCAGAGATAAAAAGCTTCGTTCAACTTCGGCTCTTCTTACACCGTAAACATTTTCGAAGGCGACCTCTCGGTAACGTCTGCTTTCGTTTTTTTTTTCCCCTTTCGACTTCCAAAAGTGTGAATTGTTTTATTTTCACCTCGTTAGCGAGCCCGAGAGAAATTATTTGCTCTATCGCTCGAAATGCATGCGGATAAAGCCGCGAATTATTTCGCTGTTTGAACGACGCTTTATTCAATTTATATTGCAAATAGATGTTTTTTTGTTTTCCGTATCTATAGAAAATGTTTTTTATCATTTGCAATCGTTATTAATTTACAATCAGTCGATCTCAATGAGGATATAATTAAAATCTGAAAGGCTGTAAATCCATGTATCTCTTAAAAAAATTTTTTTTTTATTTATTATTTATTATAAAAGATTCAAATAGCGGTAAATGATGTCTTTAGATTGACAGTTGTTTTTCAACTAAAGATAGAAACGTATCGGTTTTGAGGAATGGAAATTTTCAGGCGAGGCTCATTCAAGAAGCGGTTTCGAGTTACGTATGTTCCATTTCTGTCGACGTCTGTTCGTTTCGATAAATATATCAATTAATTTTACACGTATGAATCGAAATTACACTTGTGCCACATCTGCGACGTGTGCGAGATGAAATAAGCAAATCTGTAAAAGTGTCAAGTCCACGCGTCGCGCCGTTCTGCCTCGGCTAAAATAACGTTTCCGCAGTCGTCCCGTCGTGCTTATTGCGCGATGGCGTGAATTGAATGCCAGTTAAAATTGAGCAAAGTGTCTGAATCACTTATCGAAGGCCACGGAGGAGAGAAAAACAAACCTTTCAGATTACTCGTCGCGTGATTCTTCGTTACTCTCGTCACGTTTGCTCGTAGAAGACACAATAGAGAAAATCTATTATCCCCTCGGCTGGGCGGTCGATTGCGGAAAATAATAGCGAACGCGGCCGTTTTTATTATATATAAGTAGTCTGGCATTGGCACTTTTAATAACGCATATAATTGTATCATCCATATACAATCATATATGTACATTATAAATGTACATACTGAAGAATAATCCGGACTTTTAGCTTTCGAAATAATATTATTCGATCTGATACTTTATTCAGAACTTCCTCTATTTTAATGTCACCGAAATGATTAATATTGTATATATAAAAAAAAAACTAATATAATAAAATATGTATCCGTAGATTGATATGTCGCTACTATTGATTTTAGGATTCAGGTATGCTGATACTAGATATTTGTAATTAAATTAAAAAAATCACGCCGTTAGTAAAAAATAAATTTAAACGAATATATATATATATATATATATTAAAAAAAATTTTATTTTAAATTATATTTTAATCTTTTTATACGATAGCAATCGTGGTAGCCTTCAAAGGCATTAAAAGGTATGTTTTTTAATTAAAGGAGGAATATCAGTTAGCGCTCATCTTCGCGTGAGATATATTCTGAAGGCAGGTTTTCACAACAGCAATATTACGCCTCTCGATCGTTCATTTTCTGTGACTCGTGTGCGATGCCACCACCGAACCACAACCGAACGAATGTTTAAATTGACAATGATTAACCGCGTTTGTCCGCTGCTGCTCGCGGCAGCTTCAACCCTTTGACTTTTGGCGTGAGCCGTCACGTGCCTGCTGCTTCGTTTATCATCGAGTCGCTTGTGCATTTGCCACGGTGCAGCTGATTGCACTGGCGGTGAGTAATGCAGTCGGGTAGGCGGGTTGCGGTTGAAATTAAATTTAACCGTTACTTATCGCTGCGAATGTTCAACACTTCACACGTATCGGCGGTTATTTTCTCTCTTTTTTTTTCTTTTTTTTTTTCAAGAGCGTGGATACGAACGACGATCCATTTTGCTTCGCAAAGGTTACTCGACGAAGATTCGACGTTAAATTATCCTCGCTGAAGAAACATTATACTTAGGATAACGGTATCGGATGTATATCTCTTTCATGCTGCATCTTGTCGGAGCGAAGTTCGCTTCTTGCATTCTGTCTCGCTGTCCGTATCATTCTATCGCGGAGTGAACAGTTTTGTTAAAATATCTAAAAATTTGGCGCGAGATACAAATTTGAAGATAATTCTGTTAAGTCAAATAATTATGTAAGGGCCTGCGCACAATGGAGCAAATATTAAATATTAAATTTTGGAAATCAAAAATTTGCAATAAAAATTAAATATAATGCGCAATGAATATAAATGAGTATAAAATATAGTCATATCTTATACTTACTTATATTCATTGTGCGTTACGTTTAATTTTTATTCTGAATTTTTATTTCTAAAATTTAATATCTATTCCTATTTCTAATATTTTTTTTTTTTTTTTCATTGTGCGCAGGATCTAAGACGTTTAAGCATGATGATGAAATAATGCGTAAACTTTTAATATTTTAGCAACTAAATCAAACATCCTATATAATTATTTTGACAACCCAACAAAATTATTTTCAGATCTGTATCTAGTCAAATTTTTCGATATTTCAGCAAATTTGTTCTTTTCATCGCGTGTGCGATTATATTTTAATAGATGTTACATGTAAAATATATATATATATATATATATATATATATATAATATAATAACATAATATATAATGATATTAATATATAATGATAATCTAATCTAATATATAATGATATATATTATCTCTACTGCTTATCGCAAAGTTACCTGGTTCTACTGAAAAAAAGCGGAAGAAATGAGAACATTTGCTGTATCTTCTCTTTGGTATCTCTCTAGATACTCGATACTTGGAAACTCGAGAATCCTGCGCGAGAGTAATCTAAATTACAATTTTTTTCATCGTTTGCACAAATAAGATCAAATAAAATAATCGCGAGATATTTATATGATAGAGATGTCTGCGCGGTGATCTTAGGCAAGTCGAGATAAGATGCGCATATATTTATCATCAGCGGCACTCTGTTTACCAACATATGCCGTTCGGGAAAGTAACGTGACTGTGAATCCGTTTTCTTTTCTGCACAGATTCCGATAACGAGAGCAAAGATGGCTCCACGACGCAGGAGAAGAAGCACGGTCGTGTCTCGCAGCCCATCAATACCATTGCCTACACGGTAAGTGCATGCGACTGCATGCGACTAGCAAACGTTCTAATTGAGCGCATATTAAGCACCGCTACACTCGGCGATGCACTTGTACGATTCCAATCGGGACAAGACGATTAGGTGCCAAGGAGAGCGATTATGTAACCATTGTTCGAACGCATAAATATATATCCTTTCCCGGATGCCTGAGCGCGTGGCATCACGTGACTTTTTACTGTCGCTTCAAAGGGAGGCACTTGAGAGGATTCAAAGGAATTTTGAGGTTTCACAAAGATCCCAAAGATTTTTCAATTCCATGAAAGAGAAGCGATTAAATATTTGTGATAAAATTGTGCCAAGCTAGGATGGAAACTTAACGATTAGTAGGAATAGAAAATGTGTTGGCAAATGATAATTAGCATAAATTTTTACGAAGAACGCTATCTCCGTTACGTAAGCTAAAAAAATTCTTTCTTTAGCACGGTTCTTTTTTTTAAGCCGTTACACGGCTACGAAGATAATGACGCGATTTTCTCAAAATTTTACATATTTTTACAATAAAATAATTTACAATGAATTCACTGTTTCTGAAGAAATACTTTTTCTGAGTAAACATATACAAGGTCTTTGGTGAGTCGAAGTTAAAGTCCGGAAAATGCGTTGTTTTCAAGTTATCGCTATTTTTACGTGGAAATTTGAAGCTTTCGAATTTTTTTCTCAAAATTGGAGGAAGAGATGGGTTTTTATGAGTTTTATAACATAATTAAAGTCAAATAAAAGCGGACTGCTCTCCCAATCATCTCCCGAGCGATTAATCTCTAATTTTTGAAATATCCTGTAATAAAATTTAGCTTTAAGGGAAATCGCACGCGTAATTCCGTGTTTATCGAAACCGAGAAATTAAGGCCAGGAATTGAGAATCGGAAGAATTTGCCACGAGGAGTCGACTCGTAAGCTCGTAACAGTGGGATAATGATTAACCGCGCGTATTACCGACACTTCGGTTCGACGGCGTGCGCATGCGCACGTATCTCTCGATGCGAGACACTTTGGCATGAATTCCAATTACTTCGCTGTGGGTCTGAGAGCCGGCTCTCGCAGACCCTCGTTTACGAAATAGTTTCTCCCTGGTGAGTCGCGGCGAAAGGCCGCCGCGTGTTCGCAAAGACCGCGGACATCCGCGGACTCCCGGAACTTCGGCGGCGCGGGAGGGGCGTGAGGAGAGGGGGGGGAGGGGCGGGTTACTCGTGCGCATCGCTGGGATTCTAGAACGGCGCGTATGCAAAGATCGCGATCTCGGGACGGCACGCGTCCGTTGAGGAACACCTTGTGCCGAATGATGCGGATTCTGTTCCTCGGATTGTACCACTTCTAATGTCTTTTTGTCGATGTTTTTGATACTTCCTCGGCCTTCCTTCATAGATAAGAAATTTTAAAAGCAGCTTCTGCATTAAACAGCTCCGATTATCTCGTTCTTTATTTTTCTGATGAAAAAAAAAATAAGCTCATATAATTAATTACATATAAGAAATATATGTGGCATAATCACGCGATATAAACGGGGTGTTTATTTCCTGGAAAAATCTAGAAAGTCTGGAATTCTCAAGGAATTATTTTACTATTAAAAATCAAGGAATATTATGGAATTTTATTGTAATTTAGAAAATTTTTTGAAATTTTGAAATTTTTTTATCTTTAAATTTAAATGTTGTATTTTTCAGAAAACATTTTTTGATAAATTTGTTTTTATAATGCAAACTCTGTCACTAATCTTTCAATTATTCAAATTAATGATCAGTACATAACTCCGTGTACATCGTTTTTATAAAAAAAATTCAATATCTTTTTAAAATTTAGACAAAGATTAAGTAAAAAATTAATAATTCCAATAGAACCTTTTCTTTGCGATTAAAAAAATGTAACATAATAATACATATTTATTTCAAAGTTGCATTTAAGAATTCTTTAATTTAAGGTACCTGGAAAATTCAAAAATTTTTTTACATTTTAATACATAACCTGATATAGAAATAGAAACATAATTTGATAATAGACAAAAAAATTTTCTTTCTTCTTTATATTTTTTCCCCGTTCTTTTTTTCATTTACGATAATTGCGTTTATTTTATATCACGTTACGTAATCATTATAAAGTGATCGGCGATTTCGTACGTGTATATACAGGCCTCGAGGGAAATTTCTCGATCGAGCAGTGCTCTGGGAAGAAAGGCATCCTTCTCTTTCTTTCTTCTAACCCTAACTTGTTCCTAATGCGATGCTTGTGAAAGGCTCGCTCCGGGGAGCGGAAGACCGCCGCGACATTTACCCGACGAGGAAATAGAGTTGTTGCACAAGCTACATTTCCGGGTTCCCTCCGGAGCAAGGCGAAGATTCGCGAGAGTTCAAACTAGTCTTGATATCATCAGTTTCATTCTGTCCCCTTCCTACAAGGGGACCTACATTAAACTTTAATTGAAGTTTTGCCTAGCGGTGGACGAAAGATTATTAATTATTATATAATCTATTATTATATAATCGAAATTAAGTTAAAGAATTATTAATAACATTTCGATAAATTTAAAAAAAAAATATTGCTAATTATCATATCTCCAACAATCACGTACATAATCAAGTGAATAAATACAATGATATACTATGAATATACTTTTTATCTCGTTCAATCGACCTGTCGATTCGATATGATTTAATCTTTTAAGTACAATTAATTGCACTTTACATCGAAATACAAAATAAATTATGATATTGCTTATATAATAAATTTAATTGAAAATTATTCATCAAAGAAGACGGAGGGAGGAAATCAATTCATCTTAAAATTTAGAGGAGAAGATTTAATATTAATTTCTAAACCTGGCTTTGCCAGGAATTGAATTCAAGATAACTGGAAATTAATGATTTTCATCGTTATATGTGCAACATCGGTAATGCATTTTCGCAATCCACGTAATGTTAATCCGTTGATGGGTCGTCGCCCCTTCGTCAGTTCCGGCAGCTGCTGGCGTTATCCCGTTTAGCGGCAGCGAAATCACTATGGCCGTGGCGTAATCCCCGTGTCCTGATAATCACGGTGGTCTGCAATTCCTGCTGTATTAGAGAGCCCGGCTTATGTCGCCCGTTTCGGCTTCCTTTCACCCCGTTGATCGATTAACGTCTCGTAATCTGACAATTTCTCTGACATCTTCCTCGCGCTTGCAACCTCGACGATGCTCGCTGCAATCGCGCGCAATTGAACAACAACAATTTCCAAGTTTTACGTCACTTTATCGGTTTTCAGACGTCGATATCTAAGATGTCTGTTTGCCTTTGCGTTAAACGTAAATCGTAACTCTAAGTCGATACAAAGAACGTTAATTAGCAAGGAAATTAGTTTGTGAAGAAATTAAAGAGTTTGTAGAAACCCATTTGGCCCTTCCGTTTAACTTATTAAAGTATTTAAGCAAATTTTCCTAGTTGAAAGTTATATAACTGTTTTTAACTGAAATTTCTCAATCAAAATTATCTCACCAGGTGACTTGGCACCTCGAGAAACACCAAAATGATTTTTATTAGGTTAGCGTTCCAATTTTTCCAAAATATAGCCAACAGAATTTTTGGCATTTCCCCAACGAATTTCGGATAAAATCTTGAAAGTTTTAGTTATCACAAACAAAAGTATGCATCAGATTCAAATCGATTCAAATTAACAAAACAAAAGCGTCGCACTTAATTTTTTCGGATTTTATTGACAAAAATAATATCATTATAAATTTTGACTCTGTTAATAGGACATTAGCTTTAATTGCACTTATTGAAAAAAATTCTTCTTTTATCCGTTGAATACGTAGAAAGGTGGCTCTGAAAGCTGTGCAATCTTTCTAACGCGAACATTAGCAGATTAGCAAAAGAGTGACGAGTTTGAGAGCGGGCAACACAGAGGCTCTCTCTCTCTCTCTTGCGAGAGATCTTTTATGATCTAGCAGCGGTGATTTCGCTCAATGAAAATGAAGATGAAGATTATAAAGCCGCAACTAAAAGACGCGGAAGCTGAAACAATAGGCATCGCACTCGTTTTCCCGCTCTTCTTCTCGAAACTCTGGAAAACATCCTTCCTTTATCCTCCGCTTCTGCCGTCGTTCTTTTTTCTTCGCTCTTCTTGCCAGTCTCATCACCGCGATTCTCGCTTTTTGTTCCGTTTTAGTCGATTCCAGTTTAATCTCTCTTTCCCTCTTCTCGTTGTCGCCTACGCGTCTAATCTCTGTCGGAGGAATGGCTGTTCTTTTTCTCGTTCGGCCGCACCACTAATGGGACGCGAATGAGAAGAGGAAAGGAGGAGTCTCGAGCTGCTTTCTAATCACTCATCTAATCTCGATCGTTCTATATTTATCCGGAATGAAAGATGTTGAAAATACTAAGGCGAAAGGCGATGTCTTCGATCTATGGTCGCATTATTTGAAAATATAATTTATTAAACGGGACGTTTTTTGGCACTTAAATAACCAAAAAATATTATAACAGATATCGATTAAATACGTCCGATATTATGATATAAATTTTTAATCGATAGTTTTTTCAGTTATAAACAATGTTGCCATCCAATCGCTTAGGTCATTTTTTGTTCCTTTTGTTTTTGACAGGTCAATCAAAAGTTATTATCGTCTGAAATGGGTCACCCTTTTTTTTTGAACTGACATGAAATTTATAAAACATAAGCGTTCTGTTTATATTTTTATTATCTCGTTTGATAAGAATTGCTACTTGATAAATATTGCTCACTGGTTTGAATCGTATCATTCAAGTTTTTGTTCATTTCTTATTACAAACTTTTAAGCCATGCTACGAAAAGAATGTTATATATCAAATTCAAAGATAAATTTGAAAAAAATAAAAGTAAATATTATTTTTTTTTTGTTTAAATGATTTTAAGTATTCTAAAAATATGACAAAATTGTTACTTTTAGTTACTATTTTAATGCCTACTTTTAGAAAATGTAATTTTCTATTTTTATATTTTATATTTTATATGTATTTTATATTATTATTTATTTTTTTCTGTTAAAAAACAATCACTATTTCACTTTTTTTTTTATGATGACTGGACGACAATGTTGAATATAAATGAATTATTGAAATGAAAATTATAACAGATGACAAAGTCTTGTTTTGAATAATTTTAGATAAAGTGAGTGAATATGAGTGAATGTTGTAGTAAGTGAATTTATTAAGAATAAGTATTGAATATATTAAAAATATATAACAAAATATTAAAATTATTGCAAAAAAATGAAATGTTTTTGAAAAGTAACAAAAATTACGTACCTAAAACTCGTCGATGAAAACAATAATGAAAACAGGGCGACGTACATAATATGTATTTAAAAAATGTATACTTGTGGAATACTGTGAAAGTAATCGCTTAAGTTCGTTTCGAGAAGGAAGAGCTCCAAGTTCTAGGGAACTTTGCTGAAAAAAATGATAATGGCAAAGCAAGATTTCTGTGTCGCGGCGCCTAATGGAATTACGAGAGCGCTGGGAGAAGCGGTAGACAACGCGCAATTGGAGAGAGAGAGAGAGAGAGAGAGAGAGAGAGAGAGAGAGAGAGAGAGAGAGTTGAAGTGTCGCGAAATAATTAACGAATTTCCCGGTGGGACATGTTTTAAGCGTCGGAAACCCTATTTTCTGCCGATGTTCGTGGAAAATGGCGGACCTACCAACGGTGAGATTAGCGTCCGCTCGCGTAAAGACGAGCTTTTTAATTGAATTATGTCGACCCTTTCCCGCGGGGACAAGGACAAGGAAAAGGACAAAGAGGAGGGTGGGCGGAGAGAGAGGGAGGGGAGGGGGTGGTGAGGGAGAGGGCGCGCTTTTGTTTGGGGGAGAGAAACGATCGCGGGGGCAAATAGGTGGGTTCGTGTAACATCGGAGCGACGTCGTCGTTACAGCCGCACAACGGGCACAAGTCGTTGCACACGAATTTGCATAAGAGACACGCCGCAACTGTGCGCCTCGGCGCACAGGCTCTCCTTTTTCCGAGAATTCAATTTTCTATCGTCCGATACTCTCGAGCGCGCGCGCCGTTTCTGTCGGCTTATATAAATGGGCTAATGCCCTCCTCCCCCTCCCCCTTTCCCCTTCCCCGCGCACCATTGCGGGCGCGAGTGTGAGCTGGAAAACGCGTATCGGAGAAAGCTCAGACGCGCCTGAGGAGTGACGAAGATTTTGCCGGAGATTTTGCGATCTCCTCGAAGATGCGTCGCACCGAATCGATCCGTATGCACTTAAACGTGCCCCGCAAACGTAGATTCGACTTAGAAAAGCGAACAAAATTTTGTTAGATCGATCGCTGATACACGTGACATCCGTGACGCTCCGGAGCATCTTGAACCGGAAAAGAATCTTGAATCAAGGCAGATATTCTCATAAATAAGAACACTATGATCCTCATGTAGAAGATTTTTTTTGTCTTAAATTGAGCAAAAGTAAAGTAATATTTGTTGATGTAAATTCAATCAAATCGAAACTAAAATTTTTTAAGAAGATTGTTGCTCATTGAAGATTGTTGAATATTCTTGCTTGTATATGAGAATATTTGTTTTAATTTAAGAGTAATTTTTTTTGTGCGTGCTTTTATTTTAAAAAAGTTACAGACACGCGTCGCGACTCGCTTATAATGAAAAATCAATTTTAAAATCATTTCACGCTTTTACTCCGATTGTCCGTTTTAATTTGTCGGATTAAAAACGCGACGTGAATGGCGGTGAGGATGATGACGGTTTCCCATTATTTGCGTGAGACTTGACAAAGAGCGTTGGCAACGTGCGAAGAAAATAATTCTCTCGGGGGGATTACATTCTCCATTGAAACCTTAACGCCTAACGACATGTTTGCCTTTGTAATTACAGGTGGGCGACAGAGACACGCTTACGTCAGTGGCGGCGCGATTTGATACGACGCCATCCGAGCTGAGCAAATTGAACAGGCTCGGAAGTACTTTTATTTATTCCGGTCAACAATTATGGGTACCAGCGAAGGGAGAGGGACGTCCAGGGGGTGGCTCAGCCGCGGATGCACCCAGCCCTGACCCTTGCCACGATCACGAGTCCCAGGATGACCTACCACCCGAAGAAAAAGGTGATTCTTGTCTTATTTTATTTAATCCTCTTTAGTATAGAGTCGTTGGGTTATCATAGAAATGTTCGCTGAGACAGATATTTTCCTGTTCACATTCAACAAAGAGTTACTCCGGGAGTCTTTCATTCTTAATCCTTTTATTCTGTAAGCGGCATACCGGTTAAGATTTTATAGCGGCGGATTTAGAAATTCTCTCCGGAAAGGAAGCTTTAATCGAAATCTTAGAATATTTTCTTCTAGTCTTTTTTGATATTATAATTTTTAAAGAAATGATTCCTGTCTTTAAAAAGGTAGAGAGAAGCAAAAATTTATTTACATACGCATACGAAATTACAAATAATTGCTGGTAATAATAAATTTTCGAGGAATAATTATAAATTTATTAATGACACTCCACCCCTCGAATTCGCACCCATAGAAAAGATTTCTGGATTTAATGCTATTACTCTTCGAACTAGCATAAAATAGGATCGATCATATCGATCTGACCAATCATATTTATTATAAAGAATAAAATATTTTAGTCTTAATTGGAATATTCTTAAATCTAGAATAAAATAATCTTGGTGTTACAATAAATGGTAGCATAACCTTACACCAAATATTGGCGCTAGTATCGAGCATTATATCGGGCGATTTATTCTATATGCAAGAATAAACAAGCTTAAATTTGTAAGTATTATTCTTAATTCCAGACAAAATGTCACGTCTTATAAGTTAGCGGATCAAAGTGAGCAGAACCAATTCTAACTAATATTTTTATTTATTGCTCAATTGTTGCTAAAAAGTTGCCAAAGATGAAAATTTGTTGCTCTGTTTTTTTTTTTTAAATGATGTTCCACTAAAGAAAGATTAAGTTAGCGGGACAATATACGTGTAATAATAAATATTAGAAATATTGTAATAAAAATAGCAGAAAAATTTGTTGCTCATTTGTTGCTCTCGAAATATGCATGTTCCGAACTTTTTGCTCGCGAAATAATTATAAACAACAGGGAGAAACCTCATTTAAAAAAAAAAAAAATTACAGAGCAACAAATTTTCTTCTTTGGCAACTTTTTAGCAACAATTGAGCAACAAATAAAAATATTAATTAGAATTGGTTCTGCTCACTTTGATTCGCTAATAAGACGTGACTTATAAGACGTCAAAATGTCAATCATATTTAATTCGAGGCAGAAAAATAGAAATTATTAATTTAATTTTATAATAGAAATTAAGTAGAAAAAAATTTATATAAAAAGGAAAATATTATTTGGAAAAATAATTTTAGTTTTATATTGCATAAAAAGAGATAACGATAAGATTAAAATTAAATCAAGAATAGTTTTCGTCTCGTTACTAGAAATCCTTTTTGAGAGGGCGTTATTGGACGGCTTCCGAAATAAAAGAAAAAAAAAAAAAGAATTAATTTACATATATATTTCTTCTTTATATATTCTTTTATGATAATTGCAATCCACCTACGTTAGAGAATTGGCTGGGCTATCGCGTTGGGAGTCTGTCGAAGGACGACGCGCTCTCCTCTTTTTTCCATTTACGTCTCTTCACGAGGGCGAATACGATTAAAACGCAGACCGTATCCTTATTCTCGTTAGATTCGTCGTTCTGTATCCTGTTGCGCATTATGCTAATGCGTGAGACAGATTTGATACACGCGTAGTGACGTGGCCATAATGAATAATGCAGCAGGATCCGCGCGGGAACACGTCGTCGTGCGTGATTGGCGCTAGATTGGCTCTCACCTGACTAAACACACAGAGAGAGAAAAGAATTGGGATATCGGATATTATCTGCTTGCGTACAAAGTCGAATGAATATTAATGCGTTATCACACCGCGCGTTACGTGGTGACTCCGAGAGATCGATACCGGGCGCTAACGCGATTGCCCCTTCGCGTTTTATTTCGCCCCGTCGCCTCCGGGGAGCCGCGGAACCGCCACGTTTCACCTGTCGATTATCGGTAGAAGTAGGTAGCCGAGGTACTCATTCATCATGACACGCTCATGCGAATGACTAAATTGGGATAATTTTGGGGTTTATAAATAAGCGCTCGTATCGTTGTCAGAATATTGCGTTATCATACTTTTAAATTGTCACGCCTCTCTTGGAACTGGAATTTCGAATTTCGCGTATCATTTTGTAAGAGAAAGTCAATTAGAAAAATTGTGTAAGACACTATAAATGAGACGTCAAATAGAAAAAAAATTTATATAAAAAGGAGAATGTTATTTGGAAAAATTACGTAATGTATTCAATACCGAAATAGAAAATTTACATAATAATGCAAGATATATTTTGTTATTTCAATATAGATTCACATTACGTCTGAATTAAGAAGATAATTAAAAAGAGAGAGGAGGGGTAAGAAGTATGGGTAAAATGATGATGACTAATTTTTCTAAATTAATAACAGATGAATGCTTCGGTGCTTCAAACTTATTAGAGATCTTTAAGAGAAAGTAATCTATTATAATTTGAATTCAATCTGTCAATGACAATAAATAATATAATAAGAAATCTGTTTTGAGTACATCGGTATATAATTTTGTGCATACTTTTATAAAGAATTACAAGTATAGTGAATATATTTTCATTTTTTTTTTTTATAAAACTACTGTACACTAAAAATGCATATTACTATTTTTCATTTTTTATATTACAACATTTTTTTAAATGGATGAATAAATATAGTGAAATAAAATAACAAATATTATGGCAGAAATTACTTAAATAATTGTTTTTGTTTTGCGCCTGTAATTTTACTTTATTTTAAGTTATGTAGTTATAAATAATTGTTATTTTTGTGTGTTTGAATTTTATTTTCTTAACATTTTTCTAATATTTTCTAAAGTTACATTTTTATAAATATTTTTTGTTTATAGGTACTATTTATTTATATTTTGTTGTGTTGTTCAAATATTATAATAACAGAATAATATAAAAGTTTGTAAAACAAATCAATTTTTATTCATAAAAAATTAGTTTTGATCTTCATCATCTTACCCGCTATTAAAAATTATTTTAGCCACAAGACGATGAAATTGTTACAGAAATTTCTTTAAATTATACAAAATTTTAATTTATTTATAAACTTTTCAATTTCTGCAGGTGATGGGGGAAGACTTCAGCTAATTAGATTCATTATTTTTACGTCACCATGGAAAAAATTAATAAGATTACCATCTTACCTTCTCCCTTTTCTCTATACAATTTTTGCTTTAAGCTCTCGAAAAACGAGATACTTTGGTATACCTTTTTCCACGCTAAGTTACGTTGACGCGAATAAATCGTAACGTATGTTCACGTGAAACGCATCGAATTTGCGGCGAAATATACTTGCTTAGTTTCTTCGTGACAGTCAATTAATATCCGCGGTTGTACGCATTTGCGAGGGACGTGGTTAACGTGGCTTACGTCGAGTCGACGTTACACAATTTCATGATGATTCACCGCTCGGCTGTCCGTTTGTCCGTTTAGCGGAACAATAGCCAGGCGAATTGTTACGCATACCCGCTCGAAACATCAAGTTTATTTATGTCTTCTTCTTCTTCTTCGGGAATCGCTTTGTCACCGCCACGTCGCACTGCTTGCATCGTGGCGGAATAGAAACACGTATGTCGTGCACGCGATCGCGACATTCGCGTACGACACGTGCACGCGTCACGTTTTTTGCGGCGTCGCGGGGAAGGCGGAGGGGGGTGCGGAAGGGGGAGGAGGATATACCGATATATCCTTGTGGACCTTTCGTGAATCTTTCGTGATCTCTGCGGCCCGGACGAATCGCGAAAAATAATTGCCGGGTTTGAATAATTGCCAGGTTCGTCGCATGTGATTCGACGCATATTGTGACGCGAAGGCTTATCGGTGTCATCATCTGGGTCATCTTTCCGCGGAAAAACTGAGGTCAATAAACGGCGAAAGGGTGAGGAGACGAAATGTGACGACGATTTTGAAACGTCCTACGACGTATATCGTCGAAACCGTATTTAATAATTTTTTTCCATTTAATTTCTACAACTTTTTTCCATTTAATTTCTACTTGTTGGAAAAAATGTGTGAATTTAACATAAATCGCAAAATGTGTGAATTTAACATAATTAAATCGTATGTCCCGGTCCATTCAAAATTTTGTGTTAATTTAACATAATATGGATGTGTTAGATAATAACAGTGACACTATGTTAATATTTCAGCAAAGAAGAAATGTACTCTTGATCTTAATTTGAAATTAATTGTGTGTTACAATTAACATAATTTTTAATGATAAAATAACACGTCGAGACGCGTCAAAATTCAAGACTGTGCCGAAAGAACACACAAAGAATAATAACAAGTCATCCCCACTCCTGTTATAAAACCAATATTTTTTTTGTGTAAATTTTAACATATTGAATAAATATAGTAAATAAGAATAAATACGAATTGTGTTATTTTAACACATTTCTTAAATCATTTTAATAATTTTACATTTTATATTTGTTAAGGTCAGTTAACATAGTAGACATGTGTTAAATTTACTATATAAATATGTAGGTTATTTAACACAAAAATTTTAACAAGGACCGATTTTAACACAAATACAAAATGTTTTTTTACCGTGTACCTGGTAGCTTTTTCGTTTTTTTTTTTTTTTTTTCCCCAAAATCGCCTCACTTCGTTACTGTCTGTATGAAACAAAGAAGTAACGTTTATTTTACCATATAGATCACCTTTGATCCGGATTTAATTTATCCTTTATCTTTTTTTTAATTAGCACTAAAAAAAGATAAATAATGTATGTATGCGAAGGCTATCGGTGTCTGGTCATCTTTTCGCAGAAAAACTGAGGTCGATAAACAGTGAAGGAGGGAGGAGATGAGTGATGAAATATGCAACGATTTTGAAACGTTATGTATGTGTTTCGTCACATTCAGTTTTTTTTTTCATTTAATTTCCATCTGCGGTTTTTCCAATTTTTTTTTTTTTTTCAAAATCATCTCACATTTCTATATAACAGAAGTAATGTTCATTCTACTATGCAGATTACTTTTAATCTGGATTAAATTTATACTTAATCTTTTATTAATTTGTAGCACGGAAAAAAGATGAAAAATAAATTAAACCGAAATAAAAGTTGTAATTTACATTGACGGAAATGGACGAAGGAAATGTAATGTCCTTAGATACATATCGATTACAAAAGGATTAAAAAGTTTCTTTTTTTTTTTTTTTTTTTTCTTTCTTTAGTTTGAGATAGATTGATTTAACTTGGCTTTAGATTGAGATAAACTGATTTTAATTCTTTGGTTTTAATTCTTTGGTTCTTTGGTCCGCGAGTCATTCTTCTCTGTGTGCAATATGCATGTTCAACATGAGTTTCCAGGACTTTTTTTTTTTTTTGAGAAAAGGGTTTTATCAATTCTATTTATATATAAACAGCGTTAATAAATTGCTTTTTAAATATTTTAGAATATCTCGTTCTTGATTTTCAATGAGAAAAATATTAGGTTTTGTACATCATAACTTTAATCATAACTTTTTTTTTTTTTAATTTCGGGGAGAAGATTTAAATCCCCCTTCTCTCTGGATGCATCCATGAGCAGAACGAAATCATTTATTATTTTCCGCTGAGATTGGTTCGTTTCTTTATATCCACAGGAATAGCCTGTCTCAGCGGAAAAAAAAAATAATTGCAACAGTTGTAAATCGTCGGTCGTAAACCGTCGCGTTCCGCTGAACGACAGTTTGCGAAATGAAGAATAAATCCTAGAACGTTCGCATGGGTCACCCGGTATATCGCGCTCATCAGCTGATCGACCGCGGTGCAAGCCGCATAAACATGGTTCTAACCTGTATGCCAGCGTAATAATGACCGTGCTACGGTCGTGACGTAGAGGCAAATGAAACGGACGATGTAATTGCCGATTTCGTCGGAATTGTACACGCGTGACTCGTTATTCGCGTTACTGCGACGAATAACGAGTCACGTCGCGACTTTCTGGATGTGAGGTTAGCCCGAGCTCTGACGTGGACAGTGGTGATTAAAAACCATTATCTACGTCCTGCACGCCATTCCCCCCCATAAAGCCTCATTGCAAAATTGCAGAATTTTTCGAAACGAGATTGTTGTTATCAGCTCTTGAAAGTGACCCAAGTTAAACGGAAGTATCTGTCATCGCGACTCTTGAGATAAACAACGTACTTAGGAATCGAATTTCTTGTCGAGACTTGTGTGTTTGTCGAGAGATAAAAATTTGGAATTATAAGAAAAATAAGATGTACATGTATTATGAAGAATCTCATCAAACGTTTGTCTCCATTGTGCGCTTGTCTTTGATATAATATTTGATAATTTTTGCAGAACTGCTGGACAATCTGAGACCAGTGTCACCAAAACCAGGCCATATGGAGCGGGTTAAAACACCTCTTGGGACTTCTGGTGTGACTACAGATGAGGACGAACAACCGTTTAGAGAAAGATTTCTGAAAATTAATGTCAGGCATATCACGGACGGCCAGGTAATTTTTTTTAGATCTTTGTCTTTTAATACCTATAAATCCTGTAGTTTAACACTTCTGAGTTTCAAAATCCTTAAATTTTTTGTCATTCTTTTAGGGAGTAGTTGGTGGTGTATTATTAGTGACACCAAATGCAGTTATGTTTGATCCAAATGTATCTGATCCTCTTGTTATCGAGCATGGTGCTGAATCTTACGGAGTGATTGCCCCAATGGAATTTGTAGTCAATGCTGCGATTTACTATGATATTGCGCATATGAGAGTCTCCCATACCGAGTCCGGCAATTTGGACAAAAAACCTGAAATTTATTACATGAAAAAACCCCAAGTAGATAATCGTAAGTGTCAGTCTCCAGGAAAAGAGGAGAATTTTCCTGAATTAGCAGGTGACGATAGCGAGAGTGTGTGTAGCTGCGCCGAAAGAGACGGCGACGCTTTTCCAAAGGCCTTTGAGCGTGAGCTTGTCACTCCCACCAATCTTCAGAGTGTATGTGTTCTTTTGCCGTGTTAACGTTCATTATGAAAAATAAAGTGTTAATTGTACCTTAATTAATAAATACGTCATTATTATAGGAGGAGAATTCAACCTCGACCAAAGATAAGGAAAAAGAGAAAGACAGTAACGAAAAAGAAGTTTGCATTGGCGGTCAAGCTAGTAGAACTTTAGAGGAACGTAGACGTTCTATGCTTGATCATCATTGGGCAGTTCCTAGCAAAGATCGAAGTACGTTTTCTGTTGATGACGAACAACAAGATTCTTTAAATTCTGATAAGGTAATTTATATTTCTGTCGTAATAGCACATGCGAATTTAATAAAGTTTACATAATTACTGAATATCTGGATAAATTATTTATATTGCGATAGGCGGAACCAACTAAATCAAATGCCATTCCTGAAGACGAAGAAGGATCTCTAGTCAAATTGTCGTGCCATGATTCTGGTATTGATATCCGTGATCCTAATCCACCTATTCCAATAGTACAGCCTATACCATCGAAAAAAGTTTACTCAGACGCGGACATTGTTTTATCCTCGGATTGGGTTCCGCCGATAACAATAGCACCAACGAATATTACATCTTCGTTGGAGGCCACTTCAGCTATTAATGGCAGGAAGAAAGCCAGCTCGGTGTCCTTTAGTTTGGAGAGTAACGCAGAAGAACCCGAGAAGGATGAAGAGCATAAAGAGGATGATAAACAGGAAACTCGAAAGAACAAGGTACATATTTAAGTTTAACGTTTGCGTTGCAATAACGCGGTGCTTTTTATAAATATATTTTATGAAATCTCTTTAATATCTTAGATGCTAAAACGTCTATCATATCCATTGTCCTGGATGGAAGGTTTAACTGGAGAAAAAGATGACGATAGCAGTAAATCCATCTCTGATAAAATGTCAAGCCTTCCGAATAGTGCAGATTCCCATCACTCTTCTGTTTTCAGCAAAGTCTTTTCGAGGTGAACAAATTTATGTCATTCGGATAATTAATCGACAAATAATTTAGCGTGTTTAAATTACTTTGAACATATAATATTTTTACAATTGCTTTTCACACTCTTCTATTTATCTGTGTTAAGAATGAGTAACTGCAAAGATGCATATTTACAGACAAACGAAACGGACGATCTTATCGCTTTTATTTTAATTTGCTTTTTGCGAACTTTTAGAAAATATAGTATACAAATGAGGTTATTTATTAGCAATTATTCCTTGTGTAATATGTTTATTGCGTCATTTTTTGCTAAATGAAGTTAATTTTATCTTTATGAAACAGATATAGCCTCATTTGTTGTAACATAGTGTACATTAGCTACTCGCATAGGACGAGCTTATGGCATATGAAAAGCGTTACGGGGTACAAAACTCGTGAAAGGAATATATAAGTATGAAGGTATATATTATAGATGGTCGGTCCACTCATTGTTTCCGAAAGATCGATAATTATTACGCGATTATGAGGGAACTTGAAGACGTTTATGTTGCGTCTACGTTGCTTATAATACAAAGTTAGATATTCATTACGCTTTACTACCATTTCTAACATAACTAACAAAGAATATGTAATGGTGGTGGAAAAAAGCTCGCCGATCAACCTGGTGAGTGACTTTAGCTCGGGCCTGTTTGCTAAAACCCCCAGCGAAGAGAGTGGCGGGGGCGGTAGAGCGGGCGGAACTCCTCCGCTTACCGCCTCCTCTCTCTCCCAGGACTCCAGCAATTTCTCACCTGGTCCAGGAGGCCTCATCGGGTGAGTCTGGACCCGATCATGACCTTGCAATGTTGTGCTTCCACTTTTCCTTAGTCCTCTCTATTCTCTACCTAATCTATTTTTCATCTAATCGGCTTCCATATGTGTACCTGTCAATTTAGAAACATTTTGTCCCAGTAAGATCCTCTCTGACTTATAATTATGAGAGAGACATTGTATTATTTAAAAATATCTATATATAAACATAAATATTACAGCAATAAAATATTAGATATATTGTCAAAATGTTTTGAGGATTTTATTATACAAATGTTTCTCTCTCCCACACAGTTTTCCATTGTTATTTCGTTATTATTTTTTTAATTTTAAAGACACTCTAGGATTGAGGACTCCTGCTCTCAGGTAAATCATGTTATTTGTTGAAAAACTTTGGTGATAGACACTGCTGGTACTGCTCTTCAGATCATTTAGTAATTAGCCAACACGTAATCAATTTAATACATTGTTTAATATTCTCAAGCAATCACATGATTTATTATTCGTCATATTTATTATTCGTTATATACTAGACACACCTTGATTGTTAATGTTCCTTATTGCTATTGTTATTGATGTATTATACATATCGCTTCTGAATTATGAGGATATGCCAACTCGTGACGTGATATAATTTAGTTTAGAAAAATTTAACAGTTAACATGCACTTGTTGTTCAGAAGCGTTTGGAATGTTGTCTAACAAAAAAACTTGTTCCTTCTCTCTTACAACTGCATTTTTCACAAATTTCCTTTCAGACGGTCTTCCGTGGGTACTTTTATTAGACAACAACCTTTAACATCTTCCGGCAGCAGTAGTGTCGATAGCAGTCGAGGTAGCAAAACTTCCACGACAGCACCGCGATTGGATTACCGCAGTATGGTCTCGGTCGAGGATATGCCGGAATTGTTTGTGAGTTTTGACAGTAAGTATCACGCCCGCATAGAGACGTATCCATAAAGTATCTTCACGTTTCCTATCGGAATGGATAGTTTAATAATCATGAAGACATACTCCAACAGACTTACCTTTGACACGAAACACTTATCTGTTACTTTCATATATCATTTAATATTAATATTGATATGAATAGAAAGAAATTGATATAAGTGACGATAAGGGAATGGCAAACGGGATTAATACATCACGCACTGCACTTGCCCGAAAACGCATAGATAGCTTTTTAAACCGTGTTGTTTTGCCAGTTTATTGTCCCTATCTCAGAATTTCGAGCGCCTTTGGCTATAAATTATTATCTGCGCGAGAACAATTATTTTCATGTTTTCGAAATTCCCGTTAAATTTCCGTTTTAAACCGCCAGGCAAATTCGAGATTAGTAACCAAATGCGCTTATCTTGGTGTACATTAAAATCTATCATTGTTAAATCATACTTCTTTATCATTGTCAATCCCATGTATTATTTTATTAAATAAATGTTAAATATCACTTTTCTTCGATATACATATAAAACATTTATTGAATATTTGAAAAGAAAGTAACGTATATTCTATGTGCGCGTTAACGCACATAAATTAATTTCATCAATCTCATCTATTTTGAGCTAGATTTCTTTGAGAAATATGTACTTTTATTAAATGACATTTTATTATTAAAAATTTTATTAACAACAAGCACTTTCATAACATATTTCTTTAAAAACAAAATATACGAATATATCTTCAGAATCTTGAAACCCTTTGTGCCACATGCATGACGAACGCGTCTTGTTTCAATTGAAATGACGTTTTAATTGTCACACTTTAAAGCATACCTAGCATAGAATATCAAATTTTACATCTCAATCTCTCCTATATAATAATCGAATAATCATTTAAAAACAAATTGTACTCACTTTTATACAACGTGTGATTTGTTCGATTGTTATAGATTTTTCGTAGTAACTGTTGTCTCTGCATTAATTACTCAATCATCTCTCTCTCTGTCTCTCTTTCTCTCCAATAATATTTTATCTATTTCAGATTAGCACAACGGGTTTCATCATTTAGCTAGCAATAGGTTCATACTAATGCAGTAATGTCATTTGTTTCTGTTGCCCCTCTAGTCCAAGCACCTAATTTTCCCGAACTCGAAGGCCTGGGTAGGTTCATTCAAGTATTAGCTTGCTCTTATCCTTGTGCCGCAAATTCCCAAATTCTTCAGTTGCCTCTTTCGTACGTTTGTCGAACGCAACATGTTTTTTTTGTCTTTTACTGATCTTATTTACTGTCGTGCATTAAACATGATTTGCGCAACTTACGGGCAACTATACACCGTACCACCTGTAATGGTTCTTTACATTTCATCACCATTTCTTGTTGCACATATATATATATATATATATCACGATATTCTATCTTCGCCGTTCTTTCCCTTTACACGATAATTACTTACTCTAACACCCTCTATTCACCTTTTTATGATAACGTGCTTGCCTCGTCCTTCAACTTATTCTATTCGTATTTTCAACTTATCTGTGTGTATTTTTGTGTGGATGTGATTTTTTTTTTTTTAGTAGTTCCTAGAAAGAACCTCACGGAAGTAATCTCACGTATATAAGTGTACGATATATATACGAGCTTCTTATCGCAACAAGATTTCTTTGTTACGACGAAATCATGAGTCACGTTGCCTGAATTCGCGGATTTTATATATCGGAAAGATAAAATCGATTGTGACAAATCTCTTATTATTGGAGTACTCCCCGAATCTACATTCTGATAAACGCTTTCTGCGTTATGTAGAATTAATCCCGAGACCTGCACGATCCTGCGAGGACCCGCCGTTGTACCTGAGGCTGCGAACGGGAAGACCCAAGGACAAAAAGATACCACGCTCGACGCCAATTATGAGCTACGGCAAAAAGAAGCTGCGTCCCGAATACTGGTTCAGCGTGCCACGCAACAGGTAATTATCCTTCACATCGATCTCTCACTTATCGAATTTCTCATTGCGACTTGATACATATAACGCCAATATTGAAATCTCCCCACCGTCAGACTATTTTAGTTTGCATTACGATTTATAAACTATTTGTCGCCTAAACTCGATAAACCTTGCTATCTCTGGCTGATGCCAAAAGCACTCGAAGCTATAATAATTCAACGAGAATTTGAATGATGCTTATTTCCTTATCGAAGACTCTCTTTTATGATAAGATTTATTACTCTACAGAGTAAAACTTTGTTACAAAAAAGTTTATTACAAACAAATTTGGTCGTCGAACGGTGGAATGCGGCTTTCGACATTAACATTAATTCGATTCGCCTTCTGCCTTTCGTTTCTGCGGATTATCGAGTTTGTGTAAACACGAAAACAGGAATTCTCGGAATTCGTGCATTCCTGAAATTTTATGCGTTAGGATATTGGCTTTTTTTTTTTTTTTTTTTTAACGAGTCAAGTTGTCGTCGAAAAAACGAGTCGCAGGCGCCACGTTGTCCGCGATAAGTCAATCGCTTGATTGTACGCGAATAGATATTCGTCGGTGACGTTTCCTCGGCTGGAGAAGGACGCGCTGGTAAATTTCCTTCGGGCGAGAGCGCCCGCTATTTTTGCACGTACGACCAGCCTTTTACGCGCGTCTTCTCGAAAGAATGGCAGCCAGAGGAACGCGTTACGGACCGGACACGTGCCCCGTCGCGAGACACGCAAAATAGATTTTCGCCGGATCTTCTATTTATAGGCTCGCCGATGGCTCGATCGACCACCAGTGTTCTTCTTCTTCTTGTTGTACGTGTTTCAAAAAAAAAAAAAAAAAAAAAAAAAAGGCATTTTAAGCTAATGAACACTTCGTATTTGCACGTGTGGAGTTGTGAACTTAACGTAGGAAATCTGAAGTAACGAGGATGTGTGCTACGATTTTTTCGAAAGGCAATTTAGATGTTGGTCAGATGTGTTACGTTGGATCTTATTTTCATTTTCGCTTCAATCTCGTATCATCGTATTTCACATCTCGTAATAATACAAAATTACGAATGCGTGTTCTAATTTTGAAAGAGAAAAAAAGAAAGAGAAAGAGAGAAAAACATGTCTCGCTCATTGAAGGTTGTTGTTTAATTAAGATAATGATTCTTAGAATTTCGAACACCTTTCGTCCACATACATCGTGATATCGTGCAAATCTCGTTGACAGACATTTTTTTGAGTGCCACTTGTTTACAAATATCACCGCTCATTTCCCAGTATCGCGATTATATCGACCAATATATATATATATATATATATATATATATATATATTAAGATCAGCTCGAGTGTTCGTCCAGATTAAGATCTATCAAGAGCGACCTCGTTTCGAATCAATCAATTTGAATTCTCGGTAATCGCTCTTATATCATCATCATCAGATAAATTATAAATTGCCAAAAATAATATTCTCATTAACGTTCGCAAGTGTTACAAAAATAAAATATCGATACGCACGCGATTTTAGCGAGTGATAGAATTGTTTTTTTTTCGTGTGTGCACTTAATATTAAAAAAAAAAATGTACACGCACGACGCGCGTAAAAGATTCTCACTTCTGATATCTTTTATTAATATTTTTTTTTTTTTTTTTATTAACTATCACCGAAGAGACGAGAGTTTATTTAATTTGAAGTTAGATAAGAGTTTATAAATAAAATTCTCGACGATGATGCGAGCTGAAGATAAAGTTACTGGAGTGGTCTGTATAAAAATGCGACATCGTGGATTAAGATTTGATATTTTTGCTACGACGCATGCGACATTTTTTTATTCGATGCGTTACACTCGCGATTTTCTGATAACGATATCTGACGAGGATTCGATTCCAAGTGTTTGACTAGAATTTAAATCTACCCATTTATCAAATATAAAAATTATGAAGAATTGCAATAATTTTTTTTGAGTAATACAGCTTTCTGAAATATTTAAGATCAAATTCAATTAAATTTGTTGTATCTCATGATCGCTGATTCTAAAGAAATAAAACTTGAAATATTTGAAATTCGAAAACATGAATTTAACACGCAATATTTGATAGGCAAAGTGTTATAAGAAATGTAAGATACATGATGTGGTGAACTTGTGGTCGAAAGTTAAATAAAAAAACCTGAAATATCATTAATATTTAATTCAATCTGAAAAATTGCTGAAATACATCTTCGATGGATTTATTCAACGAGTTTCCAAGTTTTATTTGTCTAATCATCAGTCATTTATAAAACACATCGAATTTGACTGAAAATTAAATTTGATCTGAAATACCTCAAGATTTATGATCGGGAAAATATTTTTGGAATTTTTCGTAATTTTTTAACGAAAGACACAAGTTTTATTTAAATCCCACCCGATCACTCGATCCAAGTCTTCGTGAATTGAATTGAAATTTGACCTTATATCGCACTATTTTAATAACTACAAAATAATTCTATCGACTCGAGAATGAATTATGCGAAAAGAGATAATTTCATATAATTTTTATTTTCGAAAATATGACGGAAACGTGTCGAGATAAATCTTGCGTTTACTCGTTTAGAAGAACTGAAAAGAGGAAAAATTGCGAAAAGCTTTGATCAGCGAGAAACTTCCCGAGTCGAAATTTTATTTCTGCTTTTGATCTTACTTTTAAAATGTTTACAAATTCTGCAGGATTGCGACAAGTTTATTTTATATTCTTCTCTTTTGCACCTGAAATAAGCAATAAGCAGTTTCCTACTTTGAAGTTCAAAAGAGGAGTTTCCGACTATCGTCAATAAAATTTTATGATTCTAAATAGAAGCTATAGAGGTGCGACTAGTAGAGATATATGATTTATTACAAAATTATACATCATTCCATTACGATCTTCCTTAAGAATTCTAGTAAATGTGATGTATTGCATCGCAATTTTTTATCGCGGATGTAATGAATATGTGCACGATTTTGTATCATAAACGCGAGGTTGAGTCGCATATTGTTTTTTTATCATAAATGCGATTTTAAATTACATATTTTTCATTTTTACATAAATAAATAAAGATAATATAAAATAATATAAATAAAGGACAATATCAAACGTGTTAAATATGTTAAAAATAAACTTATAATAATATATTCCACGTTTATATCGGAGTCAAATTAGTATATTTATGTAACATGCGAGGTGAAGATAATTTTTTGTTTTACTATTTCTATATAAATATTTGATGGCTGAATATTTTATTACGATTTGAATTATATTTGCGATTGTTAATCGTTATGCGAGTTTGCAATTAAAAAAAAACTAATTGCATATTGCATTGCGATTTAAGGAAAAATGGCATGGTATTATATGATATATTGTCAAATCGCACATCGTTATTGTTAAATAATATAAAAAAAAATTAATTGGAGTATTCAAAGTATCAAAACAGATGTAAAAAGTTTAATTGATAATGGAAAGAATTTTTTATTATAATTTATCACAAAATTCAGTAAATTTTACAATGTTTGGTGATAAGCTTAGGTCAATTTAATACAATTTGATATATCATCAGTAACAATAAGAATTTTTAAAATAATATAAAAGATTTTTATAAGCTACATAGTACAAATTAAGCGGAGTGTAAAATGTTTTAAAGCAAAATTTATAGAAACAATCGTATTAAACAAATTTTTTAAGAAGTTTATTTTTTAACTTTCACAAAGTTTACAAGGACATAATTATGAAAACATTTATACACAATGAAAAAATGCTTGATATATTCTCTTTTCTTTATACTATAAATCTTTGTGCTTCTGTCTTTGTGTATTTCAGAAGATCTTTGTTAGCTTCTTTTTCATTTATTTCATTTAATGCAACTAAACGAACGACGAAAGTAGTCAATGATCGACATTACCGACTGATTACAATACAATAAAATTATCACGCACGATAAAATTGTTATTAATTGTTATTAAATTGTTATTTAAGTTGAATTAAAAATATGCTCTGTTATATAAAATTTGAGATATTTTATTATCGTTTTACTTGATATTTATTCTATTTAAAATAATAAAGAATCATTAATTACTTAATATTTTATTATATATATTTTAAATATATATAGTAATTTTAATAGATATTTTAGTAAAATTTGAAAAAAAATTTAATAATCTTATAATATAAACTGTAATCCATTAATCATTCAAGTTAGTAATTAGTATATATATCCGTGTACATCGTATACGTATTCGTGTAACGTCATCAATGTAATTTGCGAGTTTTTATGAAGACAATCCATCTCCTTGCACAAGAATGATTAAGTCAAAAGCATTAATATCGAAATGTTAAATGTTTTTTTTTGTTTTTTTTTCTTTTTTATTAGAATTAGAAAATATATGCATACAATAGGGCAAATTTATTTTAAAATTTCATTCAAGAATTCTTTAATTTTCTATGTGGAATTTTAAACGAAAGTTCCTGAAAAAATTCAAGGAATTTGTTTATAACATTTTAATAGATACACAGAGTAGATAAGTCAGACCAAATTATATGAAATTTTTTGAAATCGTATCCATAACTACCATGATTTTTTTTAAGGGTACATTTTAAGAGAAAACGCAGAAGAATTTTGATTCGGTATATCGGCGCGATGTACGGCGAGAAATTTTCCGTGAAACGCGTACAAAACAAAAGTGCAGGTGTACCGAGCGAATCGGCGGCACGTGACGCGTCCGCCTCTCTTGACGTTCGCGCGACGTATCTGATAGCCGTCCCTGCGTTTTCCGGTGGTTCTTACCGGCCTGGTAAAGCGTAAAGTGTTCGCGTATTGCGTAGTTTCGCGCGTATCCCGGGAGTTCGCCGCCGCGTCGCGCGACCGAAAGCGCGAGCCGCGGACGCGATTGTCAGCGCGCGAACAAGACGTGGATATCGCGACGTGTGCCGATTGTTGCCGGGAGGTTAGAAAATCGGAGACCCGAATCGATCGCGAACACCGAGATACGCCGAGCGACACGTCTCGCGAGCACGAACGATCGGTGTCGCGCGCGCGCGCGCGCCGTTAGGCCGTGACTCGGAGCTGGCTGACGCGTGACGTGTTGGCTTGGAGCCACAACTCCCCTCGCCTTCCCCCCTCTCGTCCTCGGCGCGACTATGAATCGGGCGATAGACACGATCGGCGGTGTACTGAATTTTATTTACGACCGCCACGTGAGAGGGACGATGACGAACGTGATGCCCTTCCTGCATCGCAGGTAAGGCTAAGGTTTCATCTATCGTGCGAGGAATTTTTTCGCACGTGTCGCTTGAAAGAAACTGCATATCGCATCGCGACTCAAGAGAGGAAAAACAGGATGTTCACTTAAACTCGCAAAAAGATTCTTTCTCTGCGAATTTTCCGATTTTCAAGTCAATTTGTTTTTTTTGTTTTTTTTTTCAATTCTTTTAGAAATTTAAAAAATTTACGTCGAAGTGAATTTTTAAATATGTATAAATAAATATGTATTTATTGTGGAGAGTCCTTAATATTTATGCACAAGGAATTTCTTTGCACACGTCGATTAAAACAACTCAGTGGAATTTCATTTTGCATTATGATTTAAGAGAGGAAAAACAGGATGTCTACTTAAACTCGCAAAAAAAGTTCTCTGCGAATTTCCCGATTTTCAAATAAATTTGTCAACAATTTTACGTCAAAGTGAATTTTTAAATATGTATAAATAAATATGTATTTATTGTGGAGAGTCCTTGATATTTATGCACAAGGAATTTCTTTGCACAAGTCGATTAAGAAAGAAATTCCAGTGGAACTTCACTTGCGATTCAAGAGGAGAAAAACAAGATGTCTACTCAAATTCGAAAAAAAATTCCCTGATAATTCCCTGATTTTTCAAGACAATTTATTAAACATTCTAGAAATGAAAATATTTTTAAATGTATCTTACAAATGAATATATATTTGTTGTACAAAGTACAAAGTACAAAGTTCTTAATATTTTTCATTCGTAAAAGTTTATAAATTGTAAAATAAAATTAAGAATCAAACGACTTTCAATAATTAAATTTGAAAGATTTTAAAAGAAACATAAGAATTCTAAAATAAATATTTTATATTACATAAAATTTGAAAACTTTATTTTTAAAAATTACAAACAAAAAATTACGTAGTACATAACGGGTATAAACAACTTTTATAAAAATTACTGAAATAAATGTTCTTTGTTAAACAAAATTGCATGCAACACGAAATCGTTATCCTCAATACTGAATATTAGATTAATCGTAAAATCAATATGCCTCGATAATTAGAGTCCACTTCATAAATTCATTTGATAAACTCCCAATTAATGTAAAAAACAAAATATTAAATATTAAAAGAAGCAACTTCAAAAAATTCTTTAATTTTCAATGAAATTTCTCGAAAATTCCCTGATTTTTCAAGGCGTAGACAAATTCCCCAGATTTTACAGGTAGTAAAAAAAAAAAACCCAGCTCGAAAAATAATGTGTTATCGTAATAAATCGGTTGGTTAAAATAGCGAAGTGTACAGCTCTCCAGAAGTTCTCTATCTTATAATTCATCAGCACGTGGAAAAAATAATGTCGTGTCGTTCGACGAATGAAATATTAGCTTAAAACGGCACATGATTGCAATTTGTTCGCGTCGCGCATACAAGGACACGCATTGCGAAACGTCGCGCAGAGCCTGCCGGTAGCCTGGCTCGACAACGAGCTGGACAATGCATATAATTGATGTTTCCTATTCTCCCTATTTTTTTTTCATTCTCTTCTCTCTTTGCAGAGTGGACGATCTGTACAGGTTCATCCACGCGTGGGTGCCGAGCCTCTACGGCGAGCTGGATGAGAACTACTGGCGGGAACGCGGCTACATCCTGTCCGACACCGACACCGACCTGTCGCCGGAACTGTCGCCCCACGAGAGCGGCGAGGGCGCGGATTCCACGGAGGAGAGCAAGACCCGCGATGGCCAAGGCGACGACATCAGCGAGTTGACGAGGGAATCCTGGGAGGTGAGTCGGACCGCGACCTGTCGATGCGCGACACGGGGGGGGTGGCGTATCGGTGGATATTGGGAATTAACAGTAGCGAGATACCACCCCCCCCCCCCGTTGCTCTTTTCCAGCATCCAAGTCGAGACTTTGTCAGACAAAGTCACTGCCGACTGCTTAAACAGTCTTGAAAGTTTTGTCCTTGATAAGTGGATCAAACCTAATTACTTTGACTTTAAATTTTATACATAGTTCGCAAGTCTGTCGCTTGTTGTCTGCAATCTTGAATCTCCATTTTAATAGAAATTCGAGTCTCGCTCGTTAACGACGGGAACGGTTTTAAGGGGAGGAAATATTTGAGGAAGATGTTTGAATATTTGATTTGACGAGCTAAAGCCCTTGCAGAGAAATTGATTTTACGATTCAATGCGAGATTGCTGATTTCAAGTACAAATTCGAGTACAAGTACGTACATTCGATTTTAAATGGAGAAAAGGATTATCTCTGTTGTATCTCGAACCTTACATTGACCCCCTCTTTTTCCGTAACTTTTGCAAACATTCCTATTTATTTTCGCTGATTAACCCGATCCTCGTGTCGACCGGCTATCAATTAGTGCAAAGATACGTTAAACGTTTCGCGGAATCGCGTTATCGATGGTAACACCAAAGTCCACTCTAATTGACGGTGGTTGTCATCGATTTTTTTTTTTTCTTTCGACGCGAGGATCGCGCGAGGTTTTATTCACAAAATGATGTTCGCGATCCTACGAGGATATATTTGCTAAACGCGGCCGATTCTATTGTGGCCGACAGCTGATCAAGGCCCCCTACGTAAAGCTGTACAGCATCCTGAAGACCTCGAGCACGTCGGCCGATTCCGAGCAGATCCAGGATTCGGAGGTATTCGATTACTCCGCCCTCCTCCCCGGTGATCGATGATATCTATCATTAGGCACCCTATTTGCTCGATGTTGAACAATGCACCTTTTAGCTAACACCGCCGCACCCTAGACCCTTGTCTTAGATCTCGGGTGCACCTTCCTCCCTCTCCCCCCCCCTCCCCCTCTCGGCGTCTGTCACGCGATGTGTTGCGGCCGTGCCTATCGTTTTGGTGTCTTTTTTTTTCTTTCTTTCTGTTTTAACCCGTCTTCCAGTCCGCTTCATCCGCTTCGATGGTTCGTACACACTCGATTATCGTGTTGTTTCGCGATACTATGAAATGAAGTATGTAATTTTTTTTTTTTTTTTTTTTTTTTTTTTTTTTTTTTATTAGAGATACTTGCGCGGTCTCACATCCTCCGTTGTCTCATTTACATTCCCGCGATAATTATTCACGGGCATTAATGCACAGACCAGCAATATGATGTACGGGGGGAGGGGGGAACTTTATTTAGCAGCGAATTTATTTAACAATGACTCATGACTGCTGTTTTGGATTTTATTCAGAGCTAGGTTTTTACCTTCCGGTTCTTATCTCGATTCACACATCGCTGCCGAAAACAGACTGCATGCACACCTGCGCTCCCTCACCTCGTCGTAGAATAGAATTCTCAACTAGAATTTAGATGTATTTGCAGCATGCACTCGTTTGATACTCTCCAACTCGCGCATGCACGATGTTTTTTATCGTATCGTATTATTATTATTATTATTATTATTATTATTATTATTATTATTATTATTATTATTATTATTATTATTATTATTATTATTATTATTATTATTATTACATATTATTATTACCGTCTTTCTCTTTCTCTCTCTCTATATATATATACCGCATATCTATGTATATTTCTATCACGAAACGTCCCAAGTACAGTTTTTCCGTTTATGATTCCTCAACGCATTTTTTATTACGTCGCGCGAGATTAAATACAAACTTTTTCCTATTTTTAATTGACTTCTCACGGTGCGGCTTCATGCAAATCGATGCTGCGTCAAAGGCGATAAAGATTATCGATTCCAAGGCGAAATGGTAATTCCGTGACAGACATAACGCTATGTCGCGAGAATAAACTCGAAGTGGAGGAACGTAATAAGTAGTTGGTATTAAAAGGTATAAAAGGTATAAAAGACCGGAAAGCTATTTCTCTTTGAATATTTACATTGTATCTCAAAGAAGATATCTGAATGTCTCATTAGAGAGAGAGAGAGAGAACATTTAATTCATATTTCCTATTATGAAACGGCGGTGGATAATCGTTGCAAACCTGCAATTCACGGAAGAACGAGTTTGGATACTTATGTGCGTAATAAATACTGCGTATACCTTTACATGATGTAAGCGTACAATAATGTAGACCAACTTGTGTCAAGAGTCATACTCTATGAACTGCTTGGCGCTTGCATTAATGGCGATGCATTATTGATGAGGATTGACACAGTCGGTGTAAATTGACACAGATGTAACAGATAACATTTTCTCGGGAGAATATTTTCCGTCTCGGTTGTTTGTAACACGTAGACGCACTTTTTTTTTTTTTCTTGTAAGCGCCTATGAGGCTAAATTGAAAATGTTTTGTTCCTCTGTTTTTATCTCTAAGCATTATCTTATTTCGTAAAAAAAAAAAAAAAAAAAATGTGATGTATTGATAGGGTAATAAACTTTTTGAGTTTTATCGGGTGAAATAAAGTTAATAATAATGATTTTATCGGGATAAAAACAATTTGGCGATCGAAAGAAGACACGATATATCGCAAGATCAGATCATCCTTATCCAGATAATAAAAATTGATTTATCAAGATGCGACATAAGGATATATAAAAGCTAAAAATACAAATTGTGTCAAAACATGCAGTATATAAAAATAATACTTAAATTCAATAGAAAATAAAAACTTGTTAGAAATAGATTATTCAATATAAGACGTTGAAAATTGTTATGTTGAAAATTGTTACAAAGCTCATTTTTTAAGTGTTATTTATGTAAGAATAATTCAAATTTTTTGATAATCAATGAAGAATTGTTTTAATCAAGAAAGATCTCATTATTAACGTAGTAAAAGCACTCTATAATTCATTCGCAGCTAGAGAATTTTTCTGTCCTCGAATACTTGGCGATCTAATCGTCCAAAAATAAATAACAGGATGTCAAGCTTCGTGCATGCTTTAATTTATTTTTAGATGCTCGCTCAGTGTTTATCTTGAAGCCGCTCAAAAATATTCGTTTCACTACAAAATATACCATGCAAAACTTTTCACAAAAGCGTATTGAAAATTATTAATTTTAACAATACAATGGCGGCAAATGCTTGTAAGATAAAACATTAAAATTGAAAAGTTATAAATTAAAGATGAAAAATTATTTTTTACTTACTAGATTACTGATTAAACAATTTTTTACTGATATTAATATATAAAATGAAAGCGAATAAAATTTAACAGTTAAGTTAAATACATTTCAATTGTAAATAATTGTTGAAGATTGGATAAAAGTCTCTTTTTAAAATTACAAATCTTCCTTCACGTACAGAAAATTAAAATTTTTAAAAAAATTAAAAGTTATGAAATACAATATTTTTCACATATTTTTCAAATATTTTTCAAATATAACGTTACACTCTTCCATTTTTATAAAGTTCAGAAGATAATTAGAATCTAATAAGCACAATTTCTACAATTCCTTCTGCTGAATGAATTTTGCTCAATATGTTAACGTCAATTTAGACTTGGGGGAAAAGACGGTCGTCATTTTACGAGAGCATTTACGGGAAAGGAATGAATAGGGAAGATTTTTAGGACAGCTGTGGGTAGCACGTGCTGCGCAGCTGAGGATGCGCAGTCGTGAGGGAAGCGTCTGCTAAAGTATATGCGCCGCTCGTTTTCTTCTCCCCCCTTCTCGCTCGTCATCACTTTGTATGAATGTATTAGATTTATTCCGAAAGCTCCAGTATCGCTTCAGTCCTTGCCAAGTGAAGCTCGGTTGTCAAGTGACTCGCCGGAATAAATAAGGAGGAATTAGATAGTAGACTGGCGTGCGTTAACACGAAGTAACTTTCGGCTGCTTCGATTAATCTAGCTAACTCTCAGTCAGAGAATGTCAAAGGTCGTATTGTCGATATAAACAAATTCTCGAATCATTTGTGACGATTTCTCTCTCTCTCTCGAGAGAGAGAAAGAGACATTCGCGTTAGAAAAGAAGTGAAAACTAGAAGTTACATTTGTTTTGTGACTCGCTTTGCGTCTTTGGGGGGAAAAAAAAAAAAAAAAACTTTGTGCCGATTGAAGAAACATTCGTTCGAGTGTGAAATACAATGTAAACGACTTTCGCACGATTTTCCATTTTTTGCGAACGAGAGAAAGAAGGTGACCCCGAGGAAGAAGGTGCCGGTCGCGATTTTTTAGTGTCTATTGAAGGTAACGCGAACGCCCGAAGATGCCGAGGTCAAAGATGCCGAATCCGATCTCCAAGATCACAAAATTCTTGAAACAGAAAACGAAGGTAAAAGGTCAAAAATTGAGACGAGCATATTTCGCGTCTTTTAACCGCTTCTAAACCGCTTTCTTCTCTCACACGGAGCAAATGTGTACAATTGTCAGAGATGTAGTTCAGAGTTACATAATGTCTTATTTCATCTCTCCAACAAAGGCTGACCATATCGAAACATCTTAATACTTGAATCCTTATATTAGGCACTATAAAATCTCATAAAAATTAAGATTTTTCACATAGAAGACTTCCAAATCGTAACATGCTTCTTTAGATAGAAAAAAAACTCTATATGCACAATTATTTTGTTCATAAATAGTAATAAATAGTAATGAAAAATTGTTACGTAACGTTTGCCGCAATTATTATATTATATATTTATAATATAGCCTTATATTTATAATATAGCCGTATTTTTATATACATTTTTTTTTAGCTGCCGTATTATTGCCGCCATTGATAATAATTTTACCTGTCGTATGCATTTAACAATCGATCGCGTTAATTTATTCACGAATTTCTTTCACTTAAAGTGTACTAAAAAGTAAAGAAATTATTTACGTATGGTATTGTTTAGTCCATGTAATGTTTACGGCGGAAACGTAACGATATACGTAAGAGGTATGCATTCGCTTGCTGATCCGTTTCGCATAATTTGCACGCTAATGAATCGAGAAGAGCGGCTTTACATGAGGTATTTAACACAACCTGTTCGGGTTGGTCGAGTCTAAGCTCACCTTTCACCGAACTAAGAAAGAGAGACCGTCACCGCAAAATGCGCCGTTCAGAATCAACCTCTATGTCGACTTATGGAAGTATCATTCCAAAGATAATGCGTACTGTCGGTTATCGCATTTATAGCAGTTTCTCTAAAGCGGTAGATAGAAGTTGAGGTATAAAGAAGGTGAAAACTTCTTGAAAGTAAAAAAAAAAAAAAAAAAAAAGATTTTATATTTCGCTTGTCTTAAAATACGTTCAAAATTTATTCGTTTGAATCAACCCGATGAATAAAAGTTATGATTTTATGATAGAAATTTATAGTAAAATTCTCTCTACAAAAATATTGGATATATGCAGCGAGATAAGTTTATTAGTAATCGGGATTAAATATAGAAAGTAATGCGATCGTCAAAATTAGCATTACTGAAGGATGCAAGAGAAGTAATAGAAAAAATTAACGGGATAATGCGGTGAAAAATAATGATTCGGTATCAGATTACATTTTCTTGAATGTAAACTTTCCCCATGAATAATGATGCAAATTGAAACAATTTGAACAATTTAATAATAAGAATGCATTTATTTTACTTTCGAAAAAAAATTAATCAAATATTTCTAGTTTGCCTACAATAAATTCAAATCTTTTGGTACATATTAATATAATCGTAAATAACATCGTTGCGCTTTTGTTATAAAAAAATCAACATTTGTGAAAAAGACTTATTCTGAAACATTAGTCTTGCCACAATGATTAATAGAATAATATGGTAATTAAAACAAATTTTAATAGAAATGTTTATAAGAATCTTCTTAAGATTCTAAGTTTCTAAGAAAGAAAGTTTTTTTCTTTAGCTTGTTTTGTTTCAATAAAAACATCGGAAGATATCAGCTAATGATAATTATGGTAATTTTACTTTGAAGTTTTAAACTTTAGCAAAAATATGTAGAATATAAAAAATTATAATTATAATAATTATAATTATAATAAGAAAAGTCATTCTTAATTAGAGAATTTTATGAGAATTTCTATTAATTAGACTTTCTATTAATTAGAATTTCAAATTTGTACACAATATATTCGATGCATAAGCATGATAAATACACAACTTTCATTCGGGACAACATGACGTCATTCTTTTAATCATTCATTAATCATCGTTACAAAAATTATTTTTGTCGAGCGGAAATTATCTTCACCTTCTTTTCCAACGAAGTTTTTGGAAGACATGACTACTAATCTGTGTTATTTACATAGATAAAGCATTATATTATGATATACTTCTAATTTCCATGTTATACATATGTATCGTGGGCTTCATTGCATTGGATTTGTCTTTTCAAATTTTTACTAGAACTATACTTCTTTCGTATTAGTTTTTAATATGATTTTATTACGTGTTTATATGAAGATGGCATTTTACATCTTTTGTAGTGTTGTGTAGAATATTGGAAAGTTAAATTAATATTTAATTAGTATTTAAAGATGTAATATTTTTATACTAAATTATTTAATATATTATATAATATTTTATATAATTAATATTTAATATTTTTAATATTTTTAAAAATTTAATTTAATGAATTAGCGTTTGATACTTTTATTTATCTTGATAATGCGCGATGATTATCCTCGTTTATTTAAGAAATGTGATCGATGCTGCTACATTACATAAATAAATAAGTTTGCAAGCATTTTGCATTTATAGCCGAATAAATTTTTAAGAAATTAAATCGATCATCCTTTTGTTTGAAAAATTTATATTATTTTATTGATACGTGCGCAGTAAAAAAAAAAAAATAACGTGTGGGGTTAGTTTGACAGATATAAATTTGCGAAAAGATTATTTTAGGATTCCGATACAATCTCGCATTTCGCTTAGAGAAATAAAATGATATAATCTGTATAAATAGTCTCATAATAGCTATATAGTATTCTGTTTAGGAATGTCGCGATATAAAAAAAAAAAAAAAAAAAAACAGCATGTTAAGTATGAAATGACATTCGTGCGATGACATTCCATTCGAACTGTAGACTCATTAACTTTCATTATTTATTTCCCAGCCCCGTTAGCTCGGAATTATAAAGGAAAACAGCGGACATTTTCGCGTGACAGTCAATAACGATCGCAGTCACCCTTCGCGATCTTTTGGTAGCCGTTTCCCGATCTCCTTGAATCTTAACATTCGTGACTGGCTTTTATTTCCTTTTACGAACTTTCCACGCGCAGGATGAGTCAAGCTTCTCATAGATGATTATTTCAGAATATCCATCACGTATCTCATAATTATCTCAGGATCAAGAGATATATCGGTTACCTCGGCGGTTAAATAATTTTCGTAACACTAGAGTATCTACTCTCTTGCTTCTTCGTCTCGTACGGGAAAAAAAAAAAAAAAAAAAAAAAATTCTGTAACTCTCAATTCAAGTGAATTTAATTTATAGGCTTAGATGAAATTGTTATCGCCTTGCCTAATTAAGCGACGATTTAACGGACGATTTAATTAACGTGTAGCACGCGCTGTATCCAAATAGAGAGATACCCAGTGGTATTTCCGACGATATTTTTTTAGACCGATATACGTAACGTGGTTCCTTACGTAATGTGCCGTGGTCGAAATTATTAAAGCGACATCGTCACTTTTTTGCGAAATTACATAATTTTTAGCTCAGCTACTTACGACACAAACGTCCGCCGTGCTCACGCATTATATCCCGCAATAACACTCCTCGCGCAGCACAAACTGCCAGGAAATTTCGATTAGCGGATCACGTTGTAGTGCGGTGTACGCAATTGAAGGCAATTTATGGCTCCGGCTCCGAGCAGAGCTCGCCTTATTATTCTCCCGTAACGGGTGATCTATATTATCAGTCAGTTCGGTCGCTTCTTCGGTCTCGCTGATTCTAATTAAAAGTACAATCAAGAAGCAAGTACGGATCGGATCCTCTGCGGCATGCGATTTCCGATAGGGATTGCATAACGGACACCGATCCGATGCGTATGTTATGGATAACATTTGCATTTTTATTGTATACACGTCCTTAGTGTTTCTTCGCAGAAAAGAAACGTCTCGTCTTCGCCAAACAGATAGCGCGCACGCCGCTTAAACACCCGGTGTATAAAACTCGTCGGGACTGAAATCTTCATCATTCTTCGCGCGAATTAGCGGCATTTAATGTTTTTCCCGTCGTTGATTAATGATGGCTTGTCTCGCCTGGTACAAGACGATCCGTGCATAAGATTAGCATACATAAACGCGGCCGGACACGATCACGTTCGTCAGAATAATATCAGAATAATCGGCATGAATACATAGTTACCTATCGGGTATCTATTTTAATCCAGCGATGATTTATCCTCAGCTTCGGTACAACAATCGTACTCACTCGATTTTAATTCGCAAAAAGTCTTCATCCGCGAGATAAAGGCAACCGCGAGCGAGATAAGCGAGATTGCGCTGCCGATTGCCGTATCTACGATCTCTCATCTGTCAAAGCAAGTACATTTTCTTTCGGAATCGTTAATTCAATCTGAATCATGTCTCGGAAACGATAAGGCACATTTACTCGAATCCATTGAAACTTGTTGGCAATCCACTTTCTTTAATCGCTGGAAGAAGGCGATTATCTCCTGTGTTATCTTCTGTGTGCGCTCTGGAAAAATTTTCTTTATTTTAAACTCCATCCAGCGTAATGATGATTAATTAGATGTCTCTTTATCGTCTCGTCCTATTATTTCACTCTCATTTATTTACCTTTTGACTTTGCTTCTTTTCACACCGTCGGATTATTAAATCATTTTTCACAATATATTAAACGAATTTGCGAATTTCAACACAATATTTAATATTTAATATTGCAATATATTGACAACGATATATATATATATCATGTATTTCCTTAAGAGGACCTTCCTAAGTTATCTCGTCCTTGCGAGAAAGAGTACTTATTTTTAAATCTCGCGAGATAAATATACGGAAATCCATCCGAAATATCTCATAATGCCATACGGAAGTTGGTTGTTACGATCATCATTAAGGCCGGCATCATTAAAAACATTTTTGGCAGATCGAATGACACCGATGTCGTGTCTCTCTCTCTTTCTCTCCGCGTGCTTTCTTAACACGGCCCGTCACTATCAGAGATCCCGTCGCATCAGGACGGCTAGGAGATCGAAGGACGATCGCCCACGAGAATAATGCACTCGAGGCCAACGCGAGCATTTGGCAGAAATTTATGTATACTCGACGCGTTAAGTAGGAAGAAGGAAAACCGGAGACAGACCCCGATAAAGGATTTTTTCTCTCTCTTTTTTTTTTTTTTTCTCCGAGAAATTTCTCGTGGTAGTGGTCTCTGAAAGAAATCGGATCGTGTGCCTCCGACGTCGGTCAGTTTCAATCGATTCGTCCTGCAGGTCGCACGAATCTCGCAACTGCTGCGTAGAGTGAAACTTGTGCGCAAATTTTATACAATTGATACAATCGGGATAGTAAAAGTCCAGTTCAATGAAGTTTCGACATTGTGTCGACTTGGAATCTCGTGAATGCCGAAGAACTGTCTTAATTGCGTGCTGCGCAATTAGAATTGTAAACGGGGGGGGGGAACGTGATTTGTGAAACCAATGCAATTTGAAATTATTAGTCGAAAATGGAAAATATTTAAATCGATAATATAAGAATTTAAGGTTTACCGAATACTACGATAACGCACGTCTTTGTTAATTGTGCATCGATAATGACAGTCGACCCGTGTCCCATTCTAAATTATGTCTTTCAGCATTCATCGAGAATGCTTACGGTAAGCTTTATTAATAACTTATACAATTCTCAATAATTGTAATCTTTAATAATTTGTTATATGTAAGATATATCAATATGCTTTATGGTATGGTATGGTATAGTATGGTATGCTTTATGATATAATATTGGAACATAGATGGATATCTCATAATATATTAAAAAATACACACACACACACACACACACACACACACACACACACATATATATATATATATATTATGAAATATTGCACATTATTTATTCATATTTTTGAGTATAAATTATTCAATATTTACGTCTTCCTTAAATCAATTCGTAGTTAACAAAAATCTTTATATTTATTATTATGATTTTGTAAAAACAAAAATAATAACGATCATATAGATTATTTGTAGTGCAGGATGTTTGTTGCAGCGGAAATAATTACATTGTCGCAATTTTTTATCGCAATTATCGTACACAACGGTGTTCTGTTAATCGAATTAAATCCACTTTTGACCAAATCAGTCCATCTGACCCTAAAGAGATTGAGGTCTTGTGGCCTTTAAGAAACGTTTGGATGTGCTTGTCAGATTGTTTCTTTCTAGCTAAAAGCGGTTACTGTGAGCAATTATTCTCACGAGTTTGCAAATTTAGTTAGACGTCACTCTTCACACTTCCTTAACAAGTAAATCGCAGCAAAACGCAGTTTGTTTATCGCGAAAAGAATATGTGTATTTAAAAAAAAAAAAAAAAAAAAGAAGACATTTCAAGAATGAGAAAAAAATTCTCGCTTATCGTTCTATGTTCACCCACTACGCAGCGATAAATTAGAAATAAACTACAAATCCGTTCCTGTGTTAATTTGGTGTGGTATCTTCGCGACAAAGATTCGTTTAATTCTTCGAGTCGCGAAAAGGTTAATTTATATTTTTTTTTTTTTTTGTCATTGCTAGTTCAATCGAGATTGACTAACGTCTGACTAATGGGCTTTTCACGGTCGTTAACCTGTCAGAGGAATGAAACGTATTCTTCCGTGTTCTATTTTGATACTTGCACGTATTACCCGTAAAGAAGCGTTAAGGATGGTTCTTTTGTAGCTTATTTTTTTTTTTCCATACGAGCACGCCTGAAAGTCTCGCCTTCTGTGATACATCACAGTGAAGTGTGATGTATCCATTGTGAAATCCGTTTTTTATCGCTGTAGACGTTAATAGAAAAAAACAAGAAGCAGGGATAAAAAGGTTCTTTATTGAATTTTTATTAATAACAACTATGAAATATGCCGGTGAAATATGAAACTTCTTAAAAGTAAAAAAACAGTGTTTTTTAGAAAAAAAAATTAATTAATTCGTGCAAGTGACTTATGATTAGATTTCGTCAAAAAAAAATCACTCCGTTGACGAATTACATATGAATAATAAATAACGAATTCTTATAGCAAATTTGCACATTCATGAATCCCATGGTAGGATAAATTGCAAATTCCGAATCGCGAATAGCAATGAATGACGCATAATTTGGTGCTAGACTTCAGACTTGCAAAACAAAAAAAAAGGTTGATTTTCGACTCGTTTAAAAATTTGTTGAAAAATAATGTAGCTTTGATACGGTTTGTATACATGTTTTTCGTAAAATTCCTTCAATCTGCTTTTCTTATCTCACGATGACCTCCAAGATCGCGAAGATCGATCAATGGTGCCTCTCAGATTTCAGATCACGCATGTGTGGTTACTGTCTCAATATTATTGTCACTGTATCGTTCGACGTAATAATCGCATCCGAGTTGTTACAAAACAAATATTAAAATTATAAGATAGGCATGAGACGAGGACACGCGATACACTCGTTTCTTGTAGAACGCATGTAGTAGCATAAATTATAGGCGAAACTGTTTATTTTTTAATCGGGAAGGCCATTCTGATTTTTTTTCATATACAAAATACAATAAAATTTTGCCGGATATTGATTAGAATTACTTGGATTTTTATTTTATATTAAATCTTGATTACAAATTAATTACAATATTGAAAATATTGACAAAAATGTTAATGTAAAGATCTCGAAAAAAACGAAAATTCTAGAAGAATTATTTGTTCCTAAGGTGTAACATCTGAATATGAATTATGAAAATAATTATAATAATAATATATCAGCAAAATTCAAAGGATAATAAAATAAGCAAAGAGTAAACGGTTAATATAAAACGCATGGTACTTTTTATATGAACGATAGGACAAAATTGTTTATAACGAGCGTTACAACTCACCATACTGTTTTCCCGTAATAATTAGAAAACTGATAATTGCATTGGTTAACGAGCTGTTTGTGCGCGGAACATCTGGAACAGAGAGTCGCTAAATTGAAATTAACGCGATGCGTCCAGTGAAGTAGTAGTCGATAATGATAATCGGCTTTGAAAAAAAAACTTGACAAGTAAAGAACGATTGACCGGCAATGACGACACTTTTATATCCGTTTGTGCGAGAGAATGTCAAAAGTACGATATGCTCGCGTGGTCTTGCATATTGCGATAGTACAATCTTTACATAAATAAATATCTGGCTTCTCTTTCCGCAAAACGTGGAAAAGTAACATAACTCGGGATATAGCATTTTGAATTTTTCTTTTTTTCCCTTTTGCAAACCGAAAAGAATCTGGATTATATCCGGATCATCATTTTAACTTTTCAAGTTTTTCCAGAAATTTTAGAGACAAGTTTAACGATGATAATAATAATAATTTATGAGTAGATGATATCGAAATTAATTTGTTGCTGAGATTGCCTAATATTATTAATCTAATATATGCCAATTTGCATATGATATTTGTTATTAACATCGATATATTAATATCAAATATAATAAATCAATATAATGATATTAATATACTTGTATATACTAAATAACCATAATAGTAATAGAAGTTTAGTGAAGAAAAAAAAATGTTAATTCTGGCTTTGTTTAACCTTGCTAATTTCCGTGTAATATTCTCTTGTTGATCTTTCTTCTCATCGAATGTACTTAACTCTTTTAAATGTTAGAATAACATCATTCGATCAAGTCGTGACAGATACCAGTTCATAATAAACATTCGCGTCGAGAGGTAAAATTCTTCCAATCGCAGGATCAAAGGTTATCAGAATTTTTTGCGTTTTTCTTTTTTACACAAAAAATACAGGTTCACCTGATAATGACCGATAATGTGAAAAACAGTAAACAGTCGGCGTCCTTCTTAAATGGAATTTTTTTCAAAGACATTTTTATAAATGACTTATAACAAAAAATGCATGGTGAGAGACAATCGATGTGTAAAAATGTCATTCAAGTTGTCATCATATCGCTCTGAAGTATAAAATATATCGAACAAATGGCGGCTATTTTATTTATATATTTTAATGATAACCCACGATCTCACTTCGCCGTGTTTTGACGTCATTCGAATATTCTTCTTTGAAAATTCAATATTCAGCTGAGATCTGTGTAGTGTAATAATAATGAAACTTTCCTGCGAATTCATTTTCAAGTTTATAAAATAGAAGGATACGCAGTTTTATTAACGGGAAGGGGGAGGGGGGAAGTGAAAGTTATGAAGTTTCCGTTTAATTCTGAAAATTACGTAATATCGATTGAGGAAAGCAAATGAACTTTCTTCATAAACAAAACATATCTATAAACAGATTTTCAAACGTAAAAAAAAAAAAATCTAAGGACACATATACCCGGACTCCCACCCATTCAACATTCATCGCAGTGTAAGGCATGATATAATCGTCAATGTTTTTCTTTCTCTCACTCGCGTGTTTCCGATATGTATTAAGCAATACCTGTAACAGCTGTAACACATTTTGTCGTGTCACATGTAGCGTACACAATCGAGCGGTAAGAATTGTCAAATCGTGCCGGTTTTCGTGAGAATACGATACGTGTTATAGAGCTGCTACGAGGCGTGTCGTGTCCGGGCGGGAGTGCGTGAAAATTGTTATCGCTCTCTCAGGTGTGCGAATATGTCGTGCCGAATCGATCGACGGACCTCTCCGATAATTCAGTGTACGATAAACGCAGCGCGTTGCATGTATTTGACGATGCGTGACATTAACCAGCCATAAAACCAGCGTTTCTATCCTACGAGACATATCTCTTCTGAATTCGTGCTCGTGAATTAGCAATATATATATATATATATATATATATATATATACAATTTATTTGTTCGAGATATATATATATATATATATATATATATATATATATATCTCGAACAAATAAATTGTAATTTTCTACTGCGTTCCTGGAGATTAGTTCCTGCTCGACTAATCGCCCTGTTATTAATTCTATATTGCTTTTACATTGTTCTTAATTTTCTTTTGTCTGGTGGAAAATTTTATTTTAGAGCGAAGAGAAAAAAATACATAATGTTGCGTAAAATATTGGCGTAATTATGCTGCGTAATGTAAAATCAAATAGAACCCGGGATAACAATGGGACTGTAACGAGCTCGTATAAAAACATCAAAACATACCTATCTAGATTTTAAGTTTTTAATTAAAAATATTTTTACATTTTTCATACTTTTTATTCGCAGTCCTATGATTCCACGGTTACCCTTGTTTAAAATTCATTAATATTATTAATTATTTATTTAATAATAATAATAATAATAATAATAATTTTTTTTATTTTAATCTTTTTAATTCAAGAGACAACTGCGTGGTCTCGTTTATTCCTAAATCTCAATTATCTCTTCTTAAATCTATATAATTAATTTCTGCCTACTTGACAATCTCTCTCTCTCTCCGCTCCTATCATTTATGCGCCGACTTTCGGGCTCAATCGCGGTACAATCGATGCGGCGTACAATCGCTCGCCCGATACGATTTTATTCCAAGGCTGCTCGTTTATGCTGCCAGCTTCCGCGGTTCCAGGTTTTACCCGTCGGTTTTGTTACCGTCTGTACGGACGTGCACCGCGTGGCATTTGCATTTTCTCGCGTGCGTATTGCATTATCAAGCGAAGCGACTCCGTGTGATGGCGGGATAAAAGTAATTTAATATCGGCACACATTTCACGGAGGAGGCGGCCTCCTACGTTAATATATTATCCGACAATTGACTCGAATAAACGCAGCACCCACTACGACTTACGTACGAGAGCGTAGTAGTTAACAGAGTACAACACGACACTTGAATGTGGTAGTGCCCTAAATGTGCTTAGTTTTAGTTAAACCGAGGAGGTCAGAAGCGAAAGAAACGCTCGGAACATCATTTGTTTTTTTTTTTTTTTCCAGCACATTTTCATGTTTGAAAATTTTTATAAGAAAAGTGGGAAGCATAGAGAGCTTCGGAAGCACTTCGGAATCAGGCGGCGTAAAAGTGAAACATTTAAAAAAAAAAAAAAGATGATTCTAAATTTGTTAAAGCGGTAACTTATTATACTTATTGGATCTGACAAAATTACAGCATACATTATTATATATTTTATTTATAACAGCTGTGACACGTCAATTGTATTTCGTTAAAAATAAAATAAAAAGAAACGACTTGACATTTACATTTGCTCCAATATCCCGCCTGACTCTCTACTCACATTCTATCTGCTATTCACTTTTGCAGAACGCACCAAGGTCTTTTTATCCAAAGTAGTCAATCGTGTGCATGTTGCAAGATAGTGGTTTTCTGTGTTTCAATGGACATTGGGAAAGTTTCTCCGTGTTTCTCGCGTGTGTTTTAAAAATATCGACGACCGTCCGTACACATTAAGCACCAGCAGCACACCCTTAGAACCAGTTCGTTTTAGAGTTTCATGTTTCGTGCCGTAAACTCATCGTCTCATCGGATATCGCGAATGGCACTAGACTTCGCCTCTCACCTCCTCGATTAGAACTAGCGAATCTACATCACGTATCGTCATCGTCGGTGAGCGTGCCCGAGAAATCTGTCGCTAAACCGATGCACCGCCTCGTTCGCAGGTACTGTCTATGAGCGAGGAGTTCAGGCGAGCCCTCTACGCGAACAGTGCCGTCTCTCTGGACAACGACGTCATCGTGCCCGATCTCATCGGCACGACGGAAATACTCAGCGACGAACACAGAGAACAGCTGTGCCGTCACCTGCCCGCGAGGGCGGAGGGTTATCAGTGGACTCTCGTCTTCAGCACCAGCCAGCACGGCTTCAGTCTCAACAGCATGTATCGGAAAATGGCGAAGGTCGAGAGCCCGATCCTGTTGGTCATCGAGGACACGGAAGGCAATGTAAGTCCCTTATTTCTGAAATTTAATTTGCAAAAGTGATCGACAGTTTTTGACTTGCTCCGAAGAACGTAGAGCCTCTGAAGATATAAATCCAGAAACCAAATTACAGTGACGCTTTGCGCACCGCAGGCATTTTTTTTTTTTTTTTTTTTTTTACGCTTGCGTTACGTTTAATGATGCAGCATATAAAAAGTGGCATGTGTATTATCGAGAAAGCATTTATATATTTTATTAAAAAGTACAGTATACAAATTCAAAATATAATATCTGATAGAAAATTGTTGCATTGTTGAAACGAACGATCTCTTGTTCCTGGCACTGCCAGAAAGATAAACTTATTATAACGTGTGAAATAATGCATTTCGATTTAGTAAAATGCCGAGGTCAATTGAACCCGGATTAAATTCCAAAGTAGAAAGTTTTGCGATTAATATAATTATAGTCTGAGCGATTAACGCGAATTTTCACGAAGTCGCGTTGCGGACTTACCTATTGCGAATGTCCCGCGTCCGTTCAAACTGGTTTGAACTCGCTAACTCGTTTACTCGGACTGTATTTATTCGGAGCTCAAAATAAATACGCAAATATCAAATGATAATCCTTTTCTCTTTGCCGCCATGTGTGTGTGTGTGTGTGTCGCATCGCAACCTTCACGAGTCATTTTGTTCGCACAGGTGTTCGGTGCACTGACCTCGTGCTCTCTGCACGTGAGCGATCACTTTTACGGTACCGGCGAGTCCCTGCTCTTCAGGTTTACACCGAGGTTCCAATGTTTCAATTGGACCGGGGACAACCTGTATTTCATCAAGGGCAACAACGAGAGTTTAGCAATTGGTGCCGGAGAGTAAGTTTCTCTCATTTTTCTCGAAAGAACCGGCCGTTTCGGTTGCTGTCGATAGAAAATCTTTTACAAAATTAATCGTTTTCAGTGGCAAGTTTGGACTCTGGCTGGATGGCGATCTGTATCAAGGCAGGACACAATCCTGCAGCACATACAGCAACGAACCGTTGGCGCCGCGCGAAGACTTCGTCGTCAAGACGTTGGAATGTTGGGCGTTCATATAGGACATGGCCTCGTATCCCCAGCCTGTCACTCTTTCGCCATCACCGCAGCCTAATTTAACCTGAACCTCGTGAGCACCACGAAGGTTTTATCCCCAGGAGAGATTAGAGGAAGACTAACGATTCTAAGGACATTGTCGAAAGAAAAGTTGAGCCGTGTCGACGTTGTCATGACGCTAATTTAACTCGATTGTCATTTGGGAAAATCTCGCCCAGTGTTGGACAGGAGAAAGATTCTCCAAGGAGAAAGAAATTAATCAATGTCCGCACGAAGAGACAACGATGGCAATGCCTGAAGATGGTGAAATCGACGAGAAGCAGCCTCGAAAGGGATGCGGACGGTAAAAAGAGACTGTCGTGGCCCGAAGTTATGCGATCATAACGCATGCTGTAACATAGCTACTTGCGTATCGCGTAGCTGGTTATCATTAATTGCCTCCGACTTCCCTGTCTTTTTTTTTTTTTTAAGTTGGCGTATTTATTTTATTTTATTTTATTTTTTTTTTATATTCTGTTGAACGAGATCGTCGTCAATTTGATTTGCAATTATTTGCGAGTTAATCGAGAGTCGAAGAATTAAGATTACCGTATTAAGATTATCGTATGATTGTCGTTACTTCGTACTAGTCGTGAGTTTATGACACATCTAACGCTGATGTAAAGGTAATAATGATAATGATGATAATGATAATGCAGATGATTGTAATAATGAAGATGGTGATAAAAGAATTAAAGTGTGAATGATTGGAAATGATGTGGATGATAAATGAAAGGCGAGATACATAACGTTTGGAAGAAAATAATTTACAAATTCAATACGATGAAGATGCTAAAACTAACAGTTTGTTGATGTGTAGATAATGTAGATAGTAAATGTAAATATATACATATATATATATATATATATACATATATATACTATATGATCGTGTTGCAATGATTGATTTTGATGATATAAGCAGAGAGAACTCTTTGCGGAACGCTGTGTAGCTCGTCATGTATATGTGTATGTATAATGCAGACATTTATTGATCCAAAAAATGTACACGACACGTTGCATACACATGAGGATTGACACACGGATTACGGGAAGCGTGCTCTCGCGCAACCGAATGTAATGATCTATGATCTGAGAAAAAAAAAAAACGTAGTTTTTAGAGAAAGAGATACCTCGAGCTGATCTTACAATTAGAAAAGGAACGAGGAGAAGTCGGACGAGAAGTCAATGATACACCGATTGAATCGAGTTGGAGCGTATTCGCGAATCTTGTCGTCAGTAAATTAGTAGATGTGCTTTTGGAGTCACGAGTGATCACAACGAACACAACATGCCTGTGCCTGCTTCGCTCTCTTTGTCTCCCTCCGCCAAGTGTACACGCGATGTGAAGCGAATATTTCGAGCGTGAATCCATCTTACTACCAGCGTACGAGTTCCCCAAATGCAAAACGATCGATCACTCTAGATAACGCGTAACGAACGGACGAAGAATCGTCGCATTCTAACTCGCGTTTCGATGCTCTTTTAGACCTAGTACCAACTTTGTACGACCGTATTACACACAATCATACACTGTCCGAGCTTATAATATCTCTATCGCACGAGCGTCGCTCAGAAACTTAAAACCTATCTCTATCTACCTATCTCTATTCTAGTGCACCTCGATGATTTAAAACAAAAGAGAGTGAGAAAGATAAAAAAAAAATGTGTACGCGTACAAGGCAAGCAGTTCTCAGACGCAGAATAAAGGGGAAAGGAAAAAATACGCAAAAGCGTCTTACCAACTGCCTCGGGATTGCACGAATTTTTCTAGCACATTAAGTTACGAACATTGTGCTGAGTTACAATCGTTTGAGAAGGGCCCACTTTGCCGCGTGCCACTGACCTACAATCTTAAACGAATCACACGTTTTATACTACGTAGACCTAATGACGATACCGCCATGTATCTCTCTCCTCCCCATAATTACTTTAGATACAATTTCTACTCCTCGATCACGCGTTGCATTGTTTCTACATGCGATTTCGGATCTTCGTATTCTTAACGAAGGCGTTCCACTGTCTCGATCGATTGCCGATCAACAGGGGCGCATAGGACGACCAAGAGTGCTTATTATACTAACGACAACACAAACACATGCGAACACAATAAGACACATGCAGAAAACTTTTGATCTACTTTTTACCTATTTCTCTCTCTCTCGCATAGACGTGACAGACACACGATTCCCTCTGCCGATGTAACACCATCGGAAAACGTTCGAAAGACTGAGCGGTCAATCCAAGATGTCCCGAGAGAATGAGACCCAAGTGTTCGCGCACTGGTTACAAGACGCACTAAAAAAAATTTAAAAAAAAATAAAAAGGAAAGAAGCGGGAATAAAAGCCGGCAACTGGGCAGAGTATAGTGTGACACTTTGATGAGAATTTGACACGGTTCTAATGAGTTTAATTTTCCATGTGATACGAAATAGACATGATGTAGACGTTAAAAGGGTAAACCTACTAAGGCAAAATCGTCACGAGTGAGCATAGAGATCGTTTTCGCGTGCCTGTAGCACGAAATTTTAGCGAATCTACCGGGATCGTTTCGCGATCCCACGATGTCGACGAAGCACAAAATAAAGTATCAAGTCAACGTGCAGCACTATTGGCTTTATTAGGATAGTAGTCTCGAGTCTGTACACTCAATGCGACACATAATAACGTGTTACGTACGATTAGCGTTGCTTAGAGCGTAAATTAGAGACTAGGCGTAATCATGTGATATTAAGGGTCGGCAAGAGAGACTATGGAGATCTCTCTATCGGAGATGAATTCCTTTACACCCATATTACGGCCAAGATACTGCGAGAAAAGCTATATAATTATGATATTTGTAATCAGAATACTTGCCGACTAACGAAAGCTACAGAGCGATTTTTGTAAGAAAATGTGTAATGAAAATAAATAATTTATTTTATGCGTAAATAGATTTGCACTATAGGACAATAAGATGCAAATATTTTCATCTATTGTAAATTTTTTTTTTTTAAGAGCCAAATTGCAAAATTCCGCTCTGTAGCAAGAGTCATAATTTTATAAAAAAAATACGTAGAAAAAGGCTCATGGCAGAATATTGCTTCTGGTGATATATGGGTGTACTCAAATATATATCTGCATTGTAAATAAGGAGTAGATAGTTACATTTATTTTAATTATTTAAGAGCTAAATTGCAAAATTGGCTCTTCGTAGGTACCTTCGTAATTGTAAAAGAAGTTATCTTAGCAAAGTTTCATGACGAAACATCGTTTCTGTAAGACAAAATATAATTGAGCACAGATACATATCTGTACTGTAAATAAGGAGTAGATAATCATTTTAGATCGAGTCGGAATTAGCCCGTCACTCCTGCCGACCCTTAAGTGGAAAAAAAGAAAAAAAAAGAATTGCGCTCCTAGATGATTTATCGAGTCGCTTCGACCATACGACGTCGTATACATTACACACACACACACACACACACACACACAGGACACACCCATTTCGAGATAGAGGTCCTTCCTCTTCCCCTTCCTTGATCGTGAAGTGTGCGTGCGATAGCGAGAAACATTGCTCGTGAAATAAACGGTATAGTTTTATTTGCCGGATTCGAAATCCGGCGGTCAGGCCAACAGCATCATATGCGAGAAAGAGCGAAGTATGTGCATTCGACAGCAGGTGACGAGAATGATAAGCCAAAAATGAGAGGCATGGTGGAAAGAAGTACTCGCTGACCCTCGCCTTAATGTGGAAAAAAAAAAAAAAATCAAGATGTCAATGTGCACTGTAACGAAAATAAAATATTAAGTAATGTCTGGGAAACGAGCTTTTTGTTGATTCTTTCTTTTTCTGCGCTTCTTCGTTTCGTCGTTCGCACTTTTTGTGTGTGTGTGTTTCGTTGGTCCTTTATCGCTCGCAGAGTCGAGTCATATAGCATAAGTACAACTGTTGTAAGCAGCGTACATGCGTCGTGATCTTCCAAAGTTTCCGAGATGATAAGTTTGACAAGTCTACGTTGTTTCACCACACTATGAACCTTGCAAACCGGAGATGACAAAAGTATCTAGAGGTAAGCGAAGGGCAGGCTGAAGCAGTAGCCAGAAGATGTAATGTGCTTGCGATGCTTCTATCATTTACACTTAATAACTTAATAATTAGAAAAATTAATCATATCGATATCACGTGACGGAATTCATGAGAATCTTCGTAATCTTCAAGATCCAGCCATTGCGTCGTCTCTCCCTCCGCATCATCTGTCCCTCACTTATCTTTACAAGATTTAGTTTACACGCCTAGAGAGATGTTACGAATAATGTTTGTTAATTAATGATTACATCTGTGTGTGTGTGTGTGTGTGATAGTGTGCTAGTCTTTTTGCACACACTTATCGATATCGGTATACATGGCCATATGTCAATGCGGATGGCCACACCTCGCTATGACCTGAGTGAGATGCTTTTCTTTTTCCACAAAGCGTCTTCTGTCTTCGAGTTTAGACGAGCGGCAGACGTAGATTATTCTAGATTATCTAGAGTATTCAAAGAAACAACACGCGGTACTGCCTCCTTAGAGCTAAACTAACATGTGTTGTACCCCAGTGGCGGATTACTCGTTAGATTTACATTATATGTATATCGAAGTTCATAAACAAGAGTTTAGAGAATGAATTATAACACTTGTAGATTAACACTCTTGATGCTCAAATGTCTGCTATATATATATATATATTTTTTTTTTTTTAACAATAATTTCATACCGTAAGAGAATTGTTAGGATTTTTGAATTGCAATCTTTGACGAGAGATCTTCCAATCCGCCACTGAATATAACGAATAAGATTGAAGAAAAATATCCCAATTATAAGGAACGATTTCCAATTGTATACATGTGTGTGCGTGTGTGCGTGTGTGTGTGCGTGTGTGTGCATTTCGCACAACGCACATTCATCCATTTTTTGAGACAAACGATGAGACTCACGAAGACATCGTTAAACTGGCTATCACGATTTGCAGGCACGTTGTATTTTTTCGAAAAACGGGAAATTACGTGACGAGCCTTTACATTAACAGTGTGACGAATTTGAAACCTGAGAGAAATGTCGTCACACTCGTCATATCACACATATTTTACTTACGTGGACGTGTTACAATGAACTAGCTAGTTATTATATATCTCGAAGTTGGAAACGACACGACCGATGTCGTTTCATTGCTTGGAAGTGAAAAAACGAAAAAACTTGATGCGCGCGTTAAAAAAAACCTTCTCTGTATCCAAATTGCCAAGATTCGATATTGTCCGTGAAGATTATACAGGGTGTTCCATTTCATTCGATATCACGTCAGCTTTCTAATAATCGAATGATCGAATGATTGAAAAGTCGGATTTTTTTTCTCTCGTAGACTTAACGAGTTATTTCAAATCTACGTTAAAAAAAAAAAAACTTCGGAGGGAATTAAGTGAGTCCCGCTTAAATAAATTATTATTCTCCATTTATTATTTTAATTTGAATATCTGGATGAGAGAGTAGTAATTAGTAATAATCAATCATGTTATATTAGAAAGATCTACTTATATCTGTCACTTATGCATATCTATATCTTTTTTTCTATATTTTTTGACAAAACGAGAGAGGTACGTATCCAGGTATTAGTTATGAAAAAAAAAAAAAAAAAAGAAGACTTAAAGAGAAAGAGACTATGAGAATGACAAGTTGGAATTGCAGGAGTGATGGAACACCCCCGCACCCCGTTACACTCTACAAAACTCTATGAGTACATAATATAGTCTGTGTACATAAGAGATTATACGTAAAGCGAGAGTAGCGAGTGTGTCCACGCTGAAAATCGTATACGCTCGGTACCGTTATAAAATATGCTACCTACACACGTAGTCGATATTAGCGATCGTTAGCGAACTGAATGTAAAAGAAAAAAAAAAAAAAGAGAGAAACTCGAAGAGAAAAGGAGAGGACAAACTCAAGCAAGCAGCACAACAAGGAGACGCATACCTTCGGTATACACAATTGTCAATTAGATTCAGACTGACTGCAGGGACTTTGCATAAACAGTTCGATGTTCTTCGATGTTTAGCTAGATAAAGTTGTCGTCGTCATCATCGTCGTCGTCGTCGTCCTCGTTAATGAGCACATTATTGAGAACACGAGAGTCGAGACGAGTATTTAACTCGGGCCAGTGGCGATAAATGTGAAGTGATTAGCGGCTAACGGGACCCATTTGACATAACGAAGAAAAAATATTCTAATATATCTACAAATATATATACATATATCAGTCAGAGAGAGAGAGAGAGAGACAGAGAGAGAGAGAGAGAAAGAGGGTAGGATGTCAGAGCTCGTTTGAGGTAAGATCTTTAATATGGGAGTCAGCGCACAAGCCATCGTACCTTGGTCTCTTCTACGGAACTACCGTAATTAAAAAATCTGCGTACGCTATGTTATTGGTGTGCATCTATTCTACAAGGATACGCAGCTACCTGTACCGCGGGAGTTAAAAAGAACAAAAAAAAAAAAAAAAAAAAAAAGAAATCTGTCCGTGCTTCTCGCCGCGGAATTCTGAATGTTTCCGACCGATGCTTTTCATCGCGTTTGCTTTGCGCTGTCATATGTAAGCAGCTGTTGTAAAAAGAAGATTAATTAAAGTTAACTGAGATTTAACCGATTCGCTATCTCTTTCATTCTCTTTCTCTCTCTCTCTCTCTCTCTCTTTTTTCCTCGGTCTTTTAGGAAGAGGCAGAGCATCGGTTTGAACGTCAGTTAACTTTGACTAATGTCTTGGGGGGGGGAAAACGATCCCCTGTTGCATAAATGTTTGATCGGCTGTTAATGTAGACGGGTATCCGTAGAGCTGTTCTTATATGATCAAGAAGCTGTTTGGTTCAGTACGAAAATCTGAATAATTGATGTGACGTTTGTAGCGATTTCTGTGTTGAAAGAAAAAAAAAAAAAAAAAAGAACACAATTCTTAGTAACCACTAGCTGGCGCAGCAAAATTCTGTTGTAATCAGAGATCAGAGGCAGAGGAGAAGTTTTATTGAACTCAATGGCAAGGCGTTCCACTTATGCGAGCATTTCGATGTAAGAAAATTTGCAGTACAACAATATCAGCTCAGAGAGATTCGACGCGGGACGTTGTAATAAGATCTCACTGTATGTTATGAAAGAGCGACATGCTCTCGGCGACTAGTAACTACTAAAAAGTAAATCCAGTTTGTGAAACGAAGGGTGTAATCGGAGGGCGTTGTAAATTTATGCGATATATCCGCTGGAAAGGAAATAATTGCGCCAATTGTACATACGTAGCATCAATCTAGTAGCATGTCTAGTAGCATGTCTACAGACAACAATAGCAATATCGAATAATTTACATTGATCTGATTGCAAAAGGAAAGAGTCGAGGCATTCGTTTTATCAATTGTTTCAGCAGAATATAATGAGAAAACGCGTTGAAGATCACTATTCATTATTCAAATGCTGGCGAAACTGAGAAAGCGGATATCTGGCACAAAACAGTCTAGAGTTCTTCGGTATGTTTTATTTGAGCGTGAATTAAGCACAGAAATGATAGATATTATTTTTCTTTATATCCCAGGCGCCGAGAAAGTTCGCATAGAACCAGATTCCGGATAGATATTTATGATATAAAAAGAGACAAAAAAAAAAAAGAAAAATGTAAAATATGTAACAAGTCTAATTATATCAACCCTTTTATTTCCCATTTCCAATATATCAACTCTTATTACAACTCTTCTTATTTATCTTTAAGAATAGATATTTATTCTTATAGACAATTAATACTATTCTTAACTAACTAAATATATTTTAATTAGATAAAATTTTACATATAATTAATATAACAGTATCTCAATATATATAAAAATAGACATTGAATGATATACTTACAAAACAAATTTGCAATATTAATAAATGATAAAAATTAATATTTTTCTTATTTACACATCTTATTATTTATATATGATTATACTAATTCAATAAATCATATTAAATAATCTTAGATAAACGGATAAGAAGTTATAATATATTACGTTCTTACTTTCTTATATACTTAATTTATAAATATTTTAGCATGATTATTTTAGATAGAGGCAATTTATAAAAGAAGATTGAAGTAACACAATCAATATGTATTATACCAAAGAGATAACAACAATAGCAATGAAAAGTATAAGTATTATTACCCAATAACAACATGTTCGGTCCTTGGAACTTATATTACGAACCTGTTGAGTTTTGTTGATTAAAGATTCATCAGTCCTATCCATATGATCAGCCAGATCATCGATTACTTCTATATCACAATATAAAAATTTGAAAAATTATTTTTATATAAAGACATTATCTTACATATTGCTTACAATACAAAATTTTTTATACTACTCACCGTTTTGGTGATCCACTTCATTGCTAATAGTTTGACCAATTTCTTTTTGCCGAACTATCACCTTACATAACTCTTCCAAACCTTTATCTTGTTCTACAAGGAAAGCAAAATATTGGAAGTGCAATGTATGATCATCAATATTTTTTCTGAGAATTATTATTATTACCCATCAATACTCGCTCTTGCTGAGTCATAAGATCAGTAACAGATACTTGTACGTCTAATGGTTTGTCGTCGTCATCGTCAGCAGCCCAAGAGGTTGTGCCACCATCAGCGAAAGCTGATGAGTTTGTTCTTAATAGATTAGCGCGCGACGATACATAATCATTTGTACGTGGCTCATATAATTTTTGTAACTGAATATCCTTGCTCTGTAATTGTTCCACTTGTCTTGTCCTACGTTCAGCTTCCTCAAATGTTCTGTCAAATTGTGTTTTAAAAAATTTATGATTTTAGAGTTACTATCTTAAAATATAAACTTACGCTAAAGAATTAATACAAATATATATGAAAAAATACATTGTTCTCAATTTAGAAGCTTCTTCTACTTTGTTCTTTAATTGCTGAACTTCCCGCGTATACTGCTTCATACGTAATCTTATATTGGCTGACAAACTACCATAAGCCTTTGACGTCTTTGGTTCTCCATCACGCATAGTGAGCTGTTCCATAATCTCACGAAACAACTTTTCACATGCATCATATTCTATGAGCCTAATCACATTGACAAGTTTTAATCAAACTTTTATATACGGTAATTAAATCGCAATAATTAATAATGATAAAATTAAAATATCGTTGCTTAAAACTATCTATATATAATAGATTAGATACATAAAAAGCAAGTATTGTTGAAATAAAATATTGTTTATAAATTTACCAAGGATCAATTCCTTCAATGTTGACAAGTGCCATTTTTGTATTTGTTGATGCAAATATATCTATATTATCATTCAAAACAACACAATGACTTCACAAATGTGTATTTCTACATTGTTACAGGAAATATTAATTTCTTGATTGAAAACACGTATATCATCATTTTTTAATAATTGCCACCTGTTGAAGAAGTAATGACAGTTTCATATAACAATTCACAATACGATTTTATTAATAAGAAACTGACTAATAACAAAGTGGTTTATATTTGCTTTTTGGTATCGAGGTAACCTTAAAACCATGTACTGTCAAAAATGTTATATTCGTCTATATTCAACGTGACGCCGAGTATAGTCGCCAAATCTAGTATTTACAGTTGAACCAACTTTGACTATATCGCCAATAGTTGTAACAAATACCTAGTTGCTGTCTTGTAATAACTAAAGTCAGCGGCACACGATGCTTTTTTTCCTGCTGATTTGCTAGCTGGATTTGCGTGCTCGTTGAGTTCTTGTCTCTGATTGGTATATTCTTTTGGATCTAAAAAAATATACCAATCGAAGACAAGAGTTCAACACGCGAATCCAGCTAGCAAACTAGCAAGAAAAAAAAGCATCGTGTGCCGCTGGCTTAAGCTGATTTGTTGGATACGAAGGTAATAACCAATCACGTAATTCTATAGAATTTTCTCTTGAGAACTCGCCTTTTGTTTCGATTAATTAATAAATAACTACATATCTAGAATTGAATTATAAACTATGTCTTTGCCTAATAAGGCACAATTTATTTCTAGGTAGATGCTTATTTACCAGAGCAAAGATTTTGAGAAGAAATTTTGATGTATATTATAAATCTATAATTCTATCGAAAATTGTTATTATTATCGAAAAATATTTCTATTTTAATATACTTTCATTATATGTTTTTTTTTTTGTTTCTGATGATTTAACTCAAGATGGTTGCAATAAATCAACAGAAACCTTAATAAAATATTGTTATGAATATAGGCGAGTTTTTTAATTCATTGATTAATAAATCACATTATGCGTAAATGCAACTTTGCTCTATATAAAAACAGCATTTGCGCATTATACGATTAATCAATCGATGAATTAAAAAACTCGTCTTATATAGGTGTCATTAAAAATTGAACTTTGAAATTGATATTGAGACTATATGATATTCGATGAATATCAAAGAAATCCTTATTTTTTTAATAATTTATTAGATGACATTAATGCTTCTCAATTTCAAGTCGGATGCATAGTCGGATCATCAGAATTATATCTTCGAAGCTATAAATTATTTTATTTTGCAAAGTAGCCTAGTAAATACAAACTAACAGTAACATTACATCAATATTATAATTTTCACACAACACTATGAATACATGTTGTACATAAAATAGTTATATTGAGCTGAATAAGAAATCAATAATGTTACAGTAATATTAACGTAGTGTCATTATTACTTTGTATTTCATCATGATATTATCATATCTTTATATTTTCAATTGATTTTTTTTTATGCGTCATATTTTTAAGTGACAAAAATTTTGGCGTTTCGGATACTCCGCCATGTAATCGCGGAGTTTCCATTTCTTCAATCGCTGGCGAATGTAATATCTGCACTCTTCTAGGTGTCCTACTTCCCGGATGATGATACGGGACAGTCACCCTGTTATCATCCACGAAACAGTAGTTAAATTTTTTCATTATTCGCTCGACAAGCCCGCTTCCGTTACAAGGCCTATTTCTTCTTATCAGTCGCGATTGTGCGCCTCGCGATTCCGTAGCTTCTGTCACGTAAATCTGAATGTCCGATGTCTGCACAGACGAGCATACCGAATGCAGGACTATTCAAGAAACTAGGACATTAATAAATAGCCATTCGAAATAGCCGGAGAAAATTAAGAAAGAGAGGATATAAAATCTCTTAATTAAATAACAAATTGTATATATACAAATAAAAAATTATATATATACAAAAATCAATGGGAAAAAAAAAACTGTGTATAAGAATATATACGCCACTCACTTGAATCCACATTATTTTCATTTCCGGACAGCCGCATGTTGGATCTCTCGCCGGTTGCACGCTGCGCTTTATCTCTAGCCGCGGCCCTCGACGTCTCGATCTTTAATCTCTTTTTAATTGCTTCTTGCGGTACCCTGGGCATTCGGTTTGCGATACCGCTCCTTATCGGCACCCTCGAATCCGCTGCGGAAATCGAGGCCGAAGAATTTCTCGGGTGCGACTTCCCAACCTCGTTGCAGCTGCTTCTCAATAGACCCTTAAAGACATTCGCCTCCCTCGCGACGGACGTTCCATTTTGAGAAGATCCTCCCGTCTTTCGTAGATTTACCGTGGGGCGTTGGTTGCCGCTCGACGATCTCCCATTGAGATTCAATTGGGCGGCTGATTTTTTCACATCTCTCTCGTTCCTCGGCGTCGATGTAAAATTCGAGATTACCGGAAACGTGAAGAGGGACGGGAAGCGGACCGACACGGGTGGATCGCGGGGCGAATCGCGGGGGGGTGAATCGCGGGGGGGTGAATCTTGGCGCCCAGCGTATCTGGATGAGCTATTCGCGACACGCGGTACTAAATGCCGCAATTCCGTTTGCAGTTTCTCGATCTCGTCCAGGCGCGTTAGGACACCGTCGACGTTCTCCTCCGCCATCTCGGGAATTTCCGCCACGACACGGTAATCACATCTTAAATTTATTATTTTTCCCCTCTTACGTTACTTTATTTAACTTCCGGAAAATTTAGTTGTCCCGGGCGAACATTCTTCGACATGAAGATCATTCACATTTTGACATTTAAGCGATGCGACGTTATTATTATTCGCAAGCGAAACGTATATTGTTGATTATTAATTTATGCCCTTGCCGAAGCGATTAGAAAAGAAATAGTTACACACATTTATTTCTTATACATAATAATAGACAACAACCTCTCTGAAGGAATATTGCCAATTTTATTATTATTATTATTATTATTATTATTATAATATGAAAAAATCATTATCATATTAAAGTGTCAAATATTATTACAGTTGTTTCCTCTTTAATCGCAATTAAGGCAGCTGTAAAAAGACATAGTTAATGGATATGCATATTTCGAATGGACTTGTTTCCACCTCGTCCCATTGTTTATCCGAGAATGCGGAAATTAATATCGATAGTATTGTCACCGCGGTAGCTAAATTGAATGCCAGGATTTTGCAATTACGAGAAGAAATTGTCACAATTAAAAGTGAAAATAATATAATTTCTTCAGTCATGGCGCATAATTCATCAAGGTATGATCAATGAAGAATTATGTATATAACAAATTCTCGACAATTTTTTTTTTTTCTAATAAATACATGTATATATATATAAATGTATATCTTTTTAATATATAAAATATATATTGTTAGTATTAAATATAATCAATGAAGAATTATGTATATAACAAATTCTCGACAATTTTTTTTTTTTCTAATAAATACATGTATATATATAAATGTATATCTTTTTAATATATAAAATATATATTGTTAGTATTAAATATAATCAATGAAGAATTATGTATATAACAAATTCTCGACAATTTTTTTTTTTTCTAATAAATACATGTATATATATATAAATGTATATCTTTTTAATATATAAAATATATATTGTTAGTATTAAATATAATCAATGAAGAATTATGTATATAACAAATTCTCGACAATTTTTTTTTTTTCTAATAAATACATGTATATATATATATAAATGTATATCTTTTTAATATATAAAATATATATTGTTAGTATTAAATACACAAATATAGAACAGATTTTTTTTCTCAATACTTACATGAAAAAGTCAATCCCCCCCCACTTTTTTTGTCACGGTTTGGTCGCGTCGAAGTGTGACGCGTGTTTTTCTTTTTATGTGTGCTATATATAGCTTATAATTATAAAAGTAAGTAGGGCGAATTTGACAAAGGCGATATTTTTCCTGGCGATTAATACTTCACGCATGAGGAAACATTTTTTTTGACGTTCCAGCCCGGCACCATCGAGATTTAAGATCGATTCGATGAAAAACGGTGAGAATCGAACGGGTGCGCGGAACGAGTCGCGAAGAAATTTTAAGGAGGACGATTCGCCAGGCGGCACTGATTTATCCGCTCGTTTATCATTCGCGAAACGTGCGCGGGAAGTAAAGGCGACGGACGAGGTGGCTGTATTTAAAGAGGATCACCCGCGTGACGATAAATCAATCGAGGATGACGAACGGCCGCGAAATGGATCGCGCGCGTTTCAAGCGTCGGGAGCGTATCGAAGGATGCCCGTTTCGGATGCCAAAAAATTCGGGAGAGAAATCGAGGGGAGACCCGGAGACGTGAGAACCTCGCGCGTTGCAAATGAGAAGCTCGACAAACACCGAAATAAGCTCGTTGACGTGGGGGGTCGCGATCCCGCGAATGCTTTTACATCCAAAATCAGAAGGAAAAGAACTTCCAGAGGCGTGCAATGCGCGATCTTGACCGGATATCGCAACCAAGCGGGCCGATTTTTTATCAATTGCTTCAGATCGAAATCAAGAGGACATTATATTTCGATGCGGAAGGCAGAAGAGAGGAGAAAAGCTTCAGCGAATGGGAAGTTTGATGTTGTTGGACTACGAGATAAAATCAACAGACCGCTGGATGCAATAGAGATTAGCGATAAATCTCGTAATGTAATTAAAGAAGAAATGAAGGCGACGAACGATAGAGATATGAAGACAGAAAAGTTTGAGAGGCTCGATAAAGAGAAAGTAGAAAGAATAACTTATGAAAACGACAAAAAATCAATTATGCAAATACAAAATATGCACAATAGTGGAGAATTGAAAGAAAATTCGAAATATTGCAGTAGGAAAGTAAATTTTCTCGAAAAGTTGCGGCTGAGAAGACTTTTGACACGTGACAAGAATGATTTGGAGGCGCGACAAAATGAATTATGGTGTCACAATCATAAGGAAGAAATTGCTGGATCTAGTTTCGAAAATAAAGGGCTGAATGGCAGTCGTAAGCACGAAAATAACTTACAAAGCGTAAAAGTCCCCTCCGATCGCGAAATGGATTCGAGTAATAGACAGAAAAGCGCAATTGCAAGCAGCGATAAAAGTAGTGACGTAAATAAAATCAAGGAAAGATTGGATTTGTGCATTATCGAGTTGAACGGAATAATCGGCGACGCTTGTGCGATATTCGGCAATCAAAAAAATGCAATGAAAAATAATGATCTTGATGGGGGAGGGTGATTTGAAATAAATTCCAATTAATTTAATCGGCGATTAATTTAATCAAGTGAAACCTGTTTTTGAATTTGTGAAAACTGCTTTGAATTTTATTAATTCTGTCTGCATTCTAATTAACTTATTAACTCTTCGCAATCACATTTCTACTTCTGCAATTTAGATTTCTTTTGTCCAATTGAAGTTCTTTTTACTCTTCTAGACTTCCAAAAAATCTGGAAAAGTTCAGAGTTATTTTTTAATATCTATCTCTATTACTCACTTATCTCTATTACATTATCAAATAATTTTTTGACTCAAATGTTAAAAACTTTTTTTTAATAAAAATCTCTTTATTTCAGAGGAATTTGAGAATAAAATTTTACTTGTGCCAAAAAAGATACAGATTATAGACAAAGGATTAATTGGAAATTAATTTTTTTATTACTGTATACAAGTATTGTATATTTTAAATTATATGCAAACTATATGGAAAGGAAGATTCGATTATAGCCAAAAATATTGCTGTAGGCAACGCTACTGATTTAATTAATCAGCAATTAATTTTTTTAATTATACATATATATATATGTATATATATATATATATATATATATATATATATATATATATATACACTATTTTAGCAAAATTAATCAAATTAATTACATTTACACTCTAATTTGTTAAAAATTAATGTTTTGTTATTTTGACATACGTATGAAAAAAAATTAAATTAAAAATAATATAGCCAAACATATTCTTACAAGCAATCTTATCTTTATCTTGTGGATAAAATTAATAAAATTAAACATTCAATGCATATAAACTATGAATGCGTTCACAACAATAGAAAGGAATACAATAGAAGTCAAAATCAATTTTATCGTATTTTAATTCGTAATTAATCAATTTATAATTAAAACTTGATCTTTTGACACACACACACACACACACACACACACACACACACACACACACACACACACACACACACACACACACACACACACACACACACACACACACACACACACACACACACACACACACACACACACACACACACACACACACACACACACACACACACACACACACACACACACACACACCACACACACACACACACACACCACACACACACCACACACACCACACACACACACACACACACACACACAAAATTAAATTAACAAATTAGACAAGCAAAGACGTCGCTGTCAATAGATCAGTTGAATTAATTGCCGATTAAATTAACCGTTTATGGTCGATGTCATCCATGGTATTTAAACCTAAATCAACAGCTTGACATATGTCACACAACACACACACCGATGAACGTGGCGAGCAGATCTGTGCAGTAGCATTCTCTCCGTGCGAACATGCGCGTTCTACGGTTTCGCGAAAGCTACGGGACCGAGAGAGAGACAGTTTACGTGAAGTCAGAAGGTAAAGCATTCATGCAACTCGATAACGATCGATCAAATCATCCTCAGCGTGTAACAATCGTGACAATCGCATCTTAACCTCACCACCGATCGCGCCTTGACACCTGTTGGCTAGATGGCTTCAGCGCGAACGAGACGAAACTCGGATCTGCCGAGTCGCAGGCCTTTCACTCCCGGATCGCGTCGATCCTCAAACAGATATTCCTGCCGCAGGGATATCCAGACAGCGTGCATCCCGATTACACGGCTTATCAGATATGGGACACGGTGCAGGTTAGTTTAAATCCACCTTGGTAAACCATATGTGCTTCCATATGTTTGGTAATACGCATTAGTGTAAATTTTTATGCTGTAATAATACGCTTCCTTTTATATCAGTGGATAAAGTGACTTACGAGGAATAATAAATTAACGTTTTACAGGCCTTTGCGAGTACTATAACAGGTACGCTAACAACTCATTCTATTATGAAAGGAATAGGAGTCGGTGAGTCAAATGCTACACCTTTGGCGGCAGCGATAACGTGGATCCTGAAGAGTGGCACTGGAATGATTGGAAGCATAATGTTCGCATGGTGGAATGGGTAAAGAGAAAATAAGAATGGGTATTCTTTAAGTTAAGAATGCTTATTATAAGTTTTCGTCTTGTAACGCTTAATAATGAGATTTTGTTTCTTCTTATTGCAGTACAAAATTAGATGGACAATGCAAAAAATGGAGATTGTTTGCCGATATTTTGGATGACATGGCCAAAGGGATAGAATTACTTGTGCCATATTTCTCTTCATATTCCGTTGCAATTCTGTGTCTCTCAACCACTATGAAATCTATCGTTGGTGTTGCTGGTGGAGCTACAAGAATAGCATTGATTCATCACCAGGTGAATAATTATTTATACAAGCATTTAATCTTTTCTGCCGAGTTTACTTTATTTTCTTGTTGTAGGCAATACAAAATAACGTTGCAGATGTCTCTGCAAAGGATGGAAGTCAAGAGACATGTGTAAATCTAATAGCATCATTCTTTGGAATCTTTATATTATCCTTATTCCATGATGGGCAGTATGTATCCTATGTTATTTATTGTATCTGATGGTCGTTACAAATATTAATAATGATGAAGTGATATACATATAGATATTTATTACAATTGTATCTATTCCTGGTGGCAGTCCATCTCTATGCAAATTATTCAGCAGTTAAAGCATTGTGTTTAGATACATTCAATGAAGATCGTCTGGCTATAATTGTTAAAAATTATATAACGACTGAACAAATTCCTGAGCCACGAAAAGTGAATAAAGAAGAATCGGTACTTCTATTTAAAAATCCTAGTAAGATATTGTTTTACATAATTATTTATATTTACTACATAAGAAATTTTTAATAATCTCTGAATATTATTTCCAGCCAAAAACATATGTGGTTTTGATATAAAAATTGGCATGTCGTTCGCAAAAGTTTTGAGAAGAAATGTGATTTCATCTACAGAAATGGAATTTTTATTAAAATTCTTTGAAGACAGAAAATACATAATAACAATAGATATCGAAAAAAGAAATATATTTATAATACTGAAGAAGGATATACAGTCGACTGAAATACTGGAAGCATATTTTTATGCTTCCATGTGTGCTTTCTATATTTGTATAGCAAGAAAAATACCAATAGTAAGTAATGAAGCTCTTTTTATAATTTTTTTCATTAATGCTTTTTATATTATAATTATATTGTGATCTTACATAGGACATATTATTGAAATCTGAAACATCTGAAATATCGTATCCGTTATTGAATGCATATATCCTGCACAAGATATTTACCCATTCAAATAGCAACGTACAGCTATCAATAGCTATTCAAAGTGTCTGTGCTACAGATGTAATCGTCTCTAATGAATATAAAGTGTTCCTTAGTAGTTTAGAAGCGAATGGTATGTAATTTTATTAAATCAATTATATGATTTAATATTAAAATATAATACATAATTAATAATTTTAGGATGGAAAACAGGGACGAATTTATTGGCAGTTGATGCATGGAGATTTTCTACAGAAAAAAGTAAATAATAGAGATTATTATATGAATTATAATGGGAAGGATCAACTGCTAAGAAGCAATCATATTTGCAATTGTTAATTATTCTTTATTAAAAGAATATTTCTTCTGCTTGACTATAATCAGAAAACAATAATAATGATCTGGCAATGAGAATAAAGTCATTTTGGGAAATAGATAAGGAAATGATTTTATTTGCAACAATTTATAAAAATATAACACGTCTCTTACAATGTCAATGTACAAAATGGTGTGATCTTAAACTATGAATCCTCTTCCGATCTAGGTCCTGTCTGTGATAGATGTTTTACAATGTCTACCCAGTTCCATCCTCGTTGCCTTTCACCTTTACCATCTGCTTTATTCCACTGTCTACGCTTCTGGGCTTTACTCAAATGTTCTTTCTTCGGTTTCCTTATCGTTTCCTCGGTCTTGGAAACATTACATATAATTGTATTTATAACAATATTTTTGATAACGATAAATCAATCATTTTATGTAATGAATGTACCTGTTGATTCTCTTCTGTAATCTTCACTTTACTAGTATGTGAATTTATATCAGTGATTGAATCTGGTTGCATGAACACTAAGTCTGCGTAATGTTCTTGGACAGATTGAAATAACGTATACGTCATAGCGCTACCTAACCACTGCTCAGCCTCTGCCTCTATGTGACTCACCACCTTGTCCTTTACTTCTTGCACACTGTGTATTCCAATTATTCATCTTTAATCAAAGTAATCGAATGCCTAAGAATAGTCGAGCGGCCGCTTGACTGCACTTACATATGTTTATTGTAAAATGTATTCATATTGATGGTCGGTTTTTCCGTAGGATACGTTGTCCCCCATGAAATTTCCAGTAGAAATGATTTCATATCGTTATCCTCTCCATACTGTTTAAAAAAAATACTATCATATGATCAATACATAATTTGTCTTGACACAAATATTGTTTGACGTGCGAATGAAAGACGTTTGTTAATGATTAAAACCTTTTTTCCTTTATACTTGAAACAAATGTTGTACAAATGTTACGATAATATAAAAATAAATAATACACAATGTGAAGCTATGAAGAAGATATTTTCCGCATACTTCCAAATTGGGCAGTTACTTTACAAACATTTTCGATAGTGTTACAATTTATGTTAAATTATTTCAAATAGAGATTTCAAGGAAAAAATTCAAGTAGGAGCTCAATCGTAATGAGGATATAGAAAATAAGAAGAATGATGAAGATATAAGAAGATACAAGATAAAAAAATCCTATGAAAGTTAAAGGTACGCTATCCTCGTACCTTGTATTGAAACGTCGTGGGTGTCAACTGCTTGAAAGCCGGATCGCCATCGTATATCGAGAGTAAAACTTCTCTTTCCTCTTCCTGGAGCTCGGCATCGCTCATCTCCCTTTCTTGGACCAGACACCGACCGTTTGCACCACGCTCGAATAGCACTCTGTGAATTTTTAGGTTAAGCGATTGTTACATCCTTCGCATGGCGCAACAATTAACCACTCAACTGGTCACAAATCCTTTCTGCGCAGTCTCGCGCTTTCTCCATCAGAGGACGCCACTTGTACGGTAATTCGTTAAACAAATTCTGGTCTAAATCTTTTATATTATTAAATACTGTATTGAAGATGAAATGAGGTATTAATTCTATCATTTCGTGAATAATTAATCTTTTCTGCAAAAATAAAAAAAAAGTGGAATTTTCACGCAATCTCGTCGATTTTTAAACAATTTTGTTACTCTTCAAACTATAGAATACCGCCACCTTCCTGCTATTAAAACTGGCGAAGAAGTAAGAATTTAGTGAAATACTCTTCAGTCATTTTTTGAGGTATATATTTTTATTAGACTTTTGATTTAAGAACAAATTGATGTTTTATACTAACCCTAACGTTAAGAAATTATAATTACTAATTCCAGTAATATATATTTAAGTCAATTGGCTTATAATTAAATTAAATTTGATTAAATTTTTTGTTTGTGAAGTTTTTTTATTATATATATATATATATATATATATATATATATATATATATTTAGACATTACACACACACACACACACACACACACAAATTTATATTTAGCTATTTAAATCTACATTTCATTCTTCGTATAGCAAGCTACAATTTCACAGAATGATTAGAGTCTCTAAACAAATTTTATAATTTTATTTTATAATTTTATTCAAAGTTACAAAATTATTGAAAAAAATAAAGCTTGTAGTAAACATTTTGTAAAATCTGAGATTGATTGGCTATCTGGAAACAAAGATCTAACTATGATGAATACTATTAAAATTTAAAGTGTGATCCTATATTTAAAGAGAATTTACATTAGTATTATATTTAATACAACAAAAATCACAAAAATAGACTCATTAATTATTTTTATTTAATTAACTATCATTCATCATGATTACAAGCAAATGAGAAAACTTAAGCAAATAACTTGAGAGATTTTAAAATTGTTAATAATAATCAATTAATAAAATTGTTAATAAATAAACAACACAATGAACAAAAAATATTTATTTGTTTTAAACATTTTACATGTGTTTGGCATTACAGAAAATTATATTATGACGATGTAATAACGAGATAATTAGGCGAATGGAATATTTCTCAAAATTCGTAATAAAGTATGCTTTGCTTGGAATTTAATGAATGACAAAATCAGTTTCTGTAATAATTAACGCGAGATAATAAATAAGCGATTATCACGACAAACGACGTAATCTTAAAAGCAGTAAAAATTTGTTCTTGGTTCTTGGTTCTCGAAAACGACCCTTTCCATTACGAATGAAACTGGAGGAGACGCGAGATAAATCATCCTTCGCGGAATTTAATCACGTGAGTGTTAAGCGGGCGGATTTCTTTCTTCTTAGATTTAGCATTAAAACGCGAAATGTACGATCGCTTTTCGTGCTTCCGAAATGTCCGGTCGTAGTGCGCATCGGCACATCGAGCAAATGGCCGGCCTCCCCCTCGCTTGGCCGTACGCCATCACGGTAAATATCGCCATATCATAACGCGAGTCGGCGAAATGAAGCGAAAAGCGGATAGTGAGGGGACCAACGGGAGAGAGAGAGAGAGAGAGAGAGGCAACGGCGACGGCGGAAAATGGGAAGTGCATAATGCCATGGATTAATGCGAGTTTCCGTTCGACGAGTCCGTCCGTCTCACGTTCCCGTCCGAAATCTCCCTCTGTGTATCGTAAACGTCGGACGTCGGACACGATTATGTCCGTAATTATATGTCACATTATCCCGCTTTCCCCATCTTCGTCTGTCTAATGATTTAGCACATTTTGAATTAGCCAACGCGTTTTAATTCACATTTGATTATCCGCGTAAGACGCGGCACGAAAACGACAAATTGTGTGTCTCGTTACAGCAGGTTTGCATTTTTATGGTACACTGGCCGGTATGCTCATCAGGCAGACATGATTTTACATATTATAAATCTCTAAATTGAATATATTTTATTGGTGCTGTACTGGTGGCTTAGACTGGGATTTGTAAGAAAAGCTCAGCTGGAACCAATCTTGAGACGAGATAGACGGTTTTGCAGATAGATCTCGGGGGGTCCAATTTAATATTCGCGACGACATATATGAAAATCGCGATTCACGTGAGGAACTCAGATGTTTCTATTGAGGCACGATCTCTTCGATTCGATAATCGAAAAAAGATTGTGAGAGCGGACTGTTGTATTGTCGCAGGCCTTGCTAATTTTCGTATTTTATATCATCTGAGCCACCAAAATTCGGGGAGAGCATTTTATTTGTGATTTTATCCTGATTTAATTTGACATTAGAAATGAAAAATTCTAGAAAAAAGAAAGAGAATGTATAATCTGTCTTTTATTTCGTTTCATCATTAAATCTCTTTTTTTTTTACGATTTGTGTTACAATGATTATTACCCTAATAGGCAAGTCTGTTATCCGGTTTTAATTCTTCATTATGTGGGCATAAGTAAATCAACATGCGTGTCTATTTTATTTTATTTATGCTTTCCATTATATAATGATAATAATTTCATGAAATTAATCAGAACTTAATTTACTCTTGATTCACTCTAACGGAGAAGAGATTAAAGAAATATGGAATAGTTGTTATTAAATATATCATTATGGACGAATGGTAACATATGACGATGAAATACATGGAACTGTAGTTTGATTGCACTTTATATTCGCGATACTATGATAATTAAAATCATTTTGATGATTCCAAATACCAAATAGCTGATTTGTCAGATATATTACGCTATGTTTATTCAGTAGCGCCATTTCACGTGATGTATTCGTTTCGAAAAAAGAGATGCATGTGATGGAATGTGTAGATGGAAAATGAATAATAAATAAAAACAAATTGTTAATAATAAAACATTTGGAGAGAGACGACAATTCTGCTTGAGAAACTTGTACCGGATGTAATTTCGAATTGTATAGAAATTTATGCTTGATTCGATTAAAGATCCGATTATTAATGCAAACAAATTGCATTTATCGAAGCATTCGATTATTTTATAATTCATAATGTACTTTTTTTTTTTACAATTGACCGTTTTAATTTAATTATTTGCAACCGTATCGTGGATTATAACAAAATTATAACCTTACATATATATATATATATATATATATATATATATATATATATAAGTATAGCATGTTATTATTATATTATATCGAAACATTAATTCGCATAATACGTTGTTGAATTATTTTAATGCATGCAACAAGCTTAAAAGCCGCTTGTCACATTCCAGCTGCACAAAGCAAATGCGGCCCTAATGAAATGCGCGAGTAATTACGAGGTAATTAATAATTATGTCGGCTGGCTGTCAATATTTATGAACATACGTGCGTTCCAGAAGTTTATTATATCCTAGCTGACGCGTTTTCTCTTGCAGTAGCATTTTGACGGGCGGAACAATACTGACGTCATTGCGGTATCAAAATGTCTATTAAATCCGCTACACTAGAAATCCATTATGGAAAATCTGGGATCGTAAACGCTTAGCGGCAAATTTAATATGTCACCTATTCTCTTCTATCATTATTTCCATCATTTCTGCTCGCCTTCTTCGTTACAATTACATTACATCATATTTAACATATTCAATTACATTATTCTCTTTTTAATTATTCTCTTTTTAACATATATCATCGTGCACTTTTAATTTTAGCTAATTTCACCTTTCAGAGTTGCATTTGCACGAACCATTTGCCATTTTATTCTCGCAAATTTTCTTGCCCCCGCCAATCCCATACAGTCTTAAATCCTGCCTTAATCTGATTGAAGATATTAATTAGATATCCCATAAGACCCTATGCCCTGGTTTCGCATCGAATGATAAATGATCTGTGTTTTTTTTTTTTTTTCTTTTCTTTTTTGCAGCTGAACTCGTGAACTTGAATTGAAATATATGTTTGAAGCAGCTACAACAAAACAGCCAGGATAGGAGGATGTTGCAGCCCGATGGCGGGAACAAACTTAAAATTTCGAGGCGACCTTAACGGGGCGCTGCACGGGCACGTCTCATTTTTCGATTCCCATCTCGCGGATCGACGCTCCACCTCGTCTCGATCTACTTCCGCATAAAAAAACCTATCCACGATCGCCGCGTTTCCCGATCGACCGACCGACCGATCGGGAAGGGCGCGTAACGGCGATCGTCGACCGATCGCTAACGCGACTCCGGTTTTCTCTGCGTCGTGCGCCTCCATCCTCTCGTCCGCCATCGTGGCGATGCCGGGCCGCGCTCGTTTGAAAGGAAGGATACGGCCCGCAGGCGCCGTATCGTCGCGAGCGCATCGATCAGAAAGGAATATCGCCTCGGTGATGTGCTGCCTGTGTGATTCAGAGCGGCACCACTTTCCCGGCGAGTGTGCCGGGCTTTTAAAGCTCGCCACACACCGACGACTTGCGATACGAGCGAGCGAACGAGCGAGCGAGATAAGCGCGATATTACGTAGGCGGGGGGAGGGGGTGGGGAGGGGGTCCCCATCGGACATTTGTATTCATAGTGAGAATTGGAATTTTCGGATATTCGCATCCGCCCTAAATTTCATGGGAGGGAGGGGGAGGGAGGGGGAGGGGGGCTCTCAATGGCGCGGCAAGGATCGTTGGTTTATGCGGAGGGAGATGTAATCTTATGCTATTAGAAGTTAACTGCACGCGCGCGCGCGCGTTAATCAATATCTTTTGATTTTTTTTGAAAATTCAACAGGCGAAAAGATGCAAAAATATTACTTAGGGATTTTTTCTGGCCTTTAAAAAAGAGTACTGAAGACTCAGTCAAATTTCAATTAATTTTACATACGCTTATGGAAACTATCTGTTTAATTAAAAGATGTTGCCGAGCCGCATTTCGCGAGAGGAAGTTTCCTGGGAGGGTTTTCGTATACCTATTTAGCATTACCAAGTATGGTTAATCCACTCAGAATTATGCGATTTAAACAAGTTTAAAGTGTTCAACGTTCGCAGCTTGTTTTTAGGTCTTACTTCGCGGTGTTTTATTATATAAATATATTTTAGCGAGGTAACCGAACCGCGACCCAATTCGCGGAAGCTTAAATACGATTTTCCTCCGTCGCGGAAACAAGTTTTAAAGCGGACATGTTTGACCTTCTTTCACTTTAATTTGTAATTTCTTTGAAGTTTGTCATCTTTGAGATCGTATATACGCATTGGAACGGCGCTGGCGCCTCGGTGTGCGACATCCTTAATCTTTACTATCCCGCAGCGTCACATGGCACTGTTAAACTTTGTCATATTTCGCCATGATAAATTCCCTAAATGGGATCAGGTAGATATTAGAGGTATGTAATTTAGATATACTACACTTTGCGATAGCTATATATATCGCATGTCTTACAGTTTTTATTAAAAAAAAATTTTTTTAAAGAAAATTAATATTGTTAATTTGTATATATGTTTTATACAGTAATAATAAGATATATAATAGGATATTTTGTAAAAATCTCATAATAAAAATTTTAATAGTAATCAAAACACGTCCAACGTTAACAATTGTCGGAATTGAATTCAAGTCAAATAACTGGATTTCTTTGAGGATGACTAATACGAAAATTTGAGAAAAAAGACAAGGATAAAATACTTTTTTAATATTTTTGTAATATGAAATATGTAAATGCTTATTATACAATTATTATAGAAAAGGTACAAGTATTACTTTTAAACGCTAAAGATAAGTATTATTACAAAATATTAAAAAAATTTTTTTCTACGGTAGTACGTGAAAAGTAACACGAGCGTTAACAGTAATTTTGACGATATCACGAAAAAGGTGTTAATTGTCGAAATAACAAGACTCGAGGAAGATTCGAGGATAATAAACTTTTTTTTTTCTTCTCGTATACGTATAAGGGGCCCGAGATGTTCGGAGCATCGCGATAATCCAAGAACTTCGATATTTCCAATTTTCTTCAGCCGCGGAAGGGGAAGTCCCGAGAGAGACCCGTAGATCGTGGCGATCGCGCGGTTTCGCGGCCGCATCCACGCGGTGGCCTTAACCCTCTCCGACGTGCGCGAGGTGGCTCATGAAACATGGATCTAGAGTCGCCCTCGAAGAAGTTGTACGAAAGAAGCCGACCGCCTACCGTGTTGTCGTCGGCGATGATTACCCGACGACCGGGGGGTTCCCCCGCGCCTCTCCATCCGTTATGTCCCGATGTCGTGCCGTGGCAAGAAATCGTTTTCCTGGCGCTGGTAGATTCACGGAAATTAACGCACTCGCGTAAATGCGTAAATGCTCTGCACGTCCAAGGAAGACGCTTGTCCTGCATCGATTTTGACCTGAAAACAACCAAGACGATTATAAATAATTTCTAAATACTGCTAAGTACATAGTGATGATTATTACTAGATAAATGGATATTTATTTATTTCGAGATTTTTGGTATCGAAAGGGTTTACAATTTCAACAATACAATATAGTATTATTAATATTGTATTGAAAAAAACCTATAATTAACCTATTAAAAAAATTAAGTAAGTAATTTTGTAAGATATTCAAATCAGCTTGCAGAATATAAAATTTTTTTGCAATATTATTATCATCATATTTAAGTGTCCTACATAATTATTTCGCCGAGACAACAAAATTATCTTCAGATTTGTATCCGGCCAAATTTTTAAGTGCTTTAGCAAGAGACTGTTTTTTTTTTTTTTTTTTTTTTTTTTTAAATATATTTTCAGCGCGTAAATCAACTTTTCAATGTGATTTTTTTTTAACCATATTTTTTACTATAATTGCTATAATTAATCACGAAATATAACCGTTGTCGTTAGCCTTTGTCACATTGTTTGATTTCTGTCCAATTTCTTCAGTTTCTTCAATTGGTGGTTTTTCCTGTTTAATAAAGTTCTTTGGAAGTGACTCGCTCGTATAACTTCCCTCGCGTTTCGCGTTCTTCACACGTTGACGTGGGTAGAGAATGAAGCAAAGTGCTATCTAAAAGCGCATAAAATCACCCGGTCCCAACTATCGCACGGGAGGCACGGGAAGTTTCCAATTGAGAATCGGAAATCCAGAACCGTTTCGTCGTGGAGCACGGCTCTCTTTCTCTCTCTCTCGCTCAAGTTCTTCCATCGAGTCAATGAATTCTCGTTCGGCGCCGCACCGCGTGCAAGGATCAATGGACACCTACTTCGGCGAGAGACGACGAGATTGCAAAAGTTATTCGTATCTTTGACATTCCGAAAACAACGATCCGGAACACCGAACGGAACCAATTACATAGAGTCGGCGTCCATTGTTTAATCGACAAGAATCGATTTTCAAAGATTTTAACACGTAAAAATTTGAATTTGAATCTGAATGAATGAACTTCCATCGAGCTATAATTAATCGTTATCAAATTCGTTTTAATCAAATAATTGAAATGTGAATGCAAGAAAGAAATTATCTTGAAAAAAATAGCTTCTTAGGCGCACTTAAAGGAAAACATTGTAAATAAAATTTCTGACACTGACGTTAAATAAAAAAATTAAATAATTGTTTTCTCAGTTGTAAGATATCAAGTTTTTTTTGATAATTGATTTCGCTGCAATGATGGGATTATATCATACACATAATTAGCAATATTTAACAATAGAGATTGAAAAATCTGAAAACTGTTTTTTTATTGAAAAATTGTATTCATTTTATGTTTATTTTACATTTACCTATAGAAATGTTACTATTATGCAAAATTTTTCTTAATATTTTGTATATAATATACATATATACTGATAATTATTAGCAAAAAGATTTGGAAAATAATGACATAATCTGTGGAGGAAATTTCAGAAATTTTTATTACTAATAATTACTAAACCTGTCTTCAAAGTTTAACAAATTATGAAAAGTTGTAAATGTTTATAAAAAAACTGGATATCTTATCCAGTTCAATTTCATAAGAATAAGATTTCAGGGCAATAGCAGGACCTTGAAATCAACCTAAGATGACACCGAAGACACGAAAGAGAGTTGGACACTGTGGTGGGGGGGGGGGGAGGGAAAATTGATCGTAATCTCGATCGAAGCCCGATCGAAACCTCCATCTCATTACAAAATACTCGATACTCACGGGAGGTCGGCTTTCGTTTGAAACGGCTCTATCTTCATGCGAAGCCGTGGCAACCAGATGGCTACGCGGCCATAAATGGATGATCTACGATGTAACGATCTCTTCACTCTCGTCCCGACATCACAATTAGCCTCGTAAGTAGATGCGGCTACAAGCCTTCGACGAGTCGAAGGGTGCGAACAAGCTTAACAATCGATGCTCGTTTATGCCCGAAAATAGAAATTTTTACGTCGAAAACACGAGTTGAGTTTAAATATGAACTTACAAGACTTCACTAAGGCGTAATAGTCGTAAATTAATAATAATAATAATAAATAAATGTACAAATATATATGGAAAATAAGATTTTTTTTTTTTTAGAAAATAACGAAAGCGCAAAAAATTGTGTTTAAACATACACATACACACATATTTATATATTGATGTATATTAAATTTAATATATATTATATCAATCATAAAAATTGTAAAATATAAACACACACACACACACCATACACAAAATATACTATTGATAAGTACTTATCATCGTGTTTACGATGCTGCTTGTCAATTTACAGCACAATGCAAAGCCTGAAAAAAGGAAGATCGATATCATGACATTTTTGTACGTACAAAACCATCCTGTTTCGCGATGAGAGCTACGAGTGTTTGCTGTTGATCGCGCGAGCAGGTCGCTCAAGCATCTCTCGACTCTCAGGACTACAGGTGAGTCCGTATCTTTCTTTTTCTTTTTTTTTTTCCTTTTTTTTTTTTTTTCCCCTTTCGCTATTAAGCCCCACGAGAGGCCTCGTACGTTCGAGACTCCACTTCCCCAGATTTGTCGAGCAAGATGGATAGACTTGTCCACGGCATGCTTTTCCCCTCTGCGCCTCTTTCATCCCACGTGCGAGTGCCCGCGTTTGTCACATTTGTTTCGTATTCCATGTAATATTTGCCCATCCGCGAAAGCGATCGTTTCTTCGATACGTTTTTGCGGAACAAGCTCCTTTTCTTTCAACTGAAACAGAATGAACGATGTTGATGTTTCCAAGACAAGTTCTTTTCGCGAGGCAAATACATTTTATTTCGTAATTTCCTTCTTTAGGGTGACAAATTATTTAAGAAAGGCGCATAATTTTTATTCACCAGTCTGAAATAACAAACCAAATGATGATAAACCGTCCATTCGTTAACCCGAATTGATTAAGAAAGAGATTTCTTTTCTAAAATCCAACATCGTATTACAATACAAGGATCAAGGGTTAAAAGTGTTGGCTTTAGAGGTCGAATTTAAGAAAGCTTTAGTTAGTTTATAATATTTGGAACATATCGTTTGTACAGCAGAAAGGGTCAAATGCTTTTTGCTAATTCGCTCCCGAGCACCATTTTATATTTCTATGTTCAGCCGTCAACCACCAGTTGCCTGCCCTCTACTGATTCGTTCTGCTGAAAGTGATCTGTTTTGGTCCAGCGAGTAAGCGAAAAGCCACGCGGAACCGATTCCGAGTTAATGCATTTTATTCACAATATCCGCACAATGGCTTTTCCCGGATGGCGCGAGGAAAAGGCAGGGGCGCGGCATTTCGACGGCATTGTGCCGTCCATTATCGAAAATTTGTGAAAACGCGTACTGCCGTTTCGTCGAAAAAGTATATATCCGCGCCGTGGATGGTCTCAGCTGCGTTCAAAAACTGCTTTCAACGGGAATCAATATTTCGCGAAAGATTTTACAGCTGACAGTGCGGCCTCTGCAACGCGATGCAGTTTTGTCGTAGTGTCGCAGCCGGGAGGAAAAACGTCGAATATACTTACTGCCGGATAAGAGCCAAAGTGCGTGAAAAATGTTACGTCCATTATGAACAGAGTTTTTAAATGGCAGAATTTAAAAAAAAAAAAGAAACGTAATCTCGACGTATTATGATTATAGCCCATTAACTAATTGTAAGCTAATAAAACGAGGAGTCAAAACATACTTGTATTGTTATTATTATTATTATTATTATTATTATTATTATTACTACTGCTAACACTTCAATAATTTTATGAGACAATGAGATGTTATTAACTAATTGTGAGCTAATAAAATGGAGAGTGAAAACATATTTGTATTATTGTTATTATTGCTAACACTTTTCAACGCTTTTGGGATACGATGGGATATTAATGCGTTATTAAATATCAAATATTAATGTCTACTTGGCATTACATGGCATAAAGTATATTATGATACGATTAATATTAATATTAATTTAATTTATCTTATTTGCTGATTGAAAAATTATTCGCCACCATTCAACTTGACTTTGGCTTTAATTATTTCATCTCACTGGCTTTTCTACAAGAACAACGCTTCATGTTTTTATACAATCCTAATAAGTTGTAATTGCTAATTACAATGGCGCAATTGCGGGGAAGAAATATCGCGCTACGCTCTAGCGAGAGTACAAGGAATGCTTATACAAATTAAGTAGTGGGGAAATGAAGTCCGAGATTCCCGTTCGCGGAAAGAACACAGCCGGCTGTGCTTTGCGAGCACGGCGAGCCGGACTGCTGACGGAGAAATGGGAAGAAAAAACGCGGGAAATAAGCGACGAAGATTGCGTCTTGGTTTGCAGCCGTTTCGTTACCGTGAAAAAAAACAAAAAGCGAGGGAAAGCGGCGGAGGACGAGAGAGAGAGAGAGAGAGAGAGAGAGAGAGAGAGAGAAGGAAAGGGGAGCCTCTGTACTGTGTACACTCGCAGTGAAATTTCAAGTCAAGTCCACGGGAGAAAATCGGCTACGCGGTGGGAACGAAGCACGAGGGTGGCGGGAGGGGGCGGGGACGCGAGGTCGCCGGGGGGATGAAATGACTCGAGGTTGTTTTCGTTCGGGAGAGTAACGAACCTATTTAGGTAGCGCCGGAATAAAATTATCGCGTGTCGCCTCCGCACGTGCACGCGCGCCCGCGCGCGAGCGGAATGGACCGAGGTCTCCGAGGAGGATGTTTGCACGCGAGGGATTACCGGCGGTTATTCCGCACGGAGGATGCGGAGGATGCTGGATAAGTGAAGGTGGCGAAGTTTAAGCGTGTGGGAAATACGGCGCGGCCGTATGCTAAAAAGACAACGGAGGTATAGGTAAGCGAACAAAAGACCGATGTGTGTGTGTGTGTGTGTGTGTGTGTGTGTGTGTGTGTGTGTGTGTGTGTGTGAGAGAGAGAGAACGCTACCTGAGAATGTTAAAAATACTCGCGTACCCGCATCTCTTTTAGTTTTTTTTTTTTCGAACTATAATTAGCCGGTTCCTCCTGAGACAAAATATTCCCGTTGAGGATTGACCGTAAATTGTCCACTTTCGCTGTTACCTAGCTTCTTTCTTTTCACTTTTAACGATGATTAGGAAAAATAACATGTATTCTTGTAAAAAGTTATTATATATGCCCATACATATTTATAATTATAGTAATAAATGGTTTATATTATATTTTTTTGTGGTTTGATAAGAATATTATAGCTAAATATATTAAAGGGAACTAAGGAAGTAATTAAAAAACATCAAATTACTTTGTAGATTGGTTTGTATTAATTTTCTATTGAAAGGAAACTTATATATGTGACTTATTTTTTTAATTAATAATATATATTTAGTTTTTTATGATTAAAAATTAAAAATCTAAATATTATAAATATTAATTCGATACTATTTTATACGTACGTAAAATAGAATAAAAACTTTTCTTTCTTTAAAATATTGTAATTTTCATATTTATAAATTTTTAACTAGTTAAAAAAGAATAATAAAATTGTAAGAGCGCTCTTTGTCGTCCATGAAGTTTGCTAATTACTCGTAAGATTCTTGAATCGTGATAAAAGTAACCGTAGAGACGCTGTGCAGAAGCTCCCGAGATTTGAAATCTTTGTGTCGCATTTTTACGAAAACTCCGTGCTGATAATAGTGCAAAGGAGATTATGCGATAATAAAAGAAAGAAATTAATGACTCAATTACACAATGGACAATACAATATATTTAATATATTTAACACAAATATATTAATATATTTAACACAAAAATACAAAACTTTAGAAAGGAACATAATTATCTACAAAAGTTTAAAGTATAAACACAACTTCGATAATTTTCTAATTTCATTTGCTAATTATTTTATTAATTAAAGGTAAAAATATCATACGACGTAAAAATTGATAAAAGTGTGTAGATTGTCCCGTATAGATTATTATTATTTCACCATTGAAAGCTGAATCTTTTATAAATGTTTGCCAATTAACAGTTGATGGCTGCAGGTTGAATGTAAGGTGAAGAAGGAAGAGGGAAGTAAACGAGGCGGAGGAATAAGAGACGCGGGAGGAAGAGATGGGGAAGAAAGAAGAGGAGAAGGAGAGAGAGAGAGAGAGAGAGAGAGAGAGAGAGAGAGAGAGAGAGAGAGAGAGAGAGAGAGAGAGAGAGAGAGAGAGAGAGAGAGAGAGCAAGGTGGAGATGAGCGGTGGTGGGAAGAGGATGAAGGAAGAGAAGAAGGCGGCGAGGAAGAAGAAGAGGAGGACGATGGAGTAGAGAGTCAGGCAGGAGGTAAAAAGAAAGGCGTGCGTGCGAGAAGTGCGGCGTGGTGAGGGGGAGGTGAGGCGGGGGACCCCGGGATGGGTCCGAGTTGGGTAAGGTGAGGACTCCTACGGGTAAGTACCACTCACTTCATTGACTCGTGCGTACGCCCGCACGTCTGTCAGTCCATCCTCACTCACTCGCCCGCCTCGCTCGCCGCAGACGCTCGCGGCCGTGAGTACACATACATATTTCAAATCTCGCCTGGCCTGGCGTCGGAACCGCCGCCGCCGTCGCTGCCGCCGCCTCCGTCGTCGTCGTCGCCGCCGCCGCCGCCGACTTCAGAGAGGTCCCGAGGTCGCAGGCAGCGGCGCGGTGCAACCAGCGCGTGACCTCTGGACATCTGGAAGGTCATCACTCGTCTCTCACGGCCCGGTGTCGGGTTCTGATTTATCGATTATTTCGATCCCCCCTTCGGGCGTCGTAGGGCGCCTCGCCTCGCCGACGATCATCAGACGATCATCGCCCGGAGAATCCCTCAGTACCCGGAGAACAGAGCTCGACCGGCGCCGGGACCAAGAGGATGACCTTGACGCGCATCATTAGGATCTCGGTGGTCCTCGTGCTGCCACTACTGCCGCTCGTCGTGGACGAATCGTGGGCTTATCCCCGCGAGATCAAGCCAGGTGAGCGCTGTGGTGATGGAAGCATGTTTTTAAACTCATTAAGGGCCATTAACAACTCTAGGGCCGCCACGATCTTTCTTGCTTTCCGATTGGAGCATTCGGAGCGTGGATCAAAAAAAATTCATTTATAAGATTTAATTTAAATACATTTGAATAAACGTAAAGTGAGAGCTACGGGATCACAAATTTTAGATCCGATTTATTTCCGAATGTCGCAATTAATTTTAATTGCTCGCTATGATATTTTTGATTAATGAAATTCTAATTAATATTTTAATACAAATACATTCCATGGAAAAATATATTTATTAGAAACATTTTTTTAGATATATTTAAGAATTGTGTACTTTGTAGCGACGAATTAAAGTATTTATTTTGCAAATTGTACAAATGTATCATTTGCACACTTTATGATGCACGATTGATCGTATAATAAATTTGCATTGTTCATTTTTGTCGAATGTTTATATTTTTAAAGTTACAGTTATAAGTTTTATGATGCTCCCACATAGGTATAATTTAAGGAAACCGTAAGTCTCGAGCGATATTTCTTCCCATGTGTCGTGAGAGCAGTCTATCTTAAGGACCATTGTTTCCGATCGAGAGATCTATAGATCGTCTCTTGCGTAACTATAGGGCTCAGGGTTAATGCACAAGTGAAACGCAATTTCTATCAAATCGCGGTCGATTACGAACGCCATTTCTTTCTTCCGGTTAAAAAGTAATCTTCAAAAGAAATAATGAAAAAGGTTTATTCTGGTATTAATAAAATTTATGCTACTTACTCGTTAACAATAATAGATCTGTCATTCTGATAAAAGATACATTTCTCAATTACATTTCTTTTGAAAAGTTAAAATTAATTTTTAATCAGTTATAACTTTATTTCTATAAAAATGGAATCCGTCACTTCTATTACCGCAATTAATATTCCCATATACGTATATGCATTTGAAATGCTTGAAGACCATTTTCGCCCGATTTAATTACGCTCTTCACTTATCTTTAAAGTAAAAAACGTTCGAAACGTTACGCGGCGTTCATTTTCGCGGCTTTGATTAATCGCATTGCCAGTGAGTGGACGGATTTTCCTGGATTTTCACCAGTCGCGACCGTCCGGCCAGATTTCCATCCTTGTTCGGCTTTTTCCCATCTTACATCTATTATCTCGCGTCACTTTAGCGGTCTCGAAACTTGTTCCCTTTCTCTTTGGAGTCGACCTTCCGCCGTAAAAAAGTGACCAATCATACACAACCTTCTGTACAGCAACATTACGACTTTTGCGTTGTTTAATTAGTCATGGGAGATGAGAGAGAAAAAGACAGAGAGAGAGAGAGAGAGAGAGAGAGAGGGGGGGAGAGAATGGAAAAGGAGAGACTTTTTTCTTTATTACAAAAATATATAATTAAATTACTAAAGCAGCATGTTATTAGAGAAAGCTTTATTATCATTACAATTTGTAATTTTCTCATTTTAATGTAATATAAATATTAAAATACTTAAATAAAATCGATAGAAATTTTCTTTGTATATAAAATCAATACTTTTAGAATGCAGTATATATATATGTATAAATAGCTCATTCAATGAAAATATCGAATGTCTGTAAAATTTTGAAAACAGTAATTCAACAATAACAATTTCGTAATCTATGAAATACAGAGAAAAGAAGGGCGAGAAAGAAATAAAAATATCCCTAGCCATAGAAATGTGCATCTAATAAAAAATTATTATGTAACGTCTAAGCTGCCAATAGGGAATAATTAATCTTAATCCTTCTTATTAACAACAATTACTCGATATATCTTCCGAATTGCTTTCGTTTGTTTTTTTTTTTACACTCTCTCGAGCCCGTTACGTCGCTTGTCACTGTCGCGTTCAAGATCGACGTTCTCTATCCAGTCTCCGACTTTTCTCTCTTTCTTTCTCCTGCTTTCTCCGGATCACCTAAGTGATTTCTTTTTTCCTCCGTCCACTCATCTTATGCCGAATGGATTTTACACGGATGTCCAAGCACGACTGGCTCTATATATCATCCCTCTTAGAAAATTCCGCGCCCTCCGCCGACGTGACCTCGTACCAGGTCCTTGATATCTCGCGTAAGGAGTCTCTTGGCAAGGTGAAATAGTATTGATACAATGCCATTACTGAGCTGTGCCAAAACGTCTGGCTCATCTTGTGCCATGACGGAGGAGAATCATAAGCGATCCTTAGCTGCGAGCGCCTGCAGTCTGCCATCGCGATGAAAATTGTCCGTCAGGATGCATAACATAGAATATGCTGCCCCGCATATTTTATTCTTTCTATGTATTCTATATATTTATTATACTAGTCTCAAGTTATGCTTTATTATACAAGTCTCGTAATTTTTAGTTATTAAATCGCACAAGTATACTGACCAGTAATTAACAAATAATATAAATATATTACTATTTATTTATTTTATATATATATATATATATATATATATATTATATATATATATATAATATAATTTTATATATAATATATATATAAAATATATATATATATATAAAATATATTTATATATGTAAATATATATTTGTCGAATTTTCTATCGAGTTCTAATAAATTATATATATATATATATATATATATATATATATATATATATTCGACAAATATTCCTTCAATATATTTTTTTACGAATAAATAAAATCGCGTTTAATGTATTTCTCGTGCGCATTTCGGTATTCGTCCGCATTTATTGTTTTATGCTCGGGTTTAATGAAAAAAACATATCCTGTGTGATATCCGGGATATGTATACATTATACAGATACATCGTAATAAAATCCAATGGTGTTAACGCTATACGCAATATGCAAACAATCAAGAAAGAGATACACTTTGATGAAAAATACAATCAGAAAATATTTATACCGTTATAAATAAATGTTTTATCGCGACGTTAGATTTTGCGTGCATATTGGAAATTTTTCCGATAGAAAAAGAGGGAAAAGGAAAAAAGAAAGAAAAATAATAGCGAATGATCGGAAATGAAAGCGCGAGTTGATAATGGCGGCCGCTCTTATCCGGCGATCGAGAAATATGACGTCGTGAGTACTAATACAGCAGCAATGACGGAAGCCACAATCTTAGAACGGCGATCTATCACTCGAGGAGGGGGGGAGGGGGAGGGGGGGAACTATGTGAACTACCGTACGTCACGCTCGTCGTTTCGATCATCGGTTTAGGGAATATGATAAATCTTGACGTCGACGGAGGAAACCGTCGCGAGAGGCTGGTGAACGGTGGTCTCGACATCCGGCGCTCGCGACATCCGCGAAGTCCGCCGATAATCGATCATCGGCGTGCCGCGGCACGTTGTCATTTGTCACACGCCGACTGTAAGATAACTCGAATTGGTTCGAATCTCTTTGTCCCCCCCCTCCCCCCTCTCCACCCCGCTTTCCTCCTTCCTCCGGGAAAATACTGGAAATAAAGACGACGTTGTCGCGGTTGTCGGCGTTGCCATTATTAAATTACATCCCGCTGGCGTTTCACGCAACTCCCGGCACTTCGATATGAGAACCGCCACCGGTTTATTGGACGTCGACATATGCGGCCAAACACAGCTGTTCTAATACCGTGTATCTCTCCCCCATCCCCTCCCCTCTCTCTCTCTCTCTCTCTCTCTCTCTCTCTCTCTCTCTCTCTCTCTCTCTCTCTCTCTCCCTCTCTCCCCTCTCCCTCTCCTCTCTCTCTCTCTCTCTCTCTCTCTCTCTCTCTCTCCCTCCCTCTCACGGTGCCAAAGTGGATACATCGCTGTCGTGCTCGATGAAGTTGCTGGTCCAGAAGTGCGAACAAATGGATTCACGTCGTCAGTTATTACCATCGCGACCGTTGTAGAAAGGAGCCAACTGCGTTACACGTGGACTTTAGAAAATTAACTTTATTATTCTCCGGAGAAGCGGTATCTGACGTGATACATTGAAAGCGCGTGGCGCATAAACAAAGAATACGTGCTTTTTCTATGAAAAAAAAAAATATTTCTTCGCGCTCGTCCGCAAATACACGTCTGCAAGACGTATATATTTAATGGAATTTTGACCTTGTTACATAAAGTCCCCGCGTTCCGCGATATATAGAGTGTCCCGTAAGTCGAGGTCAATCACTCAGGAGGTGAATGAGGACCCAAAAACTAGAACAATTGATATGAACATAGGTCCGAATATGTTTCTCGAGTTATCGCCATTTTTATGTTGAAATTTGAAATTGCTTTGCTTTCGAATTTTTTTGTCATAGTTGAAAGAAGGAATGGTCTTTGGTCTCAATTTTATAACGTAATTAAAATTGCGGGTTGCTTTAACGCTACTCAGAATGCACAATTGTGAGTTTTGATCTCTGCCAAAAGATGCTAATGAGCTACATCTCCATCATCTGCTTTTATTTAACTTTAATTATGTGTTATAAAGATCATAAAGGTCACATCTTTCAATTTTGATAAAAATATTCGAAAGTAAAGCAATTTAAAATTTTGATATAAAAAAGACGATAACTCGAAAACAATTTTCCGGATCTATCTTCGTACCAACCTTTTTTCGTTCTTTTTTTCTTTTAATCCCCAATTAACGATTGACTTTCACATTTCAAACCCTCTGTATAGTTCGTTACTAAAATCTGATAGAAAGGGACGTCTCGCAAATAATTCTGTTCGCCTTAAGGCTTTTAATTTCGCCGCGCGTGCAAAATGCATCGGCACTGGGAAATGGTATGGCGTATCAAAGGCGCCCCCTCCCCCCCCAACAATTTCCCTTGTGTTTAATCCGGCGCAATAGTAATTACGTCACCGATGCGACGCGAACTATAGATACATAAATAAACGGAAAACATTAAGATAAATAACGTTTCGATCACAGCGACGATACGCAGCCGTGATTGCGTGATAAATTACTTATAGCCACTGGCCGCAATAGTGGCAACAGCGAACGAATCCGCGCCGCAACGGAGTATTCAATAAAATAACAGTGACTCGGTTATCCGGCTTTTAGAGTAGTTTATTATCCCCCTCGGAGTTTACCTCGTTTCTTGAATCGCCGTCGTCGCTTAATAATACATCGTGTGTACAACGGACTTCAGTGATTTAATTAAACACTCCCAAAATATTTAATATATTTAATTTGCACATGTACGATATACGACTGTAAAGTATAATTAAAAAAAAATAGGAAGTTTGCCGATACATAAAAATCACCTGAGATTACTCATTTCATCAATTGACTGTTTAACGTACTTCGGAATCGTAATCGCAAAAAAATTGATTTCAAATACTTATTTACGGATTAAGGGATGTCCGAGGGAAGCTTAATTCGCTCGCTCGCGCTTCCGATGCTAATAACACGAAAATGATTGATGCCTCTGTGCTTTCGTTACAGAAAAAAATCAACTCCGTCGATATCGTCAAAGAATCTGTCATGAAAGATTGATGCGCTCTGTATTTTTCTCTTCGTTTCGCCTTTACGCGCGATCTCCGCGAAAGTCTCGCGTCATTGGCAACATCGTCGATCGCGGCATACGTTCGCCGTAAACTCGGGCGATTTCCCTCGTGCCGGGGTCACCCGGTATACGTTCGATGTCCACCCTAATTACCTACCGTACCGAGAAAACATATAATAATGCCACGGACCAGAGGATCGGCTTGGAAAAACTAGTATAAAGTATCGTGTCGTCCGACGAGCTCTCGTCTTTCTCGCAGGGGCGGATTACGTGCGAGATTGTTACCAGGGAAAATTCATGTTCGGGGCTTCCTACCCACGTCTATATCGCGGATAAAAGAAAATGTACGATACCTCGAAATACTTTAAGATAATTATTTATTAGTTATATATTATAATTATAATTATTCCCAGAAATATTGTGTTTCTTCACTGTTGTGAACCAATATAATTCAATTACATTAATTAAAGTAACGTAATATACTTTAAAATTATATTAATATAATAATTATATGATATTATATTATATTACATTATATTATGAATATAAATGTAACTCAAATATGTGAGAGCTGAGCTTTTGATGTGACAAAAGTACATGTAAATTTTCTAAAGTAAAGAGGCTGTCACGATCGGCGCGAGGCGATCGCCTGTAGCGTTGGAGGTAAGTTTATATAGGATGACGTAATAATATCGATCATTGTTCGAGCTACGCATATCTCCATTAGGATTTTCTCGTTAAGTTTCACGGCTAGGAAATTCCTACTCCCACTTGAACGAATAAATACTTTCTAATCCGTATCTGACTAAATGTTGGCACACGGTGATTGCCCGCGTCGGCGTCGGCGCGAACTCACCTTCGATACTTGCATCCGGTAATGTTTGGTGGCAGCTTGTCGGGTTACTTCAAGGAGTAATTGCCCGTAATTGCGTGTCCCAAGGTGTAATGCACTTTGAGTTATTACATGTTGTAGCTGCTGCTGCTGCTGCTGCTGCTGCTGCTGCTGCTGCTGTTCGCTGCTGCTATGAGAGGTGAGGTGATTGAACTATCGCAATAAAGCAACGAGTAGTCATAATGACAAACCATAATACGCAAACGCGGCAAATTGAAATCGAAATGTGAGATTACAATGTTACAAGATAATTTCTTGAATAATTCAAAATATCTGTAAAAGCCTTTACGGATACGCCTGTCGTAAAGAGCGTATATGCGGCAAGAATAATTAAAAGGGTAATAGCTCTTTTTTTTTTGGCGAAGGAAGGGAAATAAGTTGAAAAATAGGTTTGGATAATCGATCGCATGCATCTTTAGTAAATATAATCAAAATTAATCAGATGCATCATGTTAAATTTCCAAACGGTATATAATATAATCATAATATTAACAATGGCCGGTTAATGCATATATTAGCGTGACCAATATTTTTCGTTATTACGTTAAGCTTTATATTTTTACTTTTATAATAAAAATTAATTCTTTTCTGTATACACAGATGCAGGAATAAAAATTATATAACTGTATCGTTAAATATAAGCATAATTAATATGGTTACAACACATGCCGTTACATTCTCGCGGAAATAATGGCACTTGTGTACGCCGTGCCACTAAAGCCAAAGTTAATGAAAATCTGCAATGATGTTATTTGGATCAGCGGAAACATGAGAATTATACTCGCTCTTCTATAGCTTTCTACATAATAAACGTCTCTGGAATTTTCACAATAGGAGAGAGAGAGAGAGAGAGAGAGAGAGAGAGAGAGAGAGAGAGAGAGAGAGAGAGAGAGAGAGAGTCGCTCTGGGGATCGATTTGACGATTCTCCTCGCTGACATCTTTCGATAAAAAGGAAAAGAAAAATAGAAGAGACCGTGCCTCCGTTTTTAACGAAGAATTTACATCACCTTCCTGCATGATGGAGGAATCAGGAATTTCGAATTTCTATGTATATGCGATACGATATGTCGCCGTTTGTTTGTAATTTTCTAAACACGCACACGCACCGTGTTACGTTATTGTAATGGAATCCCCTGCGAGATTCGATAAAAATTCAGTCATCTTGCATCGATGTTATTGAAATTATACTATATCCCTCCCCTCTTTGTGCCCGCGACTCTTTTTCCAATGAAAAGAATACGTTTTCCCCCTCGGCGCCAGCGGCGCAAACGGCAGAATGGAAATGCTAGAATCACTTTAGCGGAAATTTTACGATACACCTTCGAGGAAGAGTGCGTATAACGTCGAAATGAATATTCATAAAAGTTCTTCGCTTACATCGTTTACGCGGCTCATTGTAATGGAAAGAATTCCGCGGTGATTGCCTAACCTCTTGCACACCGGAATTTTTATTCAATATTCATAATGATTAAATGGAAACGATACTATTTTTCCACAGCGTGGAAATTATGTAATTTATTACCACCAGGAAGCGTGGTAGTCTGGAAGAGTTTATTTATGCAATTCCAGCTGCCATTAATGTTCACGCAACTGTACAAGTCATTAACTATATTCTTTCTGTTTCGTCATTATTATCATTATTTTATTGACTGTAATAATTTTAATAAAAAAAAAAAAAAATGAAAGCGTTCCTAGAATAAATTTATACGGTGTACGTGTAATCTAATCTCTGTTTATTATCATTCATCACTTTCCTCTCATTATATTTTTTATTATTTAAACTTCTATTTATATTTATATTATATTATATTTATAATTTAATTTTTTATTATTATATTATTTACGCTTGTTATTAACGATGTCATCTTTTTTCAAAAATTTGTAAATGGAAACATTTCTCTCTGCTTTTGAATGCTGCTGAATGGCAATGTTAAGCATAATTGCTGTTATCATATGCTGCCGAATGAGAACATTAAGCTTAACTGTTGCTATCAACATACAACTTTATATAATTGTAAACACAAACGATTATTATTTTCAACAACCGTGGCAAACAAACGCGCGACGCGCGTAGTGCATATACGTAAAATCATTGTTAGCTGCTTAGCGTGCTGTCGATGCGCGCACGAGTAGTAGTTTGTTCCTACTTGTTCGCAGTTGTTTCTGCTTGTTAATTAACGATCCTTCATCGAGGAAATATATATAGTTTAACGGGTTTTAAACGGGCGATCGACCTCGGATCGCACGTGCGGGGAATTTCTTTATATCCGATTTCGGATCGGATCGCACCGATCTCCTTCGAAGCGTGAATCCGCATCGCGGATAAAATCCGGCGAAAGAAACTTCGAGATATAATAAAACGCGAAGTAAGTCGTCTCATTAAGAACCGTAAAAACGTTAATTAACTGGCACCAGAGGCACCTTACTTCATTTTCGCGAATTACAACGAGATCGGTGTCTGTGCGTCGCGAAGCGCGACGAGGATAATTCTCACTTCTTGATCATTTGCGTCGGCGGTCCTTTTAAGCGCGCTACGTCGTGGAAAAAATACAGAGATGCATAATTGCATATCCATATACAAGCATACACGCGTATATGCGAAAAAGTGGTGGTTGAAAAAAATTTCTTTCGCGCTTGAAAGGAATCCCGTGGAGAAAATCTCCACGGTTCCGCCAGCGGCCGTTAATGTCCGTCGTAAGTTGTAGGCGCATCGCGAGAGATAGGCCGCGTCTAACAATGCAAATGGCTCTGTTTCCTCGAACTTAACTAGGTGTTAATTTCACGTATTCACGATGCGTAGACGCCGCCTGGCGAGACGCCTCGGGCCATGAAGGATCTGCTCTCGCATTACGTTACTATTATCCTTATGAGCTTAGCCCGCCGCACGTCTACGCTCGTTTAAGAACATGATCGCTAAACGAAGCTAACGCACACTACAACCGAAGTCGGTATACTCACGTTAAGTATATATAGCTTCGCCAGCTAGTCTTTTTGTCACATTTAAAATATTTCACGAATCCCAAATATCGCGATACGCGATACGTATTTGAAGAATACCTCTCGCGTTTACATTGTATTTAAAGTTGAGCGGATTCAGGGGTATATTGCTCAATATTTCGTTGTGGCAATCGTTGCCGCATAAATTTTGTCCAATTTATTCTAAACTATTCGAGGAATCTGTCCTGGAAAAGCACGTCCGTTCGCCGTTCGAGATATAAATCCGTGCGTTACGTGGCGGTAAGTCGCGTTTTGTCGATCGTTCATCTCCGCCGTGTCGTTTTCGTGGGTCACTCGACTCGGACGAAGATTTCTTTCCGGCTTTATCTCCCGCCGGACGATGGTTACGGCTTTTCGTGAATAGTCGCGGGATGTCCACGGGACAGCGCCCATCGTAATAATTTCAACGACCTTAAGGCTGACCTGAGTCAACGAGTCACGTGGCACTCGTGGGAAACAAAGTGGACGAGCACAGATATACGCTAGACAGGAAATGAAATATTTTGCTTAAATATTTCGAGACCCGGTCTTGCGCAATCTCCCTCACAATGCTCCGTCGTTATCCATTTCTCTTTCTCTTTGATATTCCGCGACAGACACATTCTTCGATCGATTTTCAATCGACATTATTTCGCTTGAGATGATAAGAGCGACATGATGCAATGAAACAAAACCGACTGTAAACGTCTGTTCAATAAAAATTCATACTTCTAAGAGAAAAATAAGATCTTGTTCCATTGGAATAGATAAAAAAACATTTTCAGAGATTCTCAAATATCTAGTAAAATGTTTTAGACTCTGAAGTTCATAAGTTTAATTGTGTTTTCGCTTTTTTTTTTTTTTTTTTTTTTTAATTGACAAGATCATTTCTTAAATTTTGACACTTTGAGATTGGTAAGTTCCAATTTTTTTTTAACTTCCCAGTTTTTCGTTTATATTCCGTCATCATTTTAACTTTTCAATAATTGCCACTCTTATCACAAGACATTGTAATGTCTCTTTTGCCATTATTTTTCGAATATGAAGTTCAGAAAGTAAAATCTGGTCTGTATCTCGCATATCTTTTTCTTTTTGTAATTTACCTCAAGAAGGATGTAATTTACTTCCAAAGGTTTCCCAGGCTTTTTGCTCGTGACATCTCGTCTAAACTAATATATATATATATATATATATCACGATATATACGTACATGCGATGCGCCACGATGTTGCTAACATGAAAGGGAATTCATTTTGCGGGAGAAAAAGTATATGACAGGAAAATATACCCGCCGCTGGGGGAGCCAAGGATTAAAATAACTCAATTCTTCCTGAACACACAAAGACGTCTAAGTGGCGCTTAGCGTTTGTAATAAATGTTAAGAGGCGACCATTTCGCGAGTTTTGCGGATAATAAATTTTGGCCGTTGGCTAATGAAGAAATAAAGAGGCAATTATGGGACGCGTTCCTTATGCGAGCATAGCGGATTCCGAGAGGGAGAGTCGCGGCAGTTAAAAGGATCGGCAAGAACTCTATTAAGGTCGATTAGAAAAATGTTTAACTACTTCAGAAACGCTTAACCTGCCGCACGAAACTTTCCCACTTCGTGTCGCTTGGCTACGCTGATAATCCTGACATTAACATGTAATTAAAGCGGGAGGCGAGAAGGAAAAAAAAAAAAAAAGAGGAGGAGAGGGACACGGTGTGGCGTGGCGCGTAGGGGTTTAGCGAGGAGAGAAAGAAAGTTTAACTCCGTCGGAACAGCCCCTCGATCGTTCGCCGATCGTTCGTTACACCATTCCGGCGTTCGAAACGGAAGGAAGTTTGGCCTCGCGAGTCCCATTTACCGGCCTGAAAATTATGGCTGCTTCGCCCGTAACGATTGATGCCGCAACACACACGTCCCGTTAATTCATCAATCTTGTTTTTTATTCTACTATCGATCATCGGGACGAGCATCCCTTCTGGTCTAGAATCCTTTCTATATTAATATCGATATCCAACAACGCGATATCGTAAATTAAAAAAAAAAAAAAAAAAAAAACCAAATATTTCTATATTCTAGGTCTTCTTCTGTGAGAAATGACGATTTGTCTCGCTACTGCAAAACGGAGACTCTCTAACGCTCTAATTCTGTTTTTAATTATTAAATTACTAACTTGAAAAGGTCCACGTTTGATTTTTCAATTGTACTTATTGAGTTCAGGTTTTTTTGAGACATCTTTATCATCGTCTCTTTCAAGATTGCTCAATACGGAAACGTAGATTGTTTATTGAAAATCTAATTCTAATTAGACGCTCATTAGTTAATACTGTTCGTGAATATATATTCGCATGACGGAAGATAAGATTATAATGATGTTTTGATGAGGACATATCAACCGGAATATCAGCGGCGGAACAGTCGTGGTTAGCATTGCCGCAGTAATCCACGAAGATACGAGGGCCATGAATACTAAGACTGAATGAAACTACCCAAGCGTCTCTTGTCTGCTCGAAATCGTCCATCGCGAATGGTACAATACAAATTTATTCGCTAATATGATTGCATTGTTCCGTTGGAAGTTGTATTCGGATCTCGCGTCACGCGTTCGATATAAGGCGCCTAATTATTCGTCACATGAATAATTCACCTCCGCAACCTAAGCGAGGTCGAAGATCGTTCAGCGGAAAGGAAGAAAGTCGAAGGGAAAAGGAACGAGAGCTGCTATTAGCTGCTCCGTTACACGGCAATGTGAAAAATTAACGGCCCCGCCGACGAGTTCCCACCCTTCTTCCTCTTGCACGTTCGTCCTATCGTTCTTTCAAAGTACTGTTTCTTTTTTTTTTATCTTTTTATCTCTGTCTCTCTCTCTCTCTCTCTCTCTTTATATATATATATATATATATATATATATATATATAAATAAATTTTTTTATAAATACCATACGACAGGCACACGTGTTTTCGTGAAATGCGAAACCTGTCATGCGACAGATAGGAGAAAAAAGGCTCAGCGACAAGAACGAAAATAAAAATATACTATCTGAAGGGTGTATGACAGTTCACACACCACACACACACACACACACACACACACACACACACACACACACACACACACACACACACACACACACACACACACACACACACACACACACACACACACACACACACACACACACACACACACACACACACACACACACACACACACACCACACATACACACACACACACACACACACACACACACACCACAAAAAACGACAGAAATATTTTATGAAACATATTTTGATATCCAACCAAGCGACCTCGATTACGTTTAGTAAATTATATAACGATTGATGTACGACTTTAGATCGATTAATGGACAGACAATTATAACAAATATTTTCAAGTAATTAATTTAATATTCTATGGATTGACAAGACGGTTAGCAATGATGGAAATATTTTATGAAATATATTTCGGTATCCAATCAAGTAACCTCGATACGTTTAATAAATTATTTAACGATTGACGTTCGATTGTACATTAGTTAATAGATGTCTGACTAGACAATTATATTAAAACAAGTATTTTCATGTAATTAATTTAATATTCTATGGAGTGACAAGACGGTTAATAGTGATGGAAATAATTTATGAAACATATTTCGGTATCCAATGAAACAATCTCGATACGTTTAATAAATTACATAAGTATCGATGTACGAATGTAGATCAGTTATTGGATGTGGATCCGATCAGGCATTTATAATGAAACAAGTAATTAATTAAACATCCTATAGATTGGCAAGAAAATCAATCGAAAAAAACATTGGTAAATGATATTATTAAAGAAAGACCGCATATATAATAAAATGACACGTCCGACGCGTCTCGATCGTGACTAAGAAAAGACTTCCTCGTCAAACATTAATCACCGTCGCCGTGAGGCGAAAGTGTCAGCGATTACACTCGAGTCGACGCGGTCGTTTGTTAAATAACTCTAATTCGATGACGACGAAACGGGAACGTTTCGGGATAAAATCGCGCGAGCGCGAAATCCCGCCGGCGCTCGCACCGACTCGCCGATTATTAATTATGAATTTATAATTATCGCGCCGAGCGGAGCGCCGAGATGGTGCTCGTCGGCCGGCGTGATTCATTCAGTGATGCAACATCACGCACACGAACGACGCACCACGTGCGTCCATCCGCGTCTCCCGGGTCTCCCTCGTCCAGGTGTGCAGGTGAAGCCGCGATGCCGTAGGGGTCACTCATTTATCATTGCATAAGATTCAGAACCTGTTCCGGTCCATTCATCGCCGCTCGCTCGTATATACCTTCGAAAGTGACTCGTGGGACGGGCCACGGGAGGTGTAGCTACGTGCGTGTGCAGTGGCGTAGGCGCACGGTGTAGGTTTGTTCATCAAAATTGCGCGTATCAAAAGCTCAATATCTCAAAACTCTCGAGAAGCTTTTCAGATGTCAGAAATGTGAAAAATTAATTGTTTATTCAAGCGACAGCGGACCAACGGACGCGGCACAAATAATGAAATATGTGAAATTAGATTTTATTAAATAGATAGATAGAGAGAGAAAGAGAATTTATTAAGAATTATGGAATGTGATTAATTAAAAGTATGTCAGTCAGTCATTAATAATACTTTATCACTTATTTTGTTAATAAATATAGGCTAGTATAAAAAGAAAAATAAAATTTAATGTAACTTGCGTAAATATAATTATGTAAATCGAAAAGAGATCGATGAAAGTATTTTAGATATAATAATTAGATATTTTAGATATTAATAATTTATACTCGATATAATTATTCAAACACTCAATTGAACAGCAATTAATCAAGCAAAAGTGTGGTAAAATAACCACTTAGAACTACTACTATTATAAACGTATGTATTTATCGTGACAATATCGACGCGATATAAAATATTTTGCGGCTTCGAGTGTGCTATGTATATTGCAAACCGTGCGATTGTAAACAACTGCAATTTCTGTTTGGACGGTTTGGATTATGCGACAAGGCGTCCGTTAACTGCAACATGAATATGAACTTTAATGTTTCATGGTTATCGATCAATTTGTAATAATACCTATTTGTTAAGTAAACTTACGAATTACTAGCGTAAATCCGAAAATGTAACGTGTAAATTTCACTGACGTGTAAAATCTGTAATGTATCTCAAGCAGATGAATAACAATATCTGCCAATACATATGACAATATATATTTTCAAGACTATAAAAATACAAACAGTAGCAGCTGTAAAAAAAAAATGCCGCACATGCTAAACATTTTTATTGCTTTAGTTATTATTGTCACAAAAGTTACGTTATCCGCATCTATTATGAAATTATTTAGGAATTTAAATTCAAAAATAGCAAAAACAATATCAAATAACAATATATAAAACCTCTATAACTGATATACGAATGTCTGCATGTAATAAATATAAAGATTGAAGTACAACGCGTGCTCGCGGCACCAGTGGATGCTCCCTTTAACTTTCCAAACGAACGAATATTGTTCTGTAACGCAACATCTCAGATGCTACATCTCAGTTTCGCTCTGGATGTAAAACAAAAAAGCCTCCCGGTATTTGATGCAGGTCTGATGATCTGTCGGCGATCTCGTCCGTTTCTCCGGTCAACGAGAAACAAGAGAAACTTGGTTGGAGCATCACAGATCACAGCGAAGATGCGGGTGGTGACTTCGATGAATCAAATTGAAGATGATAACAATGACGAGGATCCGTGATATAGATTTCATTATTAAATGTGTATCTTTGCAAAATAACATTCGAAAAATAATAAATTCGATCTAAATTTTTATTTTATTATATTTAGATTTGACTTTTGCCTCTTATTGCGCATTTCATTGACTTAAGATTAAATTATTCTCTAGTTCTTAAAATCAAATAATAAAAAAAAAATTTTAATATTTAAATAAGATTAAATAATATTTAAATAAGATTAAATAAAGATTATTGAAAAGGAATAAACTTTTAATTAATTTAGATTTTTACAATGATAGATTTTAACAGATAAACGCTTTCTAAATTTTTATTTTTCATCACACACACACACACACACACACACACACACACACACACACACACACACACACACACACACACACACACACACACGCGCGCGCGCGCGCACGCATAAAATGAAGATGTTGAAAATACTACAGCTGTAACTAGTAAATAACAAGACTCCGAACATTTTCTTGTTACTCTTTTCTAATAGCATATGCTCTGCTTATAACCCAAAGTGATACATTCTGCTTGCGTTATCTTTGAAATCCGTCTTGCGTGCGCATCTGTTTTGATTAAGGTTGCCTCATCTCGCCGCTCTCGCGACGGACAATTTGTCACTGCCGCATGCTTATTTTCATGTTTCGTTGCAGAGACGAATGTATTTTCCGACAAATTTTAGTCTATCGCTTGGACGAATGTGTAATTTACTTTCTTTGTTCCTGGCCGATTGATGTTACTAAAGATTGTTTTCGCGTTCGTACGTGAATTAGGAAGAGGATATATAATTGATATTTAATTTACGTTAATCGAAGATACAAGTTATCATATATCCTCTCAAATTTTTTAATCCCACTCAATGCTCTTGATTATTTAGTTTAGTAATAGATAAAAATTCAACATTTGAATGTACAATAGTTACCAAAGACAAACACAATGAGAACGTTTTGAAAGCCGATTTGATGTGCGCCGTAAATTGTTCGCAATACAAACATTAAGCTTCAAAGATGGGAACAGGGCAAGTCGATAAAATTTCAGCAACGTTTGGAGCAAAGCTCCAAAATATCCTTAATACATATTCTTGATTCTATGAAGGAATCCTTCGTGAAATGAAAGAATTTTCATCATTAATCAGAGATTAAATTACATATATTTATGTCATTATATAGATATAATTACAAAAATAATGTTTTTTTTCTTTTTTTTTATAAAAAACACAAATGTATGCCATTAACAAATATTTTAATTCATTAATATTGCACAAATATTTAACATATTTAATCGTTACATTATTTTTAGTAATTAAGTGTGTTATATATGTATATTTAATATCAAAATGTTTAAATTGTCATATCGCAAATGATTATATTTCGTGAGACAGATGCCCGGAGGGCAATACCGGGAAGAGAAAGAGAAGAAAAATAACGGAGACGGAGAGGAAAGTTTCAAATTAAATTGCGGTAACGGGCAATACAGTTTCATCGCAAGGGTGGTACGTTCTTTCATTCGCGCGTGTACATACCATATCGCGAATTCGTTAATTACAGGTTGCCCTTAACTACTCGAAAGCGTTCGTTACAGTGAATCTCTTCGTATACGATTGCCAAGTGCCTTCAAGCAAAAGTCAAAAGTCGTGGGTCAGCCGCAGCTCATCTCTCCTCTCTTCTTGGCCCCGTGTCGATTTTTTTCTTCCTGCTTCGTCCACCGCCTTTCGCCTTTTCGTCCCTGTTGGACGAGGCCCCCTCGACTTCCTATAAGGCCAAGGTCTCTCATCAGGGAGGTCGCACCGTCAAATGTAAAAAAAAAAAAAAAAGGAGGAGGAGAGAATTGCCGTTAGTGTATCTCTTCTTGAGTCACTATTTGCGATCGTGACTCAACAGGATAGTCGGGCTTACGGGAGAAGTTTAGTTTACTTTCGACATCGTCGTGAATTTCTCCGCCCATCGATTTCTTCCTCAGATGGAGCCATTGTATTCCTTGAGATAGAATTGTTGTGCGAAAATGAGGCTTTGCAATTGCGGTCGTACCCGGGCAGTAAACTGCCCTGCAGATTTACAATTTAAAGTTCAATTTAAATTTCAGAATTATAAATGTTTCAGAATTAATTTGAAGATTTATGCAAACCTTTATTAAGTCGCAAAATATGCCTAACCGTATACCTTTTTAAAGATTGATATCGATTAAGATAAGTATTGATTAAAAACATCTGAAAACACTGTTACAAAACTGTACTCTACTTTTGACTGATAAATTTGTCTTTTACATATATTTTCATATAAATATTGCCAAATACGACTGCAATTTACATTTCAATTATTTAAATAGAGATCACCATAAATTTAAATATAGATCTGCAAATAGATCTGATATCTAACGTCACGGAGTCAATGACTTAGATAAGTATCTTATTATTATTATACAGAGGTGTTTTATATTCTTACTAGCTTAAATCACAAAGCTATAAACGTGTGCACACTTATATAAAACATTTTTACACGTAAGAAGATGATAAATGTGACATTGTACACATTGTTCTAACGTAGTCTCGCGAGAAGATACAGCGAGTTTTTTTTATATTCCGTACGTTTGTCGTCGCGGTTTTATTAAAACACGCGGTATCTACTTCGAGGAATCTCGAGCGCACGAGATTATTAATTGGACGCGATCACGCGATATTTATTATTCGCGATACGTCGATCCACCGCGAATTTATCGTCGTGCACGAGCTGATTTATCAGCAGCAGGGAGAATCCGATTTATCAGCGTGTCCCAGGCGCGGGTCTGACGGCGGAGATCGACGCGATTCGAGAAGCCGATCGGCCAACATTTCGTTCGCGCGACATTTCGGAAGAACGGGATTGCGAGCATAGCGAGCCGATCCGTTTGCGGGGGATACACGGGAGAAGGAGAGATTTTTATCGTGCGAGAGTCCGCGGCGTTTAGCCGCGCGACTTTATCGGGAGCATGTAATTCGATTGCGATCGTTTTTACGGCGGCAGCGCCATCTATCGGGAGGAGCGTTTAAAATACGTCGCGATGCCGAGCTTATCAAAGTAGACTTGATTAAAGATAGTAAGAGACGTATATCGAACTTTGAAGATCTTACAGAGTACATTTTTTTATATTTTACAATTTTAATAATCATTATAATTTTATATACATCGATTCCTTTTTCTTAATAATAATATATGATGTAACGGAAAAGATAAGAATTAGCGATTGTCATATTGTTAAATTTCAATTGATAGATATATTTATTTAATAGATGTAATTTTTAATTTTTAATTGCAAAATATATATTCATGTCATCTGCATGTAATAAATAGGTAAAAGGGCACAATGTCGTCAGACATCGATCGCTTTACTTCATCGTTATCTCTACTTCAACGTGAAATTCTGTTTTATAAAATAATCAAGCTGCCGTTCATAAAAAGAAATACCGAACTTTGAGGAAACTTTCACGTGTGCACTTTTCATATGTTCAATTTTAATAATCATTATAATTTTATATATATATATATATATATATATATATATATATATATCGAGCTTTTTTTTCTTAATAATATAACAAGAAAGAGAATTAGTGACCGACGTATTATTAAATTTCAATTAATACATATTCTTTTAATTTCGGGATATAAAATATATGTCTGCGTATATAAAAAATGATGCGGTAATAATACGTGAGCAGCTAAGAAAAGATAAGAATTAGTGATTGTCATATTGTTGAATTTCAATCAAGAGTTATTTCTTTTTTTTTTTTTTAATTGAGAAATAAAAAATATATACGCATGTATCTGTATATAAAAAAATAGTGTAGTAAATAGGTGATGACACAATGCGGTCAGACATCGATCACTCTACTTCATCGTTACTCCTACTTCACGTCAAATTCTATTTTGCGAGATAGTCGAATAGCTGTAAGTATATCCGTCGTATATTTTCACAGCTCATACTACGAAGAGTTATTTTTAACAATTAATTTAGGAGAAGTAAAAAGTATATATTGGCGAACTATCAACCTTCATTCCGATCACAATTACTTACTCGCGCTGTGCGGCGAGGTCCTCCTCGTAGCGTTTTTTTTTCCCCGGAGAGGTTCGGCAAATAAATAAATGTCCAGCCAGTTGAAGCAAACAAAAGCTGCTGCGCAAGCACACCAAGTACATCCTAGAGCCAAATACCATTCCCAAGAACGAGTAATTGAATAGAAAACGGCCGCTAAGTCTTCTGGCATTATTTCCGACGGGTATCGTCGATCGCACTTGTCAAACGCACGCAACTCCCAAATCATTATCTAGTTATCAAAACGGTATCTCTTTGCAAGATACTAATAGAATATCGTTTAGCAAACATACTGCTTAACTCTCGCCAATATAAAAAAAAAAAAAAAAAAAAAGAAAAAAAACACGTTTACTACCGTATCGACTGACGTTTCTGGAAGGCTCTGGATGTTCGAGAGACTCTCTTTTGTGTCTTATAAATTTTTAGTGGGTACGCCGAAGGCAAGGCTCATCCAAAATTTATTTACTTGAAAAATGTCTTATACATTAAGACCATAAAAATTCACGGCCGGCGTTCTCCGCCTAGACATTGACCTTCTAGCTGAGACAAAGATTATCCGGCACGGCTACTAACGACAGCCTCCGCGACGTCGTCATCAATTTTCTCGCCCACGTCTCTCGTTCGCCGTGGACCGAGTGCGTACGTGCGTGTAACGATTACGTTACGGCCCGCGGTATCCCACCGGGGGGAAGGGGGACGCGGGGTTGGCCCCGCGGGAGGTGCGCGCGGGGAGGTGTACTGATGAGGAGCTAAGGCCAGAGTTCGCTCCATTCATACGATCGGCCAGCGGCGCAACATCGCACGTGCACCGTTGTTTCCATTTGGCGGTGTGTGCGGACTAAGGTGCCACGATAGCGACGCGATGATTCTCACGATCTCTCTTGGAGAGATGGACGAGTTTCTTTCCTTCGCGCGCGATAAAAACAACGTATTACGAAGACACCTGTAAATTATTTACGAGAGATCGTAAAAGCGCGAACTTCAATAAAGAAAAAGAAAATGATCTGCATCCGTGACGTTAGGATCCTGAAGGCGTTTCGAAAATGAGAGGGAAAATAAATTGTAAGGAAATTGGAATGAGAATTACAAAATTACACATGTACACACGCGGCAGAGACTCGGGGATTAGGAGGTTGATTTGAAAAGCGAATGCGAGATATGCAAAGCGGTTTCATCTTTAAATTGCAAATTGTGAAGAGTCCGAGAGAGAGAGCGAGAGAGAGAGAGAGAGAGAGAGAGAGGGGGGGGATTAGAAACATGAAAAGAGGACTGACCTTTTTACCCTTTTAATTCATTTTAAATCATTTATCTCTCATGTCTTCAGCTGCAGATCCGATGATACCTTCCATTAGCGGGAGATAGGATAATAACGGCTAACGGCGCTAACGTACGTATATGTCAACCTTTATTTCGAAGAACGTCACGATACATGTGCGCTGTGCACTAATGAAATCTGCAGAAACATGCGCGCGCGCGCGCGCGCCACACCCACACACACACACACACACACACACACACACGCTCGCTCGCTCGCTCGCTCGAGAGCGGCTTACAGTCGCTCCTGCACGTCGCTGCCGCCCTGGCGGAAACGCTCACGTTCGCCGAGAAGTGCTCGTAAGAAAATCTTCGCGCTGCCGGATCTCCTTGTCCAATGTAGCGGGATTAAAATCCTCCCGGCGAGAGACGCGGCTCCCTCCCCCGCGCGCCGTTGGGAAGGACTTCCGGTTTTGCGCCATTAACTAACTTGGCTTGTTTCTCACTTGGCTCGCGAGCTCCTCCCGATCGAGCCTGGAGTGTCCTTTAATACCCGCGGCCCTCGGCGGTGCCGTACTTACGTTCCTGGAACTAATGACGGCTCTAACATCGCCCGCTGCATCCATCGCGTTATGCTCCTCGGAGGAGGCGACAAGAGAGAGAGAGAGAAAGAGAGAGAGAGAGAGAGAGAGAGAGAGAGAGAAAGAGAGAGAGAGAGAGAGTGAAGGTGCCAAGATGTAAGCGAGAGAATGGAGGAGTCGGTTATTAGGCACGTTTCTTGTCCTCGCCGTATTCGCGACGCGTATACGGTTTAACGACGGAATAATGGCAGTTGCAGCCGGATTATGGTACTCGGGAAACTAATTGACTTCGTTGGGATCGTCGAACCGAGATATTATTGCAATATTTACAGTCTTAGGAGCTTCAAACGAATGATTCAGTCTTCTCCTTAACCGATACAATTTTTCCGTGCTAAGCAAATCTTCTTTTTACATTTGAGCAACTTAGGAAGCTTCGAAGCGTGGAAGAATATTAAAAGATTTAATTTCAATTTAGTTTTTAAATTCAAAAATATATATATATATTTTTTTTTACATTCTTATTGTACGATATATCCTTCGACTTTATTATTTCTCTTTAAAAGATACAATTAACCTTATGTAATTTATGTCTGTCAAAATCATCACGAATTTTGCATGTGTAAAAAAGTACCGCGATAATAATAATCGCATCCTTCAAGAGTGATCCTAATCACTTTCAGTTTCCGTGACGTTTCTGACGCCAGCAAATTTTTTTCTAAGTGACTGCCATATTTTGTAGCGTGCGTGTTTCCGGTTAATCGACATTACGCAAAACGCGTCCATCCATTTCTTCTTCTTCTTCTTCTTCGAAAGTTTTATAGATTAAATGTCGCTCGCTTTCTAGCTCGATATCGCAGGATGAAATCAGTGTCAATCCTGATCGAAGGCCCTCGGGCACCTTCGTTGCGGAGTGCACGTGGAATTTATATTGAAAATTCCATTTTCGGAAAGGGCCGACGTCGCTCACGGCCGAGCGTGCAAATATTTCCGAAGCTTAAGTCCGTGTTGTAACGATTTTTTTCGACGTTTTGGTATACGCGCTCGGAATTGAAGTAGAGCCCTTTCAACATTTTCCACGCGCTTCGTCAAATCACGACCGAAATCGTCGCTTCGCTCATGCGTTTTTAAGTTAAAAAAAAAAAAAAATATCGTCGCTTATCTAAATCATAATAATTGGAAATTAAAACGGTTTACCTTCAATTTAAGCCTCGTGCTTCCTTATCGATCAATGTAACGGGATTTTATTAAGAGAAATTTTAATTTGCGGATTCCCTTTCAGCCTTTAATGCAGTCTCAGTTTTTTAAGCGAATCGAGAAGAGTCTTGTCTGAATTTAAAAGTCATTCGCATACTTCTGACACTTGGACGATAAGATTGAAATCTATGCGCTCGAATAATTTCTGAATTCCCCTTCTGAGTTTTCTTCGGAGGCGGTCTACTGAAAGACTCTCTACTGTTGAAAAGTTAAACGCGTGTCTTCGGCTATGTGATTATGGTCTTCCGGTAATTGTTTTAGCTGTCGCCGATGTAACTTTCGGCGACTGCACCCGCGTCGCGCGCGAAAGTTCCGGCGGGCGTTAATTAACTGCTAATTGGATTTTATTAATCGGAGCTCTGCCGTACGCTCGCAGCGCACACGCCGGGTGTTGCTTTGTCTACGTTAATAGGGAGTGTATACTACGAATCCTGTACCGCGCATCCTCTCAGGTTAGCGTGTAATGCATTACAGGACAGTGCTTGACCAGCGGGGATGCCGAGATGGAGAAAGTTGAGTAAAAAATTCAACCACCAGCTTGATTTCACGTTGTTGACCGAGCCGCCGATTTATGCGTAAAACAACAGCAGCGGCGAATAAAACTATAATTTCGTTTTATACAGGAAAAACAATTTTGTTGAGTCCATCAAAATAATTACATGTAAGACATGTAAAATGATTATGTAAGATAATTATTAAATTCACATTAGTTGTTAGAAATGTAAAGAGATTTTGCAGTAGTATTATTATTATTATGTATTATTAGCTAAATAAACATAAATTATATTTATTATGTATTACTATTATTATTATTATTATTATTATGTTTAAATATCCTATATAATAATTTTAATGGCTCAATAAATTTTTTAGATCAAATTTTTAGGTCCTATGGTAGAATTGTTTTTTCCGTATATATTTTATTACTCATAGGTGTTTTTTAAATATACAGATCAGTATCAATATATTTATATAGATTTTATTAATTACATAGACAACATCCTCAATTAAATTTTGCTTGCAAAACGATACAATTTAAATTCGGTCGTTCGAAAAAAATTCGAGATTCATCGTAAGATGAATACCAGTGCGCAAAAAATATACATACAAAAATACACAAAGATAAAAGAAAAAAAAAAAAAAAAAAAAAAAGACAAGAAGAAAATGCATATGGCGTCCGCGCGTGGAAATCATTTAAAGGAAAGTGCCATAACTTCGCCGCGTACGTGGAACGCACGTGGAGGCGTGCGTAATAATCTTAAGGGATCACAACGCTCCGAAAATTCCGGGCACGTTGTTGCACACGTGAGACACCGTATATATATATATATATATATATATATATATATATATATATATATATATATATATGTATATATATATATATATATATATATATATATATATATATATATATTTCTGTGAGTCTCGATAACCCGGACACTATATAATTAAAGTTTTGTTACGTAACAGGAGAAATTTACCTCGCGATTGCAGGATGCAGATACGAGGGTCGCCGATATCAGGAAGGGACGGCCGTGGGTACGTCCGAGCCCTGCCTGCGGTGCCGGTGCACCGAGGGAGCGTTGAGATGCCGGCTCCGAGTGTGCCCGCGATTGCCGAGTCCACCACCACCACCCGGCTGTCACGTTCGTTCACCGGCCGAGAACGTATGTTGTGCCGAGCTGGTATGCGGCGAATCACGTTAGTACGATGATGTCCCGCTTGATTGATCAATAAAAAATCGCAAAATCGACACCGCCCGCGAGCGGCGCGAGCCTTTAAGAAATTACATCGAAAAGTATATATCGGAAATTATATCGGAAGAAAGGTTGTGGAAAGGTATATTGGAAAATCTTTCCGAGAAACAAACTTTGCGTTTCCGTAAATTGCAATTCCCCCCCCTCGTTCGTCATTAAATATGTGTGATTCATCATTATCGCGGGGGGTTAGGAGGGCACTCGTGCTCCGCACGACCGCTTTGTTTCCGTTTCGTTTCGTATAAAGTAAAACGTTTGAAACGTATAAAAAGTTTCGGCTCTGCCGCGGTTAAAGCAGATTAAAGAGTTAATCGTGGCTGGGGGCTTTAAATTTATTATCTGACTTACAGGCGACGTCGAGAATATGTTGCGGGGAGCCAGTGTACAAACGAACGTGGAAGCTGAGGATGAGGAGAAGCATGCTCACCACTCACGTACGGAAGGTATTTCTATTTTGTTGATTTTCTACCTTGCTATTTGTCCTTCCCGGCGATGTATCGCTGACGGTGTGCAAATAATTGTGTCTTTTTTTTTTTTTTTTATTTGCACAATGTACTACCCTCATTCTTTTATAAACTCACCCCGCACTCGTCTAAATAAGAGGATAATGTGACACATCTCTTATTGCCGACTACGGTAACTTATAATCTTCGATACGGTTACCTGAATGTTGTACAAATTGATTCGCTTCCTCTTCTCGAGTGACTGTGTGTTATTACATTATACGACTGTACCCCGGGTTGAATTAGCAGCGCGCTATTATTTTTAATAATTTCCATTCTAAACTCCGTCTCTGTGAAAAGAGCGTCTGGGAGAGAGCCTCTGCGGTAAATAAATGAGCCTCGTTACGCTCGAGTAAACTTGGGTAAATAAATTGAGGAAGGTAGAGGAACACTCGGCTAAACTCGGGCATAACACAGAGGGGGTTAAGATGGCTCGTTACCGCTGAAACGAACGTAATTTTAAATTAATTCAGGATTTCTTTGTTCCTGGCAAGGTTTATGCCAGTACATTCTTTCATTTCCACAACATTGGCCTGGGGGTACCGTGACACTTTATACGCTTCTCACATTTGCAATAATAAAATAAAATTCTGTATACATTATGTGTATGCGTGTTGCAATTAAGTGCGCTCGCGCCGACGTCTTTAATTCTCTCGTTACTTTGTAATTTCATCCATCTTAATTAATAGAAATAAGAAAGGGGCTACTCTACTTATTAATTGATAATTTTTCGGCTTCCATTTATTTTAATCTTATTTTTATTGTCGCATTATTTTTACTCGCGCAAGTGAATTCATACAAGTGCTTTTTTTTATGGTGTATACCAGAGGTTACGAAATCTGTTTGTAAAACTAAAATTCCACGTTGAGAGGGAAGTAATAGAGTTAAACGCATAAAATATTAAAAACACAATAGCATTCGTCGGTTGCATTTCTCCTTGAAACAACATCCTTTTACGTTACTTTATAAATATATAGAGCCTGCATCTTTCTTGAAAGCATTGTTAAATAAATTATCGGGCAAGAAACTTTGCCGAACTTCGACGAAGCTCACGTTCTATCTCACGGACAGGAACGATCTTAACGAGAGCAATTTAACGTAAATTCCAAAAACTCCATTCAGAGCTCGATTGCAATTAAAGATTAATTCTTCTACATAGATCTTTCCATTCTTTTTAAAACAAACAGACAACGTTAGATGTATAACAGTATCTATAAATATATATTGAATAATAATAATAAACATTATATATACATATATATATATATATATATATATATATATACATCAAAAAGAAATAAAATAATTAAAAAATATTATAGGGGCATGAGAGAGAAAGAGAGCGTAATGAAATTGAAGGTCATAAAAAAAATAAGATATGAAATGATGCAAGTAAAATTTTAAACATCAACGTAAAAAATTATACATTTATAAAAAATCATTTTATTTATTTCGTACACGGAAAGATCGGTTTTGTTGAGATATCTAAAAAAATTTTATTAAGATCTGAAAATAATATTATTCATTTAAAATAATATAAAAAAATTCTAGCAACCAATTTGAATGTTTTATATAAATATTTTTCGATAGTCAACAACAAAATTATTTTCAGATCTGTATCTGACCTGATATTTTTGAGGTTAGACTGTTCGGTAAAATTGTTTTCGAACTTTTTTTTCCGAAGGTATTCCATTCTTTGTCTCAAATATTCGTTCGTTTTCGAATTAGGATGTCTGCACGATGGGATTCGATATGGCTCGGGGTCGGCGATGATGGGCTCGCGCCGATGCGAGTACTGCTACTGCATATCCGGCTCGAGGAGATGCGTCCGACCCAAGTGCCTGCTGCCACTGCCGGGATGCACCCCTCTGTACGCACCCCACTCCTGCTGCCCGGTCGCCTATAACTGCACCCGTGAGTGTACTTTTATCACGGCGACGAGTTACTTCGCGAGTTACGTCGCGAGTTACTTAAAGTACCTTACCAATGGTCCTCCTTATTTCTTTTCAAGACCACCATTCGTCCACAATGGCGCCGGTATCGGGAAACGGTGAGTTCAAATTGTTGCCATTTACGAGCTAGCCCGCTTAACTGAATTTGAGAAAGCGGGTGACGCCGGTCGAGAAATTTCCCGGAAACTCGATAGCGCGATCGAAAGCTTCGTGTTGTAACGCGGAGGTGTTTAAATCATAGACAAATTGACAAATATCAAATAAAAAATTCTATGAGAGATATAAAAATGATGGGCGTATCCGGGAAGGAGGGTTGTGGGATTCAAACTTCTCCCGAAATTTAAAAAAAAAAAAAAGTTAAAATTATGATTTACAAAACCTATAATATTTTTTCAAAAAGAGGAATGAGGAGACATTTTCAGCTTTAAAATATCCAAAAAAAAATAATTCATTAAAAAAATTGCTGTTTATATATTAACAGAATTGACAACCCTTCCCTCCCCCTCCTCCCCCCCAAAATCCTGGATATGCTAAAAATATTATTTTTATTTTGGTGACGTAATGGCTAACGTGCACGCGAAGGAGATGCACGAAGAGAACCTTCCACTTTGATTGTATTAAAACAGAAATCTCTGTATGCAAAACACTTTCAACATACACAAATTGAACGCTAATAGAGACAGCGTAATGTGATTAACGTGATACAGCGAACAAATGCAGATTTAGCTTTACATACATTGGCATTGTATATGAACGAGTAAGTTATTAAAGTTCGCCCGTGGGAGTAGAAAACTTGAAGAAAATCGGGGTTATTAGGGATTATTCCGAAATTTACCGCCGCGCGACTAAAGCTCTCCGCCGAAGCACGCTCTCGAAAGTTGTGATGAAATGTGTAACTTAATAACGAAGAGTTACTGCTGACGTTATATCACCCCGTGACACTTGCTCCGCAAGGATTCTACCTTCAGATAGCCGGCGAGGTTCATTTAATACTCGGTCTCATCGCCCAGCGGGTTTAAGATGTAAGTTGCAAGAAAATGCCGTAACGATGCCGTACTATTTAATATAGCACACGTCAATATTTTAAAGCAAATGAAACGGCAAACCGTCCCAAAGATAAAACTCATATATTAATTTAATTAACAATCTTGCTTAGGAAATTTCCGATAACTCGACATTTCAATCTTGTAATAAAGTTTAAAGGATAATTTTCATTTACAATAACTTAAGAAAATTAACTTTTTTTTTTTTCTTAATCTTTCTTATAAAAAAAATTTCATGCAAGAAGACGCGATTAAGATTTTATTTTATTTAATTTTAAATCGTTTAATAAAATTTTTAATTTATAATTTTCTTTCTCCTCAAGATCGAAACGATTCTTTTTCTCAATTCCGTTGATATTTGCAATTCGGAAAAAAAAAAAACGTGCTTATCTTAGAAACTTGGACTTGTATACCAGAGCGGCCGGTATTCCCACGGGCGAGGACTCTCTGGATTCCCTCGTTATGGGGTCCGACAGCTATAGAGAAACGTGTAACGCGATAAAGAAGAGTCAGTGGGTACCTCCCGACACTTTGCTTCGGAGGGAAACTGCGAGCCGGCGGCTTTGGATAGCCGAGGTTGCCGTTCATTTAACGCCCGGTTTCACCGTGGCCGCTTAAATTTAAGCTGGGCTTAAGCCTCGGTCGCTACGACGACGCCACCGGCTGTCACTGGCTGCCGGGACATTCGGGGATGGCTTAATTTTAAACGGGCACCGCCGAGAAACCGCCCCGTCAGGTGGGCGATTGCGGCCTTGCCGTCGCGATGACTGACCATGAAGTCGGTAAATAACGATTCGGAACCATGGCGGCTCGTTAATCCCCTCCCGGGCAAACATCCTCCCAGAGATCGCCGGGGACGGGGTTATTACAGACTAACACGGCGACGTTATCAAAAGAGTAACGTTATGCCAGGTTATACGTTATAACCTCCTCCAGCTCTACTCAAACAAGATAAAACTTTCAAGAGAAGATAGAGAAATACGCGATCCTCCCTGTTATATTTCTACGATGCGTTAGACTTAAAATTGATCTCGAAAAAGTAGTTTCTCCCTAGGAGGGGATATCCCAAGAATAATTAGACTACGATAATTTTACGGATTATTTCCTTCCGAGATTGCGGAAACGCGTGCTCCCAGAGATTTTAAAACATGGACAGCGCCCAACGTCACATATCTCTCTGCTCTCTCTCTCTCTCTCTCTCTCTCTCTCTCTCCTTCTCGCGTCATCGAGTCTCCAGAAAATTTGGATATCCGGCTATTCGGACGATATCCGGATATCCGGATTCCGCGCGAATCACAACAGAACGTTGAGAAATTACTTTTTAAGGTTCGACTTTTTTACTCTCGCGCATTCTCACGACTCTCACGGTATATGATCGTCCAGGATGTCGCGTGGGCGAGCGCACTTACAACGAGGGCGAGATGGTCCGCGACATCGAGCGGAAGGCCGCGTGCGACAATTGTTTCTGCGCGATGGGCGCCATACGGTGCGTTCCGCTCGCGTGCGCCCCACCTCTTCAAGGCTGCAGCCCGATCGTGCGAGAAGGACAATGCTGCCCGTCCACCTACAACTGCAGTGAGTTCGCACGCAAATTTCGCACACCGGGGATTGTCCCCGGAGCTCCATGCTCTCCCGCCCGGATTGTGTTTTCCATCGAATTAATCGGCGAAATTCCTTGGCCGTTGCCTTTCATACTCAGCCGATATTTTCGAATGTCAGACAGGGGGACAAAAAATGCGATATCTGGAAAATGTTGACATACGAGATACGGTTAATATCGCGATGTAATATTCCGATATGGCGGACGTTTCGCCAAAAAAATTTACAGTAAAATAAATAAAGGAAAGTGAGCGCAAACAATTGCGTCGCATCGATTGAAAAAAAAAAAAAAAAAAAATTAGAATTTGAATTAAAATGAAAATAATTTTGCACCCATGCTTTTTTTATATTTTTATATTGCGGATTTTTCTTGTACACATATATTTATTACACGGAATTTTTTAATTTCTGTGATCTTTAATCTTCGGTTACTTTGACATTCGAACGTTCGCATCGCTCATTTTTGCAAGTTACATCTAAGGGGAACGTCGCATGGATTGAATAAAAAAATTCACGTCTTTTCTTTCACGTGTATATTTTCAAAATATTAGTTTCACGCATTGCATATGTGACTGTGGTAAATGGAAGTCGATCTCTGCTAACGCCGCCGAATTGAGTCGCGCTCGGTTAAGGCTCGATGAAAAATATTTTACCGAAAGCGAAAATATTTATTTGATGCATGCCGATACGGGTGAGTAACGAACGGCAACGTCAACAAAACAAACACGTCTCGTTTTCGGGTTTGAAAATATATTTTATTCGGCGCGTTCCCCGCTCGCGAAAGGAAAATAAAATATTTTGCCGGCGGTTTTGCGCGCGCGTAAGCGAATTAAACGGGCCGATTCTTGGAAGCGAGAAACATCTGCGAATTAAAAGGGGATTTAATTTCCGCGCGAGAGCGTTTATTCGATACAGTCAATATGGCAGGCACTGCGAGCGTGATAGCCATCGATATTAATATCGCGGCAGATAGAAAATATGCATCTGCCGAGCGAAAATCGGCCAATGACCTGCAAACTGTCGACTTAAAAGCACGTTTTATCCGGTGACAAATGCTGCTATTTTTTCGCGTTTCGCTTAAAAAAAAAAAAAGGAAACACATAACGCGGTTTAGCTTCATATTATTTCGAACATTTTGTTTCTAGTTCTACGCGAATTGCCCGGACTCTTGTATTCTTGTAGCCGTTATTAATTTAACGGAATATGAAGTATTTTCGTATTCGACAGTCCGTGTACAGTCCGTGGGCTAATCCTTTTCAATACTTAATTTCTGTTTTTTACAATTTAATGAAATGAAAATACTAACTGGGAACGGGAATATATATATATATATATATATATATATATATATTTAGCATTTAAATTCAGCGAATCAAACTTAATAAGCCCAGCACGCTCATATACGCAGGCTCATTGTTAATTAAAATTCCTCGCGATAGTGTAGTGATGTGCAAAAGCGTCGAATTTGACATCTTTGATTTTTACTTTTAATTAAAAATCCGTTCTAATTAAAATGCGGTGCAATCTTTTTAATGCGGAAATACCTTTGGATGAAGGGAAACACAAGCCGGGTCCGGTTTATCCTGCAAAATAATACTCTCAGGCTTTATATTTCACTATCATTCGTAACGCACGCACACGCACACACACACACACACACACACACACACACACACACACACACACACAAATATACTTTCTTGAATATTATAAAGAAAAGGGATTAAACGTTCAAGGCGGCAGCATCGAAGTAAAGGCCACCCAAAACTACGCATCCTACGCCTTCATCAGCAAGGACTACGCTAAGTTCCGCAAGGAGACCAACTTTTTCGTACGTTCTTCCCTTCTTCTTCTTCTTCTTTTTACTCTTCCGTTGTTAGGAACGCATAAATTATCGCGTCGCCTTTTTGCATCGCATTCTGCATAAATAGTTCTAACTGCTCTAAAATAAGCTTATCCTAAATCCCAAAGTTAGCAAATAGTAGGAACACGCTCGTGGGATCGAAGTTAAGGGGGAGGTGATTTATAGTAGTCGGCGGAATTTAATCAATGAAATTTACCCGAAACATTGATTATAAACGCGTTAGACATTCGACTTAGTTCAGGAATTTGGAATGAAGCATACCTTATTGGATCACGTTGCGCGATACGAGTTTCCAATCGGGCGACGACGTCTATCTATTATGGATGTGTTACGTTATTATTAATGGGCAGCGTCGTTAGCGGGCGGAATACCACTTATGGAGAATTCGAATCTCGCGAGATACACGGGAATCTACTCAGACAACGGGATCAACCGCGGCGAATTCCGATTTCCGGTTCGTCACAAACTTGGATTCTTGAACGAGCACGTCAATCGCCTATCGATACTCGAGAGATAACAGAACTCGATTCCTCCGTTTCAGAATTTAGAGAAGTTTACTTTTATCATTCTCCCGACACACAATTATTTACAAACTTGTTATTTCTTATGCGTATAAAATGTTTTTTTAACGCGCCTATTTGTATTGAGTTAAAAATCTTTTATCTCTTCCAATTCTAAAAGAGATGAAAACAAGCCTCATCTCCTTCGATCAATTTACTTTCTTTCACATTTATTAGAATTATATACTAAATTATTTATTGCACGATCGTGATATAAATTCTCGCTCAACGCCCGGCTTTTCAAGATCTTTTCCGTTAAATGACTTTTAACGTCTGTTTTGCATTATGGATGGTCCAGATGACGCTCCGATATCGAGAGAGAGATTAAGCATTCACGTGCTGTTGAGCTCGAATTGCCCGACATTAAACACGAGCTAGGCGAGATCATTAAATTGATTCGACCGATCGAATTACAAGTAGGTTTGGAGGCGCGCATAGAATTTTATAAGGGGAAAAAAAGGGGCGGGGGGAAGTCCTTCTGTGGAGTGAAGTCCTAATCGATTTATGGTACGAGTACCTGTCATTAATTGTTCAGCCCGCGATTGATCAATCTACGAATCCGCCCGTCGAAGGACGAGGTCACAGAGTGGTCGAGGAACGGATTAGCACCAGCACGATCGATTTCGAGGAGGACTCATCTGTCGCCACCTACTCGACTATGGAGACCGACGTCGTGGACAATGAAATCTTGATAGGAACGGTAGACTATAAATCGACCTTGGAAGTGACCACCGCCGCAACTTTGACGAATGAGGTGACGATACGATATGATAATTTGCGCAGAGATCTATCTAAATCTCAATAAGATCAGGGCTCGATAAAAAGAAATAAGCGGAACGTAAATACACGACACGTGGAACATTTATCTCTTTTAAATCGCTTTTTAATCCATGCGTAACCCCTAATTTGGTGAACTGTAAATATTTACAGTTTGCGCTGCTAATATTGATTGACTGACTGATGTGCAAATGTTTTTAAAACAATCTTAAAATAATATAAGAAACGAAACAAATTAGATAATATTACTTCCTCTATTAATCCTGAAACGAAAACCATTACAATTTGTCGGAGTTTTTTTTGCGATGTTTTCGATGCTCTTTTTTTTATTGTCTTCCCCGGAATTCGATCGGAACTCGATCATATATATCATTAATGAATTATTTGTCTTCGTTCGCCAGTTATTATTGAGCAACACCGAATCGGCAGCATCGTTCGAATCGACCCTGGCGTCCAGCAAAGATGCCGATTCCATTACCGATTCCTGCATAACGTGTTCGACAAATGCGTACACGGACGCCATAGTCGTGACGACAGAGGATCCATCTAGCGCGGGCGGCTCGACGATCTCGTTGCCGGATTGGACAACGGTGCTTCCCGAATTAACGCTCGATAATGGAAACGATGAAAACGAGGACGCCGACGGCGAGAAGGAAAACAAAAACGCGAGCGAGAACGAGGAGCGAAACGAAGACGTGGCCATTGAGGGAGGGACGACGACGGGGGGGGAAACGGATAGAATTGAGAAAAACAAAGCTACAATGCATCCTTTCGCAGTTTCCACGAGTGCCGGGGAAACGCTTACTCCCGACGAGAAAGTCTTGTCCGAGAGCTCTGCACTCATTAAGGTAACGACCAAGAAATAATAATCAAAAAAATTATGACGTGAAACATAATGGATACCGAAGAGTTTCCTTAAAAATCAAGCGCGAAACAATTTGAGACTGAGTTTGAATTGCTCAGTAAATACAGCTTTACATAATTTCATTTCTACATAAAATATTCTCAATTATAGTTATCCGAAAAATCTTAATATCACGATGAGATCTATCTTAAATTATTTTTTATAAAATATTTTTAAGAGTAAAAGAATATTTAGAATCACCGACGATAACAGAGTTAATCAAATTTTTTTCTTTAATTAAAAGAAGAAGTTGTATATGACGCAGATTTCAACAAATTTAATTTACTTCGATAAGTTTAAATTAAACATTTTTTTTTTAATTTTATCGTCGTACTTCTTTTTTAAAAAAATTGTAAACCTGAATCTTTTCATTCGGGTTTTTTTTCACTTAAAAAAAAAAATCTGGAAACATGAAATCAAGACTTCGCGTCATAAACTTGCTCACTTGCTTCGCTTTTCGCATATTCATGTACGTATCTTAAATATAAGATAAGACGTTCATTCAAAACTTATTGCGTATCATAAAAAGGAGCAAGTAGGTTTATTATGATTGAAACACGTATAACGTAGAGAATGGAGACCATCGGTAAGAGACCCGTCACCAGTCCATCGTCGACGATACTCATGCCGGACGACATCCTCGTGATGAACGTGACAGTCAAGACGAATGTCTCGGTGGGCCATATACACGGTGTCACGATAAATCCAATTAAGTCCATTCCGCCTGACATTGAGGCCATCCTGAACATCACTCATCGAGAAAAAGGCGAGGATTATGACTACGACTACAGCGAACGACTACTTCTACCGCCGTCGCTGCCGAATGTTAGGTGACTATTATCCATATCTCGATCCATCATCATTTCCTATCCTGTCCCGTGACTTGACATTGGAACTACCGCGTGTCGTGAGGAATAGGATATGGATGTTCTTTTTTTTTTTTTTTGACGAATTTCATAATTGCGATATTTTTAAAATACATAAAAAAATATCGGCAGGTGCAACGTTGCGCAGTCGATGTAATCGATATAGCGCGTTTTATTTCTTTTTATTAGCCGGCACGATGTGCAATCAATTTTTCACGCTTATAACGGAACCGCTTTTTTTGCGAGTTTTGTCGGCCCGGGAATACTGCCCGTGAATTAAATTGAAATCGTTTGTCGAAAACAACTGATTGATACCGATTTACATCGGTCAAATTTTTAACGGCAAAAAATATACAGTGCTAGTTCGTTTTTTTTTTGCATTATACTTTTTTTTATATAACATTTATTTAAAATACGTTTTTGTGTGCAATTATCATTTTTAAAAATTATGAATATTTTCTAATGCTAGATGCTAAAATCTTGCGAAGAGATTAGTTTTATTTTATTTTTAAAAAATTCTCTTATTATACATATAGAATAAACTATATACATATATATATATAATTTTGAAGTCTGATTGGAATGATTTTATAATCGCAAATCGTCTTATAGCTATGTATATTGGTAAAAAAAAAAATAATTTTTTTCTAGGATAATACCCTTTGTGGCAGCGGACGCACTGGTGAAAGATAAGGACGTATCCTCGTCTGAAACTGGATATTCTTCTGGTTCGGTTGTAGTGCCTTCTGAACTACGACCGACCGCTGCTTCCGGTTTTTATGACATTGCAACCCAGGAAAACCGATTTAGCCCACCCGTAGAGACCGAAGGTATTTTACGATTCTCTATGAAAAGTCAAATAAATAATTTAAATACACAAAGATCTAGATGTAATAATCTAGATATACAAATACAAAATTAGAGAGAGCTAAATACATGTGTTAAAAGATGATTTTTAATTTTTTTCTCTTATATTTCTCTCTCTCTCTCTCTCTCTCTCTCTCTCTCTCTCTCTCTACAGATGTAAGTATTTGTAATTTAGATTTTTTTTTTTAATTAAGCTAACGATAAAAAGCCCTATTATCATTTTGCCATTTTAATAGGATTAATTTAAATATTAATAGTAATAGCATAATTTTAATACTGCAGTTCATGATATTTTTTATGTAAACAATACGAAATAGAGACAAAGACATATGTTCGTAGGTGGTTTTGTACCTAGAGAGCCGCCATATTTCGATGTTCCTTACCGCTCCACGGATTTAAATTTTGAGATTGGCACTGGAGTTACCGTAATTCCACAAATTACAAATCCACATCGAAAAAATAACGGCAAGTATTCTCGATTAATTCGCTAATCTGTCAAAAGTTCGATACGTTGAACACAGCAATAGAACAACATATTCTTGTTATTAAACATATATTAATAACTCGCTTGTTTTGCCGAATTAGATTTATCGAATAAGTGCCATTTTGAAAGTGTGGAATATCATCACGGTGAGATCTTGCCACGTGCCGCTCTGTGCATAATTTGCATGTGTTATTACGGAGAGGTCGTCTGCTCCTCGGAGAAGTGTCCGCCATTGAAAATTGGTTGTCGCAGAATCAATTCCGAGGAAAAGTGTTGCGGAAAAATCGTTTGTGGTATACACCTTGCGTTGTCATATAAATTTATGCGCGAAATATCGTAAAGTTTTATTGGAATTGTTTATTACGTAAAAATACGCGCGCATATCCTTTTGCAATCAATTTTATCTGCTTACCTTACAGTCCAGACCGATGAGTCGCCAACGGTGGTGCTCGACCGTGCCGACGCCACGGCACCGTCTCAACGACAACCCACAGTGTCCCCCGATCCGTTTCGTGACGTCATCAAGACCGAGCCAGCTCCCGACTTACCTTCCCTGATCGAGGACATGATCCCGTATCTGGTGGAACGTGGTATCACAACGCCCAGGCCGACGACGTCTATGATGGGCAATCAGTTGCAACACTCGCCCAATTTCGACTTCATGGAGCAGGTGCCACTGATACAGCCGCCCTTCGATTACGGAGAAGAAACGATCGATTCCTCTTTCCTTTCGAGGGTGAATTACGGAGCGAGCCATGACGTGTCTTCGACGGATACCGTTTCGTTAACGTACGATCCGAAAAATCAGATTCCCCTAGATGGCGCTTCTTCTTCCGAAAATCTCGAGGGTGTCTTCAATTACGACGGAGCAACGTTGACCGAGTTGAATGGCACGATCGACAGTTCGAAGTACGACTTCTATCCTACGGGGCAGAAGTTCGCGAAGGGAAACGTATCCGAGAGCGATGATCTCGACGGAAACTCCACCGGCGAAGAGGACAATCGTACGACGAGGTACGACAATCGCAACCAGTCGGATAATTTCTCAAGTGAAGACGGAAAGACCACCGAGGAAGTCGCCGAAGATGTCACCATCTTTTCCTTGGACAATGTCCTTAAGCTGCTATTTTCCTCGAACACCAGTTCCAGCAACAAGCTGACCGAAACCACAAGGACGCCGAATGTTTCCTCCTCCGTCGATGGTGTACGAGAGGATCAGGAGACTCTTGTCTTTGCCGTTTCATCGACGAGTACGGAAAGGTTAACCGAGGAGACGGAAACTGTCGAAACCTCCTCGAAGGTCCTCGACAACGAGATACCAATGTCCGTGGGCACTTTGCTGAAGCTGGCGGGCTGCAATATATACGGGCGAATGTATCGCGTCGGTAGAATTATCACGGAGCTCTCGAGTCCTTGTGAAGAATGCAGATGTACGGAAATTGGTGTCCGGTGCAAACAGTTGGAATGTTAAATCGGACACGGATTCAATGCCATCGTAAGAAAAGAACGTCCCGCCTCAAATCAAACGTCCCCCCCATGAAAACTGTCCTGAAAAGATTGAAAGTGCATACATGTTGTGTGAAATATTTTCAAGAAAGAAGTTGCTCACGATTTGGCATTAATATAAATTAAAGATAGATAGATTGTATTTTTTTAACTTCTCGTTTTTATTTCTTGCATTTTATAAAATTTATAAAGACAATAACGAAAACTTTTAAATGTTTTTAGGATTTAAGTAGTGTCGGAGATTTTGGATGTGTGCAAGAGAGAAAGAAATGGAACCTCTATATAAAATTACTAAAATAAAGAAGTGAGACATTTAGATTAGAATAATCGGATTTTACTTGGAAGAATTTTAAAGTTTAACAAATTTTCAAGTTCTTTTACCATCGTGAATCTTGTCGAATTAAAGGGCAATCACTGTTCTTAGTGAAGTATGATCACTCCCATATTTATCCTCTTATCTTTTAAATTTCATAGAAAATCAATCTGTGAAAAATGCCTTATTATCTATTTAGCTGCCATTTTGGATGTGTTTATTACGATAACATAATTCAGTATATATTATCGGTATATATATATATATAGTTAGATGCTGTCTGAAACTACGAATCTCTGGAACTATCAAGACAGCCCGTTGTTATACCTTGGCTCCGCCAAGATGTCTTGGCAGAGCGATGGATCTTCGACTAAAACTTCAGACAACTTGGACCACGTAATTATCCAAGCAGAACCGATATACTCGGTCTCGATGACCCCTCGATAACGAAACACCGACGTTCGTGGTCAGATTACTCTAACTGGATGTAATATCCGCGTCTGTAGTATCGCGTCGGTGAGCATCATTACGGAGTGTCTTCCGTAACCTCCGAGTTCTCGTCGTAAATGCAGCCCGCATCACGAAGCGGATTTACTTAAATTAACAAAACTTGAACGTTGAAATATATTTAATTGTTCGGGAATTTCGTTAATTTTCTTTAAATACTTTATGGCTTCTTGAACGTAGAACGTAACGTATAGTTGGAGAATATCGAATGTTCCAGAAAACAGATAAAGGGACCTTAATGATTTTCAGTTTTTCAGGTTAGAAAGAAAGATAGCGCACAAAATTAGGAAAATACCACCGCTCTCTCCCAATATTTCCCGCGATTCTTTTTTTTTTTTTTTTCTTATCAATAGGGGAGATCAACGACGGTTTGACATTCTTACGCCTCTCTTTTTTTTTTATCCACGCGCGTAATCGCGTGGACCCTATCTTCCCGATTACAGATAGACAGATCGGTCGTATAATCCGATTTTATAGCTCGCCGCGATTGTTCGTCGTCCCTCTTATTTTATCCCGGGATTTCTAGATTCCTCTTTCTAATTTCTTTCGTGCCTTTCGTCATTTTCCCTCCCTGTATCGGCGGCGAGCATTATTCCCGGGATGTCGCGCGGCGGTCATAAACGCAGGCCTTAAGGAGAATCCATGTTCCGGCAGGATCGATCAGGATGTAATTGTGAGAAATAGTCCTTCCGTGCCTCGAAGGATAAGTGGATGAAGGCGGAAGTTGGCGCGGTATTCGCTTGCCACGGCCGCCTTTCCTCTTTAATGGGAATTATCCGTATCTATATACCGGGGGGGTATGGGGGAGAGGAGGGTGCCGTTTTGATTTATCTTCGTAATTTATCTCTCCAGACCGAATGCAAAAGATATATCAGGCTGGAATGCTACAGCGGCGAAGGGACGGGGGAGGGGGAAGAGGAAGGGATAATCATTCGGCAAAAAAATTGGCTCTTGTCAAAATTTAAATTATCCCGCTAAATTAGGCATCTTTTGTAGACAAATTAAATTTGTAACATATATATAACGCCAACTATCGATCTGTGAAACATTTATAAAAAATTAAAGCGTTGCAAGAGAAATAATAATCTACACGAGCCAATCTCTTCAAATATTGGATAATCTTTGTTTTTCTCTCATATAAATTTATAAATCGTTTATACAGTCCTGATTGAAAAAAATATTTGACGTCGAAAGAACTGACTTATGGAGAGATTTTCTCTGCAATTTTGTTAATTTTCTTGTAAATGTTTATAACACGAATAAATAAATAAAATATTTTATATTATCAGCTCTTAAGTTATAATAACGATCTCAATGGCATCACCGATTGAAATTGGAATCTAACATGTGTGTGAATTTCGATTTAATTATAAATGACTGTATTGTTAAACTATTTTTGCCATATGTACGTGGTGGCAAAATTCAAAATCAGTCAGTAACGAACGTTGCTGTCGATGATGCTAAAATAATTTTTATAGACCATGACGTCGATTCAATTAATACTATTACTATTTTCATTCATTATTTTTTGAATCGATGTCGTGGGTAAATAAGAATAGACTAAAAATAATAAGTAGAATAAAATAGTAATATGTTATATAAGTATTCAGCTGTAATGAATATACTATATCGACAGTTATAAGAATGATTTGTTGTGATTTATAAAACGTTGTATGATTAAATTTTCCGAGTGTTTTCTCTTTTATATATCATATTTTTCACAATGTTTGCATCCTCGTGATATTTTTTATTTAATTTCCTTTCGAAAGTTAAATAAAAAATACCTCACTAGATGCAAACATTGTAAAAATACACTTTTTAAATACATTTATCGAGCAGAAGTATTTTTGAAATTACATACCGATAAAGTTTGTTTTTCATAGCTGCAAAAATAATCTTATTAATTATTAGCAAATAATGAAAACTCTTTTTTAAGAAAAAGATTGCGGTTACATTTATAAAAAAGTATGTTAACAATTTAACTAATTGGAAAATTGACAGGTTTTTTTTTAAATACCACACATAGAGGCTTGTATTATATATATATATATATATATATATATATATATATATATATATATATATTATACTTGTTGCAATAAACTAAACTTTTTTTACATTATCCTATTTTTATTTTCCTGCTCTTCAGTTTCTTTTCTCACTTCTCATTCTTTCTCTAGAAAATAGCAAAACATAATACGTTTATACAAAAAAATAATAAATATAAAACTGCATAATTTAATCGGATATATTTTATAAAACATAATTTTCTTTCAATTTTTCTGACAACAAATACAACTCGTAACGACATCGAAAGAATATTATGGAAATTATTTTAATATGTAAAATGTAAAATATAGATAACAATAATGTTATTAAAGTCTATGATCAATACACATCTCGCGGAAATTGTTTGAGAAAATGAATCTCTCGAGCTAAAAGAGCTGGCTCGTTCAATCAAAATTAATGCGAACAGTTAATTGCAAACCTAATTAATTCTAATCTTCAAAATATCATGTTCTACGCTATTCCACGGAATAATAATGACGGATATCGAATGGGGAACATTAATAATACAAATACAGGGAGAAGGATAGTTCGACAGGAGATTCGAAATTGCGGGCTTGTAAAATGATTTGTCATACGATTCACTCGAATTTTATTGCAGGCAATTGATTGTTTCGATATATATATATATATATATATATATATATATGAAGATAACGGGGTCTCATTATGTAAATCTCGCGGTGAAATCACAGTACGTATGTATGTGTGTGTGTGTGTAATCATATATTTATATTTAATAATTTTTGTATTTACAAGATTTTTGATAAATGTGTAATCATGTCGACGATAACACTAACATAATCACAGCCAGTTCGTCTCATGTAACATTGATAAACAAGTAGTTAAGTAGTACGAGTATACGATATAACTGTCCGGGAGAACGCTTTTCTCGCATTATGCTCTATATATATGCGTATATTATTATTACGCGCAATTATAATTCATCTCGGCACTAATTTCTTTTTTTTTTTTTCTTTTCTTTCCACCACGCGCCAATTTTCCCAATGGCTTTTCGGATGTCAACAAACTGTAAAGGCGACTAGGGATACACCGAAATCAAGTGAAAGCTATCGATATTAGATCGTTCGGATATTTCCAATTTCATAAAAACGAGCCACGATCACTATCTCACTATCTCGTTGCCTTCTAATTGTTTATTAGAAAACCTCGACGAGCCCAAGTTGTTAATCCAAGCTGTTAATCCAAGCAAGTAATGACGATAATTTACGTTCGATGCACTACGTCGATCGTCGGCTCCGATGATAAATCGAAGCGGAGAGAAACAACGCGAAAATTGATGATCGCCCCCTCCCCCTCCCCCGAAATCTGTACGCACACACGAGCTCTCTTAACAAACACCGCACATCCGTGATTAAAGACGACTACGCTACGCTATAAATATTCCGCAAAGTTTTTACAGCTTCGTAAATAGAAACGCGCGTATTATCTTTGCGTTATGCTTGCATACGCTGTAAAAGGTAATCTCTTCTCCTCCACACTCATCGGGAGAAACACGGCAGGACTCTGGCTTAACTGGTGGAGGGAATTCAATTTGGGGACTCTCCCAAGTTCCCAGTTATCTTCCCTTCGTTCTACAATTAGTTGATAACGTCAAAAGATAAGGGTCGGGGGATCACGATGTTATTTTTCTACAACGGCAAAATCAGCTCGTTCGGAGTTCATCGTAGTTCATCTCGCGGACGTCGGTCGCACGTTGTTAAACTTTGGTTTATTAACGATCGATTAACATTTATTTCTTGCCATTATTATAAAATTCTCGTTACACCATAACACGTTTACGTTTTAAGTAATACGATCGATTTTATTTTACACATCCTCTCCCTCTTACACATCTCTCTTACTTCGCTAAAAATCGTTAATAATACGTTAATAATCGAAAGAATGAAGGTCGCATCGTCCCGTTGTTCTCAATATTGCTAGACGTGTGCTAGCTTTTAACATACCTCGAAACATACCGCGATTTCGTACCGCGCGAGCCAACAACAATATCTCGTCCTCCTGCATTGAATTTAAACAAATTACCTTACGCATACTACAATAAATCGTAACGTTTGTCATTGTTGGGCAAACTTACAAATCCCCCGTGAAACGCATGTCGCTTCAGTTTCAGTTGATATCGTTACGATAGAGAAATTTTTTTTACTTTTATTATATACACTTTAATTCATCTCACTTTCATCTTGCTCGCCCGTATGTATATCGACATTAACGAGAAATCGAATTATAATAAATAAATATCGAAATGCGTTATTAAATGTTATTCATATACATATATCGACCCTATTAGAGAGTTTATTAATCGGCAGTTTTCAAACGTCGATTACCCCGTCGAAAGTAGAAAAAGTCGCGGCGTTTACCAACGCCCGTAATATCAAATTTAATATCAAAGTTTCAGGCGCGAAGGGTTTTCCGCACCTTCGAATATTTCCATTCCGTTCTACCATATACCGTACACTCCGTCGAACGAATCTTCGAGATTCTCGAGATCCTAATGGCAGTCCGAGTGTGGCGAGCGCGAACAAATTATAAGGGGAATCTTCGTCGATCTTTGATATCTCCGCCTCCTCGCGGACCCAACGCTTCAAGTTCTCTTCCTCGCACGAGCGCGAATCATCGATCGTGCCCCGATCTCCCCGGGGGGGAAATTTTCGGATTTCTCAAAGTCAAGATGATTAGGTTTGCTATTTTAGATTATTCGATTCCTTTCGCATTTAATAACGGATAATGAGAATTGATCGCCTCCGAGAGGCGAGCAGAGTGGAAAAGTGCCACCTGTGCAGCCGCGCGACCGATCCCGTCCTACTCGAACACGCTCTCCGCTGCCTCCCGGATCTTGACGATCAGGAAGGACCGCCGGCAGAGCTTGACGAGCATCTCGATCCTCTGTCAGGACGGCTGCTTCCTGAGCTGCGGCAGGGCGATCAGGTAGACGTTGCCGAGGATGGCGCCGACGATCAGCAGCATCACGCTCACGGCCGACAGCAGCCGCGCGTAACGCACGAACCTGCGGCCCCGGGCGTCCTTCTTGCTCTGGTTCGGGAACACGGCCAGGCCCAGGAGCGGGCCCGCCAGCGCGCCCGCGACGTGCGCCGCCCAGCCGACCCGGCCGCAGCCGAGCAGGGCCGGGATGGGCAGCGACGCGACGTCCGCCCCGGCCAGGAGCAGCACGGCCCCGAGACGCCAGCCAGCGTAGCGCAGCTCGCCGTGACACTGAAACGAGCAAGAGACAAAACAAACGATGCACGATCGCCTGCGGAAAACGTCCCGTTAGAGGGCGATCCCCTCCTCCAGGGAGGATGTCGAGATGTAGGGCCTCTAATTCAAGACATCCGGAACATCTAAATTATCTAAGGATACGAGAAATTAAAAATGGATAAATGAAACTAGCGAGGAGGCTGCGATATTGCATACGTTTTGTGTCTAATTAATTTGCGGATGACGGAAATAAAGTTTCATATATTTGAACATGTCTGTCAAATTTAGGAAGAGAGATTTCTTTGTGGCGTTCAGTTATATAGTAGTCAGTCCAGTCACACGTCTTGTAAAAGTGAACTATCCGATTATGAAACTTAAATTTTTTTTGCATATATCATTAGAATATCGCTGGTATCGGATTCTACGTACGAGAGATGGACAACTTTCCAGCAGATACAAAAAAAAAAAAAAAAATAGCGATACACTTTAACTATAATGTTTAAAATTCTTTTGAGTATAGGAATTTAATATTCTGAGATTTGACGAATAAATTCGGATCGTTAAAAAGGCAAGAAGAAAAGATAAAGAGATATATATTTTGCAAAATGTGACCAAAAAAAGGCGTGAATTTGATCAACGAAAATATGATACGAATGGTTGATCGCTACTCTCTGTTTTTAACTCTCGAGGATTTTTTATTACCGCCACTTTCCGCGGAAGGAGAGTCTGTTACTACTCACTAAATAAAATTCTTTCGCGATAGTATTTCGAGCGGAAAAATTCCTGCGCGACTCGACAGCGGCGTTTTAGTGCAGCATCTTTTTCCAGACCTCCCTGCCCTCTCTTTGTTCTTTTTTTTCTTGTTGCGATCTTGTTGCGAGGGAAGACCGTTGACGAGGGCAGTTTATGTCGTTTGAGCTCCTTTCTCTTGAGAAACATTGAGAAACTTCTTCCCCTTACTTACCAGATAGAGATGGGCAAGGTGACTCGTGAGTAACGCGTAAACACCCGCCGAGGCGCCAACCAGGTAAAGACTAGGTTGCAAAAGCGACGCTCCCAGGGCGCCGCAGACTCCGCCGCCCAGGTAGATCGTCGCTACTCCTATTCGTCCTTGCTCCACCTACAACCGAGTGAATGCCGAGCGGCAAAATTTCCGTACGTGAAAAATTATTTCGCGATTTATTTCTCGTAAATGAAACTTATTTGTTATGTCGCATTTGGTGGAACGTGCGCTGAAAATTTCGACATGCAAAAAGATATGAAATATGAACGTTGTTACGAATCGATATCGTGCAATATTTCTAAATAAAAATGTTATTTCTAAGGGAACAGCTCTCTCTCCCTTCCTCCCTCCCTCTCTCTCTCTCTCTCTGTCTCTGTCAATATTCCGTTTCCTCGCTCGATATTCAGTGTTGCTCTCAGTGTTACACGTAAACACGTTTGCGTTTTCATGGCATGCGTTTTAACTCGACTCGACGTGGGGAAATGTTATTTGGTCTAATCGTAGGGGGAAGAGAATCGCCGTCGTGAGGAGGAGAGAGGCTCGTTCGACCCTAAATGCGATGTCTCGAACGCGCCGGCTGAAACGACGTCCCCGCAATTTACTTGATTGGCTCACCTCGAGTGGAGTCGCCAGGACCAGCTGAATGACCACGTTGAGTGCGAGGTGAAGTGCGTTCGAGTGCAACAGCATGTAGGAGGCGAACCTCCAGCCCTGCACCCTCTGACGGGGATCGTAGACCAGCCATCTCCGTAACGTCGCCTCGTCTCCCAGGCAGTGGACGGTTATCTGTTACGAGAGAAAGCACGTTTAATGTGCTTGCCTTTGCCGCGGAATATTATTCAGGGAGGAGTACGGTGTACATTCAAGAAGAACACGGAGATAATTACACCGTCGCCGTTAAAGATGAACGATTAATTGTAATTGACAATGTCTCCATTAATATAAATATGCACGCGTATAAATGCCGAATTGAGGGCTCAATATGTAATAATGTACATTTTATATTCTTTTCCATTCGGTGGTATATATACGTGCAAATCATCTGTTTTTGTATTGTACAATGTTATAAAGTATAGTTGAACTGTTGTCAAATAATTATTATTTGAAAATTGTTCATCCGTCATTTTATTAATATGACGAAATGTTCGTTTTTAAGATTATATATATATATATATATATATATATATATATATATATATATATTAAAAATGTATAAGAGATATTTGAAATTGAACCACTCGAGACTTGAAACTAAATCTTGCAACAAAAATAATTTCTCGCATTCTTCTAGAAATGTGCTGGCTTAGTTAGATCCGGGATTTACTATTTATCTTAGGAGCTAAATAAAGATACACGAGCACATGAATGAAGTGCTATTCCAGATCCTACTGGTGCGCGCCAGCTATTTCCGTAACGACACTTAGCTTTCCCAGAAGCGATTTGTTGAGATGGAAAACGTGTCCCACGTGTCTTTATCGCCGAATCTACCTTCTGTACGAAAAAAATTCTTGTCCCTCCAGATTAAATAAATTGACGTGAAAACCCAAGATAAGTAATTAATTGGATCACACACACACACACACTCTCTCTCTCTCTCTCTCTCTCTCTCTCTCTCTCTCTCTCTCTCTCTCTCTCTCTCTCTCTCTCTCTCTCTTCACTTAAGTGCTATAAATATGTACTTCTAGACAGCTTCCGACCAAATGATTTTTTATCTTTAATAAAAGAGGAGAAAAAAGAGTATATTAAAAAAAAGTTTACATTTTTATCTTTGATATGTAACAAAAGTGTTTATAAGTAAATCGTGTCATAGAGATACATTTAAATGGCAAAGTTCTGTAAAATTAAGATCTGAATTAATTTCGTTTTAATTTTTAATCGCAAATTGTAAAATCAACAATCTCACATCATTTTTATCGTCGCCATTTATCAAAATTCGCCTATTTATCAATCCTGCGAGTTAATAAAATTATTTAAGGATAGCTCAAACGAAATTCATAATTCATAATTCATATCGCGCGCTACATCGTAATCCATGATAAACTATACAATAACGAATAATCCCATATCGCGTGACGCCTTGCAATTGAGTCGTAACCGAAAACAACGATCAATCGCATTATCGATCACAATGATTTACGAAGATCCAGGAAGCCTATTAGGCAGCCTCCATACGCACGGAGTAGCGATGTATCGGGCGTTCCGTTTCGATATTAATCGCGCACAGTCGGCAAAATATTTATGTCACGGTCGTAGTCGGCGAGCAATTTATCAATGCGTTTTAATAACTTGCTCATCCGATTACGCGCGGAATTTATCGTAAGCGAGTAATAAAGAGCAGCGTGTACGGCCGGCGCGCAAAGCGCGTGCAGGACTCTCTAAAAATAATAACCTTAACGATTGTTGCCTGCCTTCTCTCTCTCTCTTTTTTTTTTTTTCCCGTGCCACCGTGAAGTGCACACGTACGGACATTCCCGCCGGTAAATCACACGTGTCGGCAGGTGCGCCATTCTTTCAGGGGTGAGCCTGATAGCCTCCCCCGGCTATCCATCCTGATGTCCCGGTTTTTACCGCCGATGAGGCCGCCGTCTAGGTTTCGGGATTTTAACGCGCTTTTACGTTCCTCCACCTTGGACACACCGCGTTCCCCTTAAAACATTAAAATTCAATGCTCACTTTACGGCGAAGTGATTATCTCGCGTCACGTCTACGCCCCGTCGCGCGGATATAATATTTCAATTCGATGACGTTTCGGTGGCGCAAAACTGAATGAGACTGAAACGTCCCCGGTCCCCCTCCCCTCCCCCCCCTCCCATTCGGGGTATCGCGAGAATAAAATTTTCAGTCGCGCGAGATTGTTAATCATTCCGCGAAATTTGCGCGAGTCATTTTTAGGATATTTTATTTTCGCGAGCAACAAATGAGCACGAAACCTAAAAATCACTCATCGTCACTCAAATATCTGTTTGACGTTACGTTTTATTTTTTAATACAGTTGACATATATATATATATATATATATATATATATATATATATATGTATCATTTACAATTTAAACTTTATTTTTCTTCTTCCAAACTTTCGTTATTAGGCCAAAACCTGAGATCTTCGTGGATCACATTGTATGATGCAATAAACACGAGTGGGACAGTCGGAATCGTCGAGGAAGTCGGGATTATGTAATGCTTCTCTGACGACAAAGTTATTAAGTATCCCTTACGAACATGTACAGAATATGTTTGACAACAAGAGTTATTATAAAATTTCACGAAGTGAAATTCACACTCCGTACTTGGATTTACATCGAATTTATGCCGCATTATGTCGGCCAAGTAAAACTGTTGATTTTCTCACATCGCCTTACCGGACGATAATGAAAGAGAGAATTATTCGAGCGAAAGCGAAACAACATCCGGTTGTTGTCGAGCGCGCCATATGTCAGCCCGTCAGCGATCACAGTCAGTGATTTCGCCCCAATACTGTATTCTAATTCTGAATTCTAAGCAAATGTTTGCAGCAGCCCGTATAATTGGTGAGTACGTACGTTTTGTATGTACGTGTATGCACGCGCGCGCGCGCGTGTGTGTGTGTGTGTGTATGTACACGAGCGGGACCGCACTTGGAACCCCCCGGTCGGAGTTCGTAATTATAGAGGCGTCCGCATTCAACAACGTAGGAATTTCATTTTCGTAAGGCGCGAGAAAAGAACGAGTAATATCGTGTAATATTCGCATAATGCGCGGTGCAATATCGATATTCACGGTATGCTGAAATATACGTCGTGAAGGAAATTTGTCCTCGAGTGCTCGAAATCTGCGAATTTTTCAACGCTCGCGATGACGAACGTGACTTTGTCCTCTTTATATAATATTCAGAATGAAAAGAAAAATAACTCGAGACCTTACTCTCTTGATGATATTCATTTATCTGTAAAAATTTGCGTACGTGTACACGTGTACGTTTTTATTAAAGTACAAAATCGAGCGTATAAAAAAGATTTTGCGATTAAAATGATTTGTCAAATTGAGAGGACAAAATTTTTTAAAGAATATATAAAATCATCAAAAAAAAAAAATTTCAAAATCAATTTTGTAAAAAAAGCAATGCGTGACAATTTGTGATTTCCTTTCGTCACTCTTTTTCATTCTTCTTCTCTTAGTGCTTAAAACGTGCTTAGAATGCGATTAGGATTAAAGTAATTTTAATGATCAATTATAAATTAACTTTTAGGATTGACTGTGATGTGCCAGAACTAAATTTAATTTAATTCTGAATTTGTATATCATAATGTATATGTATTTTAGATGCGGTTTATCTCATTAAACAGATGTATAATTCACAAAATTGAAAAGTTATATAGCAAAAATTTTAAAAATCTGTCTAAAAAAAATAGGATTTAATAACGATATTAGTAGTATTTGAAATAACCGCTGTAGAAGGCGATGCATATATCACAGAGGCTGTTTTACGAATTTCAGGTCTATTTGTACTATGCAGTAAAGTGACAGAAGATGAGAAGACAGATTCCAAGTTAAACCACGATATTTTCCAACGAAAGATTTGCTAAAGTTAAATATAAAGATGATTTAGTTTCACAGAATCGTACAAATCGGAGATATCGCGAATATACCTTTACTTCGGAATTTGATAATTTCGTTAACAATTATGTTTCACATTATTTTTAGAAAAATTCGCCAGATAAATTATCGCAAGATAATATTGACAGATTACATCATCAACCTCGAGTGCATTTATCTAATAAGAATATCGGTATATATCAGTAAATTAATAAATAGAAATTAAAATTAAGAAATTTAAAGAATTTATTTTATAAACTAAGTTTTAAATAAATGGGTAATAAATTAAAAATCGTGGTCTTGAATTAATTTCAAGCAGATTATATTTTAATAATATTTTGATTTTAAGGCTTAATTGCAAAAATATATATTATTAAAATTAAAAGGCTGTCATAGATTTCTATCGATAATATCAAGAAGGAGGAATTTTCATAGAATCTGTCATTTCGATTTAATCCATTTATTACATGATGTATATATATTTTACATATTCTCACTAATTAATGCTTCGTTGCATACATTTTTGAAAAATGCAGAAAATACAATAAACAATAAAAAAATTTCATAAAATATTTTACAAATAACAATATCTACAAGAAATGATTATGCAGCAGATGAATTTAGAAATTTACACATAATTCATGATTTTATCATAAAATTTATATTTAATAAAATCTGTTCACTTTTAGATGTCATTTTTTGATTTCATTAAATTAAGAATTATATAATCATTATTAATTAATTCACTATCACATGAAACAAAGTTAATAGCGAGATGTTTGTCTAGTTTATATAAAAAAAAAAAATTGAAAACACTAGATTAGTATAGTTCAACAGTTAAAGAAAGTAATTATGTTAATGTAATAAATGGAATATAAATGTTTTATGTAAATGAACAAATACACACAGTAATTTGATTAATATTTCCAACAATTTTATATTCGAACATAGATATACTGACATTTCAAGTGCGATATGTATTTCAATCCGTTTAATTCACTTTTTTCTTCCGAAAAATAATTTTCTCGAGCTTTTCTATTCTGACTTGACAAGTCCGAAGTTTCACATTTTACGGGCACATTCATACCGTTTATCACATTAATCGCGATACGAAACATCTATTCCCGGTGATCTGGAGAACTTTTCAAAGACAAAATTCGTCCCTTTTTCTCATCTCACTTCTCTCTTCGACATCGTTGTACGTTAATACCCTCAATTTTTGTCCTCCTAATGTCATCTTCTTTTTAACAATGCACGATGGCATTGCCATGTTAAGAACAGAAACGGAATTTCGCAGAGTTTTCCACGAATTAGAAATGCATTTAACTTCGTAATTTTAAGTTTATGCATTTGAAGTGCAAATTAACGCTCTACAACGTCATTACATACAATCAGAATCCGTGGAATATTCACAAAAGTTATCGTTCTATCACGTAACTACGTTCGTGTTAGTAATCGTACAGTAGTCTATCGTTTGACGTTAAATTTTTTTCTGACAAAAATAAAATTAAAGTCATCCACTTCACCAAATTAGAATTGAAAAATTTGTTTCTGACTTCTTCCAGAAAACATGTAAATATTTCAAGTGCGCAATAACACTTAAATATTTTTATTCTGTCATCGAAATACATGTATAAACATGTATAAAATTTAATTTTATAAATAATATTTTATACAACTTAAGCTATCAAGCTATCAGTTCTGTTTTAAGGTCCCTATCGGATTCTGTTATAACATCAAAAACGAAATGGCCGGTATCGTATTCCTTGCCTCTTGCCCTATACATTCTGCTCCGTTTCCCGCCTCTCGGATGTAAAGTTCCTCAAATTTCGAGGAACGATATTTGCGGGAGCGATATGCGGCAGGGAATAGATAAATATAACGGCTCGTTTCTTTTTATAGTGCAAAACGCCGCCGATGTGTTTCTCTCCGCTTTCACCCTTAGCGCCGGAGCAGCACCCCGGCGGGGGCGCATTCTCAGGTGTGCGCGTTTATACGTGTTGTCTCATACATTACAAATTATCTCCCACTTGCAACAACGAGTTTTCACCAGACAATACTGCCGCGATAAAGTTGAAATTCACGGACTGCGCGCCCGTGAATTATTGGCGACTTTAATTCCCGCGGCTTTAGGTTTATACACTTTAGCGCGCGTTTCTGCGTTCGCGGGGGATAATTTTCCCGGCGATAAAATGCCCAGGTTCGGACATTATTGTATGCCCGGGAACATCAACGTTATTTTTTTTAATTTCTTTTAATTTTTTTTATTACTTTTTTTTTTTTTTTCGAAAAGCGCAGCGCTACTTTTTGAACGTTTCATTAAGCTCGAGAGCGCGTTAAAATTCTCTCTTTAGATCGCATGTCGAGCCACTTTGAAAATCGTCTTTTCACGGTACGCTTTTCATTTTATATGATCATTCAATTAAAATTAATTTAATACCTTTAACATTTTTTGCCACGTGTGTGTGTGCAAAATTTTTCCACTCATTTAGCCAATTTTTTTCACCATACACATATAATTTCGACAGTCATAATTTTATTTTAAATTACGAATTGTATTAAATTCTCTTTTAAATTTCTCATTTGTCACAAAAATATTCGTCCCTTTAATCGTTGGTTTCAAACAATTCCAGGAAAGGAAAAATTGCATTTCTGTCTTTAGGAATATAATAAACGATTGTGTATGTCAAGAGCTCAATTTTACAATGTGTGTATGTATATATGTGTGTGTGTGTGTGTGTGTGTGTGTGTGTGTGTGTGTGTGTGTGTTTTTGTAAAATTAAACTCTCGATACATGTAACGTCATAAAATGTTATTTTCTTAATAATTTTTAAAGTCTCGTAATATCAACAATTCTCCGAAATTGTTGAAAATGATGAGCTGCACGTGCATCGTCCGCTTCCGAGCCGCTATGACAATAGCGATTATGATCGGTCTGTATGATGTGCGATGTTATCACATAAGTGATAATAAATTTCAAACTGGAAACATCGGATTATTTATTACACTTAATTTTCATATATTTAATTACGCCCACGTCCTTTCACGTCCTCTCACCGTTTTCTTTCGCACACAATAAACTTGGAACTGTTAAACAGTCTGCGGCGAGCAGTCTACCTTGATCTCTCACTTTGCGGCTACAACGAGTCAAAAGAAAGCGCGGCTAAGTGATTAACACATTATTTTGAATTAGTTATCGCATTTTATGCAAATTGTTTTTTTTTTTTTTTTTTTTTTTTTCATGATAATTGCACAAGTAAGCGACAAATAAACATCTTATTAATAAAGATATATATACTAAGGAAGCAAAAATATTTTTCAATTGTTGCTCTCGTGGCTTTTCAAGAAACGAGTGTTTCTTTCACTTAAGGCTTCGAACACATAATATCATCAGGTAATTATTATCATTTTTACAATCATAGTAGTCACTTTTTATATACTCAGAATTCATTTACCTCGATGATGCTAATGCAGATCATGAGGTAGGGCGGTCGTATCCGGAAGTTCCTGGATGGCAGTGGATGTCTGGGCGTTGCTCTGGGTGTGACTTCATCGTCACGTTTTTTTTTATACGAGGACGTGACGATGATCGGCGATTCCGGAGAATAGGGCGAGCCGGGTCCCGAATACGTTGCGTCCGTGGAATCCGACGAGATCGTTGACAAAGTCGGTGAATTTTCCAGCAACGCTGCCTCGGCGTCCATTTTGGCGTCTATTTAAACGAATAGAAAACAAATCACGATTATTAACATAAAACAATACATTTCAGTTTATATATATATATATATATATATATATATATATATATATACATACACACATTATTTATTTTCATTAAGAAAAAATTATATTTGTAAATAAAATCCACAATATGTATATGTGATGAATTCCTGCAATAGAGCTCGTAAAATATAAAAAGAATGCGTGTATTAAATTATTTGCGTGTATTAAATTATTGTTCAATAATTCGTTCAGAAGCAAGAAGATTTTTTTCAATATAATGTAACATAGAAATTTATTTAAAATTATTTTATAGATTTTACATAACGTTTTCTAAAAAAAAAACAGGATTCTATATTAGTAAAAAAAAAAAAAATAATAAGCTTAATTTAAAACAATATAACAATTTCTAACATAATTGATTAGTTAATTTAATTTAATTTAATTTTATAATTTGTCAGTTACATATCGTATATCAAAGAACATCTGTAGAATAAGATCAAAGAAATAACGCATGGTATTTATTTAAAAATGAAAGAAGGAGAAAGAAAGCATAGTAAGTATCTGAAACAAAAATTAAAAGTTTTAATGAATAATTTTATAAGGAAAAAAAAAAGGAGTCGTTTTTATAAACTTTCTCTGTCGTCGTCTAACGAGAATCATTGAGCCATTGGCACGATTACAGATCCCAATTAGGATTCTGGCTTCTGCAGTTCTCTTCATTGCAATAAAGTCACCCTTCGGCAGTTCAGTTCGCAGATATCGTCGGCTTTCGTCGGCCTCTCTCGTATGGAAGCCTGCCTCTATAATTCAGCCGCAAATCCTATAATGGCGCGAAAGACGTGTTTCGTGAAGCAGTTTGCAGAACGGCACAATTTGTACGCCTGAATACGTTTACGGGGGGGAGAGGGGGGTTACAGATTAATCTCGAAACGATACTTCGTATTTGAAATTTGTCATGTATAGAGCGTCGTGTAAGCGAAGTAATAATGGTGGGTTCAACAGTTCTAATACAACCCGAAAGGAAAAGTTTATGGAACACAACCGCGAAAGGATTATTAAACAGGGGTAAAAAGAATTATTGTAAAAAGAGATTATTGGAAACGAAATAAAAGAATTATTAAACGAAGATAATTTCCATTATATAAATTACTTTACTGATCTATATGTTAAAAAAAAGAAATATGATATGATCGTATATTTTTTTATTTATTTCGCCAAAATATTAAATATAAAATTTGCGCAATTTTTATTTCATAAAGCAAATTATTTTCATAAAATTTTCATTTTTATTAATAAAAAAATGTGACGATATAATGCAGCCAATTTGTTATTAATTAATTATTATCCTTAATTTTTCCTACTTATGTTCATCATTAAATACTTTAAATAAATTGGCGAATTAAGATTTAAATTTTAATATAATTTTCATATAAAACTTTAATATAATTTCGTTCTTAGTTTTGAATGATATTGAAGGAAACGTAACACATACAAATTCAAAAATAATAATTTTTTGTAATTTTTTTTTATTAAAATTCGAATTCATAATTAGAAATCATATTTTGCACAATTTTATTGTCAATATATTGTAATGTATTAATATATTAAAAAAGAACTATATTACAATATAACAATTAGCTCGCTCAATTATTTCTACAATATTCAACGTTTCTATAGCAATCATTAATTAATTTTTCACATAAATAATTCTTAATGGTTCTACTATAACTTCTTCTCCCATGCAGCATAATTTAAATTATTCTTGAAACATATCACATACGTTATTGTAATCGTCCATGTAAATATCGGATTTTGTTTCAACTTTCCTGAACTCTCGGCGCCTCTGTGGTCAGAACGACCAACGATTGATTTACAACGATTATTTACTAACGCTATCCCCGGAGGACACTTGATAACTGTTTCAACCTCCTCGTAACGAGAATGTTTCGGATCTCTCGGTTTTTCATCATCATCATTATCATTACCTAAGAGGTAAGGCACTTGTACCTCCGGTAAGGCCCTTAAGACCCAACTCTGCGAATTTTGGCAGAAGAGTCCATTGCTTCGAGACGATTGCTCGGGATTAAAAAGGATAGCTAGAATGTCGCTTCGGAATTGCATCCGAATATTGATTCGATACGACATCCGAATATTCATCTGATACGTCGGATATTCTTCCGATACGTTATCCGCGATAATTACCGGGTATATCCGTCCGAATATTTTTCCGGTGCATTACGTAAACTCATCCTCGGGTTTGACCTTATAGACTTGGGTAATGGCTTAACATATATTGAAGGCTCGTCTTCAACTGGCCGAATCGGCCGCGTCATCCGAATGTATTGGATGTCTTCTACCTGGTCTATTTGGATTACTCGGTGATGTTTGAGACTTGAAGTCCGAGTAAATATACAGTGTGGGAATAGAGTCCATATATCGTACGATATTATCCAGATTGTCATTCAAATCTTTCTTAGGTCTCCTTTGATCCTTGGATACTGGGAAATGTAATGTGTCTTTTGCAGCTGCTAGAGTTTCGCAGTGAGTAATTGAATCACCAACAGCGAACAACAGAACAACTCGAATCGCGTATTGGGAACTCATTGATGATCGTCAGATATCGAGAAGAATCTGGAGCGAGCCACTAACAGTTGTCACTACGCTCCGTTTCAATTGAGACTTGCCTTAAATCAACATCGCAGGTCGTAAAAAAATGTCGAGCTCGTAAAGGCATCATGAAACACGGCTATAAGTAATATCTATAAATGTCAATAAATGTTTCTATATATCGGACATGTATAATTAAAAGCTACGCGACTTTGCTTTATTTTAATTGATTAATTTCACGCGAGCGTTATCTCATGAACGCTTCGAACAGACGAGATGGTTTAGGAGTACACTTTTTTTCATTTATTAATTGCCCGTTTCATTATTTCACAATTATTTTCCTGGCCCACCGATGATGCACTTTTAAATTTATACCTTACTTTGCATACGTTACATTCGCGTATATTAAATTCTGTATAATTTCAAAACTTTCAAATTTAGTACGTAAACGCGAAACATAAAATCGAGAAATTATTTTGAGCAACAAATGTAAATGTAATTGCAATCCATGTTTGGTATTTTTTCATTCTGTTTGTGTAAAAAAATTCTAAATAATTGAAATAAATTTACGCAATTGCGCTCTCACATAGAAAATAATGCACGAAACTGTTACTACTAACTGCTGTTACTGCTTAATGTACATTACAAACAATTATGTATACGCTCAAGAATAAATATAAGATATAAATATAAAAAAAAAATATATAATGTTAGCGTTAGGGCTTGCTACCCCTTTGCGTATGTGTACGCGCTTTCTTTTCCTAGATCTTGTGACGGCACTAGTTGGGGATGGATGCACTTAAACTGCTGCTTGGGTTTACTTTATTTTTCTTTTCTCTGATAAAACTAAATAGGTTTTGTGGAACTTATGATATTAAATAATAGAAATTATGATATCAAATAATAGCTGATGTCCATGCTCTCTATCAATCTTTTCACTGAAAATGCGCTCAAAAACAAAACAAAAAGAAAACGCCATCTACTGCACACGCGTCACACCATAACCATAACTTGGGTACGGTATTTAAATAACATATAAAATGGAATGCGCGAAATTATGCGTAGCAGTGTACATATAAATGATAATGAAGCGACTGTTTGCAATGTGCAGAAATAACGCTCACGTCTGTCAGGGTTAATTCTTCAGAAGTGTATATCCCGCGGTCAAACTAAAGCCACCCCTACTCTCCCCATAGCTGACCGGCTTAAAACTCGATCTCACGCGTTCCGGACCGAAACGACCGAAGGAGCGCGGCACCAACAGCGCGAGAGCATCACACCGAAATCGCTGGTTTTCGTGGGCATCCGCCGGTTTCGCGGTGCGGCACACCGGGACCGAAACTCGGCGAGCCAACAATTCACCAGTAAATTCTGGGATGGCCCGAAAACAGCGAAGCGAACAAAGAGCGTTAGCGGTCGGACAAAGAGATCACGAGAGGGCGAGCCACAAGTTCTCTCAACCTCCACCTTCCGCGGCGATCCGGCCGACAGGCGTATCGCTCTTACACTGCCTTATCACTGTCAGTTCGCTTCTCCATTCCCCCCCGAACTAGACTCATTTTGCTGGCGTGTCACGATTCTGAATGCACGTGCAATGCCCAATGTCCGAGTATCGAGCAGATAATAATCGCATTCCCCTAGTTTTTGCCTAGTTTTTTAAATGTTCTGTTACGTGGAAGAGAGAGAGAGAGAGACAGAGTATAATTTATCATTTTAACTATAATATAAATAACAACAAAGAATTATGAACAAACCTTCTCTGACGTCACGATATCAGATCCGTATTTATTATCACTTGAATAATTACAGGAGAAAAACATACGTGAGTTAACTAGAAATTACAGCTTTTTCACGCGTTACCATTAGAATGTTGAACATTAGAACGTTAGAACCCTTCTTTGAAATTCCGTTGCTTTCATCCCGTATTTTTTTATCGAACTTTCTAATTTATGTAAATTTTTTTATATCGAATCCGATTTTTAAATCGAATTTTTTCGTTTACGTAAATAATTTTTTCAGATTAAAATAAAATAATACCTGAATAATATAGCTGAGAATTATTTCTTATATTAAATTTTGTATTCTTTCATTAAAAGATTATGCACAAAGTTTTTTACATGAGCGATAATCGCATCTTTTCTCGATGTTATATCTTTTTTTCTTCCGCTCGGTAAATTGGCTCGAGCGGCGACCTTACATTATGCTCGATGTCACTTCCGGCAAGGGTATTATTAGCTCCTTATATTATTGTCTTGAATTAATCCACCCACGCGAAAAAGCTGTAATTTCTAGTTAACTCGCGTATGTTTTTTTCCTGTAATTATCCAAGTGATAATAAATACGGACTTAACTGATATCGTTGTGTGACGTCAGAGAAGGATTGTTCATAATTCTTCGTTGTTATCTATATTATAGTTAAAATGACAAATTATACTCTCTCTCTCTCTCTCTCTCTCTCTCTCTCTCTCTCTCTCTCTCTCTCTTCCACATAACAGAACATTTCGATAATGAAAATATAAATTATATATCTCATTATATCACATTTCATACTTTGTCTCGAAAATATCAAAACCAAGATATCATTTTATTTTAATTTCTCATTATTACATCGTTCCATAATTTCTCTTTTGCAAGTAGAATTTTTTCTAAGCTGCAATTTTTAAACAAAAAGTCTTTTGTGTATCAATTTGATCTTATTGAACGTATATATTCTTAAATTGATTAATTAAAAATGTAAAGCGCATGCGCGCGCGCGCGCGCGTGCGCGCGCTTTTCAAGCAATAGTGGATTGAGCGTAATTCGTAATTTATAAAACTCACTTTAAGTGTAATTTGTCTGAAATTTATCTGCTGAAATCATCACTTTTGTTATTAGATTATAATTTCGTCTTTTCTCCTTTACAAAACAAAAAAATAAATTTAATTAAACAATATAAGTACATAAATTACCTCCAATATCCAGTTATCTCCAATCGAAATGCTGACAGCAGAATATCGCATCGCGTAGAGACTCTTGCGTCCAAAATTGCATTATCTGTATTTCGCCTTTGAGGGTTTTCGTTTTGGCGAAGATTATTCGTGTGTTATTCAGGAAGAGCGCAAATAAGCCGAAAGCGCGGAGCGCGAAACCGCACGGAAGTGGAGGCGCACGGTGCACTTTCGACCGCAGATCAATGAATCGTTCGTTTGCGGTTACCTGGCCGCATGAACGCGTTGCCACGCGTGTGGCAAACGGGCGTGCATGCGTGCGTGCATGGCGCATCCGTAAAATCTACGGCGGTCGTATTTCCAGCCAGCGCGCTACGGCGCAACGGCCATGGCGAGGACGACGCCATCGTAAATGACGATTCGCCGCCGTATAATTCAGAAATATCAATTCTACGCGAATGTGGAAATAGATCGTCGCGGCAGCATGGTGGCACGGCTAGCTCTTTGTTCTCCGTTCCGCGTCGTCCTGCGTTTCCGCCATTTCGTTAAATTTACACCGCGTTATATTGTGGCGGCGATGCAAGACGGGATAAGATTACGTTAATCAGATAATGGTCATACATCATAAACATATATTTGAGATCTAAAATTGTAATTCGCACGAATTTTGTTGTATTTTGTTATATTCACATTTGCATGCCGAAACATTCGTTTGCGAGTACTTAAAAAAAAAATCTTGTACAATATAAGAATTATTTTTATATCGTTAAATATTTCAGAGTATTTTTTTTTTCTAAATACATAAATATTATTCGCAATATTAATTTAAACAAAAATTGGAACAAAAATTAATTTTACATAATTTGTATTCACAATATTAATAAAAATATATATAAAAATATATATATAGTTTTCGTTAATGTTAAATATTATTATTTTTAAAAATTTAATTTTCAATGTTTCACGACTTTCTTCGTTGAAAATATCCACATGTATTCATATTAAAATATTCAAATTTTAGCAGCTATAATAATTATTTACAAAGTTATTCGTATAAATACACCCTCAAAATATTCTAAATTAAAACTAAGAATATTTTATATATATAAATTTATGATGCCGTATCTATATAAAAAATGTATTTATTCTACATAAAAGAGATGTAATTACTTCTCGAATATTTTATTACTTTAATTTCAATTAATAATAAAATTATATTATTAATTATATTTATTTATTCATTCGCTCTGCAGGCTTTAACCGGAAAAAAATTTCATATTCCATACTTTTCAGTAATTATTGGAATACTGAATTATTCCGCGCCGGCGAGAGCGTGGAGAGAGAGAGAGAGAGAGAGAGAGAGAGAAAGCGTGGGAAACTACATGTAAACAAACAAGAATCGATTTCGACACATTGTCGATTTTGACATTTCCGGACACGTGAAAACTCGCATTAACGCAAGTGCGATTCGAGATATGAAGTATTTTCGCGGCGATGAAATGTCGTAGTTTCGCAGGCTGTACTAGTCGCGCGGCGGACGTTAATCGCCGACGAAACTTCGACTTCATCGGAATCACCGGGGGATCTGGGTATGAGGGAGAGGGGGGTTACGGCTTAATGAAGCATTGACGTGTCCGGCAAAACCGTGTACCTGTCCGCGTGTAATTAACGTAACGCCCGGCATCGGGCCACGCAAATCAAGCGCGGTGCGCTGAGAGCGAACCCGAGCGAACCCGGGGGCCGTAATTAGAGGCTCTCGCGGTGCAAAGAACAATGGAGTAGGTGTGTTCGCGTTATCTCCGTGCCTGTCGATATTTGTGGCTGCCCAAGACGCGGCTCGAATATCGATGGGCTTGGACGACCCGGAGAGAGAGAGAGAGAGAGAGAGAGAGAGAGAGAGAGAGAGAGAGAGAGCGTATAGAATTTCCGGAATTACCGCTCGCGTATAATGAAGGGGAAATCCTGATGTAGCTTAATCATCTATCGTGTTTATCAAATTCCTTGCGGAATTACTTATTCCTCTATTCGGTCCGAGAGCAAAATACTTTACGTTTTGTAAAATTTTCATTTGGTGATATTTTTACGGCTGATGTTTGCCATAATGGTTAATGGAACGTACCTTGGTGACATAATGTTTAGGAAGAAGATAAATTGTGTCGTCAAAAATCTTGTTTAATATTTAAAATTAGTTTTACATTGTTAAACATTTCAAGAACATTTTTTTTCTAAATACGTAAAAATGTTATACGCAATATTAATTTAAAATTGGAACAAAGATTGGAACAAAAATTATTTTACATAACTTGTACTCACAATATTAATAAAAATATGTATATTATTATTAATATTAAATATTAATATAATTTAATATTTAATATTAATAATAATAAAATTTTGTAGGAGTTACAATTTTATCTTATGTTTAAGGAGTATATTTTACGCGGTCAATCAAATTATTTTTATTGTAGTTAATATAACATATTAATATTTTTAAGAGACGCGTTCGCGCGCGAAATATTTTGGATTCATCGGCTTATTTGCCTCGATAAAAATTCCGTAACCTTTTAATTAATAAAGTTTAATTAAGCAAGGGACCTAATAAATTATTGTAGATATTCAATATTCCCTTGACCAATATTTAGCAACAATAAAAGAATACATACGCATCATTGGAAACGTATTTATTATATTCAAAGCTAAAGCACAATTATTGTCAGAGAGGTAGAAACAGAATTGAATTAATCCATCAAATCGTGCCATATCACGAAGATAATGTTGACTAATTAATTAGCATTATTGACGATTGTCACTCGTATCTATAATGACTCCGATGCTAAATATCGCGCACAAGTAACTAAATTATGCAATATTATTCGATACACAAAGCTGCTAATCGCTAGAAAATAATTCTTTTATTCCGCGCTTATTTGTATTCGATATCATCGCTGTAAAATTATTACGCTGTCGTATTCGGCATCTCGCATGCCTCTCGAACTAAGACGTGACGTCATACGTACGCAGGAGAAATATCCGAGTACTCATTAATACGAGGGATACCGCGACTTCCTCTTTCGCGAGTTCGCGAAAGTCGAAAGTTTCGAGGCGAGGAGCCAGCCCGCCGATCATTAATTATTCCACGATAGCGTGAATACCAGTTACATACCTACGATTGGCTCATTAATTTTCAAGCGACGTCATATCGACTTTCCGTCGAGAGGCCTTGATATCCGAAAATCCTGGTGACGTTACCGTATCGTACCGTGAGCGAAACGTGCGTCAAAACGCCGCGCCGCTGTCTGGCCGGCCACAAATCAAAATCGCAACCGTGTGTGCGCCGTCTGAATGATCCTCGAATTTAGCCCGCGGCTGCGCAAGATCGTTCTCGGAAGAGAGAGGAGGGGAGAGGAGGGGAGAGGAGAAGAGGAACGACGCGACGCGAGGAATGATCGATTGTTTTGAAGGAGGGAGGAGCGGGAAACGCGCGGCCGCCGCTGTCGTTGTCGTCGTCGTCGTCGTCGTCGTCGCGCGGAAAAATTTGCGGAAATTTTCGGAAAGCCCGCGCGATCTCGGTCGGAAAACCGCCGGCGGAAATTGCCACGTGTACATCACACGCGATGTTACGAAATCACGATACACCGCGTGCGCGATATACACACCGCACGCGGCGGACCACCTCAATCTCGCGATGTCAAAATAAAATTTGAAATATTACAAAGCCTCGGACGTGCAAACGGGCTCGAATAAAAATTGCACGGACGACAACGACAACGACAACGCGCGACGACACGTGAAATAATTTCGTTATTTCGCGGAGCGCGAGAAATGCCTGGGACGCGCGTCCGCGGTACGACTTGTCATTCCGCGACGCGATCGAGAGTACCGAGAAGTGCGATGACAATGTGAAATATCATGTTGAAATTGTTGAAACTTGAATCAGAGTCAGATTTAAATATATTTATTAAATATATCTCTTGAATAGATCCCGCCATTCTGCTATCCGCTACCCATTTATAAATTTACTGTCTGTTTCTGTTTGCGTTGTACCAACCTCTATTTTTTTATTACCTCTTATTTTAATTGCATATAAATCATTGACCAAAAAAATGTCATTGTGGAGATTGTTAAATTATGTATAAATACATTACGAAGAGAGTCAAATATAAATTCATACAATTCTCCCTCTGATTACAATTACAATTATTCGTTTAATGATAAGCGATGGATATCGTTTTCGGTTTTAAATTTACAAAAGTATAAGATTTAATGTAATATGATATATTGGTACGTACTATTTAATAAACTACTCTAAATCGATGGTAAAAATAGCAATAACATATTTATATAACATTGCAAAAATTGAAACATATTTAAAAAAAAATTAGGTGTAAATTATAATTATATCCTTCTAAATATTACAATTATATGTATAAAGTTGAAGAATCGATTAGAATTTAACGAGTTGCCTGCAGATTAAGAGCTGAATGCACAAAATATCATCAAAGCTCAAGGGTCCTTTGTTGTTTTGCTTATCTGACCACTTCGAAAATAATTGGCTTTGAAGTGAGGTTTAATTGCATTGAAACAACTTCGTTAATAAAATTACTCGCGTCATAAATTCCTTTAAAACATCATTTGGCGTTAGTTAAGCTTTATACATCAAATATATTTTTAAAGCTTCCTTAAAAAACTTATTTAAATAATAATAAAATATATATTTATATATAAAATTGAATATATATATATATATATAACAAAAATATGTATATATATTTTGTTGTATAAAAATATATTTTTAATTATTTTAATTATTTTTAAATATATTTTTAATATGCTCCGCCATTATGAATAATTTATTATTATTTACAGCTAATTAAATTATTAGAATACATCATTAAGTTAGATGCTTTAGGTGAATTGAACATTAGCCATAATAATATAAGGATCTTGTTACATAATATTGGAAAGATGAAAAGTGAAAATTTTGAACTTGTATTTGCATAACTCGTTAACATATTTACCAGGCTTAATCCTCTATTTATACTTAGAAACTATTGACGTTACAATGAATCCATTTGTAGGCCCTGATCGTATAAGGACTTCGGTACGTATAGTAATACGGCGTGAAGAAACATTTAAGTCTTGTCCAACTTACAACGAGAGCAGTGAGGAAATATTGACTTATTGATTTTTAAATGCTTATTGCATATCTAATAATGTGTATTTTTTATATGACTACCATTCCGACAAGCGCTCAATGACTATATATTGCTGTATCATATCGTACTTACGCTATCATACTTATGTAAACTTTATATATATATATATATATATATATATATATATATATATACATACGTGTGTGTGTGTGTGTGTATTTATTATTGTAATAAGTATTCTGCCTTTTTAAAAGTAATACAAAAATACAACCGAAAATTTATCGAAAGAAATCTAAAAAAAATTATATGATTGAACTTGTAATTTTTATAGGAATTTATACACATATATTCATACACACATACATATATATACATACATTCTTTTATATTTATAAGAAATTTTATAAACATAAATGAATTTATATACTTAAATACAAGCAATTCTGTCCGCATTCTGATATGACAAATTATAAATTATAAAAATTATAAAAATATCCCCCTCTTATACATATATAACATTAATCAGATATAACCAAATCCAAAGTAGTTGCTATCTGTAAAGTTTATACTTTTTAATATTTTCGAATATACTACAATTTTTAAAATTATTCTTTCTATTTTGAGATAAACTTCATATAAATATGTGCGCACGCGCACACATGTAAGAAACATATTTTAACAGAATATGTTAAAATTTAATTCTCTGTTCCTAATCTTTCATAGTTAATTCCATGTTTCTTATTCCTTTCATTACGTCCGAGTCCTTAATCGCCAGTTTCTATCTAGTTTCTAAAAGGTTATTTTAAATAAAATTGCAGTATTTATCAATTATGGAAAGCATTGATATTTTTTATATTTTTTATTATATGTTACAAATTACTTTTACGCGCTTTATAAAAGTTTATGTGCTTTTATAAACGGGTTATCGATGATATTAAAATATTCCTTGAACTCAGGACTCGTATTGTCAATCCGTCAATGTTTTTTTAATCTTAATCTTCTTGGATAATCTTCTTTGGAATAGGCATAGCCGACTTGAATGCATCGAGAAACTTTGCGGAATCGTATTCCGCGCAAAACTTCTCCAGTGTTCTAAAATTAATAGAACAATCGAACAATATAAAAATAACTAACTATTTCAAAGTTAGTAATATTAACATATAATTGATATGTATGTAATAAAACATACACAAAATAATAATTTATCATAATTATTATACATAATCCATATCAATAGCGACTTCAATAGTTAAACTATTTTCGTCACGCGTGGATGTAATACGTTATATTCTGAGCGAGTATAAGAGAATTAAGCGAGAATTATCATAACGTTTATCATCCATCATTCGATCGTCTTTAATGAAAAATATTATATACTATATTATATACTATAGATCTGTACAGCAACGAGCTCGTTGATTTTGAGTTGTAAATTTTATTAAAATAAATGCTCCTTTTAGAAAACAATTAACTAATATTATAAACTATTTCTTCAACGGCTTAATCTGTCACGGAATGAAATTAAATCCTCTTATTTGTATAAATGGTTGTGCTTAAGGCAAGCTGCTTTGTAGAAAAACTTAAGTTTCCTAGACATAAGTAATAATTCAGTATGTCATATTGTATTTAATTATTAAAATATCGCAAAAATTGCTTACACACACACACACACACACACACACACACACACACACACACACACACACACACACACACACACACACACACCACCCACACACACACACACACACTAATATAAATATTATATCTCGTAATATAATCGGCAATTAAATAATTTTAATTAAATTATCAACGTTCTAATAATTATAAAGTTAAAACTAAAATATCAGAAACACCGAAAGGATAAAAAAATAAAAATTATTTAAATAATTTTCTTTCCGGTAATAAAACGCAATCGTAGTTTGTAACGCGATATATATATATATATATATATATATATATGAATCGTTGTATATGCATAAATATAAATTATAAAAACTCATAACATATAACAATTTGTATATTAGCAAAATGTCAAATTGACGCGACAATGTTGTTCCTGCGTTAAAGACCAAAATGAAACAATGTTACGTTAGTGTCGGTCCACAATAAGTATTTAATCTTTAAGCCGTAAGAAATTGACTAATCATAATCGAGTATTCTTTTCATATTCGATTATAATTGGTCAATTTCTTACTTCTTAAAGCTTAAATCACCTATTGCGGACCGACACTTATATATCCTTTACATGTTCATTTACTGGTTCCGTTGTAATTTTCCCGCGTGCGTCAAAGATATTACGAAGAAGGTAACTCTCGCCGCTGCATCTGCAGAAATTTATTAAACATATTTCTCCGTCTACGAGAGCATGTAAGATGCTATTTCGGCGTAAATTATTCAACAAATCGTTGAAGAATAATTTAACGCACTGCCACGCCGACGTACACGGGAATAAATTACATTTCTGTGCTGTTTGCGTGTTATCCGTTTAATTAAAGCGCGTTCAGACTCGAGTAAACGATTACTGTGAAATGTAATGATCAAAATTCTTAATATGAATTTTCGTTAATTTGTGTCGGCCGGACTCGATAACAAAGCATAATCAATTATTCCATCTCTGAGTTTCAATTAAATGCATTGCTTCCGAAGCTACAAATTTAAATTTTAATAGCCAACTGCAATCAATCATTCAAAATATTGAGATATAATTCTGATTATAATCTTTTAAATACTCAGAGAAATGTGTATGATTATGTAATTTGTATTTAAAATGCCACTTTAAATATCACTTTATAACATTTCACGCAAAGTTACACAATTATGTTATTTTTATCACGATTCGAAATAGTTCTTGACAACCCTTTAATTTTATTGAATAATACAATATCATACAATAATTATACAATATCGTAATGTTATAAAATATAATTATATTTTTATATTTAAATAACATTAAGTTTTATAATAAATCTCTTTATAATAATATCTCTTGTAATAATTATTTGTTAAATTAATTTTATTTTATATTATATTTAATTTTATATTTATTATAATTAATTTTATATTTAATAAATATGTATCAAAGATACAATCTCATTAAACACACCCATAGAAATGGGTGTTTTGATTTAAAAGAGTGGAACGCAATAATGCTTCAATAAATCTCGATTGCAGATATGCATGTAACGTGAAATTTTATGCTGTGTCGCATAACAATCGATCGTTATGAACAAATTGTCAATTACTCCGAAGTAAATCGTTAACAATTTTACAATCTCAAGCCGCGTTGCAATAACATCGACTTCATTTTCTCCTAGACGTACCGTGAAATATATCTGTTGTACTTTTTTAAGGCTTGTGTGTAGATCGTATAAAAGTTTGCGAACGCTTCGCTAAAAAGTCATTTATTGCTGAAACATTGCCGTAATCTAATTTGTTATAGAAATATTTCACGCACGTAATAAAACTGTGTCTAATTGTTATAGATCGTACGGTCAAATTTTTTTCGTATGATTTATATCGTATTTTCCTACGGTTTTACCTTTTCTCATACACTGCTCTTCCATTACTTTATATTTGCTACGTATATGAAATTGAAGGGAAGATAATCCTTCTAGTTACGTTTTTTAAATTGTCTTACATATTATTCTGCGATATAGATATGATTCGCTTAATAAAATAATAGTATTTAGATATTGCCATTAAAAATTATTGTCTTACTTAAGGAGATAACTAATAACTAAGAGATCTTTAATATCGACAAATCTTTTTAAATATTCGTTTATGTTTAATCAGTCTAGAAATGAAAATGGACATTCTCCTGAACTGGTGCAATTTACAATAACAAATTATTTATCTATTTATTTATTATTATTATATTATTATTATTATTATTATAACAAATTTATTATTATAACGAATTATATGCTTATTTTAAATTTTCACAAATGTAACTTTGAGATGCCATGTAAATATTTCGTCGCATGCAATTATCAGGGACCTTCCTGAGAATTTCCTGGACCCCACGCGTTAATCGCTTACTTTTGCATAAGATTGCTCTTCCGGCGTTTATGGAGTTACGCTACACCTTGAGGTTAACCTACGCATAATTGTAGAATGAAATTGCACGAAGTACATGCATTAGCACTGGCTTAAATTGTCTCAAATGAATTGAGGCGACAACAGGAAGAGTCATTATATATTTGTAGTAATATATTTAAACTGTACAGCTTCGTTAAAAGTACAATGAAGTAATTGTACGAAGGAATTAAGGAATCCTAATCGTATTATTTATTAAGGTCTAAGTGTCTTTTAAAGTGCCTTAAAATTCAAAATATGTATTATGGAACTATTCGGAATACGTTCCAATCGGAATTACTCTGTTTTTCTTAAAAAAAGACAACAAAAATACAACAGGAAATAACAACCAAATACATCTACTCTAATTGAAACGTTATATTGAAGCTAAAGCACTTAAATCTCACGTAAAATTAAAACTTGTGCAAATAAAAGGATTGATAATACCCAAAACGAATCGTTCAGAGAGATATGAGATTGAAAATTAATTAATTAAATAATTTTTCGTATATCTCTTATAACGACATGAAATTTTTTTCAATAAATATTTTTTTCTAAATAATAATAATAATAATCCTTAATAAACCACATAAATCACAAAAGCGACATTACGTTACATCGCTATAATTAAAAAAAAATAAATAAATAAAATTGACAAAACATAAAAAAAAACAGGATTTAACAGGAATACACTCGGGTGTAGAAAATATTTTTAACTTTCAAACGTCACGGTGAATATCTTTTCGGCTTTGTTTGATTTGTGTACTCTTTTTTTGTGTTTCATTTTTCACAGGAACGAAACGGCTTCGAGCTCTCGCCCGACTCACGCTCCGGACTCCGTTGAGTTCGTGATATTCGAAAATTCATTCGCGTCCGCCGGGAGAGAAGCGACCATTGTCTATCGGCGATTTGAGAACGGAAACTCCTAAAGCCGAGTCGTGAAATCCGTCCGAAGAAGCTTGACAAACATCTGTCGAGGGCAAGGCAAGATTAATTATGAAATTCGACTGTGCGCGCGCGCGCGCAAGATACACGTCTCAATTACGGCGCTGTATCTCAAACAAAGCTCAATAGAGCTTTTCGCTCTACGTCGATGCTACAGCGTCTGATGCTGGACGTTACGTAGAAAATTACGACGACTGTCTCCGCGTTTCTCGTTCCGTTGACTATTTTCCGGCTCGCGGTGCAACGAGAACGCGATTACATTCGATCCGTCATCGTCGTTGCAACGAGAAGTCCATTATAACGTCCGGACCAAATTCGCCATCTTTATTCGAAGACGAATGCGTTGCGAGAGTTATTTGGCGCTAAAATTTATTTTCTCCCTTTTCCCCATCTTCTACACTCATCGTTTCCTTTCTCTCATCTCCCATCTATACTCCACGCGTGCGAATTGAGTCCGTAATTCATAAAGTACAATACTTTCTTCAATATTCGATTTAATGTTGGAAACCAAAAGGAGATCTGGATGACAGTAACAATTTCAATTTATCTACTACTACATTGTTCAGCTCGGGGGTAAAGATTTTTGTTCCGTTGTACCAGTTATAATTTTAGAAAAAATTATCCCGAGCTAATTTTCATTAATCCTTTTGAAAGTGGAGAACTCAAAAACAAGGAAAGCACTTTGGATGGCGGGGACTCAGCGTTCTATTTTATATACGCCATATCCAAACGCGGACGACGATGCCCTCTTCGGCTTGTAAACAAACGACCGAGTACTTGATAGTGTAAACGCGATAAGAAAATATTGAATTTGGCCGGAGGTCTTAAAAAGGAGTTGGGGAAGACATTGGGAGACATTGACGATCCCGGAAACGGAAATACCGTAAGAAAGCTTCCAGATCCGCGCAAGAACAGACGCAAATACATAAATCACTCCAGAATATTTTAAGGTAATTTTCCGCGGTGTTCGTTCTCGATTCAAATAAATTCTCATGAATTTTGCGGCTGAAAAGCCGAGTTATAAATGAGCCTCTGAAGTGTCGTCGTCGTCGTCGTCGTCGTCATCATGATCCTTAGAAGCAGAACTTCGTCTCGAGATACGATGGAGAGGGTCCGCGCACGTTCACTAGCGAAATCGAATTGGACCGAGTCCTGGTAGAAAGTTCTAGTCGTTTAAAACAACTAACCTGATACAATTTCGCCTAAAGCCCGAACGACAAGAAAGAATCGAAACTTGTTTTTTTTCTTAATTTAATTACACTTATATGTGCAATTTAATTGTTTCTTTTAATATTCTACGTCGTTCTATTTTCTTGTTTCGAATAATTAAATTCCTGAAAAGTATATTAAAAGAAAAATATCGTAACGCGATTTACAAATAGCCTGGTTTCTCACATCTTGTGTAGTCCAACTCATTAATTTTAGAAAAAAATAATTTGTCGCGAGAGCAAGAGGACGCGACGTTCTCTAATATCAATCAGAATGATATTCCCCTTAGAATAGAAATTTAATACTGAAAGGTAGTGATTAGTTATTTACTTTGAGTATTAAAAGCATTGTTGTTCAATAAGTAATTTTCAGTGTTGAATTGAATTTCTGCTGAAAGGCTTATCAAACAAGATTTCCGTTAATTGAAATTTTGTACACATTTTAATCACTTATGACAAATGCAACATTAGATATTATAATATTTTGCTTCGGTATGGAGTGTGAACCATTTCCTTTCCAAATATTTCGAAAAACACGAAAGACTAATGGGACAAGTAGAAAATGTCATAAGTAAACACTGCGCGCCAACAGAATAACTCGACGTTCGCGTTTCGGCGGAGTGGCTTAGGGCCTTATTTACATGAGCAGCCAAATAATGGCGGCGGCGGCAACAGCAGCAGCAGCAGCAGCAGCAGTAGCAGCAGCAGCAGCAGCTAGCATCAGCGAGTCTGGTGACTTGACACCCGGATCCAACAGCGGAGTATTTAGATCGTGTTCCTCACCGACACGACGTGTACTCGCGTTAGCCGTCTCAGGGCTTCAAAATTAATGCAATTACCGCAAGGCTGCCGTTTCGTCCCTTCCTCTCCTCCTCTCCTCCGCCGCGGCGGCGGAGCGGCGGCGGCGGCGGCGGCGGCGGCAGCCTCTCCGTTTCATTTGCGTGTAACATTTGCATTTAGTATTCATGACTGTGCTACATTACCGCGGCGGTGCGGGCGGTCGCGGCCGCGCTAAAGGCAGACGTTGTTATTACGCGAGCCGTTACGTTGTTTAGCTTTAATGCACGTAATTTCCGAACGCGCCCGGTCGGCGCACCCGCCCGCCCCACCGCCGCCGCCGCCGCCGCCGCCGCCGGCATTGATGCACATGCTCGCATAAAATGGCTAAACACTTTATCTCGATTAATATTACCGGGAGGGGGATACGCGCGACACCGATGGCCGCCGAGAGAGAGAGAGGAGAGGAGAGGAGAGGAGAGGAGAGGAGAGGCCGGGCCGTGACGCGCGCGTTTAACTCGTGTCAAGGCAGGCGGTGATTTCGGCCTTTATTTCTGTCATACGCAGCGACGACCGCCATCAGCGCGGAAATGCGCGTCGCGCTTAATTGCGCGATTTAAAAGGGTAATCAAATGCGGCCGCATTAGTTAGGCTCTCTTGAGCTCAGTCCTCGGAACGGCGACACGCAAAACCGGCGAATTATTTCAGCCTCCTCTCTTTCGTCGCGAACAGAGCTCGGAAGCAGAGACCGTTATTATACAGTTACTTCTCGCAAGCGGTTATAGAATTGTCATAATTTGGTATATATATATATATATATATATATATATAGAATTGTCATAATTTATATATATATATATATATATATATATATATATATATATATATATGTATTTGTATATATATATATATATATATATATATATATATACATGTGTGTGTGTGTGTGTGTGTGTGTGTGTGTGTGTGTGTGTGTGTGTGTATAGATTAAAAAGTTTACCACAAATAATTAAATCGATTAATTAAATTAATTAACGATACGATATAACGAACGTTTATCATGTGAAATACGTTCTTTATCATTTAAATAAAGATATATTATATATTATAAAATTGCACGTTTATATAATTATTTCTATTTGCGTTTATTTATACAAACATTTCGCATTGTCTTCAAAATTCTCTCGTATCGGTAATAATTTCAAGCGTTGAGCTAGAAGCTTTAAAACATTTCCAATGTGATGCTAAAAAAAGTTACGATGTCTATTAGACATCGTTTACCGAAAGAAAGGCTTTGCCAAAAATGGTACCAACGAAGAATTAATTATGACATGGAATTTTATTGGCAATCGATGAGAAATTATCAGAACGACGGTAAAAAAAGAAAAATTTATCGAAAACTTTGCAGACAAATTGTAAGAAAAACGATGGCTTTAAAAAGGCGAAATAAAAGACGAGAGATGTTTTGCATCTACTAGCTATAAATAAAAGAGCTTGAAATCGGAATTTCGTATTTTAAGAAAAAACAGATCCTCAAATATCTTTAAGTATAAACGTCAATAAGTCAGTATAAACGTCATTTTTCACATTTCTCACAAATTGGCAAGAAATTTTATCCGACTTGCGAAATTATACAAAGCATACAACAAAATATTCTTATTAAAAAGTAAAACTTAAAGATTGCAAAATTAATTAAACAATCATCCAATTTTATTTATAAAACATGTATCATGAAAACAAACATGTGTAATGAATAAATTCTGTAAAATCTGAATAGAAAGTTAATTTAAAAAATATTAGCTACGCATTGCGAACTTCGTGTATTTCAATTAATTCGTGAGATTAATAAATGCTTTAATTAAAAAATATATAAATCTTAATATTAAAATTTATATAACTTCGTTGTAAAGCTTGTTAACGAAATTAACTTCAGCTGTGAACGGAAGAATCTACAATTGTATATATTATGTACGTATGTATACGATGTAACATATATATAGCTTTTTCTCATTACAACGATATAAAAAAAAAATCTCATAATCTTTGGTTATCAAAACATTTCATCTAGTTAATTACAAAAATACGATGATATATCCGGCTACTTTCATTCACTACAGCATTTACAAATGCAAGCTCGTAGTACATTCGCAATTTACAAACACAATATTTCCATTTGGCATTTACTTTTATCCGTTTTAATTATCCGTCTGCTATTTATTACACGATACGCTTTATTATTCATTTAAACAATATGTTCGAAAGCTTCACCAAATAAATTTCATCGTCGTGAAATGTTTAGCCCTGAATAGCGTGCAAAAAAAAAATCATAATCGTATACACGAATACGTTTCAGATCACACATTTTTATCGATGACAAAAAAGGAATATTTGCTACAGTTATCGCGAATTTTACGACCGAGAACGTATGGATTACGCGTATTTGTGTATGGGAAAATTGCTTCTCTCCCTCTTTCGCTATTTTTGGAATATCAGTATATCCCGATACAGCATATTGATGGGGGGAGGGATCTCGTTTTATGGGGATCGCATTTGAATAACATAGATAACAAATTCGAGGGGATCTAATAATTCCGGTGGCATAAAGAGAATTCAGTGACATCCAATTTCAACAGATGAAAAAAAAAGAGGGGGGGGAAGAAATTTTCGCGCAAATGGCGGCTCTCGATCCGGTTATGCTGGTTATAACGACGGTTACGTATCGTCGCGATTTTTCAGGAGGTCCGCGAAAGCAGGACTTGTAAGCGATATCGATGGTCCTGATTTATTCTCGAATTTGAATAACATGAGAGCAACGCCTTGCTGCGATACGAGGTAGCGGCCCTTCGCGTATCTGACGCAAGAAACAGCAATACGTCTCATAAAAATTCTACAATTCGATCCGAGTTTGCGTTTTTGTCTTAATTGTCTAATTTTTTTTTTTTTTTAGATAATTCCATGTGTCATTCCATTGCAAAAAATAATGAATGGCTGCAGGCCTGTGCGACCTAAATATCTGCGCGACGACTACTTACCGATGAATAGTCCATTGATGAGAGACGCTTTGTCGAACTCCAATGATGCAAACACGATTATTTATAGATCATTACGCAATCAAAGTTTTTGATCAATTCATTCTTCCAATTTCTATCAATGTATTTTTAACGCTACAAGTCTATCTAGTCTTTTTATTTATTTAACACTCAAAAAAATGTTTCGCTGGTTCAGTTAGAATTTTAAATATTAAAATGTATCGCTATTTTTTGTTTCTGCTAGAAAATTGTTTGTCATACGTAAAATTTACAGCAGCAATGTCTGATAATATATATATATATATATATATATATATATATATATATATATATATATGCAAGAAATTTAAATCTTATAACGAAATCACACAGTCATTTTTATAAGAGATATGAATGACTATTATCTGATTGGATACCAGAGAGATTTCCTTGTTAAAATTATTCAGATATAAATTCTGTCATCCTTCTTAGATACAAAGCGTATACGATATCGCAATGCTTATTAATTGTTTATCCATTTTAACTAATTTATTTAGATAATTTTCTATGATCGCAAGATCATTTTTTTCAGTAAATGTAAAAGTCAAATTCATAAATTCGCGCGCAATGACACGTATAGCTCGCGCAGCGTTTGGCGTGAACAAAGGAAGCGCCTCTGAAAATAACGATAATATCGTCTTATGTATGAGAGCGTAAAATATAACGGTATCTTTTTCTCTTAGAGGCGCTTTCTTTATATTTATCGACGATGTGCTTAGAGACATCATCGCGATCTCCGGGGATTTTATGCCGGCGAGTAACAAAACTTACGAGTGTCATTAAAGGCCTTTAAAGGACCGCCGAAGAAATGTTCTCGTCGAGGCCCGTTTACGACGTCGTCGGCGGCGTCTCGAACACGCTGCTGACGAAACAGACTCCGGGTTCTAAGTGCTTTTATGGCGGACCTAAAGCGCATTTTATAACAGGACTATACGCGAATGCGCGCGTGCGCGTGTGAAACGAGTAAGATTTACGGTGGTCGGTCGACTCGATATGAAAATTAAATGAGTTATGCCTCCTGGGATGGAACTCTGACGAGAGACGCAGTTGTACGAACAAGACTAGTTAATGGCGTTTCTCTCTCTCTCTCTCGGCGAGAAATAAACCGCAGAAATGCATTTCAGACTTGTGCATTGAAGTCGATGTAGACGCGCTCGCGTCAGGCTCGCATTCGATCATACTCATATATATGATATGATGATATATATATATATATATATATATATATATATATATATATATATATATTTACATTTGTAGGAGCAAAATAGACGCCGCTTTTGATATACGATCGTAGTTGTAAATAATAGGAATACATAATAATAAAAAAAAAATATGTATATGTATACGAAGTATAGTAAACTCACGCGAGAATTCACGCGCGTGAAATACGAACACAATGATGTGTGTGTGTGCGCGCGCAGCTGTGTACGTCGTAAAAATGCGGATTAATTATCATTCCTAGTGAATTATGCGGATATCTCCCCCTGATATCTATCTCCTCGTATTATGCGGATTTTAACATTAAGTGGAATACGCGCCGGATATCGCACACCTGCAGTGCACACGTCAAGCAGTCTATCCAACTCTGTCAAAACTGTTCGTCGTATTATAAGTGTCTCCAACTGCGATTGGCGCAATGCGAATAAATCCGAAAATCGCGCATTGCGCCGCTATATCGTCGTCGAATGCGCGATTTACGATGATCTCTCGCAGCGGTGGGGAGGGGGGAGGGGGAGGCGGAGGGTGGGGGAACTGTCGCGCGGAAAAATACGCGAGACAATACGCGATCCAGTTTACGGACCTTAACTTTCGCCATTGATTAACGGGGGAAGTGGAGCGACGCATTTGCCGTAATTTATAGCGAGTGGCGTTTTCCCGGAGTTCGGCAGGCGCTTTCAACGCGATACACTTCTGCAGTATTGTTTTGTAAAGTGTCGTTAACTGGCGTTACGCCTTTATCTAGTGACTTCCGTTCCGAATGTTTTTCACGACGCGAGTCGTGAAATAGGGGACAATTTTAAATAAAAAAAAAAAAAAAAATTATTCTATACGAAAAATAAGAATTGCTGAGAATAAACTCTAAATAAAATTCTCTGCTTTGTATTTTAATTAAATGGTAAAGTGGCGATCTTCAGATAGCGACCGTTCAGCCTGGATTTACCGTAAGAGCTTTATATTTAATTCTAATTATTCAAAAGTTGCCTTGATTAAAGAAAATCAAATCAAAATGGACTCACGTCATACGACGAGTGAAAACACAAAAAAAGTATTTCCTGTCGCACACGCACAGAGGTAAATTGAGTGAAATTAAAGAATTAAATTATAGCTAGATTCTTCTGTAGTTTTCGCAGTATTTTAGTTTACGATAATTATCGTTTACACTTTTTTGGTATTTAAACCGTTTAGCTACTTAGGCGGTGCGATAAAGTGAATTGTCACTTAAGTTTCTCCTCGCTAAGTTTCTCTCTCTCTCTCTCTCTCTCTCTCTCTCTCTCTCTCTCTCTCTCTCTCTCTCTCAGTAAGAGAAGCCTTCCCATCTGGCGACGCGTGTCTACAGCCCTTTCTTGGCAGCTTCCCAAACTTATTAATTTACTCGACTTTCGGGGAAAAGGTTTTCGCTCCGTCGATTCGTTAATTCTAACAAACTTCCTGCGTGCTGTCGACTGACTATGGCTGCGAGACACGCGCGGATCGTGTGACAAATCTGATTTCATTATCGATCGCGAGCTTCTTCGATCACTAATTACTCTTTAATTTGATGTGCGGTCGCAATATGGATATCGCGAGAATTCGATTCGGTCGCTGACTTGATAGGTTTTAACGGTTAAACTGAATTGGTTGCGCGAACAAACGATAATTAACTCGATGGATCCGCTAATGAATGTAACAAAGTGCCAATCCATTCGATTCGCAATAATCCAGAGATGCACTAATCGCCGTGAATTTCATGTTTTCCCGTGTGCATAGCTTCCGCATAACTCCGTTTCATCTTCATCGGATTCTTCGATATAAAATAACACCATAAAATCGAAAAAACGATAGGCAAATATTAATTCGACAGGGAGAACTGGAGAAGTGTAAATGAATAATTCGAATTAACAAATATATATATATATAAAAATATAAAATAACAAATATATATATATATATATATATACATACAGATGAGAATTGAATATCGCGGCTTTACAGTTTCATATAAGCAGTAAAGCCGCTAGTAAAGCTCGCAAGCTGCGGTGCAAGTTATTAGAGCGGTCGGAATTATGTTCTATAATTCCTCCGCTATCGCGGATAAGCGTTTCCTATGAAAGATTAAATTCCAAAATAAAACATGACCGTAAGATCGCCGATCGTCAAGGAAATTTCTGATACCCCGACAAAGATCGGGGGATCGCAGGGATAACGATGTCGGCCGTGTTTTATTAATCGCGCGTAAAAAGCTTCGGCTTTTCCTTCATTTTCCTCGATCGGCCTCTCGGAAAGTCCTGGCAGTAAGTAGTTTGAACGTAAAAAGGGATTTGGGAGAGCGGCAGTCCTATTTGTCCAGAATCCTCGCGAACCGATAATTATCCCAGACGCCTGACGCGGGAAAAATCGACGACGCTTACGGTCGTTGCTTTCAGCGTGGCCGCTTGCAGGGTGGAAAAACATTTTCCACGAATTTTCCGCGTCCTTTCGATTGTAGCGCACACAGAGAAACGTACACGAACGCAAGCGAAGCTTTTTAGCAACGCTGCATACTCTCATTAAGTGAGAATTACAATTACGGCCGACTTCTCTAACATTCATTTTAATCGCGTGTCGATTTTGTTTCCACTTCTACCTATATCTGTTATCTTCTTAGAAAAAAAATACTGATGAATTATGATCAACAAAGACATTCCGGAAGAGACAGAGAGAAGGGAGAGGGGAGCAACAATGAGAAATTTAGTCTCATACTTTGCTGAGAAAATTATAAATAAGTAAAATAAAATTTTTGAAACCAACATATTTAAAATTTACAAAATATTCATATTTATGTTGTCATAAAACTAAGCTATTATATATATATATATATATATATATATATATATATATATATGTGTATATAAAATATATATATGTATGTATATGTTTGTATGTATGTATATAATATAAATATATAAATGTGTGTGTGTGTGTGTGTGTGTGTGTGTGTGTGTGTATGTATGTGTGTGTGGTGTGTGTGTGATTAATTGATATATGATGAAAATATCTGAAATTGATACATAATATAATAAAAAAAAACAATTTAAATTGAAATTACCAGATTATTACGCAGTAAAAAATAAAATTATTTAACATATATAAAGATGTATATTTACATAAAAATATATTTATGCAATATTATTTTTATATTTAAATCTTCGGAAAATGTGGAGAGATTTCATTAATTATTCAATATCGAAATTACAGCATTATCGACAAAATATCTTTATTTTCATCTATAAATACAATATTATCGAATATTATGCCATATACATATACACAGCAGACGCATAAAAACAATTGCATTCGTTGTAACGTCGCAACGAATATACGCTGTTTTTCACAGGTTTTTTTGGACGCTGTGACGATAGGGAGATATTTGTTACATCGCTAAAAGCATTCTAACCAAACCGGAGATCCAGTTTACATTTACGTTTTTTAGTTTAGCGGTGTATTTTGAATATTGTATGATGCATCAGACTGTAAAAATAATATGTACAAAACTTGTATTTTCCCACAAAGTCCTAACAAAGAGATTACGATTGTATGATAACGTTATCTTCACGCATATAAATATTATAAATGTATTCCAAAAATATGTATGTAAAATGTTAATATATCAAAAATGGTAATTAAACATATATATATATATATATATATATATATATATATATATAATCAATTACAATGGCTATTTCAGGCAATATTACAGTAGTACGATATCAATTGCCAATAAAACTAAATAAAAATATCGATTTCCCCTTTTCGACACTAATTCTGCATTTCACGATTGTACGAGATGTAAATTAAAAATTCCTTTCGTAATGCCGCTTAATAGATATCCTCCAACTGCAAACAATATAATTCGAGTACAAACGTTTCAAAGATGAGTGCTTAATTCAGTGCGGCATTTTTAATTAATTTCACCCAGTTAATTTCCGCGAGGTAAAGTATCTTTGCGCTTCTGATGTAACGCGCGGAGCGCGCCAGCCAATGAGATGGATTCGGGAGGGAAATGGGAAATGGGAAAGAGAGAGACGGGAGATGCAGCAGCCTTGTCTGGACGTGTTCATCGGTCAGTGAAATGCACCAGGCACTAGCATGTGGTCATTAGTACGGACGGCTGGGCGAAAATCTATAGACGTTCGGTTTCCACCAGCAGGCTCGTTGTCTTCACGCCTTACGCATACTCGCGTTAATTACCCACTTCTACCCCTTCCTACTGCTTTCTGTCTATCTCACCCTCTCATTCTCTCTTCCCTCTTCCTCGCGTCCTCCTCTTACCCCCCTCCCCTTCTCTCCTCACTCTCCCCCTCTCTCTTTCCCCCTCCCTTCTTCCCTCTCTCCTCTCCCTCTCTCTCTCTCTCTCTCTCTCTCTCTCTCTCTCTCTCTCGCTCTTCCTCTCTCTCCTGTATTCCTCGCATTGCTAGCATTTTAGAATTGCAAACAATTTCTCCCCAAATAAAACTAGCGATATCTACATGATGTCAAAATATATTGCTATTCATTATTTTTGTAAATGTTTGGAGCATTAGCAGATAGATGGGATCTTAAATATTGGCCATCTAAGATTTGGAATACCGCCAGAGATAATATCAGAGACAATCTAAATATCGTACACTTCATTTACTTTGCTATACCGTACGCACAACGTACGAAAAAACTTGTTTTCTTGTTACACGAGATGCCCGAAATCCGAGAAGAAAGTAATTTCTTCTACAAAAATAACAGCGGAATAAAAATATATTATTTCAGATTCTCTATGTATTCGCAAATGTGCTCTTTTTATTTGTACAAAGTTCATGCTGCTTTTTTATATTTGTGAAAAATATTTATGTAAAAAAAATTTAATTTATTCAATATTCACAATAATCATTATCAACATTTTAATTTTAGAATGCGTACATTAATAGGCTCTATGTCTCTATGGGACATTACTACGACATTACTCGATCCTTCGACATAACATTGGACGTTATCCAACCGTGAATGATAATGCACGGTAACAGGATATATCGAAGATGTCCGAACGTGATAGTATCTCACGCGAGTTCCTTCGTCACTTCCTCGTCGATCTGGTTGATGTTGAGAAACGCTTTGGTCCATCCAATCGAACCACCGTGTCTCACGTATAATCACGTTAATTAGTTACCCGCCATATCACCTTGCCTAGCTGAACCTAGCAAGTGATATCTCTTGGTTGGACACGAACGGTTGCCAATCTCGGTCCTAAATTTCAGGAATATCGTAGAACGATTCTATTCATATTCCAGGCATATACGGAGAATAATATTTGGAGAATAATATTACTATTTATTTAGAAAAATATAATTATCATATTAATTTTGAAAAGTGTGAAATATTTTTCGGTTAATTTATATTGCTGCGTGATAATTAATAATTTTTTAATAATAAGAGCCCTCTATAATATCAAAGGACGCAGTGAACTTTTAAATCGTTAAATTGTTTTAGAAAATTTGTTGTGCAATTTAATTTTCATTTCAAATTCGTCTCTGTAAAGTATCTCCAGCATCAATTAATATAAACGTAAATATTAATAATTAGACGCGAATATTTTTCATGCTGTTTATTTTCTACATGCACTTTCACATCTATCTATTTTTCATATTCAATGTCTGGTTAATTTTTTTCATCTTCTTTACTTTTTAATGCGCTTCAAAAATGCTTGGTGCACTACGCGCGCTAACAGCACGACAATAAAATGCGAGTAAAAGAGTTTAATCCGATAAAGTGATGTGTAATGCGCGACCATGCAACCTCGTCGCGTTTTGTAACGAGATGCATCAACGATTTATTCGCCTGTTCGTTTAACGAACGGAATCGAACGCGAAAACGCTGTTGTTGAGTCTCGGTATCGTTACCGGGGAGTATCGATCACTCGTACGTATGGTGCGTGGTGTGAGAGCATTCGACACAGCGGATGTCAACTTGTAGTATAAATTTAGGAGAGGAGTATCAGAGTTCAAAGCATTCATACCCTTTAATTTGATATCTCCGTCCCGGTGCAGCTAGTATATTCGCGAAATGCCATTTGCCAGATAACGAAACCGGCCACCGATTCATTTCAGGGGCGCGAAAAGGCCGCGGGTATCATTATCAATGGAGGCAATGAGACGCCCCCTTCGCGCGGGGCGGCGAAACAACCAAGATTGCAATTTCACGCGACGCAACGCGACGCAACGCGAAATGCGTATACGGCTAAAAGCCGTGACGGACAAGAATTTCCATTTTTAATATCATCCATCACGCCGTGCGGAACCATCGCTGATGCACCGCTTCGGTGAAGAAGAAAATTTTATCTCATATATATATATATATATATATATATATATATATACATACATACGCGTTTCTTCCCCGCGATGTTTTCAAAGCGTGTTTTCAAGGTTGCGTGTTTTCATCCTTGCGATGCATTTGTCCATTTCGCAATGAGATAGACGACGAAGAATGCGGTTTTGTGAATATTATTTCTATACTACATTATTACACCTTACCGCGCAAATGACTTTATACATTTGAGTTTAAATCATCGTTATTGATTATTTTTAATTCCTTTCATTCGTCAATATTCTACATTAATTATAAGGAAATATAATCAAGCAGAGTGTAAATATACTCATAAAAATATAAATATAGAAAGACGATATACAAATATTTAATTATCAATTACATTAGTTTATAAACAAATATATTTTTTTATTCTGAACTAGACAAGGTGTTTCTTATAGGTTTTTGGATACTAAAAACGATATCGCAAGCCAAATTTTTCCAGCAATTTTTCTAAAATAATTTTGATTTAATAAACAAAAAAGTCTTTTGCGATATTTGAAGTTTTTTTTAAAAAGAAGGCTAACGATATCTTGAAATTCTGATCAGTCATGAATTTATTGGTCATCTCCTACAAAATGCATTTTTTTTAATTTTGATATCTTACTTCTTTGCCATGTTATAAAAAATTTTAATACAGTTTTGCTGAGATAGCATAGATTTTCGCTATCTTTGCAAAACTCTGTATTAAAATTGTTCATAAATGTAACAAAGAAGTAAGATATCAAAATAGAAAAAAAAATACAGTTTGTAGAAACTAAACAACAGATTCATGACTTCTGATTAAAATTTCAAGATCATCGTTAATCTCTTTTAAAAAAAAAACTTCAAATATCGCAAAAACGACTTTTTTACATATTAAACTAAAATTATTTTAGAAACATTGACATGCTGAAAAAATTTAGCTCGCAGCATCGTTTTTAGTATTTAAAAATTTATATATATATATATATATATATAAAAAACACCTTGTCTGATTCAAAATAATTCTTTGCCACAAACTAATATTACTATTACAAGTTGAGTACAATAGAATACGTCGCGCAAACTATGTCGATAATTTCGTCACACTTACATTAAAGAAATAAATGAAATTCTCCGAGGCAAATGGTATCTCGATACGATTTAATTTTGCGAACGTATCGATCTTGCGAAAAGGTAGAGGAGATAGCAGGTGATCCTCGTTGTATCGTTAATTATTTGATCGATCCTGATCCTCGATCCATGTATTCGATGTAGGGGGGCGGGGCGGACCGGCGAATAATCGAGCCGATGCGGCGCGTCAACGTCGCGAGAAATTAAACAAATTGACTGATAGCGTCCCGCTGCGTTTAATGGTGGCAGGATAATTTAACTGCGAATGCAGATATTTGGTAATCCGGACGCGCCGTTATGCCGTTATTAATTCCGCGCGCGTTATCGTGACACGTCACGACACGTCGCGAGCTCAGTCAAATTGGGCAGGAAGATGGGGGTTTGTAGAGAAAAAGGATGAGGCTCGAGAAGAATTAGAGTCCGATCGTGTCAGAGTCATCGCGCGATGTAAAAGAAGAGATCGTCGTGATGACGTATTACGTATTATTTCACATCACAGTCTACTACTAGTTAAACAGACATTATTGAAGCTTTCCGTATCTCTTCAGGAAAAAGGAAATTCCGTTCGAGCTCTTGAGGTTTACATTTATTATAATTCTATGTAAATATTCGCTTACGTACGCCGCTTCTGCTACGTGCTTGAACTTATGTTAATTATTAACAGTTAATGTATAGTACATACGCATCCGTCCTATGACACATCCACCGGTCGTGGATCCGACCGAACGAGAAAAGTGCTGGTTTCATTATACTTATTAATTCGTAATATACGCAATATTATACACGCGACCGTAATCGAAATTCTAATTTATTGTTGAATGTTAAATAATTACGTATAATTTGATAAATATATTAATTTTAGAATGCATTAATTTGACATTTAACGATATGTTAAAGGGCACTTTTCGTTCGCCGCGTTACATTTATATTTAAATGTAATTAGTCAAGGAAAAGGAAGGAATGTCATGTACGCGTATTACAGGGACAAAAAAGGGGAAATCGCTATATCGGCGATATCGCCTTCGACGGAGGGGGGGGGGGAGGAGGGGGGCTTCGTCGATCCACGCACAATTTTTCCAATTTTTTATTTCGGCTCATTGCTCACGGCTCGAGATGGCGCATAATAAATAATCGTATCTGTCGTATTCGTCTATCTGTCCGGAAAAAAGGGGTGGGTGGGACGGAGGCGGAGGACGATAAACAACAGCTGTAGCATCGCCGGTTGTCAATCATTCGCGATGTACGCGGAAAGTGCGGGAATTTATGTCCCGTCGTTTTTTTGAAAACGCCGCTCGCTCGTCCGTACACGTTTCATTATCCGTTCCCGAGAGCTTTTCGCCCGATTGGAAAAGACGAGTCGCTGGACCCGGACACCATCAACGGCCTCCCGCTGGGGAATTTACGGTTGTGCACCACCGTGCCACCGTAGGCTCCGATTGCCTCGGCGAATTCGAGCGGATGCGCGTTAATTACCCGTTTTTTTCCCCCTCCCCCCTCCCCAGCATGCTAACATCCCGCGCGTACAACGATACTTGATATGTAATTACAATCCGCCCTTCCTCCTTCCGCCGACGATTAGTTGATTAGCGTTTCGTAATGACTGTACCCCGAATACCTCTGCACTTTCTGCAATTTGTGTATTTAATTCGTTTATCGCGAATCGCAAATCACCTAAATCTGATGAAAAAGTAGAAGCCGAATGCTTCGCGGAATAATCCGTAGCGGAGTCTTCGATCTCGTCGACGTCGTGAATAAGTCGTTAAAAATTCTTCATTTATGAGAAATCAGAAAGAATATATATATATATATATATATATATATATATATATATATTACTATATATATATATATATATATATATATAAAACTCTAATATATATAAATCCAAAGTAATATATATATATAATATATATAATATATATAACTATTATATATATACTAATATATATATATATATATATATAATATATATAACTAATATATATAAATCCAAAGTAATATATATATATATATATATATATATATATATATATATATATATATATATATATTACTTTGGAACTTATTCGATATATATATATATATCGAATAAGTTCCAAAGCCTCCAAAGTCACAAAATCCTCCAATGCGCACGACTGACTCTCGATCTTATCGCATCGCGATCGATTTAGCAATGAGATTGTACTTTTCGCGTCCCGATAATCGAAATCAACGACGGTAAGGGGTATTTACAGTTTCGCTCTCCTGAAAATCCGGGTTTCGGGTTATCTCGGCGAGATAAATGTCACGCGACCGACGAAACTTAAATGAAGCCTCAGACTTTCCCGGCCGCTATCGCGTTAGATTATCATTAACAGCAGCGGCAACGACGGCGGCGTCGGCGGTGGCGACGGCCTCGCGGCGGTTCTCGCTAATAGAAATCGATTAACGACGTGGCTCGAGGATGGCGAGGACGTTTCTCTCTCCTCCCAGCGTGCGACGCGCACCGCTAAATTTTCGACGAGACGGAAAAATCGGATTAGCGCAAACGGTGACGGGCTTCCCCCTCGTGGCGAGGCGGAATGCCGTTAGTGACGGATTTTGAGGCTTCGGTGGCCTTAGGCGATATATTTAGAGATCTTGTTTATTATTATTATTTATAGTTATATGTTAATACTGCGTTACTGGGAATATAATGTTATCTTGTACTACTTGTGCAAAAAAAAGATGCTTTCATTGTAAATTTGATCTGGTCATGCATATGCAACATTCCAAAGAGTTGTTTATACAAGCGTGGTGTGTTTTGTATGCTGAATTACAAAAATATATTTTAATTTTTTAAACTTTTACCATTAAGTAGCCTGACATGATATATTTAAAAAAACAAATTCTTTTGTAAATATGCTGAATTACAAAGATACATTTAATTTTTTACACCGTTATCATTAAGCTTTGATATTTAAAAAACAAATTCGTTTTACTATGTAATATAAATACATACTAAAACAATATGCAATATACTGTAAATTAATTTTAAAATCACACAGACAGATTATAATAAAAGCACAACATAAAAATTAGATTTTTTCACATTTACCTTTAGGAAAAAAATTCATTCAAAATAGCAGATTCTTTAATATTTCTTAAAATAATACATACTTTTTTTTTTGTATATTTTAAAATATAATAAAATAATGATTAACACGTGTAAAAAAAAAAAAGAAGTGAAACATATAACAATTTCGCGAAACGGAGTAGATAAATAAATTTGCGATAGCGCAAATCTCGCGCAAAAGTTTCCTTAATTCAAAAGCCATTATTAAATTCTACTTCCGATCAGTTTAATCATCTTCGATTTTGTATTCGATACGTTCGATGACATACAAATCGCACAAAATTTATATTCCTCCCGTCGTCTATTCGGGAGGCTCCCGTAGGAACAGCCACCGGCACTGCGGCGTTCCACGACGACAGTTTGACAAACACTGATTACCGCCGAGCGAAAAGGCGCTGAGATAAAGCGCAGCCTCGTCGATTCCCTTTATCGGCCTAAATTGCGGTCGTTATCGGAAAAAATTCCAGCGCCGTCGCCTCTTATTTCTTCAGACACGTCGCGTCGCGACGCTTTTCCGTGGACACGACCACGGAGATGTCCGCTGTGAAAAATGCGCCTCGTCCGATTTGTTCGCTCGCCGGTAATCCGGCCTTGTTGCGCTTTTAATCCAAAATAAATCCGTTCCCGTTGTTTTAATTTTAATACGAGCGCGAGATATGCGAGTGGCTGCTCGGTTTACCGAAGAAAGAGACATTTGTAAACGTCAATTGATAATTTCCGTCAACGTCAACAGGGACAGGCTCTCATCTGGCGGAAGTTTGAGGTAAAAACATTCCGAGCTTTCCAAGCGATGCGTGGCATACTCGGAAAAAGTATATAAAATATGAGTAATTTCCTAGAATCGTAAACATCCTGTAATAAATGAAATTTATTTCTTAAAACGTATTTGAAGGTTTCTGTCACATCAATATATATGTCTAGAAAACAATATAAAAATAAGTTATAAATTATAAATAAATTATAAATTATTTTAAGAAATTGTATATTTACATGTATATTTAAATATTTTATATTTGCATTTTATTACTTATGTGTTATCTTTATATGTATATATTATTACAATATTTTTCGAAATTTATTTACTTTATTTATATATATATATATATATATATATATATATATATATGTACACAATTAGACACTATAGATATTTAATTATAGGCAAACAAATTACTATTTAAAGCTGAGATTCGAAGAGATTCGTGGCGTGGCCGCAGCCACTTAATCCAGAGACGCCACTTAAACCTCGATTCTAAAGAACTAAATCACCGAGTCCCATGGGCCGTCACAAATAATACCACCAGCGTTAAATATTAAGCATTCAATAAAAAGCAGCCTTGCTCGCAGTCAACATAGAATTTCCATGGCCAGTGTATTGCCAGATACCCTCAGAGGCTGGGATTGAATATCAATATAATTTCAACGGTGCTTAGTATTAACGTAAAATTTACAGGCTGCAGAAATGCGAAAATAATTTTCACATTTCATTCAACAATGGGAATTCGCGGCAATTATCGTAGAATGTATCTCGATCGAAATTACGCTTGATTTGCAAGATTTCCCTCCCGTAGAAAAGCTGCCGCAGGAGCTTTGCGGAGCTTTTCGCAAGCGGTCGGCCATGACATTTCCTGGTCACAAAGCAAGGCAAGGTTTAATTAAATTAACGTTAGCTCCGCGTGTCCTACGGGTACTCATAGCTACAGCTAATCGTTGGATTTAAGGTTCAATTAGCACCGTAACTTGTCGGCAACTTGGAACCCCCCGCGGGTTTTCCTCTCTTATTGCCGGAGATCCTCCTTTTTCTCCCGGATTGAGATGAGCCGAGCGCGTTAAAACGCGAGGAAAACAAGACATAGACATGTGGAAGCTTCGCGTTCCTTTTATGGATCCGTGCAGAAAGATGAGCCGAGGATAACCGAAATCGGATTACAGGAAGAAAGAACGTGAATGGTAAATGGCATGGGATTTTTCCATCATTGTTAGAAACCTCATTTTTGACGAACAAGAGAAGGGGACACCGAGCCGAATTTGCATCAGAGTTTACGTTATGCAAATTCGATAACGTTTACATTCGGGATTGCAATGAGCAGAGAAAAGATTTGGCTGTATACGTATTTTTCTACTTCTTCGGCGAAATTTCTGTTTAATAATGGTTAAATTGAAAAGAAAATCGCGAAAGGGGAAATTGAAATGCAGGTTTTATAGGCATTGGTCTCCCTGTTGCGATGAAAATGCATATAAAAATTTTCAATACGTGGGGAAGGCCGCTTTTATCTCCGATATTTTCGCGTGGAAACGTAACTTTAGACTCCGCTTTACGTGTTGTCACGCGTGTGTGACATCATCGAGCGTTTCGGAAGATAAGAAAGTTTCGATGGGATGCAAGTGAAAAGAAGTCCAGAGAGGAAACCGCACGGAAAGGATTCTCAGTCGATATCGGCATCCAATAAAGGGAATAGAGCGTAGCTGCCGTCCTATCGGTGCAAAAATTTATATTTATATTTCAATCAAAGATGACAATATGACAGAGAGAGAGAGAGAGAGAGAGAGAGAGATTTGAGAAAGAATAGAATAAAAATAAATATCCAGATCTGACAGAATAGACGTCATAATATTATTTTTACATTGTTGAATTTATCATGTAAAAGCAGAATAATTAATAAAAATTGTAACTTTTGTAATAATAATGCCGTAATACAATGAATCTATCAATAATATATGAAAACTTAAAAGTTTTTAGATGATTTTTCAATAAAAAATAAAAATGCTTCCCGAGATTTGTTCTCTTGCTAGTGTTTCTCTCTCTCTCTCTCTCTCTCTCTCTCTCTCTCTCTCTCTCTCTCTCTCTCTCTCTCTCTCTCTCTTTCTCTCTCTCTCTGTGCTCTTTCTGTCTCTGCTCTCTCTCTCTCTCTCTTTCTACATTGGATCATGGTTTATCTCTGAGATTTCTCTCGGAATACTTCGGAAAGCTTCTAAAAAAAAAAAAGATAAATAAAAAGAATCGAAAAATGTAGCGAGGTCGCCTCAACATGATCGCCCGGACGGACGATAACAAAGTCGCCATATAACTGGACGCAAAATGGAAGACACTGCGAAAGCACGAGATTCGCGATATGGAGCACAGACCGGAAGCACAGCACGGCCCGACGCAGGGAACAGAGAGCAGCTGGAATTGACGCGATGGTTTATATTTATAAATTGAAAATGTCCCTTTTCCCCTTCCCCCCCCTCCCGCCTGTCCTCCTTTTCTTCTTCTATACTCTTCTGTCTTCTCCTCTCGCATCCGGTCTCCCCCTTTCAATTCCGACCATCCGCCTTACTCGCCGCCGGCCTGGAGGTGGAAGGAACGCGGAAAAGCGAACCCCGTCCATTCCGTTTGATCTCGCGTGATCGTGATATTTTTCCAGATTCTTCCCCTTTTCGTCGGGGGGGAGCTCTATCATCCGTCCGACCGGCAGGAACAAAAAAAGAACCGCGTCCATACGTCTATCCATCCACACGCGGCTTTTCGCGCGCGATTGTATCCGCGATATACGAATGCTGCCATTGTGCCACTGGATATCCACTCTGGATATCGAAGGAAGTGAGAGGAGGAGCAGTCGCGAAAATTGCCCTTTATGCACCGCTATCCGGTAAACCGGAGAGTTTCCGGCCCGCTTTTCTCTCTCATCTTTCGGAGTCTCCGTTAGAGCCGGTGTGGATTTTTTGCAATAAAAAATGACCGCAATGAGTTCCGATTAGACATTGTGTAAAACTATATCGGCAAAAATTTTTTGAACTGTTCTCTCATCTTGCCAATTTGTCGTTTATTTGTCTACTATTTCTGTCCCGTGTCGCAATTATGCAATTCTCTGAATTGCCAAAAAGCACACTTAAAGTTACATGAATATAAATTAATCTCTTTCCAAAAGGAATAGTAATATAATTTCTCAGGAGTATAATAAATTTTTAAATATTACTAAAATAGACTTTATAACACAAGTGGAAGGTACCGAAATATCGTTTTTTTTTGTTAACATAACTCGCCCTTCATACTTTATGAATAATTGACGAGATATGAAGCATATACATGAAAAGAATACTTTTGCTGCAAATCTAAAAAATTTGACCAGATACAGATCTGAAAATAATTTTGTTGGCCATCAAAATTATTTTGTCAGAACATTTAAATATGATGACAATATTGCAAAAATGTTTGTTTGTTTTCTTCTAACAATCAATTTGAACATCATATATAATAATTTTGAGGGCCCAACAAAATCATTTTCAGATCTGTATCTATCTCATAGTTTTAGATTTTTCAGCAAAAGTGTTTCTTTCCGCGTACAGAATACGAGAAATGTGCATTATATTAATAATCCGAGAAAGCCGATTTTATATTCTGAAATCTTGCCCAAGTATGCCATTACGATCGGTTTGAGCATTGTACCAAAAGTTCTTCCGCCGTGATATTTCACCGTGACAGAAACAGCGATAGCTCAGCTATAAAAATCGCGCTTTAGTCCACGAATTCGCGCGACTTGGCGTCCTCAGAACGTTTTCGTGTCGCCGGCGTTGAGAGCTTTTCTTTCACCCTAAGAAACGGCTGGCGGTAAAATATATTGTAATAAATATTATCGGTGTGTGGCCGCGGATTTTACAAGTTGCAGTCTAAAATTCAAGTTGCAATTGAAAAATCTTTTCTATTTTTTTCTATGGTCATTTCTTCAACTCTTTGCGTCACGTCCGACTAAAGCGCAATAGAAAATTTCCTAAATAATGCAACCAATTCTAACTGCAAAAAGTTCACAAAAAAGGACAATTCAAATAATTCAGATACATTCAATCTATATTCAAATAAATGTCTTTTATTTCTTATCAGAGAATTTCATATAAGAAAAAAACGAATATATACATATATATGTATATATATATATATATATATATATATATATGTATATATATAATAATAATAATATATATATAACCGTCTTCTTTGGACATTGATTGGTGCCACATATTTGTCTAGGCAAATTGTTTATTCTTTCCTTTGCGTTGTCACTCGAAATCACCAATATCGATTAGGTTTAACGAAGCTCAACAGGAATCAATCGGTGTAATCTGTCGATGGAAAAACGAGTTATCGTGGCCGTGAAAATCTGTATCATACGTCAAATGGTCATTACTTGTTGACAGCGACGGAACGTGACGCTGAAATCAATATGTTACGTTCGATGTGTTCTGCACTTCATGTATCGAGGTGCAATAAATATCCGAGCGCGTGAAACACAGTGGCTATCATATTGTTCTTGTTGGACAATTTCCCTTGTTAACCTCGAAAGGCACATTTTTATTGGATTATAAAATTCTAACACGCGAATATAGGAATGATTTTTTCCCGCGATAATACACGCGATAAAAGAATAATAGAATAAAAGATATTTCTATTAGAAATATTTTTAATTTTTAACATTACAGATATATCTAACTTTCGTTACAATCTCCCCTTTATTTCTTTATTAATAAACGCCTCCGTTTTATCATGGAAACTGCACTTTTGTCTCATACAGAAAGAATTGTTTTAGAAAAGCACGGAGGGTGTTCGATAATAGAAGCCAACAAGTTTAAAATTTAAAAGTTTAAAATGAACTATCTTCATAAAAGTCTCTTTTTATTGCGGTGCGAAATTACCCATGCAATTATAAAATAAATCCATCTGACAATAAATATATAACGTATAGTGAGTGCGAGTATAATTATCGCTTCTTTCTCAATTCGGCAATCGTCTAGGCGAAATATTTGCGCGTTTTTGCAAGCGGAAAAACGGAATCGAACACAGAAGGCGATAATACAAACTAAAGCGGCCGGCGATAATTAACTTGATTAACGTCGAAAGTAAAAATACCGTGGCGGCGTTTCGGCCGCACGCGGCTGCGGTAATTATAGACGATAAATGGTAAAACTGTCTCACCACGGAAGCAACGGTACTGCCGTAATTTTTCGCGGAGTGAGTATCGACAGATTATAAAAAAAAGTCTCCTGTTCCCCCGTTTTTTTCTTCCCCCGCTGCCGCTTCTTCCTTTCTCTCTTCCTCTTTATCATCTTTTTATCAAAGATTTTTTTCCTCTTTCAATTTTAAAATGCGTATTGATATATATATATATATATATATATATATATATATATATATATATATATCGCAAACTATAATTGACAGATAACTACCTATATATCTTTTGTTTCTTGTTTACATAAAATTTATGACACGCAAAATTTATCTTGAAAATTTTCTATACCTTCTTTTTCTTTTGTTTTTTACTTCTCATATAACATCAGTCGTAATCCTGATCTCAAAACTCCGCAAGAATTTTAGCCGACGACCAATCATTTATTTATTCTTTTTTTTTCTTTTTTTTTAATATCTGCAACGTAACGTTGCTAAAATGTACCTCACGCCGCATACGTTTCACTTTATCCTAAAGCAGAATAAAAGCTGGATTCTCCGCGTCCCTTTGTTCTCCATTTCCTCTCTTTCTGTCTCTAGAGTCCCGACCTCATCCTTGCTCCAGAACCGGAAACGGTTTCGGCTTGGCGAAATTACACGCATCACGGCATCAGTTTCATCGACTGTCGCACTACCGACCGACCGGTCGTAATTCGAGAGAGAGAGAGAGAGAGAGAGAGAGAGAGAGAGAGAGAGAGAGAGAAGTGGAATCGAGAATCGAGGCGAAATCTCTCGAAAACCGGCCACGGGAGGATCAGGTTCCGCCGAATGGTCTCGATACGCGAGCGCGTTAATTTGCATTCGATCAAATTCGTCGTAATCAAATCGATTTCGGCGATTCAGCCCGCATGGCCTTTACATTTGGCGCACACCAAGGGCCCCTTTCGTAATCGCACACGTATATACGCACACATTCCTCCTATCTCGTACTATCTCGATAGGTATTTTAATTAATCATGCACATATCATCGGAGCGCGCTCGCCGAATTTTATTCAAATAGAGTGAATAGATACCTAATTCTTTCTAACAATGCCACACGCTCCTGTACAACATAATATAATATAATATAATATAATATAAAATTTATATTATATTAATAATATAAATAATTATAATATTCGCAGTATGAACGTTTTTATACACGGAAAGGACTTTTGCCGGGCAAATCTAAAAATTTGACCAGATGCAGATCTGAAAATAACTTTTGTTGATGATAACCCATCAAAATTATTTTGCAAAACACTTAAATATGATGATAATACGGCGAAAATACCGTTTGATCTTCTAACAATCAATTTGAACATCGTATATATAATAACTTTGAAGGCGCAACAAAATCGTTTTCAGATCTCTGTATCTGTAGCCAAATTTTTAGATTAGCCAGCAAAAGTGTTCTCTCCTTAAGTGTATAAATATATAAATCATTTATAATATTCACAATAACGTAAAAGCCTTTGGAGATGTGTGTACAAAAATCCTTGCGTAAAGATCGAAATCGTACATGCGAAATATTTCGAATATTCCAGCGGTAAAAGTACCGCAAACATGACGACCAATAAACAGCTGACACACACACACACACACACACACACACACACACACACACACACACACACACACACACACATATATATATATATATATTATATACGCGAAATATACATTTTCGAACTCAACGTTCGTCTCTCGCTCTCTCGGATGACACTATTACGTAAATTTACGCCGATTTTAATGCACTGTCGTACCGAAGTCGCGTCGCGTATCTATAGAACTATTAAAATGGATATTTTCCGATGTAAATCCGCAGTACATTATACGTCACCGGTTCAATCAATTTCATAGATGCGATTGACGTGAATTTTGCAAAGCCATTACAAATTTACAGTGCTGCGTGCTAACGCCGAGAACAGCCGTCACCGCATATCGGTTTGCACCGTCATCGTCCATACTATAACTCCACTCGCTGGCGTGTGCATTTTAATTATACTGCACCGTTATAGTATATATAACCGAACGTGTATTATATCGCCGTTTTCCCGCCATTTTCCGCCCCGGGGGCGTCCCCGTTTATTCGTTTATTATGAAAGGCACAATTCCTATTAACTGCAAATGCAATTTTCAGATACATTTCCATTAACGCAATCATATTACACTCGGCATGCACTCGTCACGCCGCATTATACGCCGTATTACGAAATCGTCGAGATATCACATTAAACATCGCGCAAACAACGCGATAGGTAGGCGCGCGGCATCGTCGTCAATTTGACGACGATCAAACTCGTCCCAATGATACACCGCGAGCCGCGGGCTCGAAGCGCGCGGAGGAAGGAGGGAGGGGGGGAGATCGTCGGGCGTCAATTTGACACCGAGACTCATGGTGCGCGATTGCATAATTAATTAACAGCCGAGCCGGGTTAATATTGATGTAACCCTGCACGCGGCAATATTATATCTCTCGCGAGCGGCTCGAATGCGGCCCTTCTTGAGCGATGCACTCGATTATGCGTAATGGAATCGATATCGTGAACGGCGCGGGTTCACGGTGTATGCGACGTCACGAGGACGTAGACGTGACTGCATCGGCTTGCACAGTCACGGAGTGCCTTGCGACTTCGTCCGGCGGACACATGGCGCCCGCCGCACCCAACCGTCCCCCCTCCCCCTCCTCCTCTCCCCCTCCCCTCCACCCTCCCGGTATCCGACAAATTTATTACGTTTTCCAGCCCCCCTCCGCCTCCCCCGTGATTGATTGATGTATCTTTTCAACGCCGTGTCGTGTCATACTGGCAAACCGCCTGACGTCGTTACTGCGGAATTTATACGTGTATAAACCCGCATTATTATATCGACGAGCAATATTTATCTCAAAACATCGGCCAGGGATCCGATATGTCCATAAATAAACATCGATTCTCCTCAAGCAAAATTTCCGGCAATCGAATTAGCATTACCCAACGAATTAATTCGTTCGTGAATAAATCGAGGAAAAAGAGTTTAATCACTTCACTCTCGACGCTTTTTTGCGCGATATCTACGCGTGCGATTTTTACATATCTTTGCGTGCATTGTACAAACGGCTCCGGTAATTAACATCAATTTAACTCGTAAAATAATAAAGAAAATGAGCTCGCGTTCCTAATATTACTTTACTTCAGATTGATTTGCAATTTTTGAATTTGCAAACAGCTCTCTTGCGCGTTTTATTTTAGCGATCTCTATTACCTCGGAATCGTATTTTTCGTACGCACGATAAAATATCGGGCCGTAATAATAAAATTCATTCGCGCCAATCGACGTATGCTAATGTGATGGATCACGGACATCGATATCGCGCGATCGATCAGTGTCTCGACATTAAGTAGATGAAGTCGATTACGTGGCAAACAAATTCGGTGCAAACACAGGTCGCCCGAGTGCATTCCCGCATCGCGCACCGTCCGTAATTGTAAATTTGCGATCGGCATGATTGCGCGAACGTAATTGAACGGTGATCCGCGATAAATATCGCGTAATTGATTTATCAGCCAGAATACACCCATTCTGATAAAATCCAATTCACCATTGGCCACGCACGCGGGTCGGCGAGAAGGGCGGCGTGTGCATTAGAAAGGAACACAGCATAACGGCCGTGTTTACGATCCATCAGACACGCTCGATTTACGGTGTCGAGCTGAAAGCTGAGAATTTCTTTCTTTCCGGGAAATTGCACTTATAAAATTGATTTAATTATTTATATGACGATTTTATGCTACGTGCTCGAAGTGCGGTAAACGATGCAGAAGGACGAGTTCATAATTTGAAAAATTTCTTCCGAAGGTATGAGGGAATTAAAGCTAAATCTTGAATCTGTAATCGATTACTGTCTTAAAAAAATTTCATAAAATATATAAAAAATATATATGTATATACTTTTTTTTTTATAAATTCAGATTCATTTTAGTCGTTTTGAGCGTTGCAAATTCGGTAATTTGACGACACGTAGTTCATGAGCATATAAGCATTTTCCTTGAATTTATATATATATATATATATATATATATATATATAAATTAATAATTTAATTTATTATTTAATTAATTAATATACTATATATATTAATTAATATATATTATATTATATTACATTAATTAATGTATATTAATTCAACAAAAAAAATTATTTAAATTATTATAAGATCCTGTTATCCGCCAATTAATGCCATTTATGTTCTGATGATTTTAGTCGCCTTTTTATTTTTCGACATTCGCATCGAGTGAATTCGCAAAAGTAAAGTTGGACGTTACATAAAACTCTCCTGTATCTTTCCAGCTATTTATAGACAGAAATGCCCCGAAATAAGGAATCGGACTGCGAGGTACGACCGTACGTGGATCATCCGGCTCGGCTTTTAAGCAATAATAAGAAAGGCATATATCCGTTGAATCACAGTCCGGAGTATTCAGTTCGGAGTTCGGACTTTATGAGCCACTACTCGCTACGACCTCCAGCTCCAGTTTTATATCTGGCACTTCGGTAAAGGATAGGACATACGTTTCGGCTCCGTTTCCCTGCCGTCCCCGCCCCGCCCCGCCCCGCCCCGCCCCGCCACGCCGTCTCTTCCGCTCCAAAAACTTATTCGAGTACTCCTTCCAAAGTATTTGCGACAGCTGCAGGTGCAGGTGCACGTGTTTCTCCGTCGTGCCGATCTTACGGGCCGCGGTGAGGAGAAAGAAGAGTAAAACGAAGAGGACATTCGTGTTATCGAAACGCGAACTATTCGCTCAAGTTTCGCTGTCTGACATAAAGAGAGAGAGAGAGAGAGAGAGAGAGAGAGAGAGAGAGAGAGAGAAGAATTTGCCCTCGCGAAAGCGTATGCCGTGAACTCAAATCCATCGACCGAGTTTCGCGATTGTGCAATGTCATAAGTAATTCATCGTCAACGACAATTATTTCGCTGCTGGCGATAACAATGGGCCAGTAACGGTTTACAAGCAAGTAATTATACATGTATTCGTAGATGATAAATAACGGCTTAAAATTACGCCGTACATTACATAATAGACGTGCGCGATCGCACGTTTACGTAGTATGTATGTCTCGTATCTACCTGCGGTCTTTCTAAAAATAAATCGAACGCTCTACTTTATACCGTATACCGTTTGTATAATTTATTTACCTAATCTTTCGCCGGAGTTGACAACGACCGTTTAAGTTAAATTGTTTTGAACAGTTTTAAGGAACACAGGTTCTATACTATCCGTTCAAAGAAAGTTACTGTACTGATTAAAAAGTTTTCATCGACTCTTTGCCGGATGGGCATAATTTCATAAATAATAGCAGTTTCCGTTTCTACGAAACGGATCGATATTTCCCGTTCCGACACGACACGAATGGAGGGTAATTTCATTTACCGCCGATCCCGCGAGTTCCTCCCCAAGAGCGCGTTTCCCTCATCACATACGCCGATAGCGGAAAACAATAACATTGTATGAATTTCTCAGAATGACTTTTCTTATTGAGTGCGAGACTTCTACTCGCGTACGGATAAATAATCTGTTTACATTTACATATGCATCCGATATTTCGATGGAAGTAACATTCATTCGAATACATGTAAAATCGATATATCGGCCCCCGCATAATATCGTACGATATCCGCTGAAGGAAGAAAAGATTCGCATGCATTTGCTTCTTCAAATAGCGATCTGTCATCCCGAAACTCATATTCTATGATCGAATCTGTTCTTGATTCCACTCTCGAGACCGTCCCGAGAAACTAGAAGGAATGCTACTGGAATTTCTGCGACATGAGGAACAATCGTGGAGAACATCGTGCTCAATTTACGTTCCTTCTCTTTTCCCTTCTTTCTTTTTTTATCTCCCTCTCAATGTAGATATAAATTTTTTAATCAATACACACATATACACACATGCGCGTAGTTCTTTTTGAGATAATTTAGAGAATCTATGTTTTTTTTTTTTTTTAAACCTGCTAATATCGTATTGACTTTTTAATAAGCGACATTTATTTAGTAGTATATTAATAATTTTCAGTGGCATTACAAAGTTTATAAATAACAAAAAAAAAAGCGTTATCCATTATATTAGAGTAGTATTATACTACTAAATTAATACCACACATAAAGATAGTAGTACAATAGTGATATAAATACTATATATCATAAAGTTTATAAATAAAGTTTATAAATGAAAGAAAAAAAAGCGTCCAATTTCGAGGAATGAAAGTTCAAAGGGATATTTTCGGGCGTTTTTGCGAGGCGAATATTTGAAGTAGTATTCGCATAATGAAATTTGCAACAGTCACCGTTGAATTACTACGCGACTGCTACGAGAAACGCGAGCGTGGCCGGGCGGTCTCATGATACCGAGATTGAATGAAGCAAACAAGAAAAGAAAAATACCGTCAAAATATTGCGCGGAAACGCGCGTACGGTCGGGCGGGCGGTCGTAATGTCGGACGCAGTCGCACGCAGTTAAACGCTCGTACACACGCCCACACCTGCGGCCGGGGCTCACCAAGCAGGTGAGAATATTCATAACGACGACAAAGGAGCGGGGGAGCGTTGAAAAAAAGGCTGGGCGAGATTTAAATGTTTCCGGAACTGGGAAAAATTGCAGCTTCAACGAGAATTACGAGCGGTACGAGCGGGTACGACGTCGATGGCAGAGCGAGAGGGACGGCCGACGGCCAGTCGAAGCTGGTTCAGAAGCAAACGAAGTAAAAATCTGGAGAATGTCGTTGAACGGGAGAAATCCCGTTGGAGTTGGAGTTGGGGAAAAAAAGGAGGAGCGGTAGCGGAGGTGCGCGCCGCGCGCGTTGCGACAATTTCATAGGAAAAATCTTTTTCGGGAGAATTTCGCTGCAGCGCGAGGAGACGCGACTGTTAAAATTTTATTGGGCCCACTTCACTGTCCCTTTCGATTAAACTTCAAACACGGGGAAATAATTGAGTGGAATAATTGATCATCGGTGTAATGTGACAGATGTACGTTACACGTTATATAGACATTTGGGATATAAATGCAATTTCTGAATTTGTATCCCCGCTGTGTGTTTTAATTGTTTCGTAATTTTTTTTCAATAATATAAATTTGATGGATGATTTTTATTTAACGGAGAACTGTGTGTGTGTGTGTGTGTGTGTGTGCGTGTGCGTGTGTGTGTAACGCTCGAAAAACAAGTACGATATATCGTACTTGCGTCATACGACGCGTTACACGATTGCATTAGTTTTAATGTATTCCTTTAACTGTCCGCAATTAACTGTAATCGCGAGTTATTTAATCGCCATTAATCCGATGATTCATAGTGAAGCTAAATGCAGCACTTCAATTATATCGGGCACTCAAATTAGCGCATGACGCAATATGAAACGCGCGCACTCGTGGTTATTCATAATTAAACAAACTAGCTTCATACCGTACCTTTTCACGTGCGAAACGCTCGTCGTGTCATACGTCACAAAATGTCTCTTTCAACGGAATAATTGTGCGAGAGATAGCGCAAAAAAAAAAAACATGATACCGCACGAAAAATTATAAAAATGCCAATCGTTGGGTCGCACGAGTCGTATGTAAAATGTTCATTGCGCGTCGAGAAAAAAAGTTCCGAGGAGACGATATTTTTGTACGGACCGCTCTTTGTTTGCGTTTTAAGAAAATTTCTTTTTAATATCCAACGAGTAATATGCGCTGTATTTATGCGCGTCGCAACGTGTCGCCCCTGATATTTCCACAGCGGATGCAACGTTGTGCCGCATCAAAATGCATCCTGACGTATGGACGGACGGGTAAAAAAGGGTAACGGCAAAACATGACTGCCGGCGAGGCAAAATTCAAATGAATTCATAATAATCAGCGAGTTTTGGTTTCCGAGTGTGAGGGGCTTTTTATAATATTCTTTTGCTATAACAACGAAATCTGCATATCAACCAAAATAACAACACGACTGTTAAAAAAATAAGAGATTTCTTGCTCACGTAATTATCAGTAATATATAATTTTCAACAAATGATATTTATAAGAACTTTTAACGATAGAAAAACACTATGGCAAAAATTGCTAAAGTATTATTAAGAAATAATAAGTTTAAATCCATGAAAAAATGAACGTGATCGTAAGTTTAAACGTGCAAATATATCAAAGAGCTGTTGAAAAGAGAATAATAAGATTACTTTAGATTAAAAGTTTGCCACAATTAAAATATGGCGGGGATACAGTGCGGAGAAGAGTTTAAATTAAAAGAGAAAAAAACGAAGAAAACCACGTGGCTCTAAGCATATCGTGAGACGTATCGCGATTGCGGTTGCGGAGAAAAAGATGGGGGAATGCGAGCGAAGTGATCAAGAATTTTTTCGATTTTCTCGGCCATAAATCCACTGCGATTTTTACAGGGTAGATTCGCACTTTTTAATAAAAGCATTTGCCTCACGAGCCTCCTAATGAAATATCGTCTCGCGATGTCCCGGTATTTCGCCTACACACACACACACGCGCGCGCGCACGCGCGCATGCGCGCACGCACACACACACACACACACACACACACCTGGGTCTACCCTGCAGATTATACGCGGCAGGGTTATCGTTCACGATCGACCCTATTGTTAAACACGATAAGAGAAAAGCGAGAGAAAAACTTCACACTTGGTGAACATAACAAACGCAACTCCACGAGAAATTCGTTGCATACACATACACACAATGCAGCGTGATTATTACGTAATTATTCGATACGTCGACCGAGTTTATAATTTCATGTGTGAGCGATATAATTAATCGTAAAAGGACAGAAAGTCGCGCCGAAAAATTTCGCGAGTATCTTTGATCGTGAGATCGTGAAATCGCGACGCGGTAACGCCGGTAATCTATTACGAAACGAAAATACATTTTATCCGGCGCATATCAAATTTATCTCTATCCCGCTCTCTTCCATCATGGGGGAGCCATGGAAAAGCCGCCGTAGAAACAAACGACGCGCATGGGACAGAATTTGCCCGCGTCGCGTCGACACGTTTTCTTTCGTCGCACGTTTTCCTCACGTGGATATACGTGGCTGCCCGAGCAGAATAAAGAACCAACCTGATGTGTGCACAGTCACGGATACGGAGAGAGAGAGAGAGAGAGAGAGAGAGAGAGAGAGAGAGAGAGAAAGAGAAGGAAAGAAAGGGGGAGGAAGAGGGAAGAAGAGGGAGGAAGGGAGGGAGAGAGGGAGAGGGGAGGAGAGAGAGAGAGAGAGAGAGGGGGAGAGGAGAGAGAGAAGGGGGAGAGAGAGAACAAGGGAGAATCTGGATCTGTGGAATCTGGAAAGAGTTGAATTGCATGATGCACCCCCGTATCTCGCGTAATCGCGAACGATTGTGGATTGGTAGAAGCGAGAAGATCGACGCATTGTCGCTAATTTCGCGGATCCTCCCCGCGAATCGCGCTAATGAGAATCGATGTAATTGCAACCTCGCGTGCGACGCAGACAAACACGCAAAATTTGCTTCTCTTCGTGCGCGACCGCGGCGTTATCGAGAATACATAAGGGTGAACCCGCATCAATCCACATCCCCCGCACTGCGCTTTCGAATAATAAACCTTTTCTCCTCCGGCAAAGTGTCGAAACGTCTTTGCGCGAAATTCGAAACGCTCGGTGCTACAAGATGTGTGGGGGGTTGTTCGTTTAAATTCGAGATCGCCAGCCGCGTGAAAGCCGAACGAGAAACCTCATGTACCCGCACTTGCAGAAGAACATAAAGGGTTTTGGGTTTTGGAACGCAGTAATTGGCTAAATCCGATTACCTCGATACTTTACTGCTAACGCTAACGTTCATTGCGTGCGAGACGGAATTAAAACTTACCGTGTGGACTTTTTCAATGTAACGCGCTGATAATCGCGAAAAAAAAGTGTAATATCCCCAGGAGAGTGGGAATTTCTAACTGAGGCAGCGACATGAATTTCATTAGTTTCGTCTAAAAATTCCGCTAAAAAATATCTAGAAAATCTATTTTGTTGCCTGCCTTTTATGCCGTCCGTCGCGCATTCATAAATACGCATTATAATAGCGCCGGATATAAATAATACAACAGTTAATTAAAACTTTAATTGAATGTGAATCGTCAATTCAATTCGTTGCCCACTCTAAAGTGGAAACGGAGTGGCTTAATACAACGATAACAATTGCATTTTAACTAAAACATGCAAGTTCATCGACTGTGATGCATAATTATAATAGTACCATAATGCAAGGCTGAATTATAAAGCATCCCGCAGACATAAAAAATGTCTACAGTCAGAGGCTCATTTGTATGCCAGAATAATTGTGGCAAATCCAATGCGGACAACGAATTTACGTCCGTTTTCATCTCGAAATAAGATAAGCGGTCGTCGTACTACATTAAAATTGTAGTAAGCATGTTCTAAAAATAATTGATAAAGCCCAAAAAATAGTTGCAATTCATAAAATGTCATTATTGAACAAAGTTGACCAACTCTTGTTTAAAATTTTTTTCTTGTATTGCATTATATTATGCTACTCTCGATATAATAGAGATAATTAAAACTTGTATTTGTACATTAAAAAATATAATAGCCGCTATGAGATACGTTATTTCAATTACAATGTCATTAATATTAATACCAGTAAATTCAGGTTTTAATGTTAGAACGGGCACCAGGAAGCAATTCTTCCATTAATAAGACCTTTATAAAAAAAATTCAGCGATATTGCATTATTAGTAATTATTTTTTTCGTTAATTAAAATTTATACAATTTTATAATAGACGTGTACTAATTGCGTGCAACAGACAATATTTTATAAATAATATATGAGATATTTAAAACTATAGCTAAGAATTTTATAATTAGCCCGCATGTATGAAAACTGAAACGTACGAAATAAAATCGAAGCGTACGCGTACGATGGCTAAGCGGGAGACTGAACGCCGTAAGTGTCGGTCCACAATAAGTATTTAATCTTTAAGCCGTAAGAAATTGACCAATCATAGTCGAGTATTTTTTTCATATTCGATTATAATTGGTCAATTTCTTACTTCTTAAAGCTTAAATCACCTATTGTGGACCGACACTAACATTTTCGAATGGGAAGACTTAAATATCCATAGAAAGACAGAACGCGTATTACAGCGTCCGTAAATCACGGTGCGTAACGCAGCGCGCCATCTATCGGCGAAATATCGCGCGCCGGGCTGGGTCCGGCCCAATATTTCTTGATCGCGAGATAGGAGGAAAAATGCGGACTACGTTTAGGTCTACGCTTTTGCGCGCGAAGGCGAGGCCTCGCGCGCGTCCTTTCTCATTCAACATTTACACAGCTTCACGCCGAAAAATATTTTTCGCCCCGTGTGCGCGGAGCGGGACGACCGTAATTCAGCAAAACACACTTGCCTCAACCGGAAGGCTTTACTTCCCTAGGAATTATTCTCGGGGGAAACTCCGCGCTGTGTACAATTCCTTCTTTTTCTTTGTCTCGCCTTTCCCTCCCTCTCTCTCTCTCTCTCTCTCTCTCTCTCTCTCTCTTTTTTTCCCGTATCTCCGCACTGTGTTACCCATATATATGCATACAACGCAATTGTAGTCGCGTCACCAGCACCAGCGTATTTGAGTACAAAATAAATCAAGGTAATTTTAAAATAAACATCTCTCTCTCTCTCTCTCTCTCTCTCTCTCTCTCTTTCTCTCTCCCTTTTTCTCTCGATGGAAAAAATCCCGTAATAGTAATTATAAATATAATAAAATCATCAAACGATAATCGCTCCAAAACTATTTCAAATAAAGCTCTTGTTTTTTTCGGAAATAAACGATGAAATATTGATATATTTCATCCATGAGTTTAATTGGCGTGTGATTAATCTATTCAAACTGTAAACCATTATTAATCTATTCAACACTATAAAAAACCTATTTGCCGTTACCGACAAATAAAAGTAAAACGTGCGAATAGTCTAACAAAAGATGCAATTGTATCTTCTAAGTGAATAAAAAATGAATATGCTCCGTCATAATCGAGCTGCAAAATTAATACACTGGGAGATTAAAAGGTAACAAAATAAGAAGGTGTATAAAATTACTTTGTTTTGTTACTTTCTTTTAATACGGGGCTTTGGATAATAGTGCTGCACGCTATTTTTATACACCATGAACACCGGCAGATTACCGGACGAAAAATTGTGTATCCACTTTACCGTGCATCTTTAATAAAAGTTTTCCCTACGTAAATGTTAAGTGAAAATAAAATAAGTCGAGGCGAATGCTACATGCATCCTCACCGTTATTGCATCATAAAAATCGGAAAAGTTTTCCAGTTTTCACGATGCCGTAGTTTACGCTTCTGTTGTTCACACTTCTTTCGTTCTTTCGACTCGAGCTCTTTTTATTTCTCAGCTTTGCCGGGTGAGGTCGTCTGTAATATCCTTCAACTAACCTGCCATTTACACATCTCGTTTTTCTTTTTCTTTTTAATATCCATAGACCGTTTTACAATACCGTTTAAAATTTCTCTGTTTTCAACATCATAATAATTATTAAAAAAGGAAAATAAATGAAAATAAATGAATTTCCAGTATATTTCTTTTCATTTAAAGATCTAATTATAAAAGTATATCTTTGTTTGTCATTGCAAATAAAATGAATATATATAGTTCTTCTTAATTTTTTTAAATTTTATCGAAAAAATTGCGTATTTCATAGTTTAAAATTTTTATCTCGTTCTAAGATTTTACTTCCTTCTCTAATTATACAAAAAAAATTGTATCTTATTAATGTTGCAATCTCATTAGTACACGGAAAAAACACTTTTGCTGGCAAATCTAAAAATTTGATCAGATACAGATCTGAAAACAATTTTGTTGGTCCATCAAAATTATTATGTAGAACACTTAAATATGATGGTAATACTGCAAAAATGTTTCATCTTCTAACAATCAATTTGAACACATCGTACATAATAATTTTGAAGGCCCAACAAAATCGCTATCAGATCTGTATCTAGCCAGATTTTTAGATTTCCCAGCAAAAGTGTTCTTTCCGTGTGATATTACAGATGCATTATAGATTAAATGATCATTTAACTGAAAGAAATGACGATATATAAAATGCAAAATTTGTCGAATTATATTGTGCATTATATTGTATTATATTTACATTACATTATAAATTATTATATTATTATAAACGGTATCCATTTTTGCTCCTCTTTCCCATCTCTCTCTCTCTCTCTCTCTCTCTCTCCTTCTCTTTTTTCGTAGCCGGATCTTTCGCTTCGTAACATCATTTTCTGATTCGATAGACTCTTAACAGTAACAAAGTTTCGGCATTGCGGCGATCCCCGTGTTCAAGTACACATCGCTCAAGAGCGAGTCGGTTACATTAAACCTACGATCAGAGATAAAGTAAGCCATCGCTCCTGAAAATCCTACCGATAAAAATACTTTCGGGTTCGTTCTTTTAACGTGGCACGACGTCGTCGAAAGAAAAGGAGAAAGGAGCAATGTCGCGAAAGGATTTGGTATCGAAATTATCTCGATCAGGATTCCTGACATTTTTGTTAAAAAAAAATTGATCCAAAAAAAAAAAATCGTTGGGTAAAAAACTTAATATCACGGACATTTTAACGATTATAAGTAGTGAAGATCACACATTTCCACGAAGGATTCTGTTCTCTCAACGGCTAAAAACGTTTGAAAAAGTTCCTTTCGCAATAAAAAAAAATATTTTTTCTCATAGACGTAAGATAAGGTAGAGTCTAAGTACACGTCTAAGCGAAATAAAATGTTAATTCAAGCGTGGCGTCTGCTGCACGCACATTTTGTTTGCGCCTCGCTAGAAGGCGAAAGGAGGTGTAAGTGACAATTTTGCATTTTAAACGCGTCGGCCCAGCTCCTACCTAAAGTTTATTACCTAAAGAGCTTATGATTTTATATTAAGATATTCTTCGACTTCACGAAGTAATTTTCCGTGACTTCACGGCGGTCGTCCAAAAATATTAGCAAGCTTCTTTTCTCGCCTAGTAAATACGGCAAGTTTATTTAAAGTTGCTATTATAACTACGTACGTAATTTTTTTAATTATTTTTAAAAATATTTCTCTTTTACCTTTTATCGTCACCCTTTTTTATTCAGAATAAATGAAATTATGTCGGCGCCATTATTTTAGTACTATTATCGTATTATTCTTAAAAAATAATTTAGATTAAAATCAAATATTAATTAAATTAAAGCGGTTGCAAAGAAATTTTATATTTTCGTATATCGTTTATTTTTTTTTTTTTGCATAAGTGCTCGATTAAAGTATTCGACACTCTATTGTGAATATAAGTTCGATACGTTACGGATGACGATCACATTTAAACGAAGATCGGGAAGGGAGAAAAAAAATAAAAGAGCTCAACGCTCCAGAATCTCGCCAATAAAGATTGCTCCGAATTCTTCCTTTTAGAGACGACAAGGGAAGAGAAGGCAAGGGAAGAGAAGGAAATCAAGGAGGTTCTCGTGCCATCGGTCGGTTTATATGGAAAAGAAAATAGGTTTCACGAAGCTCCCGCTCTCTCCTACCTTCGGCTCCTCGCTCCTTGCATCTCAACCTTAGAAACTTCCCTCTTAATTTTCGTGTGGCACTCGATGGCGTGGTCCCGGGAAACGAGAGATCCGAGTTTTCCATAAAAATTCTACCTCGCTAAATTCTAATTTATCCCATGAGCCGCGGGCGATCAGCCATATCGAGAGTCCGGGACAGATCAGAAACAAAATAAGTGAGTAAATAACTCGTCGTCGTTCCGAGGAAGGAAGGAAGAAAATTGCCAATGAGAATTACTCCGACTCCCGCTATTGTATCCTCCATAAAATCGCTCCGGCGAAAAAAAAAAAAGAAAAAAAAAAGGAGCGTGGTAGTCGACGGAGAAACTACTACATACCGTCAACTAGTCGGTGTTGACATGAAAAATACGAGATAAAGGATTTCGATTTCGAGCCTTCGTTATGTTCTCGTTTCCACCAGCCGACCAGGCACGACCGCTTCCGGTCGCGGCTTTTTTTTCCCCCTCGAGCGTTTCACACTCGAGAACAAAATGAAATTTTACGCCTCCTGCGTGCTATCGCCCGCAGTTTCCATTTATCCTCGCCGAAAAAAATTTTGCGGTCCGCGCGAAGCGACGCGTTAAGGAGATTCAAATCTCGAATATCCGAGAGCGCCGGCCAGTCGCGCCCCCTTCCCTCGACCCCCTGAAGTTTCCCGAGCCGCGTCTCTCCGCTCTCCGGGCCCTTTGTTTCCAGCGAATTTTTTTTTTTTTACAACGAAAAATGGCGAAAAAAAATCACGAGTGAATTATGCATGCGGAATAGATAATTGTGGCGAGAAAAATTGGGCGATGACGCACGAAGGTACGTGTTGTTGAAGCTAAAGAGCCGAATCTATGGGAAACGCTACGAACAATATTGTTACGCGAAATTGTCAGAAGTTAATACTAAGTTCAGGCCATATATGTTCAAGTTGAACCAAAACTGCCTCCAAGCCGAACTACTCTCAGCATTCTCCCTAGACAAGGTCCAAACAAAAATTTGAGTAAGAATGAAAACTGCTTTGCGAATTACTTTTCGTCTACTTTTATTGTAACCATTTGGATTATAGATTAGGGTCAAAGGATTAAGTCTGTAAATTGCATTTCGTAAAAATTGCAGTAAAATAAGAATTCACGTTTCATTTTAAACGACAGCATATTTTCATTAAAGAAAAACGTACGGTATAAAGTCAATCTAAACTCCAAAATAATGGAAAATAATTCCACGTTTACGTTCTACAATCTAAACAATTATGTTATTGCAATTATGTATATTATACAAAAAAAATTAATCTTAAATTTAGACTATATATTTTCATAGGTAAGCAAGAATATTATAAATTCTTAAAAATTTTAATCTTGATTTGAAGTTGTATTGATGCAAGTATTACTTTGGCTCAACTTAAGATTAAAAATCTTCTACTATAAAAATTCTTCTATAAAAATTATAATATTCTTATTTATATATAAAAATATTTGCATTGATGACGGAAATTTAATCAAATCAAGGCTGAGATTTACAAGATTATAATATTCCTGTTTATACATCAGAACATTTGCCTTGATTTAAGACCAACTTTTTCTGTGTTTAAGATTGTTCCATTAAAGTTATAAAGTCATTACTTAACTCTCTTTTATTGTTACGAAAACTATCTCTTACTATAATCCCGTAATGCTGTCATAAACAAGCTTCCTTGGTTTCTGGAAGACGAAATCCCGTGAAATTCGAACCGGAATAGGGTAATCAAATACAAATGTAATTACATAAATGTAATTTAGTCGCGTCGAATAAAACGACATTAGATCGCAAGACCCGCGCGCAGAAGCGGTATTCTCCCATTCGACAAGCGTTTACAGAATTCTCCGAAATATAATTAAAACATCGCTCGCTTCCCCATCGTCGACGATTACATTTCACGTAACTCGACGCAATTTCCAGTACGATGAACGAGGCACCGCCGCCGCGCTGACGTAGCTGACAACGCTTGCGAGAGAAAGAAAAGGAAGATAAAAAACATGGCGACTGGAATAACATTTTTTCCGATCCATTAGCCACCTCACCGAGGCTGGCAGAGCACGTCGCGTCGAGTACGCTTTCATTATCATCGATAATATTGTCATCGCAAATACTTGTCCGCGACGCGCGTACGGATTAATAAAGTACTCCCCGTCTCGCCGTGGCGAGGCGATTTGCACAGTCGCGCACTCGCGATCCTCGTTATCGTATGAAATATTTCGCGAAAAATTTTTGACGCGCTGGACATACGAGCTGACGGAAATAAAAAAAAAAAAAAAACAGAAAAGTGACAATAGCAGCTCGAAATTATTTTTACAGTCGGTTAATGCTCGGCCAGCTGGCGCGCATTTACTCGTATTTTCATTTGGCAAAAACCGCTGCGAGCGTACGCACATCCACACACACACACACACACACACACACACACACACACACCACACACACACACACACACACACGAGACCAACCCTTTTCGCTTCGTCTCGCTTCGCCTCGCGCATCGCCGAGCAATAGCGGTCGGCATTACGCGGGGATAACGATTCGTTAAAGTAATAAGCAATTTATTGCCGGCCAATTATCATAATTGATTTATCCGTGTCGGTACGACGAGGAGGGGGAGGGGAGGGGGCGGGGATGGACGATTTGGCGCACGGGAGAAAGCCCTCCCGGAAAGAAGCCTCGCCGTACGGTCATTAATATATCGTTAATTACGCGCGCGAGGGGGGAGGAGGGGGGTGGACTAAATCAGGCGAGAAAGTACCCGCGGGAGTACGACGCGGCGTGCTTCGTGTCGCGGCCGTTTTTCATCGCGGGCAAATTATGAAAAATCGTCCCCCGGATATCGCGACGCCGCGCGCGCCGTGGGGCGGCGTAATGGAATTAAGCCGCGCGGCGCGTCTGGAAACCTCCCCTCCCTCCCCCCATCCCTCCCCGGCCCGGTACGTTTTTAACGCGGAAGTTGCGAAAACGCGGAGCTTAGTCCGCGCGTAATAAAGGCTCGTCGCGCGCGATGCCCGTTTATTCTGATCGTCGGGAATAGTCGTGCAGTTTACGTACGGCCATTCCGACCGCGATAGTCTCGGTTCGTTGAATAACACATTTGGCGATTTACAACTGACCGTACGCGGTACGCGCCCCCCGCCTGGTCGAGCGCGTAAAAGTATATTTCGATTTTATCGGTATATTTAGATAATCCGCGCGTAATCGTCGACGCTCGATCCGCCGATAAATCGAGATAATTTCAATAGGGGGGAGTGCTAATACGACGACGGCATTCGCCGCGATACACATTTAATCAATATATAGTTGTATTAATAAGGGTGGAAATTTCTTTTTGCAATTTTAACGAAACTGCGACATGTCAAGTCGGCTTAAAATTATTATCAATGCTCGAAAAATAAGACACCCGCCCGAAAAGTAGGCGATTCAAGTTTGATTGACCCGGCTGAGGTGTGATACTTTTCGCAATAAGAATTTCGTATGGGAGAGGACAGGGAGGGGAGGGAACAGGAAAGTAATCAATTTTTCAGATTTAATTATTAATTAAAGAATGTAGCTTTGAGTTGCTACGTTGGAAGTATGTCTGTTAAGTAACGTGATTCGCGACATTAGGCAATTGTTATCGAATTTATATAGATATAAATTCAATTGAGAAAAATTATAAAACATCTACGCTCCTGTTCGCCGAGCGATGCCATATGTCAATCCACCGTTTTAATTTCATTATCATCATATCATCTAAAATTAAAATTAAAATCTCACGTACTAAAGCGCGATCGCATAAAAAGTCGAGACTTCGCAATTTCGTACGAAGAGCATACAAATCATGCGAACTTGTCCAGGAAACGGAAATAACGCTGCTGCATTGCTTGTCATGCAATGAAATTACCTCGGCGAGCAGCGGCTCGCGTTATCGCCGATAACACGGCGGTCAGAGAAAATATCGTCGGGAAACGGGTCGACACGAAATTCCCATCCACTCGTGTCATCGGTGCGACAACAAGTCTGGTATTTGTTTCCTGAGGAATTTGCATCGCGAAGATTACGACTCTTTTTACCGATGCTTTCGTGAGTACAATTCGAGTATCGTTGAAATTTCGCGAGAAACTTGCCCGTTTGCCAGGGTCTCATATATGTAACTAAGTTGGGCACTAACTAATTGGTCAGAGGATGGCAAATAATCCAATCAGACCTCGTCCTTCGACGAAAAGGCTGTACCCCATCTCCCCCTCCCTTCCCCCACAAGTTGTTCCTACGCATTTCTTTACGAGATACAAAAGTGAAAAACCTATAATAATTTCGTGGGAGGCAATTCGTAATGTTGATTACCATAAATAAAAATAATCATACATGACATATAATTTAATAATTATTAACGTTACTGAAAAACAAATTAGTAATGACAGTCATATTAAAAATAATAATTATTAATTATATTAAACAATCAGTATATAGAAGCCGAGGATGTGTTCAAACACAGGAATAAAATATAGACATTCCTCAGTAAGGTAGGATTTTTGGTATCTAATAATATTAATTTTATTTTTAAAATCATATAAATGCAACAACAATTGCTTTCGGTATATCAACGACGTGTGATCATTTTTAATGGATTTGAAACATAGCGGCCCAGAACATTTTCCCCTTTAATAAATCAATAATCAAATTAGTAATCTCCCTGTATAGTAACAAGATATTTTTATTACAAAAAAATATAATCTCAATCAAGATTAATTTCATTCCTAGGAAATATGTTTGAGAGAGAATTTTTTATGGATAAAAATAATTTGTGAGTTTTTTATTATTGCCGTTATATGGGTCCTCGTTTAATATGATTGAAAATAAAAATTTTAAAGGAATAAAAAATTTTAAATTTTCTTCTAAATAAAATAAAAATGGCAATTTCCTTTTTTTAATCCTCGCAAATCCTCCGTGACTGTTGCCCGCCCAGCCCATACTTTAACCCAATTTTGCTTTTCTTTTCCTCCGTCCGCCTTTCTCCTCATTTTATCCCTTCTATCCCTTCCATTACGGACTTCATTGACACCCTCAGCCATCGAGAAATCGCGAGAGAGTAATTTCCCGTGATTAATAACCTTCTTTCCCTGATTTTCTTCGCTCGAAGAAACGGCGGGAAGAAACGGAGGACGGAGATTCTCACGAGATATATCACTACGGATCAACGATTATCGGAATCTCGTTCTTCCCGTTCTTATTAGTCTGCTATTTTAAGAAAAAAAGAGGAGCTAAATAATAAGGCGACGGAAGATCGCCTCGGATATTAATATTAATATTAACACAGAACAATTCTCTTTCAGAAATTCGAAACGGTATCTGCATACAGCCGATCTGGCATAATAATCATGCAATTGAATAAATTACTATACCAAGTGATTAATTTATGCGAACGTTATATACTGGTTAACTGATTGAAACGCCAACAAACACATTTGCTACATAATTGCTCGAGTATCCGAGTTCGATTTCAATGTTATTTCTGCCCCACAGGAAACAGTGTAATGTTTTATTGCGAAGTTGGTAACGTCGAAGTTTAATTTAGCGTCGCTTCCGATATCGTCTATAAATTCATAATATTTGCCTTCTATTCGCATCGTTCTCTCGCGTTCTGCAAATATATCTGTATTTATCCACTGAGACACTGTAATCGCTAACCGTCATTATAAACTATCAATATTATACCAGATACATCGCTTCGGCTTTTATTTAAAAATAATATCCAAATATTGTATTGTAGAGCTCTAAATCTTGGGCTCAAAAATTTCTTTCAAAAATTGAAATTCTAGATTTACATTATCGGTACGGTCAACTATTCGAGGTAACATCCTCGAGGAGGACATAAGCGTCTACGTTCGAGTGAAGCATCATTATTTCGATTGACTAAAACGTGCTCAAGAAGCGTGGAAGGAGCTAAAGATGAAGGCCCCTTTGAGTCTCTAAAATTTCTTTCTTTGAGATTTAATCGGCCACGGCGAACGAGGCGTAAACACATTAACAAAGTTCGTCGCGATCTTTCCCCGAGTCTGCCGAACAAGGGCAAGAGGCGTCGTGCTTTGAGCGCGCCAATTTAATCCAAGGAAAGTAGACCCCCCCCTCCCTTTTTCCGTACACTTCGTTTACACTTTATAACGCAGTTTCGCGATAAAAAAAAAAAAAGAGTGCAAGTGACAACTTTGCATCCCCTATTGTGCAAGACAAAGCCGGCGGTAATTATCAGAGGAAAAGGTATGAATATGAGCTGGGAAATTCGAAATTTCTACATCGAAGAAATCTTTGTGCGGAAAAGCATTTTACCGTCCGAGAGCATAATGAGCAAAGCTCGAAGCTTCGCTCGAAGCTTATAAGCGGAATCCGAAAAAGTAAAGTAAGTAACCGAAGTATATAGTACGTTATTAATAAGTAAATTTTTTAAATTTATTCTTTATCATATTTTTCATATTAATAATTAATTTATTAACAAATTATTTTTTTATCAAAAAATGATAATTTTTCGGGCTTAGGGTAGGGGCGTAAATAACGTGAAACATCCTTGCGTGAGTATAATCGTCGAAAAGAGAGAGATTCTCGTTAATTTCGCTCTGTAAAGCCGCGTTAATGTATGCGTATGGTATAAAACGTTACTCGATATACTCGATAGTGCGGTATTTCATCTGTATGCAATACGCCGAATAAATAGGAGCGGTGCAACAATTAAAATCGTAATGATGAAATTATCGGCGCATCCGCGACCGCGGTCATTGTTGTTGAAAATTTCGTTGCTACGTAATTAACGCGTGATACGATTTTGGCGGGGAATTATTTCGTTCAATTAAAGGCAAGGTTGCGTTAATTCGGCAAAAAAAATTTGCATTTACCACCATCCGCACGTGCATGTACGTGTTGCATATATCCAGTAGGTAGGCGGGATCGATAGATTATCTCATTATTTTGAGTCGCTGCTCGAGCACAGCTCATTTTCAACGACTTGACGTTACGAGTGCCTTAACGGGGGCGAAATATGAAAAAGAGTACGCACACACACACACACACACACACACACACACGCGCGCGCGCGCGCACACAGAGTTTCGCTCATCTCGCCGTAATCCAATTAACTTTATTTTCTCAAGCTCTCGACGGTGCGCTCTAGAGTGGTACTCTATTAAAGCGCACTATGCAACGCTCCTCTTCAAACGCGATCCTGTCGCCGGTAGCAGCACGTTGCACTTGCACGCGCGTGCCACGCTGGTAGCTACATTCCTTGTAAAGGACAAGCAGACGCAGGGATTACTGAACTCGAGAGGCCAAACTAACAGCTTGAGTGCTCGCCAAGTCAACACCGATACCCCGAGAGTTACCGCCGGTAGAGATGTCGCGATGTCTCCGCCGATATTCTCGCAACCGATCGGCAATATATATATATATATATATATATATATATATATATATATATATATATATATACGCACAACTAGTCCCAAAAATTCCGAATAAAATTCGGAATAACGAGATTACCGAGTAACAGTGTGTGTGTGTGTGTGTGTGTGTGTGTGTGTATTCGGTTTCGCTTTATAAAATACCTTCTCCATCTACGAAGGTATTCGATCCGCTTTATACACGTGCATCTGCGTGGAATAATAAATCGTCGTGGTTTATTCACGAATCTAATCCTGGGAGCTACGACGTCAACATGATATATATTCAAAACCATCGGTGAGTAAAATCAGCGAATGTATCCTGTACATTGGGAAGAGTCGGCAAAGTCGCGATACAAAATAAGAATCGTCTCTTTGATATAATAAAACATATATCTGCTCGTAACTCGAAACCGTATCATCTATTTTATAAAGGTGCGTGTATGACATAAAGAGATGAGATTCCTTCCAAATTTATTATCCATTATTATTATCTATTATTATATCATTAATTATCACACGGTAAAAAACATTTTGTATTTGTGTTAAAATCCTTGTTAAAATTTTTGTGTTAATAATCTACATAATCTACATATTTGTATGTAAATTTAACACATGTCTACTATGTTAACCTGACCTTAACAAATATAAAATTATTAAAATGATCTAAAAAAATGTGTTAAAATAACACAATTCGTACGTATTTATTCAATATGTTAAAATTTACACAAAAACATGTTGGTTTTACTCTATAATAGGAGTGGGGATGACTTGTTATTATTCTTTGTGTGGTTTCGGTCTCGAATCTCGACATGTTATTTTATCATAAAAATATTGTAACATATAATTAACTTCAAATTAAGAGTACATTTCTTTTTTGTTGAAATATTAACACAGTGTCGGTGTGTTACTATTTAACACATCCATATTATGTTAAATTAATACAAAATTTTGAGTGGACCGTTTGGTTCATTGCGATTTATGTTAAATTCAACACACTTTTTTCCAACAGTGTAATAAATTTTATTTGTTTCAAAATTTGACGTGTAACATCGTTCATCCGGTAGTATTTTCTGCGTGCAAATATTTCTCATCTAAATTTGCCTCACTGTTAGTTTTCGTTGCAATTTCGCTATATAGAAAAACATTGAACGATCACATTTAATATTCTGTAGATCGATTTTAGCGCGCAGCAAATAAAATATAGATCGACTCGAACTTAAAATACTACAAATTCGACGATGTCAAAAATCTCACGAAAATATAAAAAAAAAAAAAAAAAAAAAAATATATATACAGGTAATATTATTAATTTAATTTGACGTTATATGAATATTATATACATCTATCGAATTTAGTTACACGTTCGATAACGTAACTTCTTGCGTTACGTGTTATACATAATCGTTTGGTGAGTTTTCCTCGCCGTTCTCATGGCGCATATCCGGCGCAAATTCCGCGCGATTCGATTTTATTGACGCATAAACGTTACACGACAGATACCAGTAAATTCCATGATACCCCATAAAGGGCCGTCATCCATGGATCGGTTAATTCTAATCCGCTACGTCGCTCCACCGTATCGCCTTTAAACGATGATCGTCCCCATAACAATTATCCGCGTCGCTCGTGCGTATTCGCATACCGGTACACGCGAAATCACACTCCCCACCGATAAGACTGTGCATGTGCACCATGTGAATGCAGATTTTTGGATCACGTAAAACGAGATAGGAACGTGCCAGAAATATCGACAACAATGCATCATTAAGGCCAGATTGCCGTATCAGTTTTCGACGCTCGGGCGATTATGCAAATGTGCGGGCCGCCCGACAATTATTTCAAATTAAATCCAGTCTTAATCGTGATTCGAATATGCCGCGCGAGTGTGCGAAAGTGCAGAGTCGAAATACAAATTCGAATGGCGTCCTCTCATTTACGAAATGCGATACGTGTAATTTTATTTCTGGTCATCGTATTATCAAGCGATATCGTTCGTTCCGCGTGCGTTTACGCACAAAAACTGTCAAAGAAACTTTTTTTTGTGTCTCGAAAGAAAAAAAATATACACACGGAGAGAACGATTTTGCTGATAAATCGAAAAATTTTACTAGGTACAAGTCTGAAAATTATTTTATGTTAAGCCTTTAAAATTATTAACGCTTAAGCATGATAATAATATTGCAAACATTTTTTATCTTCCAACGATCAATTTAAACGTTGAATATAATAATTTTAAAGGCTTAATAAAATTATTTTTAGATCAGGCTAAATATTTATACACTGTTGGAAAAAATATGTTAAATTTAACATAAATCACATGTCCCAAAATTTGTCCACTCAAAATTTTATGTTAATTTAACATAATTTAACATAATGGATGTGTTAAATAGTAATCGACACTATGTTAATATTTCAACAAAAAAGAAATGTACTCTTAATTTGAAATTAATTATATGTTACAATTAACATAATTTTTATGATAAAATAACATCTCGAGACGCGTCAAGATTCGAGACCGAAACCACACAAAGAATAATAACAAGTCATTTCCACTCCTATTATAGAGTAAAACCAACATGTTTTTGTGTAAATTTTAACATATTGAATAAATACGTACGAATTGTGTTATTTTAACACATTTTTTAGATCATTTTAATAATTTTACATTTTATATTTGTTAAGGTCAGTTAAGACATGTGTTAAATTTACATACAAATATGTAGATTATTTAACACAAAAATTTTAACAAGGATTATAACACAAATACAAAATGTTTTTTACTGTGTATGTAACTTTATGTACGTGCAACTTAATTTTACACTTCACCTACCTACACTACCTTACGTTATAAATATTTACTGAGACTAAAAATCCAGAGAATTAAGTAACGAAAAGCATCCGGAGATCTCGCTCATAAAATCGAGTCTCATTTCTCTCTTGCCATTCCCATGATTCATCGTTACACAAATCATACTTTAAGTCTCACGTCTAGATTTCACCTTTTATCCGAACCGTATTAACCGCCATAGATCACCGGAAGACGACAAACTCACAACCATTATTACGCACAATGGGATTCGTGTGTAATCCGAACAGAAACGAACGATCGCGGAATGCAAATATCGAGAGTGCACTGATGTTTGAGATAATTTCACCGAGAGACTACGCGCTCTCCATCGCGAGATCTCCTTTAAGCAAGACCCGAGGGAGGGACGCGGGGGGACGGGGAGAGCTTCATAATAATAATTATCTACGCGTCTATATATATCCCGGCGGCGAGAGCGGCGGGGAGAGAGGGGATGCAGCCCAATGCGTGCAGGGTACCAGGCCTTTACGCACTTACGTGAACGTAAGTTACGAGAGCGGGCCACGAGAGGGCTGTGCAAATTCTAGGATCATATACCGCGATATAGGCGAATTAACTGATGTACGTGCCGACTGCCCGCAGCCGATGTAATAGCTTAAGCCGTTTACACATCGTCGGCGTATGTAAACGCGTGCGTTCCACCCGCGTCCGCATCTCGCCGTCTCTCTCTCTCTCTATCCCTCCCCCTCTCTCTCCCTCTCTATCTATATATCTGTCGCTTCCTTTTGCAAAGGTGCATGCATATACATCGTACGTATGTGCGCACGTGCATTTCGCGGGTCAATGTACGCGCACGGTATGGATGCGTGCAATTACCGAAATGAGTCATGAAAGGACATTTGACGATACGATTCATATCTTGCATACTTATCTTATTGCATGTACAAGAACATGCCCCTCTCGCGCGTATCTCACAGAGAGGTAAAGACGTTTGATACTTTTTTTCAAATAAAAAGTTTTTTCTGCGTAACGATAATGCTCGTATCTATACGCTAATTTATTCGTCCTATTATTCTATTGTCACTTAATTAGTTAATCGGAAATAATATAAAAAATACATACGTGATTACACGTCATGTAATCGCTCCAAAAAAAATATATTCTTGCTTCTGGTAGCAATGTAATAATTGGAAACGAGATTCACAATCGGAAGAGATTAAGCTTTAATTTATTCAGCATGTTATTATTATATTGTTATTTAAATGGCTAATTGTAAATAATATAAGGAATAATATGCACACGTCGTGTAATCGCTCGAAGAATATATTCTTGCTGGTAGCAACGTGACAATCGGAAACGAGATTCCGAAGACGGAAGATTAAGCTTTAAGTAAGGGAATAAATCTTTACGTAGCCCGCTTTACCGAAGATAAAAGCTCGACATTTAAAAAGTAATAGAATTCAAGAAAGTCCGGTGTCCGGTGGAGCCGGTTAACTCCTGAATTTATAATAAAGTCTGGATGAATAAAAGAGCGCTGTGATTTACTACTCGACTAAAGATAAATAAGAAGTTGCCTCGTCCAATAAATCGTTTTTCTTTCAGGCTTTATAATTAAGCAGAGGCGGCACTTTTATCTTACAAGCATATATTCGCTCTCTCTCTCTCTCTCTCTCTCTCTCTCTCTCTCTCTCTCTCTCTCTCTCTCTCTCTCTCTCTCTTCCCCCCTTTCTCTCTCTTCTTTCCTTTTTCCCCGTACTTCGTTGTTCTGGAGAAATTAATTAGTTAAAACTCTTTCAAGTGCAATCACGAGAATTCTAACGAATTCTAAGCGGACAAAACGTAATGTAAAATAATACGTATCGAGTTCGTTCGAAATTAAGCTAGGAATTCCTACTTTCGTTAAGAATGCGCGATACATTTTTTGTATTCAATTACACGGAGCATCGGATCGGATTTACGGGAGGAAATAAATTTACGAGAACAGTGGAAACGAAATGATTTCGCGATGGAGCATGGGAGCCGAGAGGTGGCCGGGAGGAGGCGGGGGGGGGGGATCGCTTCGTCGCGACCATTTATATTATTTTCGGATACGCAAGATGCGCCGGATATCCTCCGGGAAAATCCATTTCGGCTTCCAGTCACTCCAGACGATTTCTGAAGCGCCGCGCCAGCCTCGTCGCCGGAAGTCGTATGTTGTCGATCTGACGGATGGCGCCGATAGATCGCAGCCACCTTTAACGCGGCGCACTTCTAAACCCTCTTGACTTTGCAAGCGGAGACGAATACCCATGAGAGAGGAAGAGAGAGAGAGAGAGAGAGAGAGAGAGAGAGAGAAAAAGGAAACATGAGCGAATGCCCGCACGATGAGAGAGGGATGAGATGGGAAACGAAACGAGAAGCGAACCTGTCGGGATCGACGAATAGCGAGACGACAGTGGCAAGGAAGGAGAAGCAGGACGCGGACGCGTCGTACCGGAAATAAATCGCAGACCTCGCTGCCATAATCTCGCTCGCGTCGCCCGCAAAAAGCTCGTAGCGATACGGGGCTGCTTCGTATATATACGGGGGTATTCGTTCTTTCCGGGGTTCGATCGCGCATCGCCGTTTCCTAAGGAGGAGGCTCATCAGTCTCGAGATAATGTCGAGGCTTTTCTTATCACGAGAGTGGTTTCGCGTTATAGACAATATAACTCGAAGATGACAGTAATACTGCTATTGATCGCGCGGCACGAGTAGTAAACTAAAAGATTAATGGACGCGGAGGCGTAATCCCGCCGTGCAATTGTGCCCCTAATTGCACCGTTGCGGCGAAATAGCGATGTAAGTCGATGTAATAATATTCATGCGCGTTCCGGAGGGTATAGCTTCTCTCACCTCTTATTCCATTTCAAAATTATTTTGGTTACGAAAAATAAAATTTTAGTTTCTCTCTTTTCTCCGATGACGTCTTTTATGATCTTCACATCGATAAAAAAGAAATTATTATCGTTATAATCCAGTTCAGTTTTTATACGACTATCTTATATATTATCCTTCTGTACGTCAAAATAAATTAGGGATATTATATTTATATCTCTGTAAAATATGATGTATATATTACTGTCCTATTATTAAGTTTTCACGTCTGTCTCTAATCGTCCATTTTTGATAATACGAATAATTATTATATGTGATCTTAATACTTTCTCTCGTTATCACCTTTCTTCGTGATCCTAATATTTCTTTTGTCAGCTTTGTCAGCAGACAAAGTGTAAAATATATGGATTGGTGAAATAAAGCAATATCGCAAATAGTGATAACACGAATTACATCGCTGCAATATATTAACGCGTGACGGACTCGCATAATTGAAACATTTAACACTCCATTACGGTAAATACGCGTACTTCGCAGCGAATTAGCTACTTGTAATTACGGTTTGTGTGTACACGCAGTTCCAATAAACTTTATATCTTCCCGCAAATGACAAATATTGCTTTGATACTGTAAACGCTCTATAAATTCATAGAATGATTTACACAGTTAGATTATGCGATAAGGACTTTAAATCAATTTATGAATTATACGCAATAAAGTATATTAATATATAGAAAAGATCGCAGGATTAAGTTATTACGCAGGACAAGTTGTTAATTTAGACTAGTTAATTTTTTTTACTTACTTAAAGATAGCAACACATTTTTACAGATATTATATATGTATATATTATTCTTATGACATTTTACTGTTTCACTTAGTTTGACATCCGTAATTGAAATATACAAGACGCTATGTCTGTTTTTATTATTTTCCTTGTTAAAAGTAAATATTTCATTGTGTGAATTGTATGTTTTATGGATATATAAGCTGTTATTGTTGATTGATAATTAATAATTGCTTCATGGAAAAAATCCGTAACATATTTTTAAAAGTTTCAGTTTTGTATCCTAAAATAAATATAATATTTTGTTTGAAGCATTTTTTAAGTTTGATTTCATTTGAATTTTCTTTTATATATATATATATATATATATATATATATATATATATATTTGAGATTAATATTGTAACAACTTGCGCTACAGTGGAATAAGTTGCTTTCCTGCTGATAGAAAATTGCAATTTTCAATATTTTCAAAATATTAATATAAATTAGAAGAAAGTTGAGTGCTCGATTAAAGATATACATAAATGAGTGTATAAGTTTTTATTGATTTAAATATACATATTAATCTGGGAAAAATTTCTAAAAAAAAATTACAACTACCCGAGCTTCCTTACACACACACCCATACACCCACACATACACCCACCCACCCACCCACCCACCCACCCACCCACACACACACACACACACACACACACACACACACACACACACACACACACACACACACACACACACACACAAACTATTTATAAACTTAGTTTACTAGCTTATCTAACTTTTTAATTGCGCTTAAAATTTATTAATCTCTTTAAACGTTTTTAACAGTTTTAAAATTGCAAACCTGAAAAGTTTGAGTTACTGGATTCTCCGATGTAAAAATAATTTGAGAAGCTTCTCCGCGCGCACAATATACGCTTAAAGGAAGCGTATACTTGCGAAAGATATTTCCCTATACATATTTACATATGAAATAAAAATGGAAGATATGGCGAAAGTTTACGCATTGGCTTTCGGTGAATATCAGAATTTGCTCGCGATCATAATAACGGGGACGAGCCCGTTATGTCTCTCGGAAAAAGAGTCGTAAACCTGTAATATACGTACGAATCTTCCGCATTGAATTCCGGGGAGATCGAAGTCGATAATCTTCTAAAGAGGATTATTTGGTAGTCATCCTACTGGCTGAGATTCGCTATAACTTTCCGCGGAAATTTATCGGAGGTATTATAAAGGATTCCATGGATGGCGGCGCAAGCTCTCTCTCTCTCTCTCTCTCTCTCTCTCTCTCTCCTCACAGATTGTTGACCTTCGTGCACGCGGATTAGTAGATGGTGCACGCCGAAACCATAGCGCGGAGAGACTTGGGGATTAAGAGGCTCGATGAAACTCGACGGCGACGTTCATGATTTACCGTGACTCACCTTACCTGAAAAAGAGATAAAACGTCAATTGGTAACAATCTCCAATCTCGTACGCATAACGCATTTTAATAAATAAGTATATTTTTAGAACAAACATTTGAGTCAAGCAAAATTTTCGTGCTAAATATTGTTTATAATAATTAAGAACAAAATATCAGAAAGTGCAGACGTCATTTCGATCTTACATTAAATCGCGATAAGAGATATACATTTTTTGGTCGGTTGAAATAGCGTGAAAAAAAGAATATAAATATATAAATGTATAAATATATACTTTTTTTTTCTTTTCATAAATGTTATCATGTCAGTCATCTAGATTTTCCAGGTTCTTTTTTTCAAATGGTAAATAACACTCAACATGATAACGATATATTTAATAATTTCAAAGTAATGATGCTGAGTTTTTTAAAAAAAAGCTTCGATAGGAGTAAACGCGAGGCAGCTGGACTAATAGAAGTAAATAATTGTAAGAAAATACATAACTTTTTTTTTTATATTTCTCGAGGGTGGAACGAGCGTGGAAATATCGGTTTAAACCGCAACGCCAATAAAATCTCCGCCGCAAAATCACGAATGAAGTGGCTCGTTTATTTTCCTCTCGATGAGAATCGCCCGGAGGTGGGTCAACAATCCAAGATGCGGTGGGGCAAAGCGGAGCGAGAGGGTCGACAAATGCGGGGGAAATGAAACCACTAGAGTAAAGAGTGGCGCACCGTTTAACGGTGTTTGCCGCGGGGGAAAGCATAAAAAATGAAATTAGGCTCGGTAGAGATAGGCATAGCAGATTAAATGCAGGCGAGGGAGTTTTAAGAAAATATTGCTAAAAGAAATGGTGAAAAATTGATCACCGAGAACCCCATCAGATGTTTCAGAAATTTACTTCTATTTAATTATATTTCAATAAGTTATCTCTTCTTTTTTTAAGAAATGGATTAATATTTCGCGTTATATTATTAAATTGTTCGTTGAATAATATTGTATAATTTTAATATTAAACACACACACACACACGCGCGCGCGCACGCGCGCGTAATAGAATCACAAAAAAAGTATACTTAATTATAACATATTGTTATTATTTCTTCTACATCAATATACGCAATATCTTAAAGATTTTTAAACGTGTTACAAAAATATTATTAATGAAAGAAATTGAAATCATACTGAGGATATATATATATATACTTTTTCGAAATATATATTTAATTTTTTTAAATGCACAGTCTCGTCCCTTGCACTTTTCTCGTGTTCGTTCAAGATTTATCGCGGATACTTGTGACGCGCAATCGATTGCAATTTTCGCAATAAGAGAAAACGTATCCTTCCACGATAGTGCGCGATACTGTGCGTCTTCTACGATAATAAGAAACAGTGGAAAGGTTGCGTAGAAAACGAGCGAGAGATAAGGAGGTGGCATGGCAATCAAAGAAGAAGATGCGAAGAATAAACTGGAAGAAAGTATGAGCATATACATGGGGTTGCGGTCGTGTGAGAGACTGTAGGATTTCTCCTGGCTTTATAGCGCGAGAGGATTGTGAAAGAAAAGGGAGAGAGGGAAAAGGGAAGAAAGTATTGACTTCTGAAACAAGGATTTTTGTCGTGTGCCACCCCTGCAATATCAGAACATAAGATAAAAAGCGTAAGGAAAAAATAATGAGTCAAACAATCTACTGATTTGACTTAATTTTGAAAAATTAATTAATTAATATTCGAATGAAAGATTTCGAGATTAAGAATTCGATAACTAGGCTCTCTCTCTCTCTCTCTCTCTCTCTCTCTCTCTCTCTCTCTCTCTCTCTCTCTCTCTCTCTCGCTCTCTCTCTCTCTCTCTCTCTCTCTCTCTCTCTCTCTCTCTCAAGGAGCAAATCAATTCGAACGAGATAAATTTATCGTCATAATACATCGTGCGAAAATTTCCGGCGTGCAAATTGGATCACTTATATTACAAATCTTTTCTTGTGTACATCGAAAATTCGACTTTCAAATTCGTATTTTTACATGAAAAACTGTCGAGACAAGGCTCTCGCTCGGCAAAATCACATCGTAACGAGAAAAATATTTGAAATATCTTTCTATATTATCCTGTTTTCTTAAAAGTCAAGATAAGAGTAAAAAAGAAAAAAAAAAGTGAAGAAAGAGAGATTTGAGCACAAGCAGAGAAGCGGAAAATGCATGTAAACTCGTACAATGTGGTATCTGTTGTTGGTAAGGATTCTCAATATTGTCTCTCGTAAAAGAATGCGCGACATACATGGCGCACAAATTAAGTTAGATTGAAAAAAATAAAGCTAAAGAAAAGAATAAGAATCATGCGGAACAGTCGAAATTGGAAATAAACTGAAATACCGGAGACGATATAAGGGACAAACTGAAAATAGAATTGACTCCACAGCGGCATATTATGATATATAAATAAAATGTTAACAAATTTTTTTTCTTATTTACAAAACTAAAACAGGTTAATAAAGAAAGCAGGATTAAGAAAGGAAATTATATCGTGCCAATAAGCGGATACGTATAATAAAATGGTATAGTATATTTGAAATTAAATTTCGTTGCTAAATTAAGAGGAAAATTTAATGTTGACTTGATTACAAAAGATACGTAAAAAAAAAAAAAAAAATACAAAAAACCATGAAATAAATAAAGTACACGTAAAAATAAATGTAAAATTTGTTGCTCTGATAAATTAATTTTTTTGCTTATCAGGATATTTATGATGGATTATTTCCTCGTAAGCTCGTCGAGATGAGTTAAGAACCACACAATGGCTATTTGTTACTTTGAATGACGGGAAGTGTGGAACGAGTGGAATTGCCGAAGTCGAGATAGACGGCAGCATCGCTCAAAAGGAAAGAACTCGAAAAAGAACAGAAATAGACACAAAGGAGCGGAACAAGTGCGGCCAAGTCTATACGGGTGACTTTTGTGTATACGACTCTCGTGTGGCTTTGTTGTGACGAGAGGAGGATCGTAAAGGTATCAGATACAATGCTGGCTCTCTCGTTCTCGACGTAAGGAAGCAAGAACCACAATTGGAAAGAGAAAAACTTAATTCCCCAAAAATTAGTTTTCCAAGTTAAAAATTTACAAAACAATTAAGAGATAAAGGAAAATGACATCAATAATTTAACTAAGATCCGTACGAGTGATATTCAAATTTACGCAACCATGATAAATTAAATTATGGCAAATTATGTCATCTAAGTTATTTAATAAACGCGCGAGTAATCGGCGAAAGGAAGAGAATGAGAATTTATTTGCTAATAAAGATTACAGTGAAACATTGAAAGAAATATTTATCTGATAGGATATAAATGGACTCTTAAAAATTTCTGAAGTACGATTTATTATTAAAATTCAAGCGTCTAATATAAGAATCACCTCTTGCAACTTCAAAGAGGAATCTTCGAGAGCGGAAACCTTGGAGTGAAGATTTCATATCCGCGCATCTCTCAGAAACGTATTTTCCGTTACTTACAGTGGACGAACGGGGATAATACGATTTATCATCGAGAGAGAAAAAAAGAAAGGCGTAACTGAAAACGAACAAAGGGCAGAGACAAAGAAACGGCAGCTCGCGAAAATCAAAGTAAAGCTCGAGGGCAAAAAAAATCTCTTAAAATATAAAGGTGTTATATTTAAAATAGTTAAAATTAGTAAAGAGGTACGAAATACATCTGAGAAGATAAAAGGAGATAATGAAAGAATATAAGACAAAGGCGGGAAGAGAGCGAGAGTGAAGAAAAAAAAGTATTTAAAATATGTTCCATCGCGTAAAGCGGTGCACCTTTTCCTAAATTATAAAGGAGCTACAATTAATTATAGATCAACAAATCTAATTAAGAGATATAATGATGTTTCGCATCAAATCAACACGCATAGCGCGAATCCGGTCCGCGTATCTGTGAACTAGTTAACTGCGAGTATCTGAGATTATCGGATCTCATGAACAGCTGGACCGATCAAGTTCCTATTAGCATAATCCATCTTGTGAATTTAAATATAAATTATAACAAAAAAGTCTTTATTTTTCCTCCACGTACTTTAAAAGTTAAGGTATGAGGCGGAGTTCTAATGTTGAAATGTCTTCAACAAATGTCATCGTTGTTGTCGTATTTTTTCTATTAATTTCTATTAGATATGTTTTTCTATTCGTTTTATTCTTTTCGCATGATACACGAGAAAATTCTATACGCAATATATATATATATATATATATATAGAAAGATATGAGCGTTACGCATATTGAAATTATGATATATATATATATATTTTTTTTTTATATAATTATATATTTTTATATAATTATATAGTTGTGTGTGTGTGTGTGTGTGTGTGTGTGTGTGTGTGTGTGTTATTATATAGATGTTTTTTGTTACAAATCGTTGCTACTTTAAAAAAATAATCTATTCCATGAATAAATTCTGCTTGAAAGAATCTTGTTCACTTCTAAAGGAATAATCTATTTCCTAAATAAATTTTATATTTAGTTCTTGTTATTCTCAGAGCAATTAATAAATCATCAATGTAAGGTTTTATCACGGAGATAAATTATAAATTGACGAATCTTTCACTAACAAAAATGTTCAGAAAATACTTTTCATTGTTTTACAAATCATTCTTAATGCTTTTACAGATATATTTATTATAATAAATACAGATTATATAAAAAACTTTACAAAATATTTAAAATTATTATAATTACCGAATAAGAATTTCATCCTTGTCTCAGATTAAATAAGAGAATCCAGGCATATTTTGATTTTTTTTTTTACAAAGTTTCTCAAATAATTTTAATAAATATATCTAGAAAATATTTAAAAGATAACAGATAATATAACAGATTTTTGATAACAGAAATTTTTTATAACAGAATTTTTGTAAATTGAAACAATACTATTTTATAAAATAATTTTTTGGAACAATATTACACCATTTTTATTTTGGTTATAAAACTATTGTTTTGTAAAATAATTTTGTTACAACAAACGTATGTACATAGCAACCTTTTTATCTTTTTTAGAAAGGTAACTTTTAATAGACAATAATTATCGAAGAGAAGTATAGCGAATGGAATATTGTTCAATAACATGATATCAAGAATGTGAAGCAAAGATGAAACTGTCTCGCAAAGATGAAACGCCGTTAGATCGAAAAGCTTAAAAATACGAGATACGAGTTAATCCGGCGATATAGATGTATAGACGCGTGTGGGTGCTTCAAAAAAATTGTTAAAGCATCGAGATGTCGGCATCTTAGTAACCTCGTGACCTCTTTTATTCGACGTTACAAAAAGTAACAAAAGGTCGCGAACTTCGTCTAGGCTCTAATAATATGGAAAAAATGTGAATGTGGTAGAGAATCTGGAAAGAAAGAAAAAGAGAAAGAGAGAAAGAGAGAGAAGGGGAAGGAGGGGGGGAGAAAAAGAGAGAGAGAGAGAGAGAGAGAGAGAGAGAGAGAGAGAGAGAGAGAGAGAGAGAGAGAGAGAGAGAGACTAGTTGATCTTTGGAATTTGCATATTGCATTATGTTACCAGGCCAATATCGCGTATAAACAGAACCTGCGAATATATGTTTGATAGATATTTGCGAGAAAATAGCTAATCCGTCGACAGGATGTGATTGTCAAAATCAAACGCGGCAGAATGAAATTCCTTTGCGCTCCTGAAAGAATGTCACGGATCGAGAAAATTAGCAGGGATAATCGATCTCGCGGTATTTAAAAGGAGCGATCCGATAAATGGGATCCGATAACTTTCTAAAAAGCAAAATTATCTAGTTTAATTGGATCAATTTTAATTAAATTTCGCCAGTAATATCGCGGAAATTTTGATCAAAACAACAAATAACTTAAACTTACTTAATTATTGTTCTCAATTATCAAATCTTCTCTTGGCCTTTGTTGTCTAAATCTCTTTAGTATCAATTTAGTACAATATCTTTAAATAGACTGTTAAACACCTGATTTTAACGAGACTTCAAATCTTCTCTACTGTAAGTAATAATAAAATATGAATGAAAATCCTTTGGAGTCGCGTGGAAAGAGCGAAACGAAAGACGGGTTCGCTTCCCGTTCTTTCTGGCGTTTACATCTTCTCAAAAACTGATGCTGATTAAAAAAAAGACTCCGGGGGGGAGGGGTGGGGGGGCGGGCGGGCGTGTGTCATTTGACTTTTCGCGCATTGACGCGCATTTTTGCGCGACGCGAAAACAGCATGTTGTCGATGTTGAAAACAGCGCGATGCCGTGCAATTTGTATGCTCGAGTTTCAGAAATATTATAGTCCGAGACACCGCGTCCGGAGAAACCGCGGATTATATATATGTGTGTGTGTGCGAGAAACATTATCAGAACGGTGGCAACTAAAAAGGTGGAAGGTAAGTGCGGCGGTGGTAAACGTAGAGTAGCGAGATCGTAGAAAATTCTCACGGACGTTACGCTAATATATTGCAGTCATCTCCATGCGCCTGGCGCAAAAGATACCAGACGCTTCCCTCACGACAATCTTCCCAGCATCTGGGATTACCATATACTTTGTAGCGAGCAGCGGTACGTGCGCCCGGCATTACTAGGCAGTACTACCGACAGCCGACATTTTTCTTTCACGTGTACCCCGCCCCCGGAAACAACAACTTTTCTCTATTACACGCGAGCCCCCCTCCCCCCCCCCGAGAAAGAAGAATGACACTAAAGTAATAACAACTTTAAAGAGAGTTTCGGATAGATAAAACCACTCCGCGCGCACCACATTTTTAGATTTCAATTGCAATTGCAGCTACAAGAGAGATAATGAACGTTGAGTTTTATGTAGCATTTACGTAGCAAAATACTGTTTGTTGAATAGGTTGAAGAGGTACGGTGCCTTCCGTTATGCTTAGTGTGGCTCTTAGATAGCCGTTGTAATACAACGGAAACAGAATAATTAATAAGTTTTTCAGCGTAACTTTGCAATATTTTTTTAATAAATAATAAATGTAAATGTGACGGGGCTGATGAGAATCGTGCGCGGTTGTTGACGCGCAATTAAATTTAACGGAATTTAATAATACATGAAGATGGAAAATATATAATAACATATAATAAAAATAATATATAGTTATATATAATAAAATCAAGCGTTTCGATTCTTTTTTTTTTTATCCATCTTCGAGCGATATAAATTAAGAGCGCAATAATCATATAAAAAAGAGAGAGAGAGAGAGAGAGAGAGAGAGAGAGAGAGAGAGAGAAACTGATCCTGTCTTATGTCTAGCTGCAATTACAATTAGCTCCTTACAATTGACTCCTTGCAGCTAGACGTAAGACGGGATCATTTTTTTTCTTTCTCTTCTTATATGAAAACACAATTGCATTCTTAATTTACATTGCTGAAGATGGTTCAAAAAGGAATCGAAAAACGTTCTAATTCTTTTATTGTACATTTTTAATTCTGACTTCCACCTTTATATATTACATATTGATCATTAAATTTAATTGCGCGCTAACAATCGCGCCCTTATTCTCATCATATTTACTCATCAAGAGTTCTTCCTACTTTAGTTTTTCAATACTCTATGTATTGTACAAATTTCGGATAATAATTTTTAATCTTCCTCGAGGAGATTGCGGAGAAATAAAGTTGATTCTTATTGTCATCAATGTTCGCCTACGAACACGGGCAAGCCTATCTCGCGTAAAGCATCCCTATTTCTCAACGTTGGTCGAAGCAGCCTTCGGCACTTTAGATTACTAAGGTTCGGCAATTTCTAAGATGGACAGTTCCCGATGAGGCCATCGACTGGGAATGAGGCATGGTGCACGTGCGCCGGTTCCGAGGGATTCACCCCGTGAGTTAGCGACAAGCTGCCATGGATGTTTAGATTCGTGTCGACGAAAAGACGCATCTGCGATCACTCGTCTCTGTACCGTCGGTAATAAATAATACCTATCTATATGTATCTATTATGTAACAGATGGCCATTAAGAGCCATCGTAATTAACATTAACAGAGAGAACATGAAAAACTACGGTAAATGCTAGAAAAATTTTAAATATTTTTAAAATTAAAAATATGTCATGTATATAAATGAGATATAATGTTCCTTTCATCTTGACTGCTTGACTTTTCATCTTTACTGCTTGAAACTAGTTATAACTTCCTTAATTCTTAATAAAATTGCTATCATCTCGAGTTACACCTTCATTTTGTACACGGATGAAGTAACTTTAATTTTAAGACCGAGAAGACTCTTGCTTGTACGTTCTTCTTCTTCAAGCATTAATTTTTAATGGAATAATTAAGAGACATTTGTATATATAAATGAGTACTTATATTTTTCCAAAAATTTCCTAAAATTCTCTCTCTCTCTCTCTCTCTCTCTCTCTCTCTCTCTCTCAAAATAATCCCACTTAAACAAATTCCCACATAAACAATTATGTTTGAAATTACAAGTTTAAATAGAAAGCAAAATTCAGATCGCTTAACAAATCGCAAATTATCGCAATTCTGTAAACATAAAGGAGTGGTACGAGTTACAAAAAAAAAAACCTGTTACAAACTGACACGGTATCGACACAATTTTTTTACGCGCGTTCCCGTCGTTTCCAAGATTCCTACCGTTCGACCAATCTCCCAGAGGTACCGAGATTTCCTCCGTCATAAAAGCAAAGCTATCGAAGATACCGGGATACGAGCGGTGACAATGTTCTCGTCACGTTTTCGGCTCATTTGATACCTTTAGTCGATAACGTCCCGGGATTTTCTGATCGCGCAGGCAGGACGGATTTTTCGTTGGCAGGAGGAACAGCCGCATTGGCCACGAATTTCCGCCATCGAGCGCGCCTCTCCCCCCCCCTTTTTTTTCTTTTTTACCTTTTCCTTTTGTTTCCTTTTTTTTTTTTCATAGAGCTCGTTCTCACGGGAACTGCTAGAAATCGTCGAGTAAATCTCTCGAAAATCGAACGCTGGCGATGCTCCAGGAGAAACTCATACACGATGGACGACTACGGCTGCTTTGGCCTTGAATGTAATCGATACGTTAACACAGTAATGCAATATGCATTGGCATTGGACCGGTGTTTCTCCAACCGATCGCATTTATAATTGAAATATTACAGAAATGTTATTAGACATTTGTCAACGTGTCATTATAATCCGCAAAGTTACAATCTTTGACCTTTGCGTCTACAAATATCAAATACAACACAAAAAAAATATTTACTAAAGTAAATTAAAAATTTGGCCAAATACAGATCTGAAAATCATTTTATTTTATCAGAATTATCATCTAAGACGCTTAAATACATTGACATAGTGACTGCAAAAATTTTTAATATTCTAACCAAATTAAATGTCCAAAAATTATTTTCATTTTATAATTATAATTATTTTAATTTTACTTGGCTCAATAAAATTACTTTTAGATCCGGCCAAATTTGTAAGTATCTCAGCAAATTCTTTCCAAGAATAAATCAGCGAAATTATTACTACTTAAAGATACATCTTTTATTTTTGCTTATAGATATATAGATATACCGAAATAATTTTGATAAAAATTACTTTTACAATTCTGCTAAGCTAATCCGCCAATTTATTTTAAACTTATGCTAATACATTTCGGAGTACGCGTGTCCGCTTGTTAAATTTCTTTTCGCGAATATATACAATTTCGTTGAACTGACGTTGCTCAACGGACCAATCCGAGATTTTCTCGCGAATACGCTTTTCATAACGTTTCCTTGGAGTAACGAGATAAAACGGAAAAACGATTTCCTTTTGGCATGAGGCTTCGTATTGGCTGTGGAAGCCCAGCGGCAAGTGAGTCCCGTTTTTTCGAACTCCGTATCCCGCGGTACGAGACTGACTCGCTCGTCTTCCCGATTCGAGAGAATCGAGATTGGCATCCCTCCAGGAGCATTCTTATCCCGGGCATGTCGTTAAAAGGATTCACGAATCCTTGACCTGACAATAACAAATTCGTGAAGGGAAAAACGTGAAGGGGGGGGTCGACGTAAAAGAATTGCATGCGTTTTCGATGAGGAGAGATAAATAGATCAATGAATAAAAGTATTGAATATTCTAAATATTCTAAAGGGAAGGAATCCTCTCCGGGAAACGTCTTGGCATAGTGCGAAATTGCAAATACATCTCTTCTGTTCTAAAAAAAAAAAAAAAAAGGAAAGAAAGAAAGAAAATTCGCGATAACCTCCTTGAAAAAAACAAAGTTAATTTCGTTTTCAATCGAGATCTTGCTTTCTTCTTCCGCGAGATAATAAGAATAATCAAGAGAGCGCCTCTACTTTAAAGTCTTTCCCGAATTCCTCGGAAACAACTGATGATTCTCGCAATAAAGAAATCGCGTGCGCCAGAAACTGAGAGAGAGAGAGAGAGAGAGAGAGAGAGAGAGAGAGCTTCCATTCAGTTTTTGCCCTCTGAATTTCTTCACGCAAGAGCTTCAAACTTCAAAAGGAGGCCGCGGCAGCACTTCCCGGAAGCCAGATTAGATTCCTGACGAAGACACACTGTACCTTCTTGATCTAATAAATGCTTCAAAGGAAATATGAAATATGTGCGGTCGTTGCGCGGCAGTGCTGAGAAAAGAATTCTCTGTTGATTAAGAAATTTCGGCGAAATTGGCCTTGCTTATGAATTTTTAGTCCTGGTCAGCAAATTCCTTTAGCACAGAAGAAATTCCTTTAAGAAGGAAAGAAATATTTATAGACTTATAATTTTTGGAAAAATGTAACGAGACATTTACATGTGTATACGTTGTCAAATTTTTCCATTAAAAATGACGAATGACAAGGGAGCACGTTGAGAGAAAAATTCAAGGGAGATTATTTTATTTAAAATTATTTACAAATATTTAAAATTATTTTATATAAAGCAAAGATAGCTGTAAGACCAGAATAACTGTGCTGATGATTAAAGAAGTTTTAATTGGCTTCGAGTATTTTCACAAGAAATAAAAATAACTTATATTTTTTACAACTCTTACTTCAGTTAGAGAAAAATTATGTAAGCATTTCCAAACATTATTAATAAATTACGAAGAAGTTGTAAGTTGCATAATTTTATTTCAAAGTAATAAGCTGGTGATACTAAATTAATAGTTATTAAAAAAGTTGAAGAGCGTAAATAAATATTTAATAAAACATCTTCTTTCCAAACATACAATCTTGTTTATCTTTGTAAATATAAATACTTGAAACTAATAATATATATCGACGATATGACGAAGTAATGAATAAGCAAGTTATACCGAAATCTGAAACGAAATATGATAAACAATGGAATAATCTTTAAATAGAGTTTTTGTCGTAAAACTTCGAATCCTCTTGTTATTTTCTTTCTAGAAAAACTTTCCTTCTTGTTAACGCTTACGTCACATGAAATTTTACCGAAGACTCAAGAATAAACTCTAACTTATAATTAGGCAATTTTATTAGAGGACGCAAATAATAAGATTTTTCCTCATTTTACGAAAATATTCATTTCAAAATGGAACATCATTCAAATTTTGATAGAGGCAGAAACGGATTTTCATAACAATACGATTAGTGTCATTGACATGATGAAGAAAAAGAAGTATAAAAATCTAATAATATCATTTCTGATTTAAATCAAATAAACGTCTAATATTATTAAATAATTAAACTGAAACAAATTGTGGAAAAGTCCGCAAACGCCAGGTCAACGATCCAACATGGCGTGAATTACGTCTCATCACCCCCTTCAACGAAGGTGCTAACTTCAAAAGAGCCATTTCTGACGACGAGAAATTTCGATAAAGCGTGATTAAACTCCTCTCAACAAGAGAATATCCTGCGTCGCTGTGCATGTATGACGAAGAAGCCAAAAAATATCTTTTCGCTCAATCACACGATTTGAAGAACTTTAAATCGTCAATGTCTATGAAATATCACAAAAACGCGTGCCTAAATCTAACGAGTCAAATAAAATGAAATTATACTCGCAAAACACTTTTCACAATAACAAGTAATAAAAATAAAATAAGAAATTGTAAAAATAAATACGTACAACGCTAAGATTTTAGCTCTTTTACATATACGTCTAAACGGATTATTAGTTTTACAAAAATTTATATGTTTTTTTTTTTTTCTTTCGATTTTCGCGACCAATGAATTAAGTATGTTAGTAAAATAAAATCTTATACTTCTCTTATAACTTAACGCTTATTATTATTGTAATTTGTAAAATACTGATGTAGTCAGTTCTAACTTCTTACTTCAGCGACTTAATATAAATATTATTAGCATAAATTATTTTACAACGAAACGCAACGCCGGAAAAAAATGTGTAAGTCGACAAATTCTTCAATCAGAGATTTGAAGATCTCAATAGTTAAAACGAGACTTTTCGATGTAGACTCGAGAGGCAATCACGAGATTGAAACGAGAAAGAAGTCGCGGGTTCCGCGACTTCTTTCTATCCCTCTTTTTCGAAGGCGTTAACTTAAAAGGAGGATCACTCCTCCGCCACCCCTCGATATCGAGGGACTTCGATGAAGCCGGATTAGTTCTCTCCCGACGGACGAATATCCCACCCTATTCTCGGATGACGAGAGGAGGACTAGGGTGAAAGGGAGATCGCGGGTAAGGGAGCGGGATTATGATGGTTGCTGACACTCGAAACCAGAGTTGAAAAAAGTTCACCTTGGCTGTGGACTTGTTAAGGGTGTCGAGTGTCTGAAAATGAGATGCCGGAAGGGAAAAAAGAGGTAGTCTGGCATTTTCGCTAAATAGATTTCATGCCGTCATGAAAAATCATGAATAGAGAATCCACTTACTAAATCTTTATTTACAATACATTCGAAAGAGATAAGAGAAATAAATTAATATCTCATACTTTAATGCAACGAATCTCATATTGCTTTGAACAAATTGCTTTGCTTTGCTTTGCTTTGCTTTACAATACACATATAAACGCTTTCTAACTTTGTCGATCATTTATTAGCATTAAATTTTTAGCCACGTAATTATTATGTTCAATTTTTAAATTAATTTTACAAATAAGATTATGAATGTAAGAGATGTAAAAAAAATGTAAGTTGTAATATTTTTATACGTGGGAGAAGACGCGCGTTGCGATACGATGCTCCGCTAACGGTTTTTGGGAATGCAATGCACACCGTTTCAACGGAACGATTCATTTCCTGACAAATGTAAAAGGCAAATGTTCCTTCCCTTCCTTTTTCTTTTTTTTACGTTCCACTCTCGTACGGACCCATAGAAAATCAATTCGTTGGATTTATGTGGCCGGCGCGCGTGTCAGAAATGATGCAGTGTGGCGCGAAACTGCGACCCGCTGGTATAAATATTTACGTTTCCGGCATTGCGGCCGTTGGGTGGAGGTCAAGTTGCGGCAAAATAAAGTATGGAAAATGGCGGAAAAGAAAGGCAAAAAGAGAGCGCGATAAAGCTTGAAAAGTGGAAAAGGAAGAACACCCACATCACGAGGAATACGATGGTGTTTGCGGCCCAAGACTTTTTTATCTCTGATCATCTGATTCGCAAGAGAAAAAGAAGACGAGCTTTCTCCGTATTGAAACAAAGAACATTATTTTGATGAACAAACAATTAATAATATTCGCAATTTCAACAAAGTAGCAAAGTATTTCATTTATTTTGTTTATTTTATGGCACATTAAAAATTCAATTGAAAGAAAAATTATATAAATTTTTTAATGGTATTCTGAAACAATAAACAATAAAATTCTTATATATAAAAGAAATCTGTTCTTAGAAATTTTATCGTCGTGTAATGTCTATACTAGCAAAATACGTTCATTTATTTCTCAATTTATTTATATATATATACGCTGTTTCGTTTTGACGTGTAACGTCAAAGGATTTAAGGACGAAAGATCTGTGCGATCAGAAATGTTTTAGATACTAGAAGTTTCCACTTTCAAAAGAGCATCAGAAAGATAAAAGGACAACCACGCCATTCGTTCGGATTTGGCATCGGCGTTTTCTAATTTTGTGACATTCTCAGATGGGAACGAAGAAATTCGAGAAATTCCTCGGGAATCACGCGGAAACAATGAGGAAGCCCTTCCTCCCGGTGGAAACCCCTTCTTCCTTCTCCCGCAGGTAATCCTCCGTCGCCTCGACGGTTCTTAAGGGTCGGTTATTCCGGTTTGGACAAGTTTGTCTGACTGGCGCCGACTGCTCCTACGGGAACTGCTCCTACTGAGCCACCCCCGAATTTCCTACCCTCTCTCTCCCTCTCCCCCCTTCATCTCCCTATTTCTCCCTGTTCTCCATCTTCGTTTTGACGCCGGGTCGCCGCGGAAACCGCCGTTTGCTTGATTTTCTCGTTGTAACGACGCGAATCGCGGATATAACGACGCCGGGGAGGCGAGAATGTCTCTTACGGCGCGACAGCGACGACATAACGAATTTCTCCCCGATAACGTTTTCGATTCCGCCGGATACGCCGGAAAGCAGCTGTTACAGCAGCATTCAGAGAGATCGTAACGCGATAACGCTCGCGCTGCGCAAATTGCAGTTTCCCACGGTAGATTTAGAGGATGCCGCCGCCGCTCCTTGAATGGCGAGGTTGTATATTCCTTATGGAATTCCAACCCGAATTTTCCTCAGGGGATGTGTTGAGTGGAGTTGCTATCGTAGAAGATAACTGACTCTGAATTGAGCGTGAAGGGAAATCGAAAATCTTAAGCAGCGACGACGTTTCGGGAATATAAATCCCGTCATCGATATATAATATAAAGAGCAAGAATTTTTTACTCTTTACGAGGAGACATATTTTCTCCCCGAAACTGACGTCTCATGTCAATCTTAGTCTCGCTGTCGCGCCTAAATGGCACTTAAATGGGAAATGGGAACTTTTACTCGCGCGAGTGTGTCAACTGAAATATCGCGATTAAACGATCGCAAATAATTTTAATCATTCCGTCTTTCCGTAAATAATTCTACGTTCTATTCTAAACTAAAAAGCGAGATTCTTCTATTCGAGGCGAGTCTATTCCATTCTGCTATATCGCACTTCCTATATCGGCTTGAGCTACCAGCAAGGGTGCCGTGAAAAAGGTACGTGCGCCTGGAGGTTACTCGAGCGGCGGGTCTAGCCTAGAGAAACCAGAGAATCCTATTCCGCCATCCCTTTCGAGATAACTAAGTCTTCCCTTCACCCAGCCCATCAGACAGCCTCTCTCGCGCGGATTCTTCTTTCTATCTTCCTGGGCGCGCCACACATTCTACACACGCCGAAATGCACACGGTGCCTCCGTGCAGGGGCCGGATGCATTTGCCCCTAAATAATCGCGCCCACGCGCGCAGACACCGCGTGTGTCAGCTGCCGAGAAAAAGGAAACGCGGAAAAACAAGCCCGCCGCTCCCCCTCTCGCGTTTTGCTTTTGTGCCGCACGCTAAACCGAAAACCCGGGTCACCGCGAATTTTTGCGAAATTCGGGCGTTGTCCTCGACTTGGACGCGGTAGCTTGATAAATTTTAGATACATCAACTCTCGCCCCCCACTTTCGGATTTCTCCTTCGAATCCAGCAACCCCGTCACTACGATATTCGTAGTATTTTAATGTGCAAATCGGCCATGCAACAATCGCAAAAATTTTTTCAATTATGAAGCAATACTGAAATACTTCTTGAATCAATGTAAAAAATATCAAATTCAAGAGAGATAAAGTATCAAGTAGTTGACAAAAAAAATGATAAAACAAAGATATATGCATGCTGATATTTGAAAACAAATTATTTCTTCCGTTACAGAGTGTGTTTACTTAAATCCGAAAAAAAAATTCTTCGAGAATTCTCTGATTTTCAAAGCAATTTGTTAAACATTCCAGATAAAATAAAAGTATTCCTAAATATATTTTACAAATAAATATGTATCTGTTATATAAAACCCTTAACATTTATAATTCATAAAAGTTTATAAATCATAAAATAAAATTAAAAATCAATCAAGTTTCAATAATTAAATTTTCAATAAAAAATTTAATTTTAGAAAGAACTCTACAAGGACTCTAAAAAAATAAATAAAATTTTTTACTGCATAAAATTTTAAAACTTCATTTTCAAAAGCTACAAACAGAAAATTATATAAATATATAAATTATATAAATCCGGTAGAAAATTTAACTTTTATAAAACCATTAAAATAAATATTTGTGTAACAAAATTATATCTACACGAGATCGTTATCTTCAATATTAAACATTGGATTAATCGTAAAATTAGTATGCTCTGATAAGTGAATGAGTTCACTGTTATTGTTAACAATTCAATTAGTAAATTCTCGATTAATAAAACACTAGAAATACTAGAAAAAGAAACTTCAAAAAAATCTCTTGATTTTCAATAAAATTCTTTAAGAATTCTGACTTTTCAAGACAAACAAATTATCAAGAATTCTAAGTTTTCCAGGTTTTTCCAAATAGTAGATATCCTATATTATATTCTATTGAAAGCAATTTAGCTGTTTTCCAGATCTTCCTTTACAAAAAAATGTTTTAATTACGATGCATCTGTGACTCAATTTCTTCAGAAGGAATTTATTTTCTCCGACTATTGACCTTATTCATTAAAAGCGTGATCGAGGAAAATATGGAAATATTTAATATGGAAAGCTTCTTCCCTCTTCCATTCGCTATCATAGCGAATGCAAAACAGGAAGTCTCGAAGATCTCTCTCGGTAACACTTTCACAGGAATAATTAATGGCTTCTTAGGGACCGTGCTTTCCCTTCAGAATCTAACACTCAGTCAGCAAGTCGGAATCTTACGGTCAATTTATTAATCGCTCGTGCTTTCAATAAAATATATAATTACTTCTTGCGAGCGAATATAACTTTTATAAATAGAAAGCTCTATTCGCATATTCTTATAAATATTAAGAGAAAGAAATACCTTCTATAATTAAATATTCACAGAAATTTTACTAAATATTATCATTAATATCATTAATATCTACAATAATTTTAAATGATATTCATGACATAATCGCGAGCAAATCTATTGTAATTACAATAAATAATATTGCAAACATTTTTAAATCAAACATTTGAAGAATTTAACAAAATGTGAAGCATACGATTAGTAAATATCATTTAATGGAATTTATTAAATAGTTAATTATCATTATTTTCCGTCAATTTCGGATAATTTCTATTTGTTTAGCGCATTAACCAAATTTTCTGGTCTCCAAACTTTGCAATAAATCACGATGATTTTCTTTGGATTCTTGTTGATACGATATTTTCTCAGGATTTCTTTCTACAAACGTTTATTTTTATGGCAATATTGCGACAGCATCGAAGCCACTTACGTCGATGAGTTTTTGGCGAATACTGGCGGAAACTTGTCGAAAAACGATTTATGCGTTATTGCGCGGCACAGGTGTAATTTCTTTTACAACTTTCCCAAATGTCATCGAACCATCGAACCATCGCGTGCGGTCTCTCAATAAAGATAGAGGCCGCCGCGAGGCAGAAAAAACAAGTAATCGAAAGGTGAAACTTAGATCGTAACACACGATACGACACCACGGTGTCATTTCGAATTTTATCGAGCGACAAATGTGCAACAATAATTTCGCCTTCTTTTCGTTTCTTTTCCGCGCCGCGTTCTTTTCATCGTGTATCGTACCCCCCCCGTGTCACAGCTTTGAAATACTTGAAGGACGTTCTAGTGACTTTTATATGAGAGAACGCGATATCTTCGCCGTTCGCAAGGCTCTAATCCTATTTTCAGGAAAATGTCGGACCATCCTCCGTCCGGAATTTCCACGCGTCGAAATGGCAACCTCCCCCTCCCCCCTCCCCCGCGCCGGCGCCTCACTTTATCCCTCCCGATATTCGCGCCGGTAACTCCGGAGAATCCGTTCTTGCCGGGTCTCGTCGTAAAAACCGTTATGAAACTTAAAACAAACGGGGGGGGGAGGAGAACCGAAAAGATCTGAATTACGCGCCGGCGAACTTCACGGCGGGGAAAACTCGGCCGATGAAAAAGCATCATCGAGCGCATACTGAAAATTTTCCCCGCCGCGAGTTTTCAGCTACCTCGTCAAATCTCTCATTCCTCGTACCTCGTTTTTACCTTATTTTAGATCGTATTTTCTCTCTTTCTCGCTCCCTCCCTCCCACTCTCTCTCTCTCTCTCTCTCTCTCTCTCTCTCTCTCTCTCTCTCTCTCTCTCTCTCTCTCTCTCGTACGCACGGGGAATAGGGATGAAAACGCTGAACTCGCCAACTTCCCGCAGAAATGCTCGTTTCCGGCGGACGGCTTATCGCCATTAGCCGACACTTCATCCTCCGCGGAGGGGGAGAGGGGGGAGGAGGAGAGGGGGAGGAAGAGGGCGGGAGCACCCTCCTTTCTCATCACGACTCGTCCTTCCCGCCGGCTGGAAGTGCGGAAAGAGTTGCGAAAATTTCTTCGTTAATTCCGGGAAAGTCGAGAACGACTCGGAGGAGCGTCCCGCAATGACAGAAATAAAATTAGAAATTTTGCACGTTGTCGGCGAGCCGCAATGACCGATTGCCAACGGCGAGGAAGACGTTACCTGCCTTATATTTATTTTCCTCGCAATATTCGCGAATAATTCTTCGTTTTCGAACATTTCTCATTTTACTGCTCCGTCATAATTTCATATTAATCAAAAATATCGAAATAATTTATTGCTCAGCTCTAAAAAACTTTAGAAAAATATAAGTCTTTTCGGATAGTCCTTGCCGAAATATCACTAGGGAATCGTGTGGAAACTGATTTGCACATACTAATAGAATCTCGTTTACGTTAGATATAATACATTGTTTTCGCAACATAACAGCCCAATGTTATCGATTAGCAAAATTGTGTATGCGATAATTAGGGAATGCGTATGAAGCGCATGCATATTCATGAAATGCATTTACATTGGACGGCACAACCGACACAAATGTTGAATAGAGAAAAAGAGAGAAATTTCCATCAAATCATTTTCGAGATTGATGATTTTTCATTTTTTTATTTACCATACATATATACGCTCGAAAAACTATCGTTCCCTCTAAAATAAATTCACGAACATTAGTTGAAGAATTCGCTTTCCGGCTCTCGATATTAGAACGTAGAAGATTTATAACATTTTACTCGTAAACAAATTTGAAAATAATTCAACTTACTTTCCACTACGCGAAATTTACAATGTGGGGAGGGGGAGGGGGGAGGTACACATGTACACGCGAGGCTCTTAAGATAAATCACTATTCTGGATAATGCACTAATTTTGTCGAGAGCATTATGTTACGTACGCGCAATTGGATGAGAGTTGTTTCGTCGAGTCCTTTAGCGACTGCTGCAAAAGCGCATGTTTCGTCGTTTGCGAGAGCGCGTTTGAACGTGGTAAATCAATGATTTAGCGACAGCTTCCACAATTCCACAATCCGCCGTCTGTGATACCGCGGCTCGGGATAGTAAACACGTGGATCCCGTATATTACAGTGACGCGATGCGTCTTGATGCCAGCCGCAACGCAAATACAGAGATTCCGTGCCCGCGTAATGCGTGGTAAACACGCGCATTTGCACATTCGCACACAACGCGCGACGGGTCTACGTCGAAAGGCACAGAATCCAAATTTGGTCTTTAGGCGCGAGGTCTACGCCGAAAAGGTGTACTCGCGCGTTCGTCCGAGCGGTGACTCTTAGTCACGAGAACGAGATCCTCCGGGAAAAGAATCCCGGACAACTTCCCGACGACGGGCGTGATGATCGTACTTGTGGAGTATATCGAGCTAATTCTGTCCCCCCGGAACTCCGTACAGAGATTAATCAATTTTACAAATGAAATTTATTTTGGATTCCCGGAAACTCCCGGGCACTCCCAGATAATCACTTTAAGAAGTTAGAATTGTGCATTTTGGAAATGCGCGAAATCCCGGGGATTTCGTTCGTCATTGCGTTAGAATGACGGATCTAATGGGGAAAGTTTAATTTAAGTTTCTTCGCAGTGACACACCCCTCCCCCGCGAAACATCCCGCGCACAGCCAGGTAATATCTATATTCTTGGTCTATAAAAAAATGCTCACTCATCTTTTTTTTTTTTTTTTTATTCCTCCGACCTGGCGAAAAACCGCCAGGTCGGAGGAGAAAAGGGGAAGGGGGGAAAAGGGAGAGAAAAGAGAGGAAGAGAATCTTCTTCGGGGGGGGTCGCTTGACGAATTTTCTGAAAAACTGCGAAGAAGCTACGAGGCTTCGTGCCTCTGGGAGACAGCGCGGTGTCGTCAATTCTCTCTCGTTACGTCATTAATGTCGGTGACACAATGTGTCGTGAGTTCGTTACCGCGAGTGCGATCGCTCGCGACACTCTCTCCCGGTCTCCTCTCGTACGACCTCGTTACGGTGCTGCACTCCCATTAGAGGAAAATTGATAGTGACTATCTCTCTCTCCGGCGCCCACCCTCCCCCACACGGATGACGCCTCCTCCTCCTCCTCCTCCTCCTCCTCCTCCGCCGTGCCACGTTGCGCTGTGCAATTCTACCGTCACCCTCCTAGCACCCACCCACACGTGCGCCGTATAAAGGCTCGAGCTGGAGAATTAACGAGACCGCGGAAGCGGGACATTAACGATCGGAACGATCATTGGGGCTGAATTATGTTCCGAATGATCGCGATGCCATTAGGAGAACCATCGAATAAGCGAGAACGATAAGGACAAGAGGGAAGACTTCGCCCGGCGTCTGGATTCCGGTAACATCGAGACTGCGAACGCGCGCAAGTGCCCCCGAAGTATGCGGGGATGGCTGGCGTGAGAGATCGAATAGCGAAAAGAAGAGAGCCAGAGTACGCCTGGAGCTTTGCCTGTCATCGCTTTAATGGACTGTATGGAATTAAACGCATGTTTAGTTTATGTTCAGTTTATGTTTTTATTCTCCCTATCTAAATTTCCTCATTCCCTCCTTCTCTATATGCTTCTTCCCTTTCTGTGGGATGACATACAAAAAAAATTTTATATATATATATATATATATATTTTTTTTTTTTTCAAATATTGTTCTAAAAGTATCTCAAATTCTAACTCTGTTTTACATATAAAATTTTATATAAAACGTGACGAAAATTCGCTATACGTTTATTCTTATACGTACACATATATTAATATTTCAAATGTACTTTTTTCATATTATGAAAATATATTTATGTAGCTAAAATTCTGCTTTAAATTCTATTGTAAATTATAAATTATGTAAAATTTGTTTGAGAAACGCGCTGTACGTGATACTGTTTTAATAAATTTTAAAAATAAAAATAAAAGAGGTAATTACGATACAAAAAAATTATTATAACTAATAGTTGACTAAATTTTCATTCTTTTCTCCCTTTATTTCCTTATACCCTCGTTTGCTTTTCTTTTTTTTTTTCTTCTTTCTTCTGTATCAACTTATGGCTTAACTTTGAGAATTAACGAGAGAGACAGTAACGATCGAGACGGTCATTGAAGATAAATTATGTTATCGTTAAAGCGCCATTAAAAGAACGCATTGAAATAACGATGTTCTAATAGATGGTAGGATAAAGGATACTTATAAAGAAAAGAAGTGGAAGGGAAAAATCCTCTTATAAACGCTGATCGATACGGCGACAGTTTATAATATAAACGTCACTATAATTCGCAGACAATTTAAATAACTTGCTTGATCCATTATCATATCCATTAACTCTAGATTCGCGATAAATACATTAGTAATTTTAACAATCAAGATATTATTGCAAGCGCTGCGTAAATATTATTAATAATAAACACGATTGTGTTACAATTCCGATCAGTACGTGTGCCATATACATGCAAATAAAAATATTAGCTCAATAGATTATTGGAAATTCGATGAATATTTATTGAGGTTTGTTGATTCAAATGGTGGGGCTTGGATATGAAATAATTTTATGACGTAACAAGTATAATGTAACAAATTATTTTTATATCATCATAAAAGAATACGTAAACAAATTCAAAAAATTGCAAACAATATATATATATATTTGATTTCCATGTTAAATAAATAAAAATATGTTAACATTTTCCGCTGAGAAATTAAATACAATACAGATATTTTTTTCTGTTTTATCTAAACCCTTTCTCCTCGCAACGTTTCGTTATTATTTATCCAATTTAAAAATTACTTTTGTAATAATTAACGCTTTACATTTTTATTTCGATATAATCAATAAAATTCTAGAGCAGCGGTAACCAACCTTTTTGTCTGACACGTCGTGTTTGAAATATTTTTCACTCTGCTACAGAATTAAGCAAAAAAAAGCCGTATCTTACTTATGTTTTTCTTCTTTTGCATTGAAATAAAAAAAAAACCTCTTTCAAAGTTTATTATCACTCAAAGTTTATTATCATTTCTTGAATTATTTAATTTTTTTTTAATAATGCGTGTCACTGGTGATATGCATGAAACAATAAAAATGAAAACAAAATAATCCAGTAATCCAGTTTTTCAGGTTTTGAGTAAATATTTTTTAAATTTCTATAGACTGAAATTTATTTTAAAAAAAATCTGTGATATTTTCCAGCTAAAAGTTAGATTATGCATAATGCCGCAAAAATTTTATTGAAAGACATAATTCATTATTCCTAATTCACATAAAAAAAATTTTTATATATAAAGGTAAAACAAAATAGCATAAAAGAATAAAAAAAATTGGTCTATTAACCAAAATTCCTTTAAAATTAATATAAAATATAAATTTATTGTAAATTTGTTGAAATCTGGCAATAAATATTAAAAAAAACTCGCACGGAACGAAGTGAGATATTACGTAAACCTGTCTGTTTGTTCTAAAACAATTTTTGTGCTTTAATGATCAGGATTATTTCTCTAACCTCGAATTATAGAACTATTTAAAAAAAAAAAAAAAAAAAAAAAAAAAACAAAAACAAAACCACAATTCCCAATCAAGTTTCTTCGCCAGAGGAAAGATGATACGTCAGCTTCACATATACATTTTACAAACGCTACTTATCTCAGAAATTCGTTTTTTATCGCGAGAATAATTTTTCAAGATATATATATATATCAAGATTTTTTTCATCGTAATTGAAGCCAGGTCTACTATCGATTTCGTCAAAATTTTAAAAAAATAACGCCCTTAAGCCGGCACTGAATTACCCTCGGCGTCGTTAAACTGATCGCGTTTATACAGTAGTAACAGCAATGTGATCCGAGCCAAACCAAAAACTAATTAATCCCAAACCGCCATGTGCAAAGCCCACTTGGTGGCTCTCGATATAAGTATAGCGTAATACTGCACCGAGGAAATCGCCGTCGCGGTAACGTGACGACCCAGGAATATCTATGTTTCCTCGCGGCAAAGACCGGTACTCGTAAATACAACGGAAACTCAATATCGCGTTACTATTAGCGTCGACCGCTGAAAACGGATCCTTGAAACTACTTCTGCGATTACAGTCGTCGGGGAGGGGGGAGAGTCGATAACTCCTACGTGGCACACGATAACTATAAGTGGAACAATATCTATTACTCGCCGTGCGATTAACAGTTTCGGGAACACCGATTCATACGCTTAAGGATATTTAGCTCGGGCCTCTTTACGGGCCTCTTGATCGCTCCCTGAATTATCGTAATTTCATTGGAGGATGTGCGCGAACTTTCTCTTTCTCCGTCACTTCGCGAGGCTGTCTTCGCGCGGAAAGAACACTTTTTGCTTTTGGCAAATCTAAAAATGTGGCTAGATACAGATCTGGAAACGATTTTGTTGGGCCTTCAAAATTATTATGTACGAAATGTTCAAATTGATTAGAAGATCAAACATTTTTGCAGTATTATCATCATATTTAAGGGTTCCACAAAATAATTTTGATAGGCCGACAAAATTATTTTCAGATCTGTATCTGGTATCAAATTTTTAGATTTGCCAGCAAAAGTGTTCTTTCCGTGTACTACTTGGAAAAACCTGGAATTCTCAGGGAATCTTATTAAAAATCGGAGGATTTCTTATATTATAATCGAGAGTTTATCGGCTGAATTAAAAAAATTAATGATAGCAATCCGTATATTCTAAGCACTCATTTTACAATGTTCGATATTAAAGACGATGATTTCGCGTTAGGTGCAATTTTGTTTAATAAAGACGATTATTTATTTTAATAGTTTTTAGAAAATTTCAATAAACAAGAAAATTTTTTAAGCAAGAAGATCTAGCTTGTATGCCCCTTGTTTCTCTCATCTTATTAAATTTAGCCAGGTTCATTTGTTTATTAGTTTTATAAAAGTTCAATTTTGTTTGTACCAGTTATGTATTATATAATTTTTTGTTTGTAGCTTTTGAAAATAAAGTTTGAAAATTTTATGCAATATAAAATATTTATTTTTTAGAGTCTATATATAATTTCTTTCAAAATTTTTCAAATTTTATTATTAAAACTCCAGTGCTTTATAATTTTATTTTATAGTTTATAAACTTTTATGAAGGGAAAATATTAAAAATTTTGCACAATAAATATATATTTGTAAAACATATTTTAAAATATTTTTATTTTACTTGGAATTTTTAATTTTAATTGCTTCGAAAATCAAGGATTCTCAGAAAATTTTTTTTTAATTTTAATAAACATCCTGCTTTATTAAAACTATTAGTTTTACAAGTAATACATTTTTCGTTTGGTGCTGCGTGCAACTTATGTACGATGGATTTAATTACATCAATATCAGAAATATTAATAATTTCAATAATTAAGGAAAATAAAAATGCTAGAGATACATAAAAGGACAAGACTTCAAAATAATGAAATAATGAAAATAACTTTTGCGAAAACATATGAAAGAAATTTATGTAAAAAAATACGAAATACTTCTCTTTTGGAAGTATCCAATTACTTTGTGCAAACTTTCCTGCTATCTTTTCGGCCTGATTTAATATCAACATGAAATCATGGCGATATCTTCAGCTTTTCTTATGAACTGTACAGCGGGGAAGTCTCTCATTCCACTTACACAGCACATAATTTTTACCTTATTTAAGTGGAGTGGCATAAAGCTGATCATAAAAAACGAGGTTTTCGTTGTGAACGAAAGACCGGAAATTAATGTCCTCCCCCGCCGCTTCTCACCCCGTCGAATAGTCTCGCGGATTCAAAGAAGAACGATAATCGATATGTTTTTACATTTCCGTCGAATTATACTTCATTCTGAATAAATGTTCTTGTAGCTTTCTTTGTTTTAGTAAATAAACTTCAGAAAATATTTCATGAAAGAGAAGTTGGATTACGTTATATATAAATAAGAAAAGGTACATTTATGGCAATGAGTTACTTTTACAATAAATAGTTACAATAAATAATTTTACAATAAATATTTATAATAAAATCATCAAATATGCAAATCGGTATGTTTAACAGAAAATAGGTAATACAGGCATTATATACGTCGGGCAGGATTTTTAGCTAATTAATTTTTCATATTCATATTCATATTCTGAATTTATTAAATTCAACATTTTCGGCCTTTTTTGCTAAAAAAAAAAAAAAATCCTGGCTAAGGTAATATTTTTCGCGATAAAAATTTCTTGCGAGAATTTATATTATCGAATTAATAAAAGGAAGATAAAACTTTCGATTGTTATGCCTCAAAGGCTTACATAGTAAAAAAAAGCCAAAAATGTTTTCCTGGATATATTTAATAAATTAAAAAAAAAAAAAGAAAAAGATTAATGGGCGCTAAAAATCCTGCCCGACCGTGTAATGCCGTGTATTTATTTTCTATTAATCAAATTTTGTATTTGCTATCCAAGTTTGATCAATTTAATTAATTAGTTTGCTTCCACTTTGATCTGTTATAATCACGTTTCTAATCACGTAACTAATGACGTAGTTATTACCTTTTTATTAAATAAAATTATGTAATAACGAAATGTCTGCAAACCGGCAGATTCCGAGAAGAATTTCTCTATTTTCTAATTTCTATCTAACGCATTAACGTTTACGTCCTCTCGTTCCATCCCTAATTCCATCTCCCCCCTTCCCCTCCCCCTCCCTTAATCTTGTCTCTACTCGTCGCATTCTCGAACGTGGAATTTATCGTCGCCACTGGTCACGACGGGCACTTCGAAAGTTGCATGGCGTCAGATAGAAATTTATGTTTTGGAAACACTCGCTGCAGTCCAAATGACGAATAGTCCGACGATGCCAGTCGGTGACACGCAGAATGGCAACGATAAAGGCGGCGGGAGAAGAACGGGAGGGGGAACGCTGCACGACGATTTACTTAAAAGTTGGGACGATTAATTAATGCCGTGACAGGAGATTTCACCGTCTACCTCCCTCTCCCCGCCCCTCCCCTCCCCTCCCCTCCCCTCCCCCTCCCCTCCCCTCCCCTCCCCCTCCCCCCCTCCCCCTCCCCTCCCGCCCCGCTTCATCCTCCTCTTCCGGCGCTTCTCTGTTCAAACTCTCGGTCTTTGTTGTACTTGGCTCAAGTACTCGAGAGTCGGTGTACTAGCGGCCGGAAGAGATGGACGTTTATGGTTCCGTTCATTTACTTGCAAATTTTTGTGTCGTGCCGTCGAATACGAAACGAGGCACGAAAGTTTGCGCGGGACAGCTCGACACGGTGCTTCTACTTGCGCGATGTGCATGCGGGAGGAACTTCATTCTGCAGCCAGATGCGACGACTTTTCGCTTAGCAACTTTTCTGACACGCTTATCTGACACCTATCCGTTTGTCACGCGTTTGTCGCCGCGTGTACTCATTATGTTCAATTCAAATTCCGATTTGACGTTTAAACAAGAAAATGATAAGTAAGTGAGATAGAAGTAAAGATTCTTACACACTTACACTTGTAAAAATAATATATAAATATATATATATTAATAATACATAATAATATATAAATTTGATAAATAAATAAAATTTGATTTGATATTAACAATATATGATAATATATAAATATATAAGTTTTAAAGATATATATAATTTATATCGTAGTTTGAAAGTAGTTCATATGTAATCTTCTAAAATTAATGATGATATGTAATTATACGTATTTTAATTACACTGAAACATTATAAAGATCTTATAATTTTTATATATTTCTTTAACGAATAAAGGAGATTGGTACAAAACTTGACTTACGTAATTTTTTAAACGAAAATTTCAATATTTCGCCGAAGAGATAGCGCCGAAAAAAAATGCAGGCTCGAGAAATCACAGCCCCGGGGGGAAGCCCCGACGTTTCCGAGTAATAAATTATTTTTCCCCGGATATTTTTTGGTCCCGGAGCAAAGCGCCATAAATACTGACAAACAACCACGATAAATATGACGAACTTGACTATTAACGTCGACGAACTTTGCGAGCGGTTCGAGATCGCGCCGGCTCCGAGACCGACATGACGCCGCGATATTCATCGAAGTATAATTATTTCAACGGCGGCGGACGCAGTCAACGATAATAGGAATTGCTTTGTAAATTTCCTAATTCTCAACTAACTCAGCCTGCGGGGAGCGGTAAACGTAACGAGGCCTGTAATCATGCAAAAGTTAACTGAACAGATCTTGTGGCTCGCATTAAAGTCGCCTGAAAAGTGTTTGAAACAAATTCGCATACATCTTCATATTATATAAGTAAAATTAATTGCAATATTTTTTTTTTAATAATATGAACATTTTTTAGACATACACTCGTATATTCATCATTTAACCTTTAAAAACATAAACAACAATTTCATCGCACATTAATAATAAAACATCAAGATAAGAAAATTAAATAAATCTGATATATAGAAAGAAATACGTTTAACGAGTAACTTTTTTTTATTTAATATATTTTATTTTATATTAAATTGTTAAAAAAGAAAAGTTTTATATAACAAACGGCCAATATGAAAAAAATTAGAAAATCTGTACGTTGAAATGTATATATATATATCGAAAGCTTTTATGGTCTTCGTCTGCGCGTTTTCAAACTTGGAGAATATTGAATTGTTCTAACGTATTTTCTTGAACGTGAAAATTCACTCTATAGGAAAATTCGTATCCTGATGTAGATCTACGAAAGACAAAATTTCCAAGTTCTTCTGCTTTGCGAAAACTTCTTCGATCGTTTCTTCCTCTCATTTTTTCGATGAAATCACAATATTACATAGAAATAAAATGAATAGAAATATCCCATTTATGCTAAACCAAGTAGACATTTTTCTACATATGATATAAAACTAAAAATATTAATCTTACTTTTATAAAATTATGAAGTCCTAATTCTTATTCTATACAAATACATTCTTTGTCTCAATTCTTAATTTTGTTCTACAATTTTTTTTAAATTAAATACTTATACAATCGAGATAGTCAAAGAAATTCATCGATTAAAAAACTGCTTAATAACATTCGTTATAATAAAAAATATGTAATTCATCTACATACCATATAATATATAAAAAAAAAATAATAAATGTAAGGAAAATAGCATTATCTCTTGTCTTATATCGGCACATCTAAAAATATATTTTAATTTATCTAATTTCATTCGCTTGTCGAGGTGATGGCTCGTATTGTTTTCGCAAATTGCCGTGGCAATTGATCTCAATGTTTCTCACTTCGCGGCATAAAAATACGCCGATATGAAGGATATGAAAATCAGAATCGCCATCGAAGGTACTTCGCCCGAAGACAAAAGCCCGACGAAGTTTGAGATCGCGGCGCGCAAAGAAAACTTTCCGTATCTTCGACTTCATAAACGTGAAAGTTATACCGAAAGTCTTTCACGAGCAAATCGGTTTTACGCAGTTTGCGAGAGAAGCCGTGCCGCACAAAGATGAAAGGATATAAACATACGTATCGGTTATTGAAATCGGCATACTTTCCAGCTCCGATATCGACAGAGTAGAACAGCCATGTGAAAATAGTCTATATATATATATTTCTTCACGGCAATTGGCGTAAAGTGTGCATTTCCGCGCATCTACGATATCTACAATTGTACTCTAAAGAAATTATAATGCTTTTACCCGCTGAATTATGACGTACCGATATCGGAATATATAACTTTTGTCGAACAATCACAAATATCTCGCGCTAATTTCACAGCCTTTCGTAGGAGAATATTCTTCTTTTATATCTAAACGTTTCTCTCTGTCTCTCTCTTTCCTTTTCTCTCTTCTTTTATTTTTCATCTAATCTCCCTTATGTCTCTTTTACATCTATCTCTTTTTTTTTTTTTTTTTGGGGCGTTGATTATTTGGCTTAAAAAAGTACCTCCGTAATAGATTCCCTGTTGATGGAGTCACTAGCAACTGGCCGCCACGATATCGGAGCAAGCACAATGGCTCTGCTTTTTGTTATATCGCGGAAATTGTACTTGAGACCAGTGCGAGGAGCTAAGTTATTGCAATTTAAGTCGATTGGCCGCAGAACGGTGGAGGATGACGTACGGTAGGCCAAAAAGGGACAGCTCTCCGGAGCATCCCTCGAGCGCGCGCGCACGCGCGCGCTCGAAGGGCTTTTTCCGTGCTTCGAACTTCGCAAACATATCCGGCTGCATCCGGCCGAGACAAAAACGGAAGCACTAAAGTACCTGCAACTGCGCGATGTTGCTAAACTTCGCTGCAATTCAGAAACTCCTTACCCCTTATATACCAGTTTTTATTCGTTACTAAAAGGTGAATAATTACCCGATTTCTGTGCGAGCGTAATTTCTAGCACCTTCCTATTATCCGGCTAATGACGGGCGCTGATCTCAACTCAATACTTCTATCGTCACTCGACGATATCGGTCATTCAGGTCTCGCGTGTATTTACAGGGCGATACATACATTAATCATATCGTACATTACAATTATACATAAAAAAAATAGATATAATACATATATATATATATTAAAAAAATTTAACGCCGTTAATTATTAAATTAATATAATTTAGTAACAGCGTTATTAACATAACGGAATTTTGTAATCAGAGTTATATGAACATGAGAGAGAGAGAGAGAGAGAGAGAGAGAGAGAAAGAGCGAGAGAGAACGTTACGTAATATAATACTCGTAAAAACTTCGTCTCGACAGTGATAATTTTCGTTATATGATAACGGGAGAGTTACTCGGAAACTCAACGGGTTAATCACCTTTTACGAAAAGAGAAGAGAGAAGAGAAGAGCACCGAAATAAGGGAGGAGTGCTGAAGAGCAATTGCGTTTCCCCGCCCTTTCTTCGCACCCTTGCGAACTACAGAATGTTTATTGCTACAGCCGCGGTGGTAGCTAAGTTAGGTGAGGGTCGTCCCCTTTGCCACCTCCAAGAGGTATCCTCTTAGAATGGTATTTCTCACTGTATAGAAAGAATCTACCGCTGCGTCGCAAGGCGCACGGAGTAGTTGAGATGCTTCATCCGGAAGTAATGTTCCACTGCATGGCCTATCTCCGAGCTCGGAGAAATTCTAAATGACGAGACATTGCACCTATTCAAACGGAATTTATAGCGAACTTTGGAGACGTCAATGTCGCACGAGACAGTCTCAGTCCTTTATTATTCGCGGATGTATATTTATTTGTGTTAACAGCTGAGGAGAAACCGCGACTATTCGCCGGCCAAAAAAAAAAGCTTTTATATTCGTAATTCTAAAATAATCTGACATTCTTATATTTTTTCTTTCATCTTTTAGTCGTATACAATACATAATAGTCAATAATATATAAATGAGATTCAGTTAGATAAATCAAGTTTTTTTTTCTAACTGCATTAAATGAATTAAAAGGAAAATTAGAGCTTCATTGGTCGTTTCATTTTGGCAAACATTTATAATGTCGATCATATCATCTACTGATCGAAATTTAAAAATAAGAGATCCATTATTTATTCGGAAATGAAAATTCAAGAGAAACTTCTGATGGCCGCGCCTGGAGGCACTCGCCCATCGGAAAAATATGGCTTGTTCCTGGCAGGATATTTAAGGTAACCCGCGAACTTTATATCGTAGCTTGAGGAGTCTTCGACTTTGTTGTATCGCCGCGGTCGCCCATGTTATTTATGAGATAAGCAAATCTTTATTTATGGCGAAAACTTTTTTTTTTCTATTTCGTCCGGTGCATTTTTCATATCCCTCGATATTTACGCGCCTGTCCTCGGGGAAATCCTCCAGAAAGGATCTACCTAGGAGGAAGGCAACCGGATCTCTGCCGTGGCTCGATACGAAGGATGACATCCTACGTACGTCCATCCACCTCGGTCGAAAGTTTAAAGTTTTTTTTTTTTTTTTTTTACATTTATTTCCACGGGCGATTTCGCCCTCTGGTTCCTTTGGCATCGCTAATATCAAAAAGCAAGAGAGGGAAGAGTCCTGTCGACTGGATAGGCGGCCGAAGCTTACCAAACAAACTTTATATTGTGTCCCGCGAACAAAGTTTGTTCACGGCAAACTACATCGCGTCTTATTTATGAATAAATCTTTATTTATGCGCCGGATCACGCGGCGGTATAATGCCGCCCATGCCGTCCTCGCATTTATCGTTGTCTTGTATTTACGTCACGTCTCAGATTAAAATAAATTGTTTGACAAAGCGAATAAAGCGTGTCATTGCACTCTGAACTTATTTGTTGAACAATATTTCGCGTTCTCGCACAATGAAGATCCGGCAAACTGTTGTAGAGCTTTAGTTTCGAATTACGCGAGAAGATTTATTTGCGCAAAGCATTAAATAGGTGACGGAATAATAAACTTTATAACAGGATCCATACGACGCCTTATTACTAACGGAATGACATTTTATAATTATTCCAAGCAAACAGAGCACGCATTCATCGGAAATGTGTGCAATTTGTGTAACGCAAACTAAAGAAGAGTTGAATCGCAATAAAATTTGTGCGAATAAATGAGCTGCCGAGCCACAAATAATTCGCGAGTTTCCATATCGATTTTCATATCGTTAAAGGAAAACATATTTTCCTTTCCCGCGCTACTTTGCGAGGCCTATATATATATATATATATATATATAAACACAGAGAGAGGCGAACCTTCCAAAATTATGTCATCCCCCGTCGTCATTCGGCATGATCTCATTTTCTCTCATTTTCTCAGCGAATAGGAAATGCGCGAGGGTGTTTCCGTACGAGGGAGAGTGACTCGTTTTCTTCGGACCAGATCCTGCCTGGAAAGTGAGACAAACCGAGCTTTTCTCCAAAAAGCAAGATCTGTGAAAGCCGACGAAGAGTACGAGGAGGAGGAAAGTACGGAGGAAGAAAAGGGCGATAGGGGAGAATTACGTTTGCCACGGTAATCTCGTTTCGTATACATATGGAAAAGAAGGAAGGTATGAAAAGAGGGCGAAAAGTGAAAGTAACGTGTTCCTCGAATCCCTTCGTGCGCGAGGAGTTAATAATATATTCTTTTTTTTTTCTTCTTTTTTTTTTATGAAAAAACATCTCTCGAGAATTTTCTTCTAAATTTTGATTACTTATTCAGATCTTCGTAGCACATCGAGTTAAGTAATTTTTAAGTGCACTTTATCAGTATTATATTTGCAGCTTGTAATTTTAGGTGAATTTTCTTAGTTCTTTCTTTGTAATAATTCTACATATTTAGGTAAATGCTATTTTTATTATTTACGTCTTTTGGACATTTAAAAAATTTCTTCCGGGGTTAATAAGTGGGGATGGAATATAAGTCTATGTAAATGCAATTATGGGTATATAACTGTGAAAATTTGAGCATATTCACATTTATAGCAAAAAAAAAAATAATAATAATAAAGAAATCATTTAGGCATATTTTGTAAGATTTTTCTCATTTTGATTTTACAGCGTAATATTTTCATTCGTAAGACACGAATGTGAAAACTGAAATAATTTTTGTTAGATAATTTAATTCTCAACTATCAATCAAGCACCTAGTTGCAATTCACTCATTTCGGCCGTTGCTGAGATATAAAAACGTGAGCTCCGTTTTTATATCCGTAGCTCACACGTTAAGGGAGCTACGGATGTCTTGCCGTCGTTCCGCGCAACTTGGCCGCTATCACATTCTTTGAAAAAGAAAGAAAGAGAAAGAGAGAAAAAAAGTTCGCAAATTTAATATTTTATAAAAGGTCACGAAGAAGTATGCTCGATTTCGCGATCCGATTATGGAGGAAACGAATATATCGAAAATACACAAAGTTTCAGAAAGCTTCTCGTCGCAACAATGCGCAACAAATAAAATAAATGACAACAATGATAACGTATACGTAAAAAAATTTCGAGAAAAAAATCAAATAAAAAATAAATAAAGGGAAAGGGGTTGCTAGTAAAAGTAACAGTACGTAGTTTCGAGGAAACTTTTTGACGACTTTTTGAACGCGAGAACTTTTGATTTAACGCGAGACAAAGGTCAGTAAGATCACGTGTCAGACGACATCGCAAAGTTGATTTTACACCGCACGGCGGTGCGGTGAGTGAAAACATTAAAAGCGGTACGACGCAATAAAAAGCGCGCAAGACAATAGAGGACCGGGGGAGTGAGGTTCGTTTTTTTTTTTTTTTCTTATCAATACACCACGTACAGTGGCGGCCACGACCGTGGGCATGGTGCGGCGCGGAATTGCTTGAACTTTTTTCTACCAGTGCACAATGAGTAGAGGGCAGCTCGGGGAATAGGCGGTTCGCGTGAATACTAAATTTTAAAAGTAAGCCAAGACGAGAGAAATTTATGGTGCGCGCGAGTGTAAGTTTACAATTACACGGAAGAACGAGGAGAGGACAGGAGATAAGGGAAAGGGTGGCAGGGAAAGAGGAAGAGAGAGAGAGAGAGAGAGAGAGAGAGAGAAAAGAGGAGGAGAGGATGGTACAACCCGCCATGTCTTAATCCTCTTTTTATCTCTGCACCTTTTACTCGGAGTATCTATGGCCTTTGGCGAGTGCAACGTGAAATCTCGAAGATTCTCTACCCCCGTGAGGGATAATGTGCGGCGATTGTATACACGGATACGAGAATCAGGGATTAGATTAAGAAATGTGACTTCCTTCGTGATTTGTTGATGAAATAAGACTCAAACTGAAATACACCGACAGATTTCGCTTTCAGACATACGGCACATTAATTATTATTTTTTTGCGAAAGTTAAATATTATTATATATATATATTAAATATTATTATAAATATTATAAATATATATTATTAGTGTATAATAAACATAAATAATTTCGCAAGCTTTGGGGAAAATTAAAAAATTAAAAAAAGAGTTTAAGTATAAACTTGGAGAATATTTTTTTTAGATAAATCATAAAAAAAGATAATTGATATTGCTTAAATAATAATACAGATCTTAATATAATTTTAAATTCATTCAAAAGTACTTTTCGTTTAACGTGTTTCTTTTAACACGTAAAAATTATAGGAAAAGATAAAAGTTTCATATCTTTTTTTTCACAGTGTAATATAATGAAACAATACATTGTCTATTGCGACTTTATGTTTTAATAAAGACAGCTGTTAATAACAGCTGTAAATAATAGACTCGGAGATAGACCACAAACTGGCAGTCCTCGATGTCATTTAGCCAACCTAGACTACTTCTGGCGCACACTACAAGTTTAGTTTATACATATCCACATTTGGCAACATCTGCGCGGTCGAGTATGCCGAGTTGCAAATACACTCAACGTACAGACATACTTCACATTAGTGTTTCATCCTATAGTATTATTTAGACAACAAAATTATCATTCCACTAAATTGTGCGATAAAATTTACCATTTGGATTAGCTCGCGGCTGAAATAGATTTATAGATCTAGACGCGACTTTCTAAATTACGAAAAAATTCGTACGTGTGTGTGTGTGTGTGTGTGTGTGTGTGTGTGTGTGTGTGTGTGTGTGTGTGTGTGTGTGTGTGTGTGTGTGTGTGTGTGTGTGTGTGTGGTGTGTGTGTGTGGGTGTGGGTGGGTGGGTGGGTGGGTGGGTGTGTGTGTGTGTGTGTGTGTGTGTGTGTGTGTGTGTGTGTGTGTGTGTGTGTGTGTGTGTGTGTGTGTGTGTGTGTGTGTGTGTGTGTGTGTGTGTGTGTGTGTGTGTGTGTGTGTGTGTGTGAAGAAAGCGAATCTTTCTCAACGAACTTAATTGCAAGAGCGTTATAACAAAAAGGTAAATAAAATAGCTTGAAATAAATTCTCGCTATCGGTAAATCGCAAAAATCTTCACAATATTCGCACATTTATCGAAAGTTATCGTATGCGAATCCTAACGGGAAAAACTTCTGAGATATTTAAAACGGTATTTTGTCGAGCAAGGGCGGGGAAGCGGCTGATAAAAGCGGGAATTAACGTGAAATGGAAAACTTGAAGGCACTTTAATTATGTTTTCCGAGCTTAAGCCAGCCCTTCGTGGTTACGTTCCGGGAAATCCCTCTGTCTTAAGGGGATTCTTATGAAACCTCTGCAGTACTGACGACTAATTGTTGAGAAAGGCAAGTCAGGATCGCGACTCGTCACAGAAGATAAAGACTTATAATTCCATAAGCGTTTTTCTCCTTTTCTATCGCAAACTCTTTTACACGGATTAAAATTAATCGTCATCCCTAACGACGCATAATGAAATTATACAAATCAAAAATTAATCCACAAATTACTCGACAATAATTTGCCAACCAATTCCCTTGTAAGAAAGCTTTCAGAAGCAATTTAAGAAATTAATAAAATATTGTTGTTCTCCATTTTAAAATCAAATAATGTATATAGATAATAAAATGTTGCATCACTTTCCATAATAAAAGATAATTTCATACACCATTTTGATGTACCAAGCAATTAAAAAAATTAATCTCGAATTTCCCATCTTTTCTCAAATAATTCCATTAATAATATCCATTTGTTAATTAGTTCGCCGTGAATTTGATATCGCTCGATCTGTCCGTTGAATATCCAGACAGGATATTTCCAATCACTTGCATCATGGATATACAAATTTTATTGTTGGTAAAATAGCGTGATTTCGAAAAACGTACGTGATTATATCGTAATCCATTTGCATACGTTTAAAACGCTCTCACGGCGAGTTCGCGTAGAATAATATTATCAACAAGCTAAAAAGCCTGAAATCAAGCTTTCGAAATCAGAGCGGCCGAAGCGAATTTTCCCGAACTAACCAACTCGTATCGGTTTATTAAAGCGCCGTAGGACATTTTCACGTACTGATTACACATCAATGGGGTTATTCACGACCTCCGTTTCCTCTTTTTTCCGCGAAAACGTGTACGGGTTACCATTGGCGGAAAATTGGCCCGGCGCCAGAATCGGGCTTAAAGCTTTTCTACCGTCCCGCTGCAAATAATACGCTAGAAGCTCACGTCGAATCGTCGGCCGGATATACTTTCAAATTCGTTACACAATCCGTTAGAGAATATTTGCGATCATATTTCTTTCGAATCACGAGTATAGCGACATGGACAGTCAATGTAGATAAATGAGGACGATCGCGGTAGTCTGATAGAATGAAATAATTGAATTTCCACATGAATGCTTCATTTTGCACTGAGGCTACGTATCATCTCAAAGCATTAAGATCTTTCAACGGATACATTTAATATATTCTTACATAATATAATTATATTCCTTTTATTAATTACAAATACAATGTATCTAAAATAAGTAATAAAAATTAATGCGTATTCGCGCAACATGACGTGTACCGTATAAATATATATGGTGCATCACGAATGTATTAATTACTATATATATATATATATATATAGTATATATATATATATATATATATATATGTTGCAATTTGTACATTTAAATTCGTATTTTCCTCAAATATTACCAAAACTGTGTATTAACGTTATTTCCGTGGCAAGCGCAGGTGTACTAGTAGCTTTGCTACTTACATTATATTCTCCTACATTAAAGTAATATTCCCCATAGCCAAATATATACCTACAATTTCGCATTGCAACGCAATTGTTCTACATTCAAGTACAAAGAGACTGTGTCGTTCCCACGAAACTTGGTCGAATAGCTGGATGGCGCGAATACGAGAAAGGTCGACCAACGCAACGCGCTTTAAATATTTGCTTGTCGCGAGCTCTCTCTCTCTCTCTCTCTCTCTCTCTCTCTCTCTCTCTCTCTCTCTCTCTCTCCGCCTATAAAAAAAGTCCCTAGTCAAATCGATAAGCCCATCGTCGATTTCACGGCAAGCCGCGAGTGAAAACGCGGTCGATCGATGAGACGATCCAGCGAAGCCCTTCGATCGTCGAACAAAACGCGATGTCGGAAGGGCGGGCGCGATAAAACCGGTTGTTTTTCGGGACAAATTGCGCTTTTGCGCCATCCGAGAGATTTCTTTTTCCATCCCTCTTGTCAACGCGGCCGGGGGCAAGAACGAGAGGCGAAAAAAGGCTGAACGCGAGGCAGAGGCAGGCGTTACGCTTCTTCCCTTTGACCTTCAAAGCAAAATAAGAATAGTGTGCGCCGGCTTTCCTTCCATTTAGCCTCCGCCAGCGACTGAAAGAAGATCGTCCTTTTGTTACACTAATCTAAGCAAAGTAGTCGCCGCGAAAGGGGCGGCCGAGTGACTGCGCGAATCAATACGCGAACGGAGTTTATGTAATCGACGAAGAAATGTCGGTGTGCATTGAGACGAGAATTTAAAAGCATTCCCACAAAAATAAATTCTTTTCGCGTTATAAAATAAAATAAAATTTTCCAAATTTCCATCCTGAACCAGATAAACTCAGCCTTGAAACGCAGAATATTTATATAATAATATTTTATTTATTCACTCAAAAAGGATTGGAATACGCAATTTATTTATTTACATTTCACGTTATACGTTATAAAAACATATACCGTACATATACTGTGTAAAATCAACTTTGGAAAGGACGAAGATTCTTTGATCCTTTCCTTCAATTTAAATCGACTTCATTTAAAACAAATTTTGATGCAATTTTTATTAATTTATATTCAATTTTGCCTAACTTTTGCTTACTGATAAACATGTTTACAAAAAAATGTTTCCGATTCTAAAGTAGTTATTCACTTCACATGCGTTAGTACGTTTATTTAAATTCCCGCTCTCTTCGGCAGTTGCCGAAAGATAATGGGAACGCTGGGGCTCTTAGTTATCCCGGGCGCGTGCTTACGAGTTAAGATCAAGCGATGCAAAGTCATAAATTAATATCACGGAAGCACCTTGCGCGACTACACCGGGGGCTGCACCGTAATTCCGTGACTTATGCGGAGAGAATGCATACAGAGCGGAATCGCGCAACAAATGTGCAAACATGCAAATACCGGTATCACTTTCCTCGCGGTCTTTATAACCCGCGATGGAAAGCAGGAGCAGCTTGGTCGAGAACGAGATATCAGGAAGCGGTTTTTGCGAGTTGGTAAACCTTGCGAGGTTCGAGAATATATATATATACGGTAACTCTTCCTTTCTATTTCAGCTGCGAGCGAAGCTGACGCTCTTAATTTCAGAGAAATATTTTAATGTACGCTCCTCTCTGTTTAAATTAAAATTAACTTGACTGGCAAATTTGATTTAACTTAGTTGCTGATTTTTTTTTCTTTTAGAACTAACCAACCCTCCGTTTAAGACGGTTTGCCAACCAGCGGGATATGATAATTTGTGTGCAGAATCATACGAACGCTGAACATTATGTTTGAACGTCATCTAAAGATACACGGAAAGAACAGTCTGCTGGAGATAGATCTAAAAAATAATTTTGTTGGATTATCAAAATAATTATCGTGAAACGAGTTTTCAAAGTAGTTGTTGAAATATAAAAAAATTTTGCGATATTTAAATGTACTACCTAATAATTTTTGATGGTCCAACAAAATTAATTTTTAAATTTATATCTGACCAAATTTGTAAAGTAAAATTCACAGTAAAATTATATTTCGGTATATGATCTTGATGAACTGCACAGAAAAAAATTAAGACAAATATTATCATATGTAAGCAAGACTACTTTGAAAAATTTTAGCCTTGATCCGATTGAATTTATATTGATACAAATATTACTTTTGCTCAACTCAAGACTAAAAATCTTCTATATGAAAAATTACAATATTCTTGCTTACATATATAAAATATTTTTACTTGCATCGATCAATTGAGATTAAAAAAATTTTTCTAAGAAAATTATAATATTCTTGCTTATATACGAAAATATGCAATCTTGATTTGAGACTAATTTTTTTTCTGTGTGTAATTAAGAAAAATAATCTTTAAATTAAAGATCCTGATTTGATTAAATTTATATTGATACAAATATTACTTTTGTCCAACTCAAGACTAAAAATCTTCCATATATGAAAATTATAATATTCTTGCTCATATATGAAAATATTTTTACTTGCATCGATCAATTGAGATTAAAAAAATTTTTCTAAGAAAATTATAATATTCTTGCTTATATACGAAAATATGCAATCTTGATTTGAGACTAATTTTTTTTCTGTGTGTAATTAAGAAAAATAATCTTTAAATTAAAGATCCTGATTTGATTAAATTTATATTGATACAAATATTACTTTTGTCCAACTCAAGACTAAAAATCCTCTATATATGAAAATTATAATATTCTTGCTCATATATGAAAATATTTTTACTTGCATCGATCAATTGAGATTAAAAAAATTTTTCTAAGAAAATTATAATATTCTTGCTTATATACGAAACTATGCAATCTTGATTTGAGACTAATTTTTTTTCTGTGTGTAATTAAGAAAAATAATGTTTAAATTAAAGATCCTGATTTGATTAAATTTATATTGATACAAATATTACTTTTGTCCAACTCAAGACTAAAAATCCTCTATATATGAAAATTATAATATTCTTGCTCATATATGAAAATATTTTTACTTGCATCGATCAATTGAGATTAAAAAAATTTTTCTAAGAAAATTATAATATTCTTGCTTATATACGAAAATATGCAATCTTGATTTGAGACTAATTTTTTTCTGTAGGTGATTAGGAAAGGTAATCTTTAAATTGAAGACCCCCATCGAGGTCATCGATCGGAAGAATTTGGTCGCACGTCGTTTCTCCTTCGTCGCTTAACTTCAATAAAACTCAAAGCAAACTCGGACTTTGGAGCACGTTCTCGCAACGTGAAGCCCTAAGCTATAGTTCACCTCGTTTATGCGGAAGTCCGGCACCGGCTCGAAGCGATGAAGTTCCCACGCCGTGGCTTGAAATCGAACCCGAGCGCTATATCGAAAATAATCTCCGACCTTGCCAAGTGCGCGATCGCGAACCATCATTCCCGCTGTCTTATGCGTTAAACTTTTGCGATCGCTAATATAGCTTTCCCATCGATCAGCCCATATCGACTTTTCAAATCGGACCGTATAAATTTGCGGAGACGACGGAGCTCTTTATTTTTAGAATCTCTCATGGTATTGGATCACCGGCTATTCATGGATCACAGACACGACTTGACTTTTTTTTTTTCCAGAGCATTTCATTTAGGAAACGTAGACTATCGTTAGGAGTGACGTTGTTGGATGATGTATTGTTTCTAATAATTGCAAAACTTTAAAAAAATTAACGAGGAGCTTCTCGTATCCTCTACAAGTCTAGTTTAATATTTATAGCATATAATACGATACAAGTAAATACTTAAATTAGCATTACGAATAACTACAAAATGTTCTTTCAAAACAAAGTTTCGCACAATAAAGTTATATAATAACCGACTTCCCCTTTGCTCGGCAAAATTAAGACTTTACTATTACTTGGACGAGTAACTCTACTTCCACACATATAAAATCGTGTATATGTATATGTTACATCATCACGTTTACGAAATGTCACGTCTGCAACGAAGTTTCTTGCGCCGAGTCGAGCGTAGACAAAAGACCGATAAAAAAATGTCATATTTATGCAAACTCATCCCATTTAGAAAGAAATAAATTATAATTATATAATAATAAATTATATTTCAGAAATATTCTTCTCTCCCGTCTCGTTTCCATCGAATTCACTTTATGATTTGCTTATCGGAAACAGTGATATTAATTGTTAACATGTGTACTTCGCAAATTATTCAGATTATTACCAACTACTCCCATTAAGTCGACCGTAAATAACGGGAAACATTTTATTGACGATTAATAATAAATTTGCGCAAATTAAATACTGCAACTTGTATTGAGAAATAAATACGAATAAATTGTGGAAAATTACTTTTTAGCACGATACACGTTATTTGTCGCATGTAAAATGCAGTCTGCAGTATCGCATATTGTACATCGTAACTTAAAACTTATAAAATAACGTTATGTATTACATGCGACGTCATTATTTGGGAGAGAGATGCGAGCGAGCTTGTCAATTGTTAATAAACCAATTCTGCGGTCATTTAGCGATGCAGGTAATGTTCCTAACGCGCAAGACAATTTCTGTATGCGCTGCGAATGTTTGTTAATTTCACTGAGAAATGCAACGCGACAAACGCTTAAAATTCCATGAAACCGTGTGTGTTCGGCAAGTGAGTACGGCATGTCTGACCTTTATTTGACTATATCTACTTGACCGTAGCGAGGCATATCTCGAAGAACGCCCCTCCGTTTACATATACCCTTTGCAAACTGTTTGCACAGTATAAAAAAATAACTTTTTATATAATAAAAATCCCTTTATATAATAAAAAGGGATTTTAATTAATATTAAAAATATTTGATTATTGAATTATTAGAATTTCTATTGAACCACGTTGGAAGTCTGATAAATTAAGTGGCACGTAGTTGGTGATATGATTATTTATTTCATATAGAATTTATTTCATATAAAAGAATTTTTTTTATTTAGCAATCAAGATCCCGCTGGCCGGAGAAACCGTGCTATGTTACTAAGCTGTTATTTGATAACTTTTTATCAAAACGCTGTATAAAAAAATGATGATTTTATGGATTCTTTTATATCTCTGAAAGAAGACATTTAGGATATGTTCATATGAGCTTTTTATCGTAAAATAATTTCAATTTGAAATATGTTAAGAATATATCACTTATTTTCATAATTGTTTTACTTACAATGAAAAAATTATGAGAAATATACAGATTATTCTAAATCGCATTTAAAAATAATATAAAAATGTTTAGCGTTGATTTAGAATCTAGATCAAAAATTACTTAAATAAATATTAAATAGAAGTGTGCTCTAATGGAAATGTAATTAACAAATAATGACAAAAATTTCTATTTTTTTTTATATAATTATAAATATTCAAAATTATTTATGTAAAGTTTCATTGCGACGTAGAGATTAGTTGTATCTGTAAATAAAAATTTAATTTTATTTGTTACTACCGTTTGCACTGTTAATAAAAATTTAATTTTTATCTACAAAATAAGTAATCTCTGATTTCATCGCAATGAAATTTTACATAAATCACCTTGAATTATACTTAAAGTACTTATATAAAAAAATTGAGATTTATTGTCGTTATTTCCTAATTACATTTCTATTAAAACATATTTATCATTTAAATTTAAATAAATTTTAATTTCCAGTTTAAAGCACTACAAAATTTTTCATATTACTTTAAAATATGATATCTAAAATAATCTATAATTTTTCATAATTTTTTTCAATGTTAATTAAAACTGATGTGTAATACATCCTTAAATAATACTTGAGAAACACTTCGTAAATTTACCTAAATAAATTTGAACGGACAATTTTCCTGCGCTTTCTTTTACTTTCAATGTTGCTTAGGCAGGAATTGTTTAATTAATAATTCTTTCCCGATATTACACGGCACACTCCACGACATATTCATTTTCGCGTATCCTTCGCTACAATTTACGACTATTTAATTTCAACATACTTGCATTCGTTATGGACAATATAGCGCATACGAGCGTAATCGAGCGTCCGGAATGTCATTTCGGCCGTCAACTTGCAACGGACGTCGAGTGTCGATGCACTCCGATTTGACGATTACTCCGTTTCTCACGCCTGAATTAGAGAAGCGACGCATCTAACTTCTTCCCCAAGGGCAAAGTCGTTTAAGTCTCGATTACGAAATTTACTGTCATCCGCGTGAAGCAACATCCAAGTCCGAACATCCTCGACCGAAAATGACTGATTGTGCGACATGCCGAAACGGATATTACGTGTCCATTAACGATCGCTCACGTACGCTCACGCGATCGAGAAACTCGCACGAACGTGTCGAGGACTCGCGAGACGTTCGCACGAATATCGTGACAAACTCGGAGACAAACGGAAGCGCCTCAAAATTCTTCTTTTTTTCAGTCTCAGAAAAACGCGGAGTCTCTCCCCGCGGTTCTCTCAAACCTCTCGCAGTCATATCGGTATCGACTAACGCGCGATTGCCTTAACGTTTCCCTTTCTCGAGGCTTCTCCTTTCTTTCTTTTTCTAGCCGATAGCCTTACCTGATGCGAAGTCGATCAGATCACTCCATAATGTCACCGTTCCCCTCGGCGGTCCAAGCGGCCTGGATACAAGACACAAACACCATGAACACGCTCGAGGCGCGGGGGGATAATTTCGCGACGCGATCCGGCGAGGAGAGAAGAAAAAAAAATGAAAGAACGGTCGCGGCACGGCGGGAAGAGGAGAGAGAAAGAGACAGACAGACAGAGAGAGAGAGAGAGAGAGAGAGACTGGCGGAAGGAGCGGCGAACGTTACACGTCCGGCTTCGCGTCCGCGCGTGCACTGACTTCTGCTCTGTCTGTTCAGGCGCGCCAGCCCGCAGTCCATCCACCTTGGGCCACTGTAGACTCGTCGCTAGGTTGCCATGGCGACCGGTCAACAGCACGCGCAGTCGGCGCGAGCGAGACGCCTCGCCGTCACGCGGTCGTCGATGGGGGAGGAAGAACGAGGGAGGAGGGCGAGAAAAGGGAGAAATTTCCACGGTTTTGTGCGGAAAATTCCTTTGAACAAGCGGAAACACATAATGAAATCACGTCGCGGTATCATTCGCCACGCAAGAAAAGGCGTATTATACATTTAAAATATATTACGCAGGATCCTCTCTCTCTCTCTCTCTCCCTCTCTCTCTCTCTCTCTCTCTCTCTCTCTCTCCCCCTCTCTCGTCTCCTTCTTTCCCCTACTTTCTTTTTTAATTTCCCTCCAGGAAAATGTGTGATGACATGTATCGAAATTAATGCAATTATAATATCGAGAAAAATTGAAATGATATGCTAAATATATTAACATATAATTAGTTAAATTATTAAAAGCACATAAAGCGCACTTTTACGATTGTAATTCACGTCAGATTGCAGGCAATAGAATTCTATAATATATATATATATATATATATATATATATATATATATATATATTTAATATGTGTGTACTTTTCATTTTTTAAATAAATATTTTTACAGCATATAAAATTAAAATTACAATTCTATTCTGTGCGTGTGTGTGCGAGTTTCGATGTAAATTATAATTTGTGTAAAGTTAATTTAAAAAATCGCGTGTATAATTAAGAAGTTTTATTACGCAAGCCGAAGAAAATTAACTCCTCATGTTAAATCAAGCTAATTGCAACAATTCTTAACAAAAGAAAACTAAAACTTGGCAATTTTATGACTACGTAATTAATTCTTCTCAAGATACAAAATAATGCACTTTGGTCAATAAAAAAAGCATTTATATACGTAACAATTTGTGAATAATTATAAATTAGATATTTATAAATTGTATATTTCCCTTTTGTTTGTACTTTGTGTGTGTACTGCGATAAGCAACAATCATTATTTTATTCTCATCGCGATCGGGTTTGTAATTCATTTTTTTAGATCACATTTGCGTCTCTATTTTTCTGCGCATTTCAATCGGCACGAAGTAGGAAGGTATAGAAAATCAATAATACGATTTAATAACTTTCTCGTGCGCCGTGCTCCGAAAAAAATTCGGCTATTTCGACATTTTGCTATATGGTAGCTAGGTATTGGTATCTAGAGAGTTAATAACGACCGCACGTTGAAAAGAACCGTCGAACCTGCCATCAAATAAGCTGATGCTGCAGAAACGTATTCGCGAATACGTAAGCTTTTCATCAAGACAGACTCGTGACAGATTTTCTGTCATCGGTATGACGGATCATCATCATTCCGATCTTTTTCCACATAAACTTCAGTTAATTGTTTCACAAACGTTAATTGTATCACAAACGTTGTCATTCGATAAAATTAATAAGATAATTTAAACGTTCAAATTTAATTGTAAAAAAAAATAGAAGAATTGAATCGTCGACGATCGCAGGTTTAAAATGAGCGCGTCGTAAGGTGCCAAAGAATGAAAGGCAAAGTTAACGATTGAAAAGGAAAAGGAAAAGAAAGATACGAGAAATGTATCACGTGCAAGAAATATTGTTTACCTCAAAACTGCACTTCCAACTGTAACTTAGCCTCACTTTTATACCAATTTAATTATATGTAATTTCCCAAGTTCCCGATTTATTAATTAGCGGATTTGCATGCTGAGGAAAAGTCGCTCTCGCGACTGAATGAAATAAGATAAAGCGGCAAACGAGAAAGGAAGCGAGAAGAAGCGGCAAGAAAGAAAGGAAGAGAAATAAAGAACGAGGCAGGAAATTCCGGGCTAGATGCGCATCGTGGAAATTAATAAGAGGCACGGTGTAAACGTGCACGGTTGAAATGCGCCCTCCACGAAGAAAGGATCGTTAATGCCGGGCTTGTTTTACTTTTTCTCTCCCCCCTCTCTCTCTCTCTCTCTCTCTCTCTCATTTTTTTTAACGTCGCTCCAGGACGTCGATACGATGCGACTACGTGAATACGTGACTTCCAACTCGAGCATCTCATAAATACGAGCAAATTCCCTGAAGTGGAGATGCGAGCGGCTCATTCGATGGCGAAAGCGCGGACGAAATGTCTGTGCGGCGAAGTTTCGAAAAAGGAAAAGAAAAAGGATACACGAGGCTCGGGGAGGTGAATTGCGGAAATTAATTTACTCGCGGTCGTAAGTGAACCACTTGTTCCGTACGTTCTCCACGTACACCGATAGTATAAAACGGAGATTTATTTCTACCTGCTGTTATTGCAGGAATGTAAAATCGCCCCGGCGCAGGGCTAATGTTTTTTTTTTCGCAGATTTAATTACGCCTGTTTTTTCGATAATTTATAAGAAAAGTAAACCAATCTTGGCCTCATGATTTCATTCGATCCCTCGTTATTCAGCTGTTGCCGCTATTGAGAATTAGAGCTTATATACAGTTAATTATATAAATTAATATACAATAATTTTATCCCAATTTAATCTCGATTTAATCGCGTTGCTACAGTCACGTAAAGCAGCTAATTATTGTCGCGTACGTCAATATGATTATTATTTTAATCTCTAGACAATCGATAATCACGGTGTGCTCACGATGAGTAAAAGCGTGCGTTATTTTATAATTAATTTTTTTATAATTTTTTATCAAAATTGGGTGAGTTATTTATTAAAGCAGCCACGACGCAACGTGTCCAGATTCGCGCATAGAAAAAGACTGCAAAATGCGAAATTAGATTTATGGAACACGATTTATTCCCCACGAGCCGATTTAGCACGTACCTCGACTCTACGCGTTATGATAACGCGTAACGTTAACTGCAGAATTTCACTGTTTACTGCAACGCGGCGCACATCCAAACGTATCTGTAATCCCGGGCATCATACTCCAATGTATGGATTACGTCTGTTTTTTCAAAATTAGGCTAAGCCGCAACAACTACCTGGATATAAATGCACAGCCTTATGTATAAGTATCAGTACGTTCGCGCCACTTTTATCCTATCGAGTGAATCGAGAGAATCTCGCTTTTGTCGCGAACGAATAAGAAAAGCAGGAAAAGCAGAAAAATTCGCCTTAAAAATTTCTCTATAAAAGTATATTTGCGAAAAAAATAAATCCTCTAAGGTTTTCTTTAATTATATAGTATTCAACTGCAATCTTTAAATAATTTAGATAATTAAATTATTTAATTTAATAATAATAATCATCTATAACAAAAAATTTAAATTTATAATAATTTATAATTTATAATTAAAATATAAATTTATAATAAAAATGTATTGATTAAACTTTATAAAATGTCTTAACGTTATAAAAAAAATTAGAATTATGTAAATTCATACATATATTCATAATAAGTATTGTAAGAATGTAGACAAGATTTTCTTATTAATTTTTTTGCTAATCCTAAATTTATCACAATTTTTATAATGCTGATATTTTTGTCTTTTAAAGAATTTTTTATACATCTTCGTAAATCTTTTATATCATTCATCTGGGGTTTTCTTTACACAGGAAATTACACGGGAAATTCATAAAGTATTTTATTCAGCGTGACGCTGTTCCGAAGTTGATAAATTTTCATTAAATACTGATCATGCTTCCTGTTCTAAGATTCCTCGTCAATTTAGCCTTCTTTTTCAGTAGAAGCAGAGAGAGTCTTCGTTCAATCATGCAAGGAACAAAGAGTGCCATGTTCTGTTGCTCGCATGCGAGATCGCGCATATATTTTCAGCGCTCGCGATGAAAGAAACACCGGGAACGTGGGAGGGGGGGGGAGGGGGCCACATAAATCTAGTGAAATCTAAAAGCATGGCCGAAGCAATGAAGAAACATGCATGTAAGCGTTACGACGACTTTTCGTGATTTCCTGGATACGGCGGTAACAAAATTACGCCAGGTTCATTCAAAATTCCTCTTTCTATGCCTTCGCACATCATTTGCCCGGGTTTTCATAACCCTCGACCCTCTGCGAACGTTTTGCTCGCCGATATGGTTACCCCGGCCTTCCATCAAAGGCAACATCGGGTTCGAACTTAGCACAGCGAATTGCTTACATCTGCCACTGATATTGGTGACTTAGAAAATGGCGGTAATTCAGTCAGATACGATTATTGAAAAATTCTAGGGAATAAGATAGAATCTGAGACTTTACCTCCGGTTTTACATGTATATATATATATATATATATATATATATATATATATATATATTCCAATAGTCTCTTTCAAAGCAAAAATTTAATTTAAAATTTAATTATCGGGCTATTTATTATTATGCATTAAAAGAGTAGAAGTAAGGGAAGATGAGATTATATCGTTAAGTACAAAGAGTTTAAGATATATATTAAAATAATCCACTCCTCAGATTGTGGGCAATAGAAAATTTTAATTAATTTAGTATGAATTAACACGAAGTATGACGAGATATCGCAACATGTAAACTTCAATTATCGAACTATTTATTATTATGTACTAAAGACTAAGGAGGGGAAGATAAGATTATATCATTAATGTTAAATATAAAGAATTTAAGATACATATTAAAATATCCCATTCCTTAGGCTGCGAGCAACAGAAAATTTGAATTAATTTGGAATAAATTGACACAAAATAAGAGATTGCAACATTTCGATTATCGATTCATTTATTATAACGTATTAAGATAGGGAAAGTTGAGATTATATCATTAATGTTAACTTACAAAGAGCTTAAGATATGTGACAAAATATTCCCTCCCCCCCCCTCCCACTCTTCAGGCTATGCGCAACAGAAAATTCGACATAAGTTAACACGAAGGATATATGAGGAGAGATCGCAACACGCAAATGACGTGGTCATTCATCAGGAGAAAAAGCAACGGTGCGAAATCCCGAAATAAAATTCTATCAAAGCGCGTATCCTTTTATTTCGAAAACACTCCATAAAGGCACTCGTCTCGAGATGAAAGCGTAAATTCCCTTCGCTGACGACTGACGCACAACCGCGCTAGCGCAATTTGTATCCATAATTTTAATCTCGCGAAAAAAACGCGAATATACCCTTTAGCGCGAGAGCTCGGGGAATCGCGCCGCGGTCGGTTTCCCCTGCCGAATGGAAGAAAAAGAGAATCGCATTTCACCGCGCCGGACTGTGCCGCGCGTATTAGCGCCATGCCGGCGAAATGATAACGAATCGTTTTTGCGAAATTACAGCACGCGTACGTATGGTACGCTATAGGGGTGGACGGTGATTTTCCCCGAGATCCAAAGCTAATCCCTCCCCCTCCCGCCATTTGGAAGCGGCAAAACGCGCGAGAAAAACGCACGCTCGGAAGCTCCAGAACACACATTTAAAAACTCAATCTTTGTGCGAGAGAATGTTATTAATTTGTCAAATAAAGTAAAACGTAACACACCGCTTTGTGTCCACCCAGAGAGTTTCTTCGACATTATCGGAATATATTCAAACGGAAAGCTTTACACAAAATTAATTCGCGTGAGGCTACGTACTTATCTTTGCTGTACCTACTACCCTGTCGAACAGCAAATCGAATTGCTCTCTCTTCTATGTAATATATATGTAATATTACAATATTGAAAAATATTTCCGAACAACATTGTTTCACCGTGTCCTTCGACAATGTCCCGAAACGTACGTATCATTAATTTCCGCATTAGACCCCGACCCTGTAGTGCGGCTACCAACGATCGGAGATGGCGGACGGACGAGGGGGGTAGAACGAGAAGAAAAAGCTTTTCCCGCCGGTGGTGAATCGAGCACGCGTAAATTATCATTCATCCGGCGAACGTGACGCGCAAAAGAGAAGGCACGAACGGCGGCGGCAAAGGCGAAAAAGGACAAAAGGTATCGGCGATCGGCGGATGGGGAAAGGTGGGTGGAGAACGGACGAGGAGAGGGTGGGGCATCCGGCCGATCTCGTTAATGGGCGAGCCCAGAGGCATCGAAGCTAACCCCGATTCGACACACATACGAAAAAGTTTTCCGGCTTGTCGTCCGCACGGATTTGTGTCAACTGCGACGCGAAGCGGCAGCCACGAACTTTACGAGGGTGCCGGCGGAGGAGACGAAGGTTGGAACGGAGTTGGTGCGGTGGTGGTGGTGGTGGTGGTGGCGACGGAGGGGCGAGGAGAGAGATGTGCGCGCCTGTCGATATTCACAAGCTCGCTAAATTACGAGAATTTCGTTTCTACTCAAAATCTCTCCTTGAAGGTGCGAGCGCTTCCGTTCTAGGACAGCGGTTGGGTCCTTCCTTCGGAAATACCACCGAGTATTTCTGATTCCACTCCGTGACTGTCAACTGTGAATCCGGCATTTGCTTTATATATGAAAGACACAATTCACAAGTGACTGCACCGCGAAATATTGCGAAAAATTACTGTCAAGTTAGAATTACATAATATATAAAGATAATGAAAAATAGTAGTGTCATTCGGACATCTGTGCGCTAGCAAAATCTTCAAGAAATATATTATATTATATAATATATAAAAAATTATATACAATATCACGTTGTATTATTAAATATATAAAATAATAAGTTTATATCATTTATTACAAATTATCATAAAAATATCGCAGTGTGGTTTGTTTACGAGTTAATAAAAAAAAAATATTAGAAAGAAGGTACTTTGTGAAATGGAAACCATCGTTACTTCATGTACTCGAGATCATCACAGTGTATCCTTTATCTTACGTATTTCCACCTGGGAAATACGTGCTCGTCTCGTCTCGTAAGCGATAATAAGATTACATTTAAATAATTAAATGCCAGAGGTATCATATCTCTCAGCAGCGCGATGCTGCGCGGTGTTATTTAGATTTCTCGCACTGCTCGTACCAGCGCGGCGCCGTTAGAGAGGCCTTAATGCGACCTCCATCACGCTTAGGATATCGTTTTTGGGCCCAGCGGCGCGCTTCGTGGCCTCCCCTCCCCCCCCGCGATTCATCCCTGCGGTGTCGGAAGCGCGATTATCGCGCGGTGCAATGCCGTAGGAGGTGCGCCGCCATTAAATCACAACTACATTATGCGAGATTAGAGCCTCGAGAAAATGAATATCCAAAGCGAGACTGGCGCGGGTTCGTGCCTGCTGATACACCCTGCTATCTCGCTTAAACACCCACGAAGAACGCTCGTCGCCACCGCCACCTTCGACATATCATATTGCTTCGGTTATCGTTGTTGCATTCGAGCCGACCAGCGAGTAAACGCGAGTTCGCGGCACACGTCACGTACGACGGCGCACGTGACTTCCCGCGGCGGCACACACGCGTGAGCGACGATCGCGCGTGGCACGATTTGCCCCACATTCGCGGGACACAAGTCGGAAGTAGAATCGAGAAACAGAGAACTGCGATTCGACTGCTATGCATATATTCGATGATTCGTTGATAAGCAACGTTCGCGAGATAAAGCGCGAGCTGTCCCGTTACCATTTTCCATTACACATCTCAACGTTAATATTAAGCGTTTTAATAACACTTGTCAAGTCGACACTGCATTTTAGCCATCGGCGGTAGCTACGCGAGGTAGCTGAATGCCGGCTGACGGCTTAAGCGAGAGGAGAGCGAGTTTCCGTCGCGCGAATCGTTTCTTCGCCCCGGTAATTAAACGGGAATTTATAGGGAAATTAACGGGAATAGAAAAGTCCGGGGAATGAAAGACGCGTACCGTAGCGAGAGACGTGGCGTGGCTGGGGAAGAATCGCGGGGAAGAAAAAGTTAATTTCCCGTTTTCTTTTCTCACGGCATTATCTTCCTATTTATCTGTCTCTTTCCGCGGCCTCTGTCGCGGCTTTCCGAACGGGCGCGGCGGCCAAACGCGCGCCGGGGAGGTGAGAAACTGCGCGATTTAATAACGCGCGGCCTGTCCCCTTTTCGCGAAAATAATTGCTCGCCTCGCTTCCTTTTTCTCAACAATTATCCACCTCTCTTTTTTCCTCTCTCCCCCCCCACCCCGCCGCGTTTGCGTCCTTTTCAATTTCGACCGCGAACCGTCCCCGTCGCTCGCGGTCTGCGCCGCACGGCACAGCTTTTATTCGCGATCTCGCGTTCGTCCGAATAACGAGACTCTGGGCTACGTTCCGCGATTGGAAATGATCCATAGAAAAAAAAAAAAAAAAAAAAAAAAAAAAGAGCGGCGCGCCGTTCATTCGCTATTGGCCGCGCTTAATGCGATTCCATGCACGATATATAATTTGCGATCCGACGTGAGCTATGGCGTCGTCCTCGCGGGCGCGGCATGAATTCAATTTAATTCTCCGGACGTATCATTGCCATTTTTCCGAACGTTTTTGCTTATGAAAATAATAGCGCGAATATTTGTCGTATTTTGTCATAAAAGAGAAGAGAGAGAGAGAGAGAGAGAGAGAGATTTCATTTTTTTTTTTTTTTCATAAATTGACTTTCATCCGATTACTTCAAACGGTCTCGCTGCTCAAAGCAGAAATATTTACCCGCAAGTTTCAAAGAACGGAGAGCTTTGCGAATATTTAAATAGTTACCGCGGGTTTTTATAATATTTTATACTTTACGCTATTTTACATTACCACATCGTTTCGTCATAATAATTCAACCTGTATGGATCTGACTTCTATTTCATCCAATTTAGCAGAATACCTCATCTTGTATCGTGTAATAAAATAATGTATGAGATAAAAATAGTCACTATTTCCCTGTCGTTTTAGCATAACCCGACAGCGTACCGGACGCCATCTTAATTTCGAGCCTGAAGAGTAGTAACGGAATCCGATTTACGGACCGAAAATAAGGCCGAGGGTGAAAAGCTTTTAGTACTTCCTACGTCGGCAAATATGCGACTTATCCCGTGCCTCTGAACGAGCACAAAATTTTCCTCACGTTAGGATTATTATAATAGAATCCCGAAATTGCACGGTTATTTGTGCACTAAAGTGATATGATTTGAAATAATCCAAGGTGAATTAATAATTTAATTAAATTAAGTATGCACAACAACCTAAAAATTAATATTCCAGCGTCCTCGTTGTATCGTCGGAAAATAACATGAAAACTATTCGGTCATATTATATTTTATGATTTGTTTTAAATTTCTGCTGGAATGCGTATATATATTGTTAAACTTTCTTATCACGTATCGGCAGAATTATTTTGTGCTATCTTTACATGAAAGAAATATTATAAGAAACTTCTTATATAACAAAAAGATGTTTCTGATCAATATATTATTGATCTACTTATGAAGCATTGATAATGTTAATTAAATAAAAATTATTCGATACTCTTCCTTTACACAAATCACACAAATAAGTTAGTTTACTAAAATTTTTATATGCCACAGCCTATATCTGAGAGGGATGCTCAAATAAAATTTTCCAAAAAGATCCATCGAACATTGTAATTTTGTGGGTATCGATTCGCGGATACCCCGCAACTTCAATAATTGGGTCAAGATAAATCGTATTGATTCTTTTCATTTTTACGGGCATCCGATAAATTGATGCCCTCCATAAAACGAAGGGATGTATTATATCCCGAGATTATGTTGAAAACCGCAAATTCCATTATCCATTGCAGCAATTTAATCAGCGATCTAATTTACGAGTGCTCAAGCAAACCGATAATACCTCGGTTTTCTCCATCTCTATCTGTATGCATGGGAATCGAGTCTCACGGAGATATGCGTGTGAGAATAAATCACAAAATTTCTATTTACTTTTCTCATCACCGATATTGAAAGTTAATGCTTACAGCTCGTATGTACATTACGTTGTATAAAATTTCTTTTTCTGGCACGCCATGTTTATTCGCATCAAAAATATCGTTGTCGATATGCAAGAGACATCTTAAAAGAATCAGATTTTTCAACTCTTTATCGAAAATTTCATGGATTATTAATATAAATAAATTTATATAAATATATAAATTAATTAAATTAATAAATAATAATATCGCTTTTAAACTCTACCTTGATCTCCTTGATATTTTCCGTTTCATGTTTTGATAAATATGAGTTAAAGAGTCAACTTCCAAGATCCGCCTTCCTCGGATTAACTCGAAACATAGTTCAATCATTTCTTCGTCTTTCTCTCGGAAATGGAAACGGGAAACTTACGGTTGGACTTGTATTACCAACAGAATGCGGTTATTTTTATATTAATTTTATAGATTTGACAATCCTTTTCCATAATTAAAGCTTTCACATACGTGTCTAACATATAAACTTCGTATCAAGAACGAGAAAAATTTTTTTTAATTTAAAATTTATATTTTTCGCAATATATATTTCCGATGGGGGAAGATAATAAGAGGGATTTTAATCGATATCAATAATATTGATCATCGAATTATTATAGAGCCACCACGTTGAGAGCCTGCTAAATCAAAGCGGCACGTAGTTGGTAATATAATTAATTGAATTTATTTCATATTAAAAGACTTTAGCAACTAAGATCCTACTTGCCGAGGAAATGCCATGTTTCGCGTTGTAGGTTTTTTCTTTTTTTTTTTTTTTTTTTTTTTTAATTTAGATCTCTTTTACCTTAATATGGCGTTCAGAGTTGTCAAGCCGCGTCAATATTTGCCTTATATAAAAATTTGGCAGCTTCCCTAAATAAAATTACCTGCAAGACTGAAATTGCTATAAACCGGAAGATTACATGAAGAAACAACACTGAGTGAAAAAAATGTATGTACAAGTGTATATAAATGTATCTATGTATTTAAATATGCACAAGTGTGCATATGTGTGTGTAAACGCACTCGTCAAAATTGGCTCGTCTCTTCGGCGTCACCCTGAAGCTAATCAATGGTGGTTTGGAGGAATCGACCCCGTAGGCATCTAATTCCCCATCGTCGTTGCGTTTGTGCGACGCGAGTGTGTCTCGTCGAATGCCGCCGCGGATGTGAATCTCGTATACACGTATTTCGTCCGGCATACGAGCTGAAATCTGTACAGAGCTTTCAGGGGAAAGAGAGAAAGGTGGTTGCGAGCGCGTCTTTTTGCTCGGCACGCAACAGTTTCGCGGCTGCTTCGTACGTACGGAGGGAGCGGTAACGGAACACGATTTACGGGTCGAAAATAGAGCCGCGAGTGAAAAGCTTTTAGTCGTTCGTACGTCGGCAAATATGTGACTAACCCAGAGCTCCCGGCTACGTGTACGCGCGGGTCAGAGCCGCGTTTTCATCCACCTGTGTAATCGTTCCCTTTTCCCTATCCCCTTCCCCGCCCCCTCCCCCGCTCCCCCCCCGCGCGTGCTTCGTGATCCGCTTGCTCTTTCATTCCCTCGCAACAATCCTTCCCATTGCCGTCCTCGTTTAACCAAAAAGCGTACTCTTGAATAAGTATTTAAGTACACACACAGGTGCACCGAAACAAAATTAAAAACGCCGCTGATGCGAAGATTGTCAAACGACGTCGCCGCAAATAGGGATTGCAGCGTGGGGATATATAGAAAATTTCGCACAATGTTTTCACACAATTTTTCCCTATCTTTTCTTTATCTCAGTTGATTAAAAAGTAAAACTAAAAAATTCTAGGAAAAAAAAATTAAGAAATAAAAAATATGTACACGCTCGTAAAATTTAGTTTTGAGAAAATCGGCATTTAAACCTAGGTTCCACATTTTTCATATTGTCACAGACTTCCCACAGGGGGGGGGTAGTGACTACCCCCACGTGTAACATTTTACTATAAATTTTTTAAAAAATCATTTGTTTCTAACAGATTTTTTTCCATCGAAACGCCAGGCCATCAAAGGAATTCGTCTATGCGTAAAAATATTAAAAAGACAATAATGTATCCGCTTATATATAAAACAAAAAGATTTACATTCGAAAATGGCAGACTTGAGAGCTTGGGATAAGAAATACCCCAGTGTGAGAACTTAAAGGTTAAAAACTTTTTTCCCTTAATAATTACAGAATCGCGCAAATCAACAGATCGTTTTCAAAATCTCCTTCGGGTAATACGCTGAAAATAAATAACGTGGAAATATTTTTTTTATCGCGTCTTAGAGAAACGGAAGATTTATGCGAAGAGAGATGAGTTCTCATAAGCAACACCCTAGGCGAACGCATTTGATTTGCATGTCTTCTTGCACATTCACTCTGCAAAGGGCAAACGGCAAACGGCAAGTGCACTGCGCTATGATAATGTTCAGATAAACAGATATTTTCAGACTTCCACGGGGTTGCCGTTTTATCCGCGTGCAACACAGCCAACGGAGACAGGTGTACCTCTGTATGCAATCTGGTCTGATGTACCGCCACTGCTTTCTCCTCCGCGCATTCTCTTTGATCATGCGCGATGACATTGTTTCTAGGAATGATAAAATTTTCCGCTCTTTATTCGTTTCTTCTGTGCGCGCGTAATTTTTATCGGTCGCTCGAAAACGTATCTACGCGACAGCGAGCGCAACAGCGAATCCTTTTATTTCGCGATAAATAACATAAGATATCGATTTACTCCGTTAAAATTGATATTCTGCCCGCGCAAGTTTCTTCGTTCTGCCGGGGCCGCGAAAACAAAATCGCCGCCATAATCGATCGGCGGGCGAATCGGAATTCTATAACAGGTTGCATATGAAATCAAGATGAGAGGACGCGCGACGTCCAATTTGGATTATGAACTCGCAACCCCCGTCGGTAGCGATAAACCGACAAACGATATAAAATCAATACGATAGAAAATTGGAAAATACGAGGTTAAATTCCCGTCAAAGGGTGAACAGTCTCACATCGGGATGTATTATAAAAAAAAAAAAACGTCGTGTGTCAATAATTATTTTCGATTGAAATGTCATTATGAGCGATAACGATAAAGAACGAAATTAATGAGAGTAGCGATACACATACAGCTGACAATGGAATTTGTAAAAATTATTTAATCGCGGATCCCGTCGTGGCGCGCGCGCATTCTGATATCTGTTATTCAATTTGCAAGCCGATTTATTTTAATCTCCTTTCGCCATTCCATTCTCTCTTTTTTCATTCGTATACAGGCGACGGCGCAGTTTCTAGTCGGATAAAACAGCATTTCGGTATTTGGATAGAGACCTTTCAATCGGCTCGCTTCCGTGCTCAATTTCCATGTTACTGTCGTCCAGAATCATGGATTTCTGGATTAGCTTGTAATACAGAAAGGAGAGAACTGAGAACGCGAAAGCGTCCAAAAAGATCAATGAAGGAACAATAGAAGAGAGAAAGAAAGAATGTAAAAGAGAGAGAGAGAGAGAGAGAGAGAGAGATTCTATTTTCAAAAGAACTTTTTACAACGGGAAAAATATAAAAGTGTCTAACGTACTAATAAGAATAATTATTAATATCAGTCCACCATATTATGGAAGAATAATAAGTTAATTTTGTGTGTGCCAAATGGGAAAGAAGAAAATAAGATCTTATTTCCAGAAAATCTGTCGTGTGAGTGTCCTACGATTTCGATGTATTAATTGAGAGAAACACAGAAACGGCAAAGAGACGAAGAGAAAGAAAAAGAGAAGTGAAAAAAACATACCCCAGCGGCGTCCAGATGAGTTCAATTTATTTCGAACGACGCGATCATCGATATTCCTGAAGTCGATTAAATAGCTATGCGGGTCAAAAATCGCTTTGAAAGAAAAAAAGTCAAAGGGGCATGACACAATGTTTTTAGCAATTCGTTGACAAATGCATATCAAACGTTTTGTTCTTTTTGCATAAAAATGTAATTCTGAAAAGATATTGATACTTGCGTAACATATTAAGACTGAGCTGTTATTTAAAATTGATTTATAAAAAAATGATATAAATAAGAGAAAAGATTTGCTCTCACACAAAAAGTAATTTTAAATGAATGTTCCTTGCACGATTTAGAGAAGTAATATTTTTTTGATTAAATGTGAATCTCTCTTCGATAAAATAAAAACAAAGTGTCAAACATTTAAAATTATATAGAACCCGATACTCATGTAGCTTTCCTTTTTTGTTATTCATCCCATTTGCATGAATCCGGAAAATATTATTATTTCAGAAAAACACAGATTGAGCGTTATCTCTCGCCTGAAGCGTATCACTTCATTCCCTACACCATTGATTTTTACATTCAACAACGTTAAATCGCCCGTTTTTGCGCCTGTGCTTGGCAAAGAATAAAACGTCCGAGATAATAAAGATACTACGTGAAAATGTTTATATCATAATATTGGACTTTAAAGAATAAAAACGATACGTCCAGGTAATCGTCAATTCGCGGAGAGGAGACAACTCCAACATAACGCTCTTATATTGCACTCCGTATAATTTGTTCATCCGAGCAAATGTTTACTTGTTAAATATAGACCTGCGCCACGCTACGCATGTGCATTGTGCAACGCGCCAAACATACAATAAAGAAACTAGATCGAGAAACGTAACTGGAAAGAGGAGGGCATGCGGCCGCCATTGCGCCGGCCGCGCGGCGAACTCTCCGGGGTGGAGAATTATGACGTCTGCCGGTGGTGGTGAACGGAGCCTTCACCACCACGGGGGTCCTTTTGTGACCGCCTATTGTGCCTTCCTGAAAACGTACGCAACGTCGTTCCGTGTTGTCGGCCGACACCGTCGACACGTTGATCACTTCCGGTTCCCTCCTCTCTTTCAACACCCGGCAGCTTACGGTAATCGCGCTTACAATACTCGCGCTCCAACTTCGCCAGCCGGCAGTTGGGAGTTGGGAGTTTTCCGATCGATGCTTCCCTCCTATTCGCCGAGGACGCCGCTATCTTTCTTCCGCGAGAGCGCGAGCGCGAAGCCGCTTTCAAAAGCCGCTGGCGGTTTAATGCACTCTTTCGTCGCCGTCGACGGAATAAAAATTTCAGCTGCACTTCTGTAAATTTAATTCCCCACCACGCCACACACGCCGCGACGGACGTCGTTACGCCGACGATTTGTTGCTCTTGTACAGGAACACGCCGCTCGCAACGACCCACTCTCGCGACGCGAATCTGAGAAGAGAGAGAGAGAGAGAGAGAGAGAGAGAGAGAGAGAGATATTACCGTGGCGGCATGAAAAATTGCCCCGGCACGATATGTTGGGAGGTATTTCAGAAAGATTCAATTTCCCCCGCGAGCTGGATTTTTCCTTGGGACGTTCTTACGATAATTGGGCGTCTCTCGATAAAACATTCAACTCGGTCTTAACCCAGTTTTCCTCGTTCCGTACTTTATCGTTAATAAATATTATACGGTGAAAGATGGAGAGAGAGAGAGAGAGACGAGATGCAATTGATTTATCTCGCGCGTTTCCGTGCTTTGCAAACAGAATCGACATCAGTCCTGAACGCTGAATAGCCCGGGAGGGTTCTATCAATTATCCATTGATTAATCGTATTATCGATTTCAAAATACAATTACACAACACTTGTACAATTACAAAATTCTCAAATCTAAGAGACATCTAGACAACATTTTAAGACATAATGGCATAAAACAAATTTAGGACAATATTAATAAAGAAATATAAAATAAAAAATACATTTCGAACTCTCAGCTGCTCTAAAACGGTTTATTTGCAAAATAAATTTTGCAACAAACTATATCTGAGATTTTGCTGACACTGTATCTAGTCCTTTTAACTCAAACTTTCGATATAAATGTTCTATTTGAATCGCGCTTAAACCATGTGAAAAATCTGAAAATACAAGTATAAAATACAAATATTTCACAAATTCTATATATTATGCAACTCGCTATTAACATGTCAAATTAATTTAGCCAATTGCGAAAATCGTGCTCTTTCCTTCTTATTTTTCTTCTATACCTGTGCACAATTTCATTCCGAGTCGACAATCGGGACTTTCCCACAACTGGTTGGTAGCATCTTAATCCAACGAATTTTCCAACAGGACAAATCTTATCGTACGAATTGGACGAGAAAGTGTTCGTACATCTTCCCTTATCTCAGGCTCCATAATCGGTACCGAATTACGCCGAACAAACTGGGACGCGCTGTATTTTCGTCCTATTTACATGTCTCCCGGGGGATTCCCCGAAGCTCGAGACTAAACAAGCCCGTGTTGCCTTTCTTTCGATCGGTGAGTACCGCGACGTGAAATGTGGGTTGCGAAACTCCTTCTTCGAGAGATCGACACGTTTACCCCTTACGTTCCTTAATTCCGCACGTCTGACGCTTTTCCCGACCTATCTACGTCTCCGTAAAAATATTCACCATCTATTTACGTATTTCTGGATTTCCGTGACGTGAACTTTCGGTCGAAATTGACAAAATCTCAGGTCGGAGTTCGAATACGCGAGCTCCCTTTTAAATGTCAAAGCTGTACTTTTTGTGTTCGTATTATGAAAGTTTAAGATATTCTCTCGTAGCGTAAAACTCGCACGCGCGCATCAGAGATTCTTTACGGAAAGGTTTCTACACAGCGAGATTCCTCAACTAATCTTCGGAGTTGACTCTCCCTTAAGCTTGATCGCCTGCCTTTTTTTTCTTTTTTTTTTTGCGAGTTTTCAATATTCAATATTAATTATTTCAACGAAGTAACAAAGTTTTAACTTATTATTCTCCTTAAGTTAAATACACTTGAGATTAACCAAAGAATAAAGTTTTGTCATCTATGAGCTCAAGCTTAGTTCACGGGAAGCGCTCTATTATAATCTCGGGGGGGAGGGGGGGGCTCGATTTTGAGGTACCAAAAACTCTTTAATTTTCAAATCTGGAGAACTGAAACAACACCGACAATACCGAATACTACTTCATTAAAACAATAATCCCTTTTTTTATTAATTAATTCTCTCTAATATCTATCCCCGGCCGATCTTTAATAATCCATTCAACCCGAACCAGAAATGCTTATAAAAGACCGAGTAAAACTCACGAAACAACCGAGTCCGAGCAGTTACTTCCTGGCGGTTTAATGGCCACTTCAATTGAGTTTGCGGCCTCTTCCCCTTCTTGTCTTCGACTTTAAAAAAAGAAAAGAGACGAGACAAACGGAACGAAAGGAAAGATCCAATTTACTCGTAATCGCGTCACCGCTTTGGGGGCGGATTAATCTCCCCTTGCTCCTTTTCCCTTCCATTTTACTTTTCCATTTCGCGACGATATTGTGTTATGATATTTTCATGCTGGCTTCCCAACGTATTAAGAAGAATAGAGGTAGAGTTAAATGTCTAATGCAAATTGCAAATGCAAATACATAGCTCGTCAACAATTCAATACCATTATGAAACCCAATCCTAAAATTGACTTACCGAAGTCAAAATATTTACATTATAAGTTTTATTTTTGTAATTATATAAAACTTAAGCGATAAAGTTAAATGTCTAACGCAAATCGCTAATGCAAATGTACAGCTCGTCAACGATTCAATATCATTGTGAAACCTAATCCTAAAATTGGCTTACCAAGTCAAAATATTTATATGTAATTTTTATTTTTACAAATATATAAAATTTAAATCTCTCGAAAGTGCTATCAAAATAGATATTTTCAATTGTTCTCACTCGTTTTTGAACAGCTATGTAATGTTGAAACGCCTTAAAAACCCCGAGAAAATATTTTCTAATTTAACCGATATATAAAATATATATTCCATATATATATTATAAAACCGCTTTTTTTTTAATAATTAGTCTTGTTTTAACAAACATGCCAAACTTGGAGTTCTAATCGTTTATTTTTATAGTGCAAGGTTTTTTTATAGAAGAACCGTTTATTCCGCAAGGAGTCTTCAGAAGTACACAAATGTATAATACAGTTCTGAACAGAGATGTAGGGTGACGCGTTATGAATAGCGAAGGCAGGGTGAAATGTAGGTCAGCCTCAGGGAGGAAGATCGGCGGTTATGGCTAGACTGTCGACCGACAGATATTAAAGACCCTAGAGTCTCTCTCTCTCTCTCTCTCTCTCTCTCTCTCTCTCTCTCTCTCTCTCTCTCTCTCTCTCTCTCTCTCTCTCTCTCTCGGAGTCTCTTAATGTCTCTTAATTAACGTCGACGAGAGATTCACCAATGTGCATCTCTTTTACTACCTCTCTAACAGGCTATGAGAATTTCTATGATTATGCGAGATAACGAAAATTCATCGCCATATCTTTCTCGTTACACGTAAAATGCATTCGTTTTGAAGTAAATCTATCTTAATTTTGTTTCAATGTTTCTCACATTTTGGCAAGGCAAAACATACAAAATTTAAAGGGACTAGACATTACAAACGCGTATTTATCTTTTTCAACAAAGTAAAAATTAATATAATACTGTTATACTACTGTTACACTATAATATTTTTAACTTCTTGGTACACAATTGTCAAAACGATCCTCTGTGAGATCAATACAATGATAGCTATTCACGAAGTTAGCGCAGCGAGAGAACCAATCGGCATCGCGGAAAAGCGACAACAATAATTTCAAGAGATGCGAGTATCGATGTCATTTTTTTAGAAAGGAAACTAGACATATTTCAGCAAAAACTAGCATATTCGCAAGCAGGTTTTATAAAGTACATAAGCAATATTAAAAAACAAAGTGCAAAGAGTTGGAGTGTCATAGTTTTAAATATGTTAACATTTTTAGGAATTTAATAGAAATTTATTGGTGAAATTTATTGGTCACTAACAAAGTACCATTATTCAAGTACCTGGACATGATATTTTGTTCACAAACATATCGCTCTCGTGTGCGCTAATTAGATGCAGTTGAGGTTATAAAACATGGTTGTACACATTTCAACGTACATGGAAACGCAACCGACTCATTTGAGAATACAATCCTTCGTCATAGTATAAAAACGAGGAGGAATGTTATTCTGAAATAATTAAGAGCATAAAAAAATGCTTTGTACCTTTCTTTCAGTTGCGTTATAAACTCTGAACAACGCCGTCGGATCTTTGAGAGAAACAAAAGATATTTTAAAAATTATTTAATGAATTTAACTGAGAAATTATATTTTTTATGCGTATAATTATTATTTGAAAAAAATAATATAAATATATTCTCTCTCTTCCTTCCCCCTCCATTTTTTTTCTCTCCCTTTTTCGATATCCTCTATATTTCTAGAGGTTACGACGAGTTCTCGATTACATTAGATATCACCTTCTAATGAATGTGATTCTCAAAACTCGTTATAATAGAGAAAAATATATTGAAAAGAATATTTACAAGAAAATTGCCAGTAGTTAATAAATCATTGTTGACATATTTAGCATATTTATAGACATATTTATAAAATACTTTATGTACGTGTATTGTATGCATGTTTTTCTTTTTAAATATCTACTTTCTCTTCGTACGTACGCATAAAATTAACGTTATTTGATCATGATAGCCGTTCATATCATAATCGTAAGCAATTATGTGTGTGTGTGATGCGCGCGCGCACCACACACACACACATATATATAAAATGTATGTAATTGTTAAAGGAATTTTATATATATATATATATATATATATATATATATATAATCAAAGCAATATGTTAAATTTTCGCGAACATGTAACCTGTGAAATAATAAATTACGTAACAAATAATATTTCGATTTTAATAAAAGAACATTTTTCAATACAATTTCAATTAACCATATTAGCATAGTCACATGTTATTAGTATTCAGCAATATAAAACATATGAATACTTCACACTTTGGTATACATTTTAATGATTAAATACCACTCGTCAAAGGCATATGTATGTGTGTATGTATTTGTGAGGAGGAATATGGTTCAAAGCACGTTTCATAGGCATCTGTCGCACACGTCCCATATCATTTTCGCCAAGTCCTGCACGCAGAATCTCATAAAGCGTAAACTGCTAATTTCACGGAAGTTCGTAATTACACTCTTTCTTTCCCTCCGCGGGAGAGGGGGGAGCGGAGGGGGGATCGACTCCCTTTCATCTCGCACGAAACTGCTTAAATTACGCCGATTTCACACTTGAGCGACCGCAGGTACACTCGTCCGTACATACGTACCGCTAAAGCCGACCTTTGACTCTTTCTCCAAAGCGACTAACGACCAATTGGCAATCCGGTCGAAATAGTTGGAAACTAGTTCCTACCGAGCTGACGTCGTTATTCCGACTTCCGTCGGATCCTGTCTCGGCTTTTTCGCTCTTTTTACTGCCTCGCGTACCCTATAGATATCGTTCTTACCCTCGCTCGTGCCTCGCCGAAAGTGAAGTTTGCCATTTCTCGCACGAAGTATTAAAGCTTCTTGTTGTATTAATTAAAAATAAATAAAAATTAAAAATAAATCCCCGATACGCTCTTTGAAGTCGTGTTCAAAACTAAACTGTCGCGGACAGAAAGCGCATTTTGTTGTAAGCAAAAATTATTACAATAGGAAATAGCCTCTAGATTAAAAGTATTTAAAAAAAAAAAAAAAAAAAAAGTGCTCAAGTATTTATAACTCTTGCAAATTGTTCTTTGTATTTTTATTATGCTGAATAATAATAAACTTTTATTTTACTTTCGATTTACATTCGCAATTACAGTCGAGTTCCGTTAACTCGTAAATGACAGCTGTAATAAGCAGCTGTAATAAAACGTTTCTGATTAATTTTTTCTTTCTGATTAATATAAATGGAATAACTGTTAAACAGAACACAATGTCAATTTTCAGACGTACGTATATGTACGTACAACGTTTAATTTTTCCTCTACACGTTTAATTTCATCGTTGCCTTACTGTTTGTCCGTAAAGAAATTATTACTGAAAGTTTCATCTCTAATTTCATCGCCGTATCGCTTTGTACTCAACCGGCTACGAAATTGGCCTTCTGTAAAATACGCTTCAATACTTCTGCGCTAGTTCGCGCTTTTTAAATCCGACGGAGCTTTTCTATACATTACTCCCCCAGTACAGTCGGAAGGGGAATATACCGATCAATTTGATACCTTTATTTCCTACCGTGAAAGTTGATTGAGTTGCCGCGGGTTGATTGAATTTTTTTCATGTGATCGAATGGAAGCAACGGTTGTCCGGGGAATTTAGTTTTCAGCGCCGAAACGCGACCAGACAAGTAATAAGTCTTACGATGCCATATAATAAATTGCGATAATATGGGTTTCGTACGTAACGCAAACGAAGCAAAATAAAGGCCATTAAATAGAATAATTTGTAAAGTAATAAAAAATGAAAGGAGAGAGAGAGAGAGAGAGAGAAATTTAACATGTATTGATTTTCATGCATAATTATTTTTAAAAATTCAAAATTTTTTTTTATTACTTCATTACTATTTTATTACCTTAATGATTACTAATTACCTATAATATAATAAAGATATAATTATATAAAAATATAATTTTCTTTATTATATTATATAATAAAGAAGGCGATATGAAGGCTTTTTATGGAAGAATTTTAGGCTTTTAGGAAGAATTTCAGAAAAAGAAAAAGAGGCGGTCTCGAGGTTATAAATCGATAAATCGATTTGCGTATTCGGTATTCAGGAAAGATTCAAGTTTTTCACGATGACACTCGTACGATCGAGAGAATAAAAATTTTATTCCGCCGTAAGACACTCTCGCAGTGCGCCAAATTAGATAGGAGGGTGAAAGGATTTCTCGGGTGTAGTCGACAGGATTGCAACTGCATCTCTCAGCAAGGGGAGGGAGGAGGGAGGGGGAGGGGGAAGGGAGAGGGGGAGGAATTCACCGTCGCGTGACGGACTATCGAACTTACGACAGACGCTTATCGCCGGAATGGAGAAAGTCAAAATTGACTTCCGAGAGATATCGCGGATACCAATGAAAAGTCGGCGACGGGTACGAGGGGATGATATCATCGGTTAACGCCCGGTCGCTGCTAATTCGTCGATATTACTTCGGCACTTCGGCCGAGAGAAGTTCGCTGAGAGGGAAAAAGGGGATGAAGGAGCGAGTAAACGCGCCGCTCCCCCTCCCCTCCCCTCCTCTCCCCCCCCTCCCGGTACCTATGCGAGTTTGAGTCACGGCTGGATACGAGAGGACTTGCCGCTTTCCTGAAGTTATCGGGGCTGTGCTTTGAAAACGAAAAGAAAAGGGAAAAAGAAAAAAACGCGGCGAAGAAGCGAGATTACAGTGCACCCATTTCCAATGAAGACTTCGCGATCCACGTAATAGAACAATACTAGTTGAGAAAGCTGGCTGGATTTTTAAAATTTAATTACTCTTCTTACGTAAAAAAAAAAAAATTCTGGAAAGAAAGGTTTGTCAAAAATACTGAGATGCTATGATACCAATAACGTGTAGAATAATTTTTCATTTCAATTGTTAAACGTTTAGAAAAAAAATCGGTTCTCCGTATGTCTTCTGGCTTCGATAAACTTTTCTTCGGAAAATAAAAGCTGCACTGTTAAATTCGTTTTCCTCAGAATTACTACTCGAACCTCGTTCTACTTCTTCAAAGACGTACGTTCGCTTGTTTTTCTAGAATTTCTACTTGCGTTCGTATTAATTCGTCAAGTATTACATTGACAGTCTCAAGGGAAGTTATTCGCGACACATCGGAAACATGGGAAGCGCGCGGAAGGAAGGGAAGAAGGGGTTGATGAAAGATAGTGGGAAGAAAAACGAGAATGAACTAAATAAAAACGTCGGCGTTCTCCGCAAACTCAATTTCTACGGAATGCGAGCGAAGCACGATCCATTTTTCTACTTTATCCTTCGACGTTCGGTCGTTTAACCCCTTAGCGTTACGGCGTAAGAAGATTCCACACCGTGTGCTTCCGGGGATTGTATCATACTTGAATTCACACGCCGTCATAACACACTTTAATAAATGGCGGATATCGGATAATGATTTTTAAATTTGCAAACGTGAACGCTGGTATGACGGACGTATGGTAAAGAGAAGCTTGCTTTATTAGTTCCCGATATTTTATCGGCTGTTAAATTTGCAAAAAAGACAAACCCAATAGATTCTGTAATACAATTCTCGTAATCATATTATTCTCAAAATTATTGATTATTATTTTAATAGTATATTTCAAATTTTGCCCTCTCGAAATTGTAAATTCTGTGTCAATAAGTGCTTTAAAGTACATTATTTAATATTTAAACGGCGCAATTTTTCACAAATTGATATTTAAAATCTTAATTTATGTACGTAATTACTATTATTTAAATTTGTTTATGAAACACAGTATATTTTTAAGTAAAAAGGATGATTTTGAAAATATATGCAATATCACAACGACCGTATTTAATCTCATATTCTAAAAATTAATTATATAATTAATTGAATATTTATTAATATATAAATAATTATCTCTAAAAAATTTATATAAAGAAATCTACTTCACGAGCAAAAGCTTTTTTCACGTCATTTTGTTTTATAATAAAAAGTATATGTACAGGTGTCCCATTTTAAATAATGCATTTTAATATCTCTTCTGTAACTCGTCATAGACAAAAAATTTTCCAGAGACAAAAGTTGCATAGATATATAGCTATATCTTATTTGTGTCCATTGTGCATTACGTTTAACTTTTATTGCGAATTTTCATTTTCAAAATTTAATATTTATTCCTGTTTCTAATATTGTTCTCTCCATTGTTCACCGGACCTTACTCAATAATGTCCTCCTCTTTTATTTAATCCTGGCTCAAAATAGATCAACACAGGTCACAGAACAAAAACGAAAATTAGTAATACAAATGTGCAATTGATTAAACAAAATCAAAATTAGAAGACAAAGGCAGAAATGCGGATGATAAAGAAATCATCCTCACAGAATAGAAAGATTCTACGAACTACACTATTTGTTTCACTCAATGATACGAAAACAATCTTATCCAATGATATACATAATTATCTATCGCGATCACAATCCGAGAAATTTTATTATTATTTATTGAAAAAGAGAAAAGTGATACATGTGATACCGGACTAGGCTATGAGACCATACAGCCCTTCTTAAAAACATAATAATAGTAATGGTGACTGGTCTAAATATAATGTAAAGTAAACAATGCCGAGCCTGAAATATTAAGACTATGCTCTAATTTACGAATTACACTGATACTTAACAGAACTCAATTCGAAGAAATAATGCGACGATACGCAGAACGGACTCCACCCTGTTATCTACGCACTCGAGTACCGCCAATGCGAATGATAACAAAGCGACCTTGTGTAAACGCAGCGCACAGCAAGCACGCCGCAAAAGCAAACATCAAGACCGTACGTTAACTGACTTGTTGCCACTTCGAAATATTTAACATCATGTAAAATAATTTACCGAATGTCCCGTTCCGATACACACACACCTATACCCACACCCACACCCACACCCACACCCACATCCACCCACCCACCCACCCACACCCACCCACCCACCCACCCACTCACCCACCCACCCACACACACCCACCCACCCACTCACTCACCCACCCACCCACCCACCCACCCACCCCCCACACACACACGTTTCTCGTATTTCGTTATTACTTACTCAATCGAACGATCGATATACGGTTTTTCGTTACCCGATTGACTCGATTCGACAATTCGTATATATTATTTCGTGCAAGCCGAAAACAATGAAATTATATTTTCATTTCGCTCGAATAATTCCAAATGCGACACGAGATCGTAAAGATAAGGCGTTATAGGCGAGGCAATAATAATAATAACGCACAAAATCGTATGTCACAACGAAACGATAATTTATACGTTTCATTCCTTATCACTTTGATTCATTCTTCAAATACATAGATTGCGTTGTATAGCGCATATATTTGCCTCCATCAATACTTCATATGAATCGTTAAACGCGAGAGTTAATTAAACTAATGACCATTAAATGTTTGTACAACTCTGATAAACTCCATTATATATCATTCATTAGACAAATCTAACATTTATTTAAGAAATTAAAGTACTTTATTTTAAAAAAATTATGATAAAATATATATTTGTGTAAATTAATATCTATTATTATTATTATTATTATTATTATTATTACTATACTCCTTCAATTTCGCGAACAGCAAAATGGTGTACAGATATTAATAGCACAGGTATTATAAAATATGTATAAAGTATTGTACATTGTAATTGTGAAATATATTCTTCTTGATATTAATATACCTTCTTCTTTTTACTTGGATCCAATCCATCCATATGTAAGTTCTATAAATTACAATTCGCGTGTAGTGATTTATTTATACGCGCAAAGGAGAGAGAGAGAGAGAGAGAGAGAGAGAGAGAGAGAGAGCGAGCAATTTTTTTGTGAATAAAAACAAGAACGTTCCAGATGTGGATCTCTCAGCTTCGAGCCAATTAACTTTTCACAAGATATTTCACATTAACTTTGCTCGACGCCTTTCGCGCACGGTCGTAAATCATTACATTAAAGTTTAATAAATTTCGAGGATACAGCAGCAAAGGCGTTTCCCTGCTCGTCAAACGTGCAGCAGTAATTAGAAGGATTCCGTAGTTAAGTAAGTACATCTCGTGCATTTATGCGTTGTACTTCTCGTTGAGAAATTTAATACGAAGAAAATTTGTGTGTATGTGTGTGTGTGTGTGTGTGTGTGTGTGTGTGTGTGTGTGTGTGTGTGTGTGTGTGTGTGCGCGCGTGTGTGTGTGTGTGTGTGTGTGTAAGGCGCGCATCTAATCCCTCATCTTCTAATTTCACGTATTACACGTTCATTTTCACATGTAAAAAATTACTTCAACAAACGGTTCTTCGCAGGAGAGACAAAGAAACGGTAAATAAACGAGAAAAGCGCCGACTTCTCTTTATCCGAGTGCGACTTTTCACGAGATACAAGGTGGAAAATACTTACTTCTGACTTTAACTAACGTTCTACTAACGTCGTTTTTACGCTCTGAATATATCTTTATACATCTTGAAAATAATTCAAAAACTGATATGGTAATATTATCTTCCGAGTATGAATTAATTCTCGCAAAAATATACAAAAGTACTATAAAAGCTCTTTAGAGGTTATTATATTTTTTAATTCACTTATATATCATGTAATTATGTATCTTAAGTTGCTTTTTTACTCGTTAATACATATGTAATAATATATATGATTTTCAATTAATTATTAATTTTTACATGTTTACAAAGCATTTTATAAAAATAAAATTAAAACTAGTAGTATTTAAAAACATGAGCTGAGAAGAGAATACTTGAAAGGCAAACTTCATACTGATTATTTAGGAATAATCAATTTTATCGTAAATTTTATTTCAATTAAATTATCATTTCTCACTACAAAAATCACAATTTGAAAACAAATTAAGGCAGATAAAAAAATCGAATTTCAATGAGTAAATAAAGAAATGATTCAATAAATAATTAATATTCTATGCAAGCGTTGGCGAAATGAAAAATAAAGTGCACGTTTCATTGGGAACACGCGCAGTATCGCTATTTTCTTTTTCTCTCACATCCAAATCTCTGCTTTTCAAATTGAAACAATCTGCAAAGATATCTATCAGATCAGATTAACGCGTTATCTTTTCAGCGACATCAGATGTTACTTCATTAAAATAATTAGCATTAAAATAGTGAAATTGACCTCATTACTTGCGATTACTTATATAATTGAACGATATCGACAAAAGCAAATTAATTTACATAAGGTAAAATAATAAATTTTATATATATAACATGATTAATTTAATACTCGGTAATATAAAACTTGGTAATTCTATTTTAAATTTTAAATCCCATTTAAAAACGCTATTTGCCATAAGGGAAATTTATTTTTAATTACAATATCGTCAAATGGCGATCGTTAATTCGAAATAATTTGGCTCTCTCGCAGCTTTATCAAAAAAAAAAAAAAAAAAAAAAAAACGATATAGCAGTGGCTGGCATCATATAATATTCCCATAAAATCTCCACAGATCGTCAAAGCGCGTTCTAATTCCTATGCTTCCCGTGAATGGATTGTCTGCAGTCAAACGTCTCGTCTAATCCAAAGGGAGAACGTCTGCCTCCGTAAATGGCCATCTATTCCCGTTCTAACGGGATTTCACGTCTTCGCGACGAATACCGGCGTGGCGTCATGCATAAGGACGTCCTGTATTGTCTCCCGCTCTACCGACCAACCCTTCGAAATTACTCTCATACACCCCCTCCCCCTCCCCCCGTTATTACTTAACTATGTCGCGACGGCTGGAATGGGACGTGAACGGTGTTACGTCGCAACTTAAGCCGAAATTCCGCCTCCGCCGATCTGACACATATTTAATTTAATCGATATCACGTTCGCGTTCGGCGAAATTTACAGCATTTACATCGAAAGCGATCGATTTCGAGCACTAGTAAAATGTAATTTCCTCAACGTTCTATTTGTCGTCGATAACAATTGTTTTTACCCAGTTTTATTCGGTTCTTCTTCTTCGACCGAAACGTATAAAAAAAAAAAAAAAGATAAGTAAATAAATAAAAATTATTTTATTTAATATTAAAATCGGCGCGAATATGAAATCGACATATAAAACTGCGACAATTATCTAATTTCCTCACATCTCGAGCAAAAAAATAAAACAGTAATAAAATAATGAACAATAATACGTACAAATCATTTTTTATAACACTAATATAAAGTTAACATCTGCTTTTTGTTACATTCGAGATTTATTTGTTTCTCTGTGTGTATGACCGAGGGGGAGGGGGAGGGGGAGGGGGAGGGAGGGATCGCGGTGATATGCAAAGGAAATAGAAACGTTTGCGTTATAGACCACGCAATATTTTTAAACGATATGAAGAGAGGTGAGGGAACAATATTAGAACTACTCTCTTCCACGCATTTGTTTCGATAATATGAGATCCAAGGGAGCGAGTGCCTCCTCCTCATTACCGGAAGATATGATAATATCCCGAGGTTTCACGAGGGAAATCGCGGAAAACCAGTATCACGATCGTGCGGCGAATTGAATGAGAGGAAAGTGAGATGGTCGATTCCTTTTCTCATGCATGCATAAGCGTATCGATCGAGCGATTCATTACATCATCAGTTTCCTACAATGTAACTGCGAAAGATTATTTCTCTAACATTATCATATGATTGTCTTTCTGATGATTAGCTGTATGGTGCGAATTATTTGAAGTCTATCTTTCTGTAATATAGAATTCCTGATGTAAACGTATGTAATATAAAGACATAAAGTTTATATTATTAGTACGTAGTAATGAGAATATTTTCTTTGCTATTACGTAATCTTTGTATTCCTAGTCTGTGTATTTCTTGTCGAATAAAAAAAAAAAAAATTCTCCGTCACGATGGAGACATAATAGAACGGAAATAAAATGAAAAGATATTATAAAGAGAGAAAAGATTCGTAATAAAAAAAGATTTATTTCGCGGCTTTGATTGAGTCTTCCAACGAATGCATATAAGATCCTCCTGATATCTTCTTGCAAAATAATGGAATGGGTTTTCTCTATTCAGGAATTGTTGCGGTTGCAATTACATTTTAATTTTATTTTAATTCTATTTTTGTACACCGATCGATATCACGTGAGATATTGAGCCTTATTATGCAATTACATTATATTTAATGTCAAAGAAGCACATGTTCGTAACAGATTTATCGTCGCGCTAATTAATTAATTAATTAATTTTCTCTTCCGATGAATATTGGATAAATGTCAAGGAAAACGTATATTTTTACTTACTGTTTATCTATTCATTCGGTGTACTTTTATTGCTTAATTATTTATCTGCGCCTAATCAACTCTCTCATTTTGGTTTTTCTTTTTAAATAAAAATCACTTGATACTTTTTAATATATAAAAAAAATTTAATCGAATCAATTCGATTATAGCTGCTACCGCATAATTTACCGCGAAATCCTATTTGTTTGAAGACTTTTAATCATGTAACGAGATTTGCCCCGCAAGCTCGGAAGTATGAAAATGATGCAACTACATCCAAACGAACGTCCATTCACTGAGCTGCATCCGCAATTAGGTTCGTTTTACTCCCTGATATTCAGTCCTAATGCGCGATCTTTGAATTGTTTACCGATATCGTAGAATACATTACATTGATGATAGTAAAATTTGGCATAAATAAAAATAAAAATTACGTAATTACATAAAAATTATGATATAAAAATTACAAAAAAATTATATTTATATTAAAATTTAATATTATAATTTAAATTATATTTCTATTATAATTTCGATTAAATGTTATTAAAACATTGCTTTGCTTTCATGTATATATATATATATATATATATATATATATATATATATATATATATTATTTCTATTACAATGAGAAAAACGTCTGGTATTATTTGTTTCGCGAAACGATTTGATTTCTTTCGAATTTTCCATCACTACTGTCAATGGTTCATACGTCAGAAAATTCCTTGGAAGTGATATTTGTTCTGCGACCGGACAAATCTGAAGCTTTGCGCGACCAGCTTGGCCAATTGGCTAAGAAGCAAGAAATGTCAACTCGCGCTAATTAGGGTCGAGACTTGATCCTTCCTAACGTAACACGATAATTATTGTGTGAAATCCCCTTTGAACCGGCGGATTCTGCACACGTAGAAACCGATGGTAACACGAGCATACGAGTGACCATCGCGACTTTTATTAATCGAGATACGAGCGACACAGAGATATCACGGGACGTTATTAACAAACGCGATCTGCAATATCAAACAATCGTCAACGTAATGACAACGCATGTAGCTGCTCAATACGTTTCGACACCTGCGATATTCTCGTTCGAGAGCCAATGATAATGTAAATAACATAATTAATAATTAATCTGATTAATTATCAGGTAGTCGATAGATATTTGAACCAATAAAGGTTTTCAATCCTCTTAAAATAAATATGTGCATATGTGAATATTTAAAATTGCATTCCATTTTATTGTCTCTCCTTTTCAGCATCAATCTTTAAAAAAAAAAAAAAAAAAAAATCTTGCTAAATATTAAAAAGATAAAAGTCCACAGTATTGACAAACAATTTATAAAAATTGCTTTTTTTATTAAACTATCTTTATACACTTCAATGGCGCGATTGTGTGGGGGGTACGTGCAAGTGTGTTTAAGCTTTAAAATAACAAGTGCGTCAGGAAAACACTTAGCCAAAGTTTTCCATATGGCAACCAAAAACTTTAAGCACTCTCTCAAGTACTTAAAATCAAATCGTTTTACAAAAGAATATATGTAGCAATATTAATCGAAATTATCAACTGTCCAGCTTGCACAATAATTGCTTACTTTTACAATTAATATAAATATTAATATATTATATACTCGTTGAAAATATTCATTAAAAATTTGTAAAAGACATGGTAATAATGATAAATTATAAATGCAAATGTTTTGTATTAAAAGATTCAGAAATTTTAATAGCATAAAAGCAAAACGACATGTAATTGCCGCAATAGTAATAATGTTATTTTCATTTCGGGACGACGATAACAAAAAGCTTATTAAATATAAATATTTATTTAAATAATATATACGCGATATTTAAATACAAGCAAAATGGTAAAATTACAACATTTATAGAATTTACTGGCATCGCTAAATCAAATTGAGACTATTGAGTTACTTAAACGTTACTTGTGATAACGTTTGTTACCTGACGTTATTGTTTTCCTTGCATTACTTTTTATATCGCGACCGATTGTTGACCGGTGTGTAAAATCGGTTTGGACGATCGGTCATTAAAATGCAAAGCGAGGATCAAAGCATTAGGAATTATGTCAGACAGATGGGCTGCCTGGAACTAGCGGAAATATTGCATGTGAATCGAAATCGAATGCGAGAAGTGACATTTACGTTTTCTCCTCCGAGAGATCGAACGTTACATAGATGATACTACAATCTCGAGTAAAAATGAATGCATTTCTAAACACGTTACTTTCTATATTGCTTATTTTTACAAGATACGAAAACTCAGCTCTTTATTGTGGGATCACAAAATCTTTCAAGAGGTCGCTGTTTATCATTGCTCGTTCACGGAAATGTGACGATTATTCTATACTTTTTTATCTGTATATAAAAATATAAAATATTTAAACTTTCTCCATGTGTAAATATAACATAGTTTAAGATTACACGCCGTTTCAAAATTACACAGTCTCAAATACCTGCGCTCTCGGAGCTCTTAATTTAATTTACGTAACGTCAATAAATTCCACAATTTGTTTTCGTAACTCCGCAATTTCGTTCGAATTTTGCGTTCGTTCGTTCGCGGGTCGAAAAGCGACCCGAGGAGAAACGGGTCGCGACGTATACGTAGGCACCGTTTTTCCGCACAGTTCACGACGTCCCCCGGGAGGCTGTGCGCCGTACCCGACGTTCACACGCACACGCACACGCGCACGCGCACGCACCTTGCGCTTGCAGCAGACGCGCTAGGATGGAATGACAGGAAGTGGAAGGATATTAGCTTGGATGTCACTCCGCGTAATAGGAGGAGACGGGCGACCCCTTCCCGCCACTTGCACCCCGTATATGTCCCGGGGGAAAGGTACGAGATACCTCGATACACCCCGCTAGGATAGGGTATGGTATTCGTTCCCCGTTCCGACGATAGAACCCCCCCACCGCGTTATTGACTTCTCCTGACACACGGCGGGGGTCTGTTTTCCTCCACACGGCGAGATAATGGAGATTTGAACATCAAAGAGGATAGTAGTATGCGAATGCTGACGATGAAACTTTCGCGAAAAAAAAAAAAAAAAAAAGAGAGAGAGAAGGAATTTTTATGTTCGGGAATAACTGTACTTTAGATTCTTCAAATCTTTAGATTTAATTTAAAATTTATTTTAGTAACTTGAATTAAATATAATCGGTCCTTTTCGCGATTATTTTCTTTTCATTTTTTTTTTTTTATAGGTGATTAAAATTAGATTCTAGACTCGCGACAAAGAGCGACAAAGGCATATCTAATAACTCAACGCACGGCTCGATTTTTTTACAATTACAATAAAATGAAATAAAAAATTACGGAAAATAATATATCACGTGCTAAATATATTTTATATTTATTAAAATAATCTTAATTTGTATGTGTCATTTATTAAAAAATTATAAATGATCTTTTTTATTAGTAATATAATTATTATATTTTGGATATTATATGTATAGCTAAAATTTTCAATTATCCTTGTTTCTCGAAATTGCGGTGAGTGAATTTCATTAAGCGGTACAAGAATTGCGGTATGCCTCTGAAGTTTGATTGAATGCTTATCTCAACATTTCCTATATATGTATACTCAGAACGACGTTGGATGATGCCGTGGAAGGAATAAGAAAGTCAAGTTTCCCCGCGCGAAGGAAACTTCTTTCCTGGAAAAACACTTCTATGGCAAAAAGAGAGTCAAGATCATGAGTATCGAGTTTTCGCGTTTGCCTTATTGCCGTTTAAACTTCTTTTCACTTCGCTTTGTTTGACTTTGTTGCCTCATCTCTTCCCCGTAAAGTGGAATAATCTCTCACACCATCCCCAATGCTGTTCCTCAATTTTGTTCCGTTAAAGAATTCCCCAGTTACGCATCGCTTAGATCAATAGAAAAAAAAAGAGAGAGAGAGAGAGAGAAAAGTTCTCTGGATGCGACACAAGTCTTTATCTTCTCGAATAAAAAGCATTGCTTTTTTGGAATACAATTTACGAATGACGAATATCTGCGAAATCGAAATAAATGGCAGAATTGCAAAAAAAATGTAATATCATTTCATTGATGAATTTTAAAAAACTAAAAAAAAAAAAAACAAAGTTTCTATGCACAGTTTCTATGAACTGCGTAAAGTTGAAACCATAAACAAAACACATATAACGATTTGTCAACAGTAAAATTAAAATGACTTATTATGATTATTTAAAATTTAAATAATTATTATAAGCAGGTAAAAAATTGTAAGGTTTATCTAATTAATTTTAATAAAATAATTCGTACTTTTTTATTCTGTAAATAATTAACACACTTGGCGCAAGACACCACTACTCTCTCTGTCTCTCTCTCTCTCTCTCTCTCTCTCTCTCTCTCTCTCTCTCTCTCTCTCTCTCTCTCTCTCTCTCTCTCTCTCTCTCTGTCTCTCTCGGAGTCTCTCTCTCTCGATATCGAAAGAAGACGAGACAATTTCCAATTTTAAATTCGCGAAAACCATCTCGAGATCGCGCTAATTGATATGAACCTTGATTTTCATTTTGCGAAGATACCGACACACGCGGCAAAATCCGACCGCGAATTTGCAAAGGTAATACAAAGCTGCGTCGAGCCGCAACGATGAGCTGCAGTTTCACGGCGCGATGCGGTGAAACAAGTACCGAGTTATCAATGAGAAACGCAAGTGCGACAAGTGCCGGCGGCGTGTTCCGACTATATTACAACGTATGCATATGCGTGCATAAATAACATTGAACCGGATCGGCGTCCGGTCAAATTACGTGCTTACATTGGTCGCGAATCGCCGGCCGATTGCTTCGCCGAGCGTGAAAATCGGTTTTGGCCACTCGGGGGACCATGGCAAAATGGTTTCCCCGTGACCATTTCCTGCTCGATGAAGGCAGCGCGAATGCTCGTAGACATTCGAAAGTTACTCGAGCGAATATCGTCCGAACTACGCCTCAGGGGCCGCGGCGATATAAACAGAAATTTGCGCGCTATCGCATACCCCCAAGTTTTTATATCTTTTAAAAAAAAAAAAAAAAGTGGAACCCACATCTCGATGATTTCCGTTTATTACTTTTCGTATCACGTTTTCTTCCCTTTGACAATTACATAGAACGGACGAATGGCGCGCTTTGATACACTTTCGACATTTCATACGAGATACATGCACAGTACAGGAAAATATTATTAAATCGATCAACTTCTTCGCAATTGGAAGTCCGCTCGAGATTTGTAACAACAAAAAAAAAAAAAAAAAAAAGAAAAGAAATACAAAAGTAAATTTTCCTCAATCAAATTGTATCTTCTAAGTTTCCAATTATCTTCAAACGCGAAAGATTTATCGCTTTTTGCTCTGTGTTGATTCGTATTGAAAAATCTGTCGATTCATCGCGCACTTGAATGTCCGCGGGTTCGACAGATTTCGATATTCTCGATATTCGAATGTTACAAAGTTCGGTTACAAAATTTGAGGCTCGATAATGCCAAAGCTCCTAATGTTCCCTCCCCCCCTCCACCTCCCCCCTCCCGGATCTGTTACAGAGCATTTGAGAAATATTTGAATCGACTCAACCATACATACCGTTTCCGACATACAATTTCATTATCATCAGACGGCCGTTTGCGGAAAAAAAAAAAAAAAAAAAAAAAAACGCGACACCCCCGGATTCGCGTGACTCGCGGCGATGGGCTTTACACGATGGATTTCACGGGACAGGATGGTGTTCGATGATCGATCGATAGCTCAAGGACCATGCACGCGCACAAAGCACGCGGCGGTTCAGCGTCGGCTTGTTAACGCTGGTTTAACGCCGTGCGACCGCGTATGCATGCACGCGTGCACGCACGCGTGTCTCCGCACTCGTACGCATCGCGGTGCGCGTCCGTGTTTACTCGTGTCTCCCTTCTCCCCCCCTCCCCCCTCGCCGTATGTGTACGCGCGCGATATTTGCCATAGGAAACCACACAATGGTCCGTCACATCGCGGCTCGCCCATAGTCCACCTATGTCGCATATGTATATATCTGTGCTCTTCCCCTCGTTCCCCATCCCCCACCTCCTCCCTGCCCCCCTACTCCCCCCCCGGTCGTGCACCGTGCGTCGATGAAACCGATGCACCAATCTACCCGGCTTCAAGTGTCGATACGTTCGAACACAAAAGCCTTCCTCTTCCTCCCCCCGTCGCTCGTCACCGGTGGCTCGGTGGGATATCAGGAAATTAATCGGCGCTTTGTTCACATTTTAGATATTACGTTCGCCGAACGGAACGAAACACGCCGCTCCGCACATTTCGCATTCGGTACCGACGCTGGTATCCACGCTCGAATTTTCTAATCTCGCACGCTGTATCTCGTGCTGCGCTTCGTGTAACAATTTCTCGTTTGATTTAGAGCGGTTTGAAACGGTCGTTAAAATTTCTTATCGTTCAAAAATCAATAGGGTTTTCTGCGTGTAGCAAATATTCATTTAAACAAGTAATAATAATACAGATACAAGGTAAGTGTTTTAAGTCGTTTTAAAGTCGAGTTTTGCTCGGTACATTGTTGTAATGAATATCAAAATTAAATTATATTTAATCGTGTTAAATTACATAAAAGATTTAGAACTAATCTAATTAACCTATGTCGATCGTCTTGTGCATCGTCTTGTGAACCGTCAACAATTTGAAATGCAACAATTGAATTTGAAAATCGACCATTAAAATTCCGTAATAAGATAAATTAATTGTTCAATATATATATATATATATAGTAAAGTTAAAATAGACATTCAAAAGATGTAAACGAAAGCCAGATAACGATCTCCCTAACAAGACGATTTAAAATTCAGGACATCGACGAGATTAATGGTTTTTAAAATTAAATTCTGTATAATTTGATATCTATGAATGTATTGAAAGGGATTTAACGTTTACTCTTTACTCACGTTATTTATTTAAATAAATATTGTTTATTCTGCGCATGTGTACCTAACGCTTTTATTGACACTCCATTTTTAAATTATCGATTTATATCTTCAGTCTTAATACATATATTATTAAAAAAAAAGTTTCTTATGTATTTATGTATCAAAAATCTAGATGGAAGCTGAAAAGAGAGAGAGGGAGAGAAAATAAATAATAACTTAATTCGTTTTAATAACCGAATTGCGTCAACAAATGCGAATGAAGGTAAAACCATCTCTCGTACATTTTCATTCGCAAGTCCGCTTACGGAAGTTCACAGAAGTGTCTTCTCGTCGAGCGAGCGAAACGGAGGGAAACACGAATGGAAAACGCGATAAGCTGTAAAAACCGTTATAGATAATAGAGTAATATTCCTTCCGCTCTCCTGAGGTTTAAAGGAGGGGGCGGGGGGGAGGGGGGGGAAGGGGGAATAAAGCGAACACCAATCCGTTTTTATCCCCCAAATCCGCGCGAGCTACTACGGAACGGCTTCGTACGGATGTACTCGCGGTAGAGTACTCGGCCGAGTATTTGCAGTTCTATGCGGATTTTAGAAGGAGTATATTATTATCTAGTGCAGTATTGTTAAGCCGTACTCGCGCTTGATTCTGAATTATAGCAGACGAAATGACTCGTCATCGGTGGCGCTTGCTCGGACGCTTGCCTAGTATAGAAGTGAAAATTAGACGCCATCATCACGCCGACAAACGAGAAATTATTGTTTCAAATAATGCTTTAATTGGTGCTATTAAATGGCGCGCATTCGCCTCCCGCAGCGATCTCTTCTTCTTCTTGGGTTTTTATTCTACCGGGAATGAAGATTAATTACGAACTCTTTATCGTTCTAGCTTGCAGACATTGACATTTATCTATGTACGCGATCGTTTAATATTTCGCATATATATTTAATAAGCATAAGTTTGATATGGATGTATCTCTCAATACATTTCTTTATAAATGTGATTTCCATCCATTCATAAAAAGACCATGTAAGACTTTAATCGTTGACACTTTTCCCGCGATGTTGATTAGTTCTTTTGCTTTAATCACTTCATTTCGCGAGCATAACTGTTAAACATTGATATTAGTAATTGTATTAAGTTTTAATGAGATTATATAGTATGAGAAATATAAACATTGTATATAAAAATATATAATGTTAAAAAATATATATATATATATATATATATATATATATATATCTTTTATGTCATATAATATTTTCATCTGATTCATGATAAGTTTTTAAACAACAATTCTGATTGTACGTAAATAATACTCATATTATTCGTCCGTATTATTTCAAACTTATCATGAATCAAATGAAAATATTATATGACATAAAAGATTCAGAATGAACAATGCGAGACCCGAGCGAGGTAATAAATTTCTCGCATAATCAGCATGTCAACATTACGCAATATACAATTTTACAAATTATTTTACACCAATATAAGCTCTAAATACAGATATGCAGATATTGTATACGCATCTGCATATAATTTATCAAATACAATAATATAAGCGATAATAAATTTAATCAACAATGTAAATGAGAAAATCTAATATGATATGTTAACAATATTTATATTTAAAGATCAGGATTTAAATTAAAAATAAATTTTCAAAGTGTTAATATACAATAAATATATTTTAAATTAAAATAAATTAATAATTTATGATTATATTCCGTAATGAAACATTTACTGAATTTCACGTCGTATTTTACTTTATTACGTCATATTTAACTTATATAAAACTAAGTTAATAATTAATATAGATAGATTAAACGTTATTAGAATCAAATCGTATATTTATTATGTAACTGATTATTACTTTTTGCTATTTGTCCACTTATGTTTATAATATACATTATTAAAGAGTTTCTGAATATATATATATATATATATATATATATATATATATATATATCATGTGCCGAGTTAGATATTTAATCCTGATAAAATTTAGGAAGAAGAGAGATACCTAAATAAAAACCATAAAAAACGTATATTTTTAAATATACGTTTAATATATTCATAAATATGTATAATAAGGTAAATATAAAATATAAACATTTTTTTATAATCTTTGTTTCTCTTTTTATTAAGACAGATATATCATAAAAAGATTTGAATGAAAACTTAATATTTTTAAAAAATACTAATATAATATAACAAAAATTTTTACGCGGTTTTATGCCATTTCTATTATTGTTAAATATTTATTTAAAAAAATCGAAAATTAAATAAATTTAATAAACTCTATATTATATTTCCAAAGAAAATTTAATAAATTCAATATTATTATTTTTATTGTCTATATTATTTTATATATTATATATGTATATCTTTAATTTTTTAAAACATTTAAATTATTTTATTTGTACTTCTTTACGAAATTATTTCATAACTTTTAAATAACAAATACTAATAGGCATTTTAATTGCAATACAAAAGATAATATAAAATAATGAAACAGAATGAGCTCTACTTCATGAACTCTATGTGTATGAACTCTCTGTACACTTATATTTCAACATAATAAATCAATAGATATCAAATGAGAATGATCATAAGAAATCAGGATTAAATATAAATTCCAAACTGTTTAAGCCTAAGCATTTTAGGCCAACGAATCTGTGAACATATATCCAACTGTAATACTTTCATAAATATAAATATATAAAAATAATCTAAGACAAATTTCACAGATTTGTAACCCCGATTTGTTTAAAAAAAATTCGTCACTCACCGACCCGATGCGCAACAGCGGAGTAAATCTGCCACGTAGCTACGATGATTCTGTAACATAGAAAGAGAACATTCAAATTAGCGACGCTCCAAATGATAGATATTTTAAAAAGTAGATTTTACGCATACCGAATCTACATATTTGTTTTTCAATTAGATATTTATTAAAGTAATAGAATAATTTTTAAAAAAATTTTTTATAGAAATAAAGGCGTATAAAATTTTAAACGGTTTTCCTTTCCCGAACAATAAATTTTAAAATAACGAAATTTAATAATTCAAATAAATGTGAAACTGATTAATTTTATGTTGAGAAAAAAATATATTTACCGCAAGGTTGCTCCGCTGATGCCCGATGCCTCTTCTAGGCCTCCTCCTCCTCTCAGGATGTTAGGTCAATCATCAGGTCTCCTCGTAGCACAAGACACTCGCGAAAAACACTCGCGAATTATTACAATTGCGCGCGGACTAATTTTAAATAAGTCTTTACGTGACGATCGGTTAAAAGCCGACCGATTAATGCGTAAAACGCATGTGCCACATAGGAGCCATTGAACGACTCGTGGCTATACTGTGTTAGTACATTAATGTGTGAAACGCATTTGCCACATAAGAGCCATTTCACGACTCGTGGCTGTGCTGTGTTAGTATATTATTAATAACAGTAATATTACCTAACGTTTAATATTAATGTTATTAATAACGGTGCAATGGGTACCGTTAGTTAGCTTCTTCGTCTTTGGAATTCCATTGGAGGACCCAACGGAGAATCCCTCGGAATACTGAGCCCCTCTGCCGCGTCAAGGCGGTACCCTTGGGGAGGGGTTAACGTTTAAAAGTTATCAATTTCAGAGAAATAATTCACGTGTAACATGTACATATCTTGTTATAGAGTCGTCGTTTCGACACGCTCACGTTAATCACGCTAATCGTTAATCATGTCATCGGTTAATAAACATTTATTACATACGATACTATTATTTCATAAGATATAACAATGTTTAGTATTATTTATTATTTACCGTTAAATTTACCGTTATATTTATTATTTACCGTTTAAAGAAGTGTGAAAAAAATTTGGAGCAACGCGTACTGCGACCTATCTATACGAATGCCGGTGAATGAATGGTAGCACGTGAACCACTCGTAAACACCACACAATGGAGCGCACTGCGCGGCGCGTAAACATTTCTCAAGGCTGCGCCATCAACGGTCTGACTGCGACAAAATATTCAACAATATTACAAATAATATTTAACTTACGCTACAACATTTTTTAATAATTCAATATTAAATAATGTACATATATATATAGTTACCATATTTCGATATGCTTACGAATTATCGATCTAGCTACAGTTCATTCCCTTGCACTTAAATATCCCTGGAATATCGATTAAAAATCGACGATTAATGCGTAAAACGTAGCATTCGCCACAGGACACCTCATGGTTATGCTATGTTAATGCTAATGATTAACATTAATATTACCTAACATTAATATTAATGTTATTAATAACGATGCAATGGGTACAGTTAGTTTCTTCGTCTTTGGAAACCCCCTCGGAATACTCAGCTTCTTCGCTACGTCAAGGCCGTACCTATCGGAGGCGTTACATATTATTTACAAAAAAAAGTCATAAATTTCACAAAGGAAATAAATCGCGCGCACATGTGTGCTCTCTTAAAAAAAATAAAGTCGTTTCGATACGCTTAATCAATCGTTCGTCAATTAATCGTTAATAAGCACTTACTCTTATATATTTATAATACAGCAACGTTTGATATCATTTAACAATAAAAAAAAAAAAATGCGAAGAAACGCGGAGCAACGCACACCCCTATCTGTCCGTACGAACGCCGATTAAAGAATGGTAGCGCGAAACGCTCGTAAACACGCTACGCGTGTTTACATTCACGGCGCGCGCAGCCGCGACGCGTAAACAATTGTCAAGGCTACGACAGCAACAATGTGTGTAAGGACAAAATATTCAACAGTACGAATAATATCTGACTGACACGAGACGTTATAATAAGTCTGTGGATGACGCACACATGAAATGCCGTAACAGTTATATTTTATCTTTTATTCTGAATAATCTATTGTATCGTACATTTACTGTTTTGTTTAATAAACTCATTCGACTTATCAAAGATACACATATGTAGATATTTTTTTATATGTATATTTTTTTCTTTTTATGTAGATATATGTAAATATATTTTACATATGTGTATAAACGATTGTTACAATGAGTAAACTAGCTGTCACTGTATGAATGTATGTATTAAAATATTGTGCAAATTACAATAAAAAATCCATAAGAACTTAAAAGTACTCAATATTAAAGATATTTGAATTAGGCCATTATTATAAAAATAATCATCCGTAATTATCGTGGATCTATTGTTATGTGTATATCGTTTCTATTATAATAAAATAAATTATACTAAACACTTTCAACAATATTTGTCGATATGCTTGCAAATTTTTATATTCCGCACAAAATTTAATTAACATGCTGTAAATATATTAAGTTTTAATATTATATTAGATTTTATTTACAAAAAGGCCATGAAAGATTTTCATTGTTGACGCTTTTCCGCGATGTTGATTCTTCTTTCACTTTGCTCATTTCGCGTTACGAACATAACTACATATATAATCAAATGTTAATATCAGTTAATGTTAACTTGTGTGAGATTTTAGTAGTGAAGTTATAATATGTGATATAAATATTTTATATAAAAATATATAACATCATCAAACAATAAATGGCGCGCCCAGAGTGTGCGCTTTGTAATGTTCTAATACAAATAAAAAATAAATTAATAAACAATTGTGTAATATTTTTGCCGAACATAATTAAAAAAATAAATTACTTTTTATAATGTATTATAAATTTTATAATGTATAAAGATTCTGGGTTTATTCTTTTCATTTTAATTTAAAATATTAAGTATAATTACAATAAAAAATATCTTCTATACAATGATGAGTGTCCTAAATAAAATAGGTATGTATATATTTAGTAAATCTACTTATAATGAAAATATATTATAGTCTTACTATCTATATTTTTAATAATTAATTAATTTGTAAGCAGTTAGACATATCTGATAAATAAGTCTATTTTTCTTTCTTTTTATTCCTTTCTCTTTTTCTCTGATAAATTCTATATCACTCTTATAAGCTATATTTGCCTTAGGTCTCTTGTTTCATACAAATGAGCAGAGGGATAGTGCACGTAACATGCGCACAACTGTAATGTGTATTCATTCCGGTTTGACCAGACAAACCTTCTCTCTGCTAATTGTAAGTCGCAAGCATGCGTTTGGTCAAAGCAGAGATCGGCTTGCGTTGCATACAACGCTATGCGCTTTCGGACAACACACACGAATAATAACAATACTTACGAACAATACCTGCGTACAGAGATAACATTAACGCATCGAAATAAGTAAAACAATTTATTAACTCAACCATAATATAAATATATGAATATATTACAATTATGGTCGATATCAATGCTAATAATAGTTTCGTAATACTTTCGTAATTAATATCGAAATATTAATAATCTAAACGTAAAATATTAGCTTCGTATCGATAATTTCTTTTATTCTCATTGCAAAAAGGAATGACATTTAATAATTGCTACAAATGTTTCGAAATTCTATTTTATTGTTTCTAATGAATTCAACTTACATTTAATAATTTTTTGAAATTTTTTACACAAATCAGAATTTTATTTTTATATTCATAAATGTCAATTATTTATTTTTATCTTTATATGTCAAAAGATGAATTAAATATTTGCAATTATTTGTTACATGTTTTACATATTACATGAAATATTAAACGTATCGTTGAAACAATAAATCATAGTTAGGTCTTTCATTAACTACTATTAATATATGAATAGGTTATATATACCTTGATATTAGTTTCCTATATATTTCGTCGAATTACACAAGCGAGTTTCTACATAAAATAAATGATGATTATGATTCTAATATTGATATTAATGTGATATTAATGTGATAATAGTAATGGTAATAATAAAAATAAGATAAAATGCAAAAATGATCAAACTTACGACCAGTAATAAATATAATTTAAATTTAATTTATAAATATATTTAAATATATGTATGCGATAATTATTCAAAATATTCGCAAATTTTACGTCATCATAAATATTCCCTGAATTAGTTTATAAAATTATGCATTTTACAACATGAGTATATATAAGAGTGTAAAATAATTATTAAAAAAAGATTTCTTATCAATTATATATCTTTTTCAAAAGATTTGATAAAACTGATGTTAGTCGTCAATAAAATTTAATATAGCTATTATATTTGTGTATGTTTTATATATATATATATATATATATATATATATATATATATATTTATATATACACACACACACATATATAGTATAAAGTTTTGTATTTAGAGAGTTTAATCTTAAGATCACTTTGTATAATTAAAAATTTAAAACGAAATCTGCAACGAAATATGTGAATGCAATCTAATTTATCTTTTATATACGATTTTTCATATAAATATATATATATATATATATTATATATATTTTATATATATTATATATATTCAGAAATTCTTATTAATATATCAGAAATATGAATGGGACAATGATCATAAATAATAATCAATTATTCAACAAACATGTCGATTTGACCCTAATTGTGTAATTTATCAATGTATACTAATCAAAAACTTCGTTTTACATGAATTAAAGCAAAACAATATGAGATCCAATAAAGATTTCGTCGCTAAATTGATAATGATAAATTTTCATTTTATTTTCTAAGATATATCTGTTTTATATTAAAATTTCAAAAAGTTAATTTTAAATTTAAAAAACCTGATTAAAAATCGTATACAAGTATTGTTAACATAACATAGATTTTTCTTATGTTTATATTGTTTATTATATATGTTTATCGTTTGTATATTATTTAAGTTATTAATTTCGATAAATTTAATACACGTACAATATTTGACATTCAAAGTTTATATTTTAATATAATAATTTGAAAATTATATATCATGCAGTATTGGTTTACTATACAGGAAATTCATTATCCCGTTTGAATTTTATGTCATTTCATTTTGAGCATTCCACGTCTAATTGTCACCTAATTCATAACGGGATTCAAATAATGGTTTCGGTTGTACAGGAATGTAATAATATGAATCTTAAATTTTTTTCGATTTTTGCAAATGTCATTCGTTAAGTAGTTTACAATCGTTTTCATTTTTATTTTTCTATTTTTATACAGTCATTCAGCTTATTATTTAATTTTTTTGAAATACATTCTGTTCTGATATACAACTCAATTTCTTGAAATTAAATCGAATATTAACAATCGGAATCGAGATATCAAATGGTATTTATAAATTTCAAGTCGGAAAATAATCTTTTCTTTCTATTGCGCAAGTTTTGTGTTATGAAAAATGCTCATTAATAAAATCTATAAATTATTACATTTGTTAAAATAATAATTCTATAAATTTCGTGTTGGAATTATATTACATAAAGTGAGGTGCAATAAGGTAATTTAAAATAAAATAGCAAAGCTCCAGGATATTGTTGTAAATATAATTACAATAGAAAGTGCATCGGTGAATCCCGAAGGATATCGCAAAGCAATGAGTACTAAATTTCAATTAATTTTACAATTAATCAGTTTTTTAGTTATACTCTTTCTGCGTTTTGCTTTAATTCGTATATTATTTTTATAAGTGATGATCATTAAAAAACTAAATATTAATTATTTAAACTCATTAATAAAATAATTCTATTTTAATATTTTTATGATCTTCTTTCTTGTAATTATTTAAATGTTATATATAAATTTATATATATATATATATACAAACAAAAAATTTATGTATATTTTATAAATGTAAAAATATCAAAATTGTGTGTCTTCATATAATATATATATGTATATACATAAATTTCTATATAAAATGAAATAAAATACTCAATGCAATTAAAAGAAGGACAAATTATAATTATAACAATATTTCAATTTAATTTTCCGATATTCGATAAAGAAAAATAGCGATAATTGAGTACAGCACAATCAAACAGTATTTGTAATGCATAATAAATTCAAAACATTTGAAATTAAGTTTTGATAAATAAAGTCTTGATAAAATAAAGAAGCTACTGTGAAAAATTTCGCTGTGAACAAATCCGAATGGTGCTCGATATTGCGGCCATTTTTTACAATTTGTATCACGTCTGACACTCAAAATTGTTCTGTAATTTCGTACTCTATCACGAGCGGTGTATTTTTCATCATATTGTGCTAACATACACACGAAAAGGTAAAAATAATCAAAACTTGATACATCGATAATATTGTGGCACTTGAAAGTTTTATCGTTTAAGTTTTTAAGATTACTAATTAAGCAGAATATTTTTTACTGTACTGTGTAATATATATATATATATATATATATATATATATATATATATATATATATATACATACACACACACACGCGCGCGCGTGTGTGTGTGTGCAAAATACATAATGTGTAAGTAAGCAATAATATATTCAAAATTCTTTGTCAGAATAATATTCAACAATTTAAAGAGTTTTCGGTATATTTTCTTAATCTACTATTTTGTTAAATATTTTATTATTTTTTTCCTCTAACATACTTTCAATTATACGACCATATCGCTCACATGTATGTAATGTATTTTAAATCATAAAGGAAAAAATTTTCCATTATTAATAATACATCACATAATAAATTATATTAATTCCTTTCAAAAATTTCTTTCGTTAATTGTAGTTGTTAAAATGATTTTACCTAACAAATCCACATAATTATATATAAGTTAATAACTAAAAATCAATCAGTTAAGAATGACTATAAGAAAATCAAAGATTATTTATAAATTAATTATAAATAATAAAATATCTTTTAAACAAAAGCTCGCAAAACAAAAGTAATTAATCACGTTATTAATTATTTCAATTACTTATTAAAATTATTTAGTTATAAATATCGAAACTTTGTATTTTTATTATTTCATTTTATTTCAATTTCAAATGGTCAAAATATGTCAGCAAAATTATATCAAAAATATATTATTTTACGACATATTCTGTAAATTGAACAACATTCACACGTTAATGGTTACCTCAATGGCTAGTTGCGTAGCCGAAATTCGATACAGTAATTCGATGCATTGACCCGATGAAGACCTGAGTAACCAGGAACACCACTAGCAAGCAAACAGAGTCCTATGCTCAAAGTCGGGAGATCAATCAATTCATATCCTCTTCCTCTGTTTAGATTGCGACGTGCAATACGTTTGATCGCAGTTACGATCGATTTTGGAGATGATTTGGTGAACATGTCCCGCAGTTCTATTCGACTTCCCACAATAAACGTAAAATAAAGGATTGGTGAAAGGATTGATGAATACATAAAAAAAGCACCAATATTTAAAAAGCAATATTTTAACATCATAATTTGTTATCACACGTCATTTCGCAAAAGTCGTGTTGTATATATATCTCATAAATTTATAAAATCCAATTCAGGGATTATTTTTACGCTATCCAGTAAAAGTTTTCCCCTGTATGATATCCCCGTCATTAATATTGCGACAAACCATTTTAATTAAAAAAGTTTTGTTTATTACCCTTTGACACTGTATGATGTTGCGCAAGCGATTCTGTTCCATCAACTGGTATAAAAAAAAAAAAAAACAAACAAAAAGAACAATAGTTCGTAATAGATTAGATAACTTCGGAATGTTTTTACTTCCTTTATAGAAACGTATTTCTCCTTTTGCGATACTTTTTTTATGAAACGCGAAACGAGATTTACTCTTCTCTTCCAATAATGATGCATCTTGTACAGGTTTTAACGAGGCATAAAGTTTTTAACAATTCTCAAGACAATATTCGCCCCTTTCCACCCTCCCCCGCGGAAACCCCTATAGTACACCCCAGAAAAGTGCATGCAGCCCTGTCGACGCACCTGCCGACTTATCGAAGGGTCACGTTCCATCCTTGCCTATATCTTTCGAATGCTTCCTCACTCTTAATCCTTAATTAACCTCATTTCCAGCCAATTCCGAACAAGTACTTCCCGCTCAATACGAACTTCAATCTCTCGACTTGCGTTCGAATAACTTTACGAGAGCGGCAATCGCGGATTTCGCTTTGAAAGTAAATTAAACAACGTCCCTGGATACAAAACAATAATACGCTACTCCGCTAGTTACCTCGAAAGGAAACGGAAAGTGCGCACTTGACACGGCCACTCCGACAATCTGACAATTTTGTCGCGATAACGACAGATTTATGCGCCGCTTCATGAACAACGAGGCATATCTTTTTTCTCGGCGTAGACGCGAATAACAACGCGTGTACGTTATGCGTTGGAATATTATTTTTATAGCCGCTTCTGTATTCTTTTCAAAATTTATTTTGCTCGTACCACGAGAGTAGTATTCAAATAATAAAGGCAGATACGTGAAGTGCGGCGGAAGAGTATGACTTTTAAAACCTGCCACGTTGGCAAACATTGGCATGCAAATAACAGCGTATATAGCATGTCTCGTATTATTTTAATAGACTCGCACAGTTAAAAAGACTATGGAATATCATGCCTCCCTCGTCAAACAATTTGTTCAAAAAAATATCTGTTCCATTTACGTTACTTCTGTAATTTTTATAATTTTTTTCTGACTTCTTTATACGGGGCTTGCAAATGTAATTTTGCAAAAGAAATCCAGACTTTTAGCAAGTATCATCGATTTGACATAAACAAGGCACGTAAAAAGTATTAAAATATTTATGAAAAAAGATTTAATTCTAATTGGGTTGAAAGTACAAGCGTGTTATCCGTTTTATATTGAATTATAGATTATCTGAATTAGATAATCGCATTTTAGATATTTGCGTATTTCAAATATTTCAAAATTACTTTTTATTTTAGAAAAAATATCTCGAATAAGTCTTTTGCAGCTTTTTGGGGGAAAATATAATACACGCAACCAACGCACCAAAAATATTTTATACCATACATTCTTTATAAAATATTAATATTTTTTTAAAAAAGGAATTATACGATATTTCTCACATAATTTAATTTTTCTACAGTCATCTAGTGTTTAAACAATAAAATAATTGATCAATACTTTATAAAAGACATTTTATATTTTAATCTAATAAAATGTTTATTTTATTTTTCAATGACTTTAATATTTTACGTAAGGAAATAAGTCAATTGATGTTAAAAATACGTACGCACGTAACAAATTTTAGAGAAAAATGTACAATTGCGATTTACAAATTTTATTTAAAACATTTATTTTAATGAAAAATAACGAAATTATCTAAAGTGGACATTTAAAATAGATTATTCTGTATACCCACTGCGCTGAAATAAAAAAGCCACTATCGATAAAATGTTTTTATAATTTAACACAAGTGCTAAAATTTATTATTTTACAAATTGTTCACAAAAATATAAATTTATTCTAAATTTATTTTTACCTCTATCTACAAAATAAATATTGCATTGCAGTTCAATAACCTGCAAAATCGGTGCCGGAAGCCCTTTACATTCCCCGAGACACCCTTTTGCTTCAAAGTCCTACAAAGCCTTTTAACAATATTGAGTATACAATGTGAGCTTGCAATTTATTTCAAACAAAATTCCTTTTCATCTGAATAAAATCGATTCAATATTTACGTTAAGAACACCCCGACTATCCATCCTAATTAGTTACGAAATACCTTTAGATATTTAACTTATTCAACTTTCCAACGTCGAAATACATTTTAATGAATTCGTGAAAAGGTCCTTTAGAAGTATATTGACATTCAGTAAACACAAGTTCAGTAAACACAAATAAATTTATATTTAGACGTTTACACGTTCACAATTTATGTATAATAATTATGACTGAGAGTTAATGTTTTCTTCATTGCTATATTAATATTTTGTGTTAAGATCTCAAGGAAATCTTCAAACTTAAAATATGCTACGACGTTTATTATCCTTTAAAACATGATTTACCGTGATTCATTAATAAGGCATTAATAACGCTTGTCACCTCAATCGCGAGCGATGATAACACACAATTCAACTTTCAATTCGACCGCCAGATCACAAATTACATGTAAACTTGGTCGTGACGTAAACACGAAATGAATAGCCGTCGGAAAATTTTCAGTCGACGTCGGGGAAAGGGTCAGAAAGCACCGTTCGTAGTTGCATCGCAACGTGTACGCGTTCCCACGTGCTGACCACACGCGCAAGCTCCCACGTCACGACGCGTGTCGTCGACGAGCACGTGTACGAGCGGCACGCGTGTGACGGAGAGCACTAGAAGGGATTTGGGAAAGTATATCCGGCCGTAAACAGTAAATTACGATGCCGGTCGCGCTTTGCAGTTTTACATCACGTTCCAGCCTCCGGCTTGCGTCGCGCAACCTGTCAACGTATTTGCGCAAGATACCGATCATCGCGTCCGGATCATACGCGTCGCGTGCAACACGCGTATTCTGTACAGCGTACGCTGTAAATGTATTAATATTAATTAAAAGCGAAGCCGCCAAGGAAACACGAAATTTAGTCATCATCAATTCACATACATATGTAATGTTTTTGTTCGTTTGTCGGTTCAACGCATGCGCGCGCGCGCGCGCGCGTGTGTGTGTGTGTGTGTGTACGTTGAACTTATGAACAAGAACATGATTATCATTCACGTTGGATTGCTGCATAACAAACATCGAGCAAAATTTTAGATAAAGCAGAACTCATGAAACACACTGCATTGAATGATCAAAACGTCTAACGATTAAAACGATTCAGCACGAGATTTTATATTTCCGTACACGTCTTCCTACAAATAATTCACGGGAGATCTTGCAGGAGGAGGACCAGAAGTGGAAACATGCTTTTGAAATGCGATTTGCAGAGAGAAGAAAAGATAGTGTTCATAAAATTCATTAAAATTCCTAAATCTTGGCTTTTTATTCTACTCTTGTCTTAGTAATTTATTAATTTTTTTTCCTTTTTTAATCATCAAACGAAAAAGTAATAAAATCTCTCTCTCTCTCTCTCTCTCTCTCTTTCTCTTTCTTTTATTTCATTTTATTTTATATCATATGTATCCCCTAAAAAATAACTCATAAAATAAGCAGATAAAATTTTTCACATATAAATCGCTTGCTGTTTGGATATTAATTTTTTTCATCATGTTTTCATCAAAGTTTTTTTACAAAACTAAGATGCTTCACGCAAATGTTAGTTCGGCATAATCATTTCTTTGATTTCTTTTGTTAGATATTTGTCCTAAAAACTGAATGCTAAAGTGCTAAAATTAGAAAACATAAGAAATTTTCAAAATATAATGAAAGTAATTTTATGTTAAAATAATTGAATGTTTCTGTTTTGTGTAATATATATTATCTCTCTGTTCAAGTTTAATACAAAGCTACTTTCTCAAATTGCGAATAATATATTCATTATTTTTGCCTATACGGAATATTTTTCTCGTACAATTAATGATATAGAAATGTAAACAATATTACATTTTTACCAATTATTGCGTTTTGATAGCTTTGGTAGCTTTGGATTTGAAACATTTATTTTGAAAGTATGAATTCAATGTGATTTCAGTAAAAATCAATGATATCTGTAAAATGATATGATAAGACTTTTCGATGTTGTAAAAATGGACTTGTACTATTTTCAAAATAAACTCCTAATTCCTTTATTTATGCAAATCGCTTCGATTACGCATTGAAAAAATACACTTCATTCGTAACAATGAACGACGCGACGCAATGCGCCGTGAAAACGTACATTTTTAAACATAACATCTACGTGTATCGCAACGACATGGGAAAGTTGGCTCAAAAAAGAACAACAGGAAGCTTAAAATTCAAAGACTGCCATTCGACATTTGCTTTATTCCGGCTTCATGTCTTTTTCCCTTCTAGAATATTCCTCGCGTGGATCGCTGAAGAGCTTCCCGTGATGGTCGAAGCTTTGCAAGGTACTCTCAATATGGAACGAGTTGCGAATTTAAGAAAAAAGGGACGATTATTCTATGAGAAATTTTTTTTGCTTTATTTGGAAAAAGCGCATTGAAAGAACATACGGATTATATATTCATCCATTCGCAAAAATAGTACACAAAAAAATTTTTCAGATAAATTTAGAGGAAATGAGCACGATAATTGTAACATAAAAATATATATTTTTAATAACAGCTCTTTAGCAATTATTATATAAAATAATTAAAAATTTTATTATTAATTTAATGAATATTATCAATAAATGTAATAAAATTAAAGAATTATCATCACATCATTGAACAACATTTGTGTCTAAATATATCAATATTACAATTATTTATCATTCTAGATCGAATGCATTTGTTTTATCAAAGAAAACTATCAAAAAAACTTTCTTTTAATTAAAGAAATAATTGCGCGACACTTTTCGAATAAAGAAAAATGAAACTTTCGTTCCATTTATATATGTATCTCGTTATGCCGTTAATCACAATATTACGGGACATTTTCATAAAGTATTCTAAACGCGAGCAGAAAAGTTGAGCTTTACATATTATCCGGAAACAAAAGCATGCGATATGTGCTGCGCTAAAAAGCGCAGACGGCGTACCCTGGCGTCGCGCGAAAAGTGAAAAGAAAAAAAAATTAGAAATGTGATAATAGCTGCGCGGATTTGCTCGATGTTGGTAAAATATACTCCCCCTGACCAGAACATTATTTGTCATTACCCATACCACAGGGCAAAATATACATGTACATATACTTCTTTCTTAAAAAAAAAAATGTCGCTTCCTAAAAATGCGACTAACAGTAAAATAAAATTTCGTATCGTAATTATAATTCCTTACTTGAACGCGATATATTCAGAAAAATTTGACAAACATTTTACGTGTCATTTTCCAAAAATGTTTTTAATAATTTAATATACCTTTTAAGGGCACGCTGCAGTTGCATGAATATCATAAATATTACTCGTATCATATTTCGCTATCCAATCCAATCCAAGAGATTAATAGATAATCGATCGTTGTTTCTCTGCTCGTATTTTAACGATAAATGTAAAGCTCTAACGTTCGATATTGTATGCAATAATACTTTCATAAAGTACAAAAACAAAATAAGAAATACGTGTGTAAACCCTTTTTATTTGATGAGTGATGGTAGAATATCGCATACGGAGTATTCCAAATTAAATAAATCCATTTCTCCAACAGCGAATTGTTTGTTCAATTCCACGAATAATAAAATTTGTCTTTGCCAATATTTTGATGAAAAGTCTCAATATTAAAAGTTCCATCATCGTCTAAGTCGCGCGATAAATTTTCATTTGAAAACGCTTAAACAATAAAATGCCATCAGCATTCGCAAACAGCGTGTGAATCTCAGTTTGCAAAAAAAAAAAACTTTTCTCACATTTGCAAATGCAAGTGCATACAACGTGCAAATGCGTTTTGCAGAAACATCACCGTTTCGCATTTTATTCGGAAGTTTCTGGAATTCCTAATAAAGCACTGTGTCGTCGTAAATTGCAACACTTTCCCGGTATTAGATCGAGAGATTGAACATGGTTGTGTACGTTAAATGCGTGTTGATTGAGATTTACTGGCTGGGACGGGTACGTGTCGTTTTCTGCGACGGGGGTAACAATCTGTCTCGGGGGTAAAACGAAGTCTGTTGATTGAAAATTTCATGGCTGCGAGTTGTGTGTTACATTAAACTTTTATTTCGTGGCCGCGCGTTAAAAGCACCGCTGAGCGCGCACGAAAATCGACGTATCGCCGACGATCTTTTTTGTGAATTTCCCGGTATACAGGACGAAATTAAAAGGATATAACGCCGCGACGTTATAATCGGAAGTACATGCCGTGCATAACACATCGACGAGAGTTATTAATCCGTGAAAATCGATCAAATCAAGTTTTTTTCTGCTGACAGCTATCGCGAGTTGATAAGCTCATAATGAGATAAAACGATCGTCGCTTACACGAAACTATTTAAATAACTCGTTAAGCTCCCTTTAGCTCGTGATATTATCGTTCTGACGACAAAAATAAATTGCTCATTTGATTTAAATTACAGAGGCATTAAATCGGCATTAAATTAATAAAGCTGTTTTTATTATTATTTTTTTTTTTTACTTCGCATAAAATTGAAAAATGTAACAATATTAAGAGCCGTCGATAACACTAATTTTTAATATATTCCATATTCCATTTCATGTATGTATAAATGTAAAATTTATAAATTTGCTATTAACAATAACTAAATTATTAAATATAATTTTACATGTTCGAGAAAACATTTTTTATTTAAATATTTTAAAATATTTTATTTTAAATGTATATATTTTTAAATGACAAAATTCATACTTACAAAATCTTAACTCTAATAAATAATCATTTAGATCATTTCAATTACTTTCACGACTTCTTAAAAATACAATCTCAATAAAGAAAAATGGGAATATGAATTTTAAATCATGCAAGAAATTTAGTCTATATCCCTTTTTTAAGCACAATTTCACTTTATTATCTCTTTATATATAAGATAATCAAATAATCTGGTTCCTCCACGTTCCTCCGCGTGCAAAAGAAACTACCGCGAAACGATGCATAGCGATTTTGCCGAGGAAAGATCATCGAGGAAAATCTTATCGAAAGCCTCGCGACAGCAGGGGCCATTAAATTTGAAATTACCAGGTAATTAATATTCAAGCTGCCCCTCGTGCGGTCGTCCGTCCCCCGTCGTCGTCGCTCCGTCTAACCCTGGTACCTCCTTTAGGAGCTGAGTCAATACGTAATGCAATTACTTGACAAGCGGATGGCGGTTTGCAGCAGCACTTTCCGCGCCCCCACACCGCATCACACACCGACGTTAGCGCATCCTCCTCCCCCTCCCCTCCCCTCCCCCTCTCCCTCCCCCTCCTCCTCCCGCGTGACGCGTTGCGTCTTTGCGCGCGGTGGCTCGCTGCGCTCGTCGCTTTATCGGCGCTTGTTTCCACCGCGGCGTCCGTGTGTGCGGGGGATGTTGTTATGCAAGGAACGTGTTTAACTTTAGTGAGCCGCGTAACCATATTGCCCGAATGCATGTGCAGCCGTGCGAGGGCCCGCCGAGAGGGGAACATGGCGGATATAATGGCTGTTGCGAGCACTTACGCTTTAGTGCGTGCGAAAGGTCGTCGTCGAGTACCTTAAAGAGCCCTCAGGACGAGGGAATAAATGGGAAATCGAGAAACGGCCGGATATGAACGAAACGCGATACTTGGTAATTGAAACATCGATTAATATGAATATATTTAATAATTCTCGGATAATCATATCGCGTCTAGTTATATTAACGGGATATTTAATAACATCGCATGTAATTATGCGCATATGATACCGTTATTATGGTTACAGACTAACGCACAGAAAAAAGAATAATTTCACCGAAAAACATAATTTTGCAGTAATAGCGAAAATTATTTAGATGCAAGAATTGTTAAAATGGATAAATAATTAACAAGCACTATTTGCATATGTGTTTTGTGTCCAATCAATATAGATGACAGAGACAGAATTTGTTGCTGAACAATTTATCAAATTTAGCAAGGAAGTCTCTCTGTAGCGTCCAGTCAGATAATAACCAGTTACACCCTTTATAAAAATGATTTCGTGATTTAATTATGATAAGACTTAAATTTTCTTGAACACATTATTAGACGTTGTTGCTATAAATTCTAAACGTACGATAGACAATTTTCTAGCAAATACAAAAAAACAACGATACATTTTAACTGTAACATTTAGAATTCTAGAATTCTAGACTAGTGAAATATTTTTTTTGAGTACTTATTGTTTTAATTAAGACAAACATTCTCACTCTCTAAGCAAGAATATTATAATTTTCTTGAAAATTTAGTAGTCTTAATTTGATTGAATTTGTATCAATAACAAGTATTACTTTTGCTTAACTCTAAAAAAAAAATCTTCTGAACAGATAATTTTATTCTATAACATTCTTACTTACCTACCTATGAGAATATTTATATTTGTTATATAAAATATATTTGCATATACACAAACTCAATCGAATCGAAAAGTAAAATTTTTCTAAGAAGATAATAATATCCTTGTTTGTATATAAGAATATCTAGTCGTGATTTAAGACTAAATTTTTTTCTGCGCGGGGTGGTATAATACGTAATAATGGCCGTCGGTGAAAAGTCTCTCCCGAACGTTCCGCGGAAGATGAAATTGCCGCACTTTTCCTTTGCTCCGAAGGAGCCGTGTAAATAGATCGGCTGACTGATATCATTAGCTTAAGTGAGCCACGAGATACGTGCACCGGTGTCGGTGCATGCGCAGCCATGCGGAACCACATCGGTGGTATCCGATATCGCGCACAATGTGCGGCGATGATAAATGCGAGTGTACAAACGGGGGCAAGAGGGGAGGGGGTGGAGGGGAGGGGGGCACGAGAATGTACAATGTGGAATAAGATATCGCCTTATAGACGATGCATCAGCCTGTATGATCGCCTGACAACGGAAATTAAGTCGCTCGGGGCGTATGTCAAATCGTACGTAAATCGGCTCAGATAAATTCGAACGTGAAATAACACGAAACTCGGGGAAACGTCCCCCCTGCGCACATTTTCGGTTTTGACTCTAAAATATTTCATCCGAGAGCGTCATTTACATTAGTGTTAGGACAGTAGTATTCAGCATTTCCACGTTCGAAACGTTAAACGCGCGTGATTACGAGCGCAGCTATCGACTTGATGCTGCAAATGCTTTGAAGCATTTTTTGATTGGTCAATTGATAAAATTCTTTGTTCTGATTGATCAATATCAAAACGCTTCGAAGTATTTGTATATAGAGACTTTGACCGTACCCTACACATCAGTCAAAAAAATGTTTCGTCTGTCTAGCTGGAATTCTATATGTTACAGTTAAAATGTACGTCGCTATTTTCTATATCTGCTAGAAAATTGTTTGTTATTCTTAGAATTTACAGCAGCAACATCTAGCAATATATATATATATATATATAAGAAAATTTAAATCTCATAAACCAACCAATCTCATCAATCAAATTGCATCCTTTAATAAACCAATCTCATCAACCAAATCGGTTTCTTTAATAAAAGATGTGATTAGATATTATCAGACTGAATATTATAAAGAAACTTTCTTGCTAAATTTGACAAATTATTCAGATATAAATTCTGTCTCTATTGATTAAATACAAAATATATGCAATATCGCTTGCGAATTATTTATCCATTTTAGCTAATTTTTTGTTTAGATAATTTTCGCTATGACTGCGAGATCATTTTTTCAGTAAGGAGTGTGACTGATTATCTGATTGGGTACTATAAAAAGATTTCTTGCTAAATTTAACAAATTAAGATATAAACAATACAATGTAATATGTCGAAATAAGTTTCAAATAACAAATCAGAGAAGGCAATTAAATCTTAGGAAGTATCTCTCTCGGCGGAGTAAATCTTAGACATCTAATAATTTCCTTCTTATTGAATTTATACATATAAATTTGGAATCAATTATTTAGATCGCGAACTACGTTATTTTTAACGGACTTACGATGCAACAGCTCGTGAAAAGATGTTCTAAATTTATTTGATATTTGCGATAAATATTATCACATGTCTCAGTGGTCGACTCGCCTGAAACAGCGAATAAGATTTGATCCAGATTTTATTTCTAAGATGATATTAAAAATTTCCTGTAGAAAAGAGGAGTAATGAATTTAAAATTTGATCATTAAGGGAAAAAATTTAACTTATATATAGCTTTGAGCTGCTGTCGTAAGTTCGTTAAAAATAATGGCACGTAATTTGCGATATATATAATAAAAAGAAAAAGTTATTAGACTCCTAAGATCCATCGAATAATTGCTCTGACCTGTTATTTGATCAGATATAAATTCTGTCTCTGTCATCTATATTAATTAAATACAAAACATATGCTTGCTCATCATTTATTCGCCTCAGCTGATTTTCGTATCCAGATAATTTTCGTTACAACTGCAAGGCCATTTTTTTCAGTGATCGATCAGCACTTTCCATCCCTTTTCGCGATACGTCCCGATATCGAAAATTTCCAAGAATAAACGATCAATACGCGAACGTGTTCATAGTGATCAGGCGAGAAACGCATGTATATATCGATTAAAGTTATATCGACCAAACCAGCGGTGCACCAGCGTGTGTTCATGCATGAACGTCACCCCCCTCCCCCTCAAGAAAGAATACTTAGGCGTACTTAGGCTTCATCGTTCTTAACTCCGCCGTGCAACCGCGTCGAGCCGAATGCACGTGCACGAAGACACGTTACGTAGATTTCCGGGGGCGGAAGCCAGATTCATCCGTACAAATATCTCGGATAATTGGCACAAATTGATCCGCGGGATCAAGATTCGCCAAGGCGCGCGTTAACGAGCGCCGAGCCGCGAAAATATCGATCGGGCCCGGCGCCCGTCGGTGAAAATTTAATTAAATCACACACGTAATTTAACGGATCCAGCTGTCGCTAATAAACTCGGCGCAACAGAAGTGTCGGCCGAAAGTTATAATTACGCGAGATATGGCGAATTTAAATGAATATCGCGGAGGAGGGACGTTACAGAGATAAACGGGCGCGCGCGTAGATGCGCATTTTGTTATACGCCTCTCATTTACATTTTGCATTTGTGGCACAATCGCCGCGCCGCGCGTTCTCCCTCTCCCCCCCTCCCCTCGCCCCGTTTCTCTCTCTATCTCCGTGCTCTCTGTATTAAAATTTGACGTCGGTGGAATTAAAGCTAAACCGCAAGCCGGAAAATCGTCGGCGCTCTCTCTCTCTCTCGGACGAAATCCGACGCACGATGCAGCACGACAGTATCATGACAGCTAGAAGAGCGTCATGATGCTGCGCCAGAAAGGAGGAAGCTATAGATACGTGCATTGTTGCATAGCGGCTGTGTGTCGTCTCCTGGACACACCATTACCGGTCCACTATGCACGTGGATGCGCCGCAACGCGCGCTACCGCGCGTTTATTCGGGTTACGCGATATTTCTATACCCGCGCAGATAAAACTGACGCTTTACTCTATCAACGTAATTGTAAATAATTTAATTCGTCCTCTTTTTTTTTTTTTTTTAATACTTTCGCAGCAAAAAATATTGCTATATAAGTATTATCAATAAACAAATTTAGATAAAAGTATCTAGAAAACTGTAAAGAAAATGATAGAAAAAAATAGATGAAGGAATTATCGTAATTGCTACTAGAATGCTAAAATACAACGTTAACAAATATATATTGCGGAAGAAGACTTTATTTGGATGGAGCGATTTCTACCCGCACAGATAAAACTGATGCGCGACGCTTTACTCTAGCAACGTAATTGTAAATAATTTAATTCGTCCTCTTTTTTTTTTTTAATACTTTCGCAGCAAAAAATATTGCAAGTATTATCAATAAACAAATTTAGATAAAAGTATCTAGAAAACTGTAAAAAAATGATAGAAAAAAATAGATGAAGGAATTATCGTAATTGCTACTAGAATGCTAAAATACAACGTTAAATATATATTGCGAAAGAAGACTTTATTTGGATGGAGCGATTGCTAAAAATGCTAAAATACAACGTTACAAATATATATTGCGGGAGAAGACTTTATTTGGATGGGGCGATTGTTGAGTAATCCAGTTTTCCATCTGTGCGATCAGAGAGGTACACACATTTAATCTCCACCTAATTTTTAACGGCTTTTAATTTCATATTTATTTATATACCGTGCGATATATTTTTTTCACTTGTCGGTGATAGAGGAGATAATCGCATCGAGGATACAATTCTATTCGAAGGTATTCGATCGATAAATATTTATGCGCGTATAGACTACAACAGTTAGCGTACTTAGAAATGGAATCACGACGGCCGGGGGAGGATCACGAGCTTCCGTCGTCAAAGGACGGAGGAAGCGCAGAATGGCCGGCAGTAAAGCAGGTCGGTGCAGTAGGGTTGAAGATCTCTGGACTACGGGATCAGCGAGGGGCTTTATTCCATAGACCGTTCACCTGTCGTATGCCATAGATACTCACTCTCCTAGGAAATACGTGTGGCGCGCTCGCGCGTATATGACGTCTTATACGTGTGTGTTGTGTGCATGTGTTGCGTGTGATTGTGTAAGAGGACTCATGGAGGAGGATTATACGATGAAGAGGGTCGAACACTTATTGCGCACAATGCTTGACGAACATTAAGTTCGCGGTTGAGAGCGTTTCCCATTGTCGTCGCGCTGAATTTGACGATACAAACAAATACATTGGCTGTCATTCAATGCCTGCCATAGGAGATGATGATCAGAGCAAATTCGTAGCAAGCGCACGACTTGATATGCATTGCACGATCGAATATAAGAAGATTAAAAAAGGGGGGTCGCGAATAGAAAAATTTTTAATAATTTAATAATTGTACATTAAGGTCAGGAGACACGGTAGTATCTCGGGTGTCAAGTCAACCAAACACTACCGTGTTTTTACTTTACGCGAGTAGTCGGCAAGATGCGAGCACTCGAAACTATCGGATCTCAAAAATAAAATCCAAACGGTAGTATTTTTAATTTAAAAATAATAAAAACCAAATGATATGTATATCTCTTTACCCATTCAAGACTCTCTTTTCTAACCCAAGTGATAGTAATTATTTAGCTTTAAAATATTATTATATCACAAAATTGCTTTACTCAACCTAAGTTTTTATCAAATATTAAGTTCCGTATTTTTGAGTTACATATTTCAAATAGATATATTTAAAATTTTACTTACTTTGTGAACTTTTCACTAACTTGCTAAGGATTAAATAACTGGATGGGCCTGGTATACGGTTGATAAATTTCCAATTTCATCCATGCACGTAAGAATTACATGCAAATAAAATTAAAATAAATAATACTAATACAGTAGTTATTGTAATAATCATTGTTTCTTAACCAAGTAATTAGTGTATTCAAATCTTCCTATTTTAATTTCTTTTTTCTTTGTCGCTACACGTATCATAAAATATCTTTTCTTAACCAATATTATTATATCTTAAATAGATTTAATAAATAAAACATATTTAAATACATTTATATTTATATTTTATAATAACTATTAAAGAAATATAAAAAGTTTAATAGATTTATTCTTTCTATTTGTTATAATTAACAATGTATTAATTATATAACAAATACATAAATCTAATAACATTTTTAAACTGTTTTTTCTTTAATTTTAAAAATGTTTATATATACCGGTTTGTATATTTTTTGAAATCTATTAAAATCTACGTATAAATATTTTTAATAAGCAAACATCTTTATTATTATGCAGAAGTAACAAATTGAAGTTTTTTTACGCAACACTTGCGACTAACTGTTTGTCCAACTTTATATTTGCAGGATTATTTGTATCAATTAAATAAAGAAGTATATTAAATAAGAAGTAAAAAAACTTTGAAGCGACACTATTTCCCTGTAATCGCCGTCATCATTACAGAAAAATTTCTAATGTCTAATATAGGATTATGCTAATTTTGCAATTAATTGCGTTAAGTCAGCAAAAATTTCATATATTTTATAATTGATATTATTAATGAAACAGTATATTATGCTCTTGTTTTAATAATCAAGACCTTCGTTTCATTAATAATGTCATTGAATTAACAAAATTATTTCCAATTAGACTAATGCTGTTAATCTATTTATTTTTATCATAGTTACAGTACATATAGATAATATATTGTATATATATTTATATATATATATATATATATATATATATATATATATACTTATATATTAAACTTTGGTTTGTTACTCTTGCACGATAATTAAAACATTTACTTATTAAAAGTATTTATGTAATATTATGTAATGTATATAAATTTTAGTATATTTCAAAAATTATATAAATCGGTATTTGTAAACGTTGTTAAAACATTTAAAAAAATAACTTTTAATGGTTATCAACACTTACATTTCTAGAAATTTATTGTTGTCTCTTTTCTCTAATTTCAACTGTTCCTTTTGCTTTCACTTACCTCATGAATGACTGAGAAAATCGTTTCGACAATTATGTATATTGTATTTAATAAAAGATTAATACAAGATTAGTACAACAGTATTATATTCTACTTCTATAATTTTTGCTCTTTTTAACAAAATAAATAACATGCGCATAACGCGCGTAGTGTCTTCACTTTGTAAATTGCTATCATTGCTGATATGTATATTTTTACAACTTATGTATATTTGTCATACACACTGTATATGTTATCATGGACAAAAAGATTACAAATGTAATAATATTTTATTATATTTCCTTTACGTATAAAAATAAAATATTATATGATAGTTTAAATATTAAAGGTGTACGATAATGTAAATAATTTTCTCGATATCATATGACAATTGTTCATAATACGAAGTAAATATGTATATATTTTGCAATACAAATTAATAGAATTTATCTAAATTTTAATTGCAAAATATAGTGCAAGAAACAAAATAGCACATTCACAACAAACGTAGTGTCTAGTAAATTCAAAAAACGACTTTTGAAAAAGATATTTAAATAAATTGATATTGTTAATCAAAGTTTATCTATATGCCTTTTGATCAATATGAATATACGTAATACACACACACACACACACACACACACACACACACACACACATATATTTCTTTTCCAACGTCTAACCAGTAAAATCAATTAAAATGTTAGATATGACAAAATATGAAATTAATTAGTAATCTTGATCTATTATAGTCTGATAATTTCTCTTGAAATGCTAATTTAATATCCCAAAATTTCCACTTTTACTGTTTACCCAGGTGTCCTAACAGAACTTGCATTACGTAATGTATATATATATATATATAGGTTACTAAATCCGTATTGCTCTCGGCTTCGTTAAAGCAACAAATAAAGCTCTTTCGGAAATCAATATCGCCATACCATTAGTATAATGCGATTGTGCGGTATTAAATTAAATATCATTCTCCATGTTTAACGAGTCAACATGGAATAATTGCCAATTATTATAGAAAGCAGAGTAATCAAATAATCAAGCAAGCATTTCGTGATAACAAGAAAAAAACTAATCCTTACAGAAATCCAATTTAATACTGGCCAATTTAGTATTGGAAATTATTTATTTGCAATATTAAAAGCACTGAACAATACAACAATTTTAACATTCAAAAATAATTAGATACTACCTTCCAGTATTAAATATCTATAAAGAAATGAAGTAGCTTTAAATGAAGAAAAGTAAGTAAAAGTTAAATAAGCGAATCTATAATTTAATTTCTTTTAGACTAATTTTATTATAATTCTATTTTGCTGTTATCATATCAAAATATTAAAATTCTCAACATTTTTATTTAATAATAATAATAATAATAATAATAATAATAATAATAATCAGTCGTAGGAACGACTTGTAGGTTAACAGTAAAAGAGGAAAAAAAATAATATATATTTGACCATCTTTCGATATCTCTTTTTTAACTTGCCGAATCGACGCATCGATATCGTACAATTTCCAACGTTATTTAAAAAAAAAAGAGAAGACAGAAAGGAAAACGTATTACGAAGTACGCGACAAAAGCTCGTGTCGCGACCGACAGGTTCGTTTAACGAAGCACCGACTCGTGCTTCCTGCCGATACATCTCTCTCTCTCTCTCTCTCTCTCTCTCTCTCTCTCTCTCTCTCTCTCTGTCTCTCGTCCAGACACACAGATTGAGATTGGACGCAGTGACGCGAATTATTATAATCCCAACCTCCACCTACCCGCCATAGCGATGGTGGTAGGTGGGGGTGGTAGCAGTAGGGCCCGGGGGCGTTTTTCGTAACGCTCAGCTTGTATCGCGAAGTATGTAATATCGGGTCCCGTCGTTCCCCATCTACGAAGTCGGGAGATTTCTCTCCCGGGCTATCGTCCTGGCTGCACGTACTACGTACGTACATGTCGGGATATATATCGGCGCTTGCCCGACGTCCAGACGAGCCCTTAGGCGACGAGAAAAGGAGTCGGAATCGCCCGCGGGAAACGCTCATACGAAAATCCTATCCGTCCAGATGATACGAAAGGAACGATCGTCGAATCGCACCGACCGACCGACCGACCGAGAGAAAATCAGAAAAAGTCTAAGAGCGTGCGGAAAGGAGAGAAGAGATTACTATTAAAAATTATTATACATATACGTTCTCTAATATCATATACTTCTCGAATTTCTCAAGTCAAAAGTATTTTCTCTTCATGTTGCAGTTTGTAGAATTGCAGATTTAATACAATTGTTGCATATTTTTTTCGGTATATGCATACTCTTCTTTTCTCTCTTTCGTCTTCTTCCTCCCCCCTCTCTCTTTCTCTCTCTCTCTCCGCGCAATCTTAGATTGTCGAATAGCACGCTGCGCACGGAAACATAAATCTGACAGTCGTAGGAATCTATGAACAAAAGTGGAGCCACTTACATGCGCGTAAAGCAGAATTTATGAGAGGCGCGGGAATATAAATGCGCGACGTATCATAAATTCCCGTCTTGGATGCCAGGATATGTATGAGCAAAAGGAGAAGAAGCACAAGAGAAGAGAAAAGAGAATAAGGGTGGCTGCGTATAGGGACATACAAGGAAATCTTTCTCTCTCGATATGTGAGTCCCGAAGGATACTAACGATACCGTTCAGAGTTTTCATAGACTCCAGGGACACTTTAAGTATACGGACTAAAAACAGCCCCATTGCTTTCCCATGGCTGTCTGACAAATGCCAAATAACATTTTTTTCCCAATATTAGTAGTAGTAATTTTATAATTAAAATATCAATTAATAATGATAATCTTAATAATTCCAAATTATATATTTGGAATTTCTCTCTCTCTCTCTCTCTCTCTCTCTCTCTCTCTCTATATATATATATATATATATATATATATATTCACCGCACATATTCCATTCTTTTCCCCCCACTCCCCCCGTTTACTCGTAAATCGTTCTTCGAACTTCCGGGTTTTCAGGGTACTTTAGAGCTCGCTCGAATCAAATTTAAGATCGATTACAAATTTTCTCGGCGTGCCGTTACGTGACGCAATTTTGTCCTGACGGCTTTCCGTGGACCGTATAGAAAATCGAAAGCGCGCGCCGGGAGGGTGAGAGGGTGCATGAACTTAATCGCGGCGGCGGGCCCACCCTCATCTTCGACCCCGTTCGATATCTTAACTACTTCGCCCCGGCACGACCTGACCCCCCTCCCCCGATTTAGCCGACCGCGCGCGACACACCGCACCACCGCCCCCTCTTCCCGCTCCCCGTTCTACTAACTTACGAGCCCCATCCTATCATCCCCGACGCCATTTGGACCGGCAACTTCGCGATGAGATGCATGAAAATCGAGTCGAGGCTTTAATAACACCGATAGCTGATAGCAACCCCGATCGAACGCGAAAGAACTGCCAACTTTTCGACGTCTTAAAAAAGGAGTCCTCCCTATCTCTTAAGGGATCCCATTCCTCCTTCTCGTATCTATTCCCCCATTCCCCTTTTACCGTAGGATAAACGACTGCTATGATGGAATCTTCGAAAGTTGGTCATCTGTCGACGTTCGTAACGTAGAACGTGGCTTTTCACCGTCGGATTTCTCCATGGGTTCTCATATTTCTTAATTTTACTTATACGGCAATCTTGGAAATAGAATCTCTCGGTTCTGCTTTCACTATATTACATTCACTATATTACATATTATACTACATTGTAACCGTATTATTTCACGAAGGGAACAATTTTGCTGTTCTATTTAAAAATTTGGCCAGATTAAAAATTAATTTTGTAGAACGTTTAAACACGATGATAATACTATAAAATCTTTTATAATATCTTAGCTAACTAACTTTTTATATCCCAGCAAATTCTTTCTACACGTTCTAATTATTTTGATGGTATAACAAAATTATTTTTTACATTTATATTCGGCAAAACTGTTCCTTTTGTATATTAAAATGTCCTGTCATATCTAATTTAATCATTTCCTAATAGAAGAAATAAGACGCGAGGCAGATGTAGGTCGAATTAGAAACCCATAACTTATGGAATATTTCCAAAATTGATTGACGTCGATTAATGTCAATGAAATTAATACGGCCATCTGATCGGCACAACTGAGCGAGAATTGTTCCTTTATCAAAAGCGGGAGCATGTAACAACGACTCGCAGAATCACAATAATCGCGATGCGAATCAGAATTCTCATTTCGCGGTCGCTTCGCTGCGCATTCGATTTAATTGTTCGATATATGCGAGAAACGATTAAAACACCGTAAAACCGCCAAGCTGAAATATCGAATTCACGGAATACGCGCACACAGGCGTCTGCTCGATTTTCCATAAGGTCGCTGGATCGGCCGAGAACGGAATTGCATCACGTAACCGCTCCCTTGATATTGCACCGCACACCCCACGGATTCGATTAATTTTTTACGATCGTCCAATCAGTGGGATGGATGAAACCGCTTGAATTAACCGTTCTATTAGAAGCTTTTTGGTCTGGACCGATCGTGGAACATGATAACGTCTTACGGTAAGTCATACCGTCGATTGCAAACTACCTGCTTATTATAGACGATGGAAACAGTTTATTCTTATACGATACATCGCGACAAAGTTAAATCAAAATAAAAAATTATTTACTCAATAGTAAATAACGTTATTATTATCGATGTACTATTAAGAATCATCGACTTTGGGTAAATTTTCATAAGTATCAAAGTGATTCTGAGAACCTGGAGATTGAGAAGCGTTAATATTATCAACTACCTAATATAAATTTTTCGATTATATAAATATATTTGATGAATTTATAATACAGTATCTTTATTATACATTTGTGTGTGTGTGTGTGTATGTAAAAACAATAATATATAATTGTTGCAAAACTGCATTTTTTTCATAGTTATCATTTTCATGTAAAATATTAAAAATAAATATTAATAGTAAAAGTGTATTTTCAAATTGAATATTATTAACAATATCATAAAATTAATATTATATTATAAAATAATCATACGTCTAGATTTTAATAATCACAAAAATTTACATGAAATGTGTACTTTATTATTATTTAAAATAATTGATATTTATAAATAATTTTATACTTTATCAATTATTTTATTCATTAAATCAAAGTATTTTTACTTTACAATACGTTATTATTTTTAATTATTATTATTACTTTTAATTTTTTCACAGTTTTTATTATATAGACATTTTACATATTGATAATAAAATAGTGTTTTCGTAAGAAAATAAAAATAAGATAAAATAAAATAATGAATCAATAACATAAAATAAAAATTACACAATATTAGGTGTTTTTAATAATGTATCTCGTTGATGTCATCTCTTTTTTTTATTTATTGTTTCTTATTCTGATTGCATATTGTTGAGAAAGTATTAAGGCACAGCAAATATTTTAAATCATGCAAACTTCCATAAAAGCGTGGTTCTTTAATAGTATATATATCTCATTACTAATATAATGATAATAAAGAAAATAATAATTTCTATTAATAAATTTGTTATTTAATGTAAAGATGTTGCTTAGCCAAAATTTATTAAATGTGTAAGAGAAAATAATTTAATATAAAAAGATACACACACACACACACACACACACACACGCGCGCGCGCGCACACGCACGCACGCACGCACACACACACACACACACACACACACACACACACACACACACACACACACACACACACACACACACACACACACACACACACACACAAAGTTGACATATTAATTCATGAAGACCTGTTAATTATTTTATTATTCTATGAATTAGATAAATAATTTTAATTGATTGAATCACAAAAATTGCCGCATTTGATGATTGAAGTGATCATAAAAGTGATCATAAAAAAAATTTGTGTCATTAAATAGAAAGCATCTATTATAATAATAGTATGAAATCAGGAAGCACGTATTAAGGCATAGTATTGTATATGCGTTAGATGTTCCATGATCTGAAATCGATATGATTAAGTTTGTATTAGATTATACATTGGAGATTAAGATTATCGATTAAACATTCAAGATTGTTCAATCACACTATAAATTGAGATTTGCATTATAAATGGAGATTAAAATTCATGAAGATTTGCAGCAAGGTTCATATGTATATCATGTAGATTAAATTATATTTATATAATATCGTTCTCTTTTTTGACGTTTAAAAATCTTAATCAGAATATTAATAATATGACATTACAAACATAAATTAATTTTTTTCATTTTCTATCTGCTAAATATCATATTTATCATATGATTGTTATCATATGTTTATAATATCATACGTTTATTATCAAAATTGCTAAAAAGTCTTGCCAAACTATTGAATAATATTACGATTAAAAATTGAAAAGTAGACTAAATTCTAATTTCAAATTCTAATCTCAATTTTTGCTTTGTCCTGAATAATCAACATTCAATCTTCAATATAATTTAACAAAGTGGCTTGATTCAAATGTTTTGAAGCATTTAAATATTTCAAAACATGGATTTCTATGTTCTGATTGGTTGAGCAAACAGAGTTGCCAATGCCAGATCGTAGAACACATGAAACCTATCTAACATGCTCCACACTTGATGCGAAACCAAAAGTATATATAAATATTTGTATGTGTGTGTATATATATACACATACATGTGACATTTGCTTTAATTATACACATACTATTACGTGGTAGTAATATTTCGCATCAAATGGGGGGGGGGGAGGGGATCTGTAAGATCCCACGTTCTGTGATCTGGTAGCTCTGCAATTCGTTTAGGTTATGTTATGATCAAGTAATGGTATCATATGTGATCTTGCTGAAATATAAAAAGGAGCAAATATATATTAATCGTTTAAAAAATATATTTTAAATAAAATTACGAACAATTTAGAGTCATGGGGAAACCACGAATTCGTAAGTCTGCCATATAGTGTATTATTATTGCGATATGATATATATTCAGAATTATATTCAGAACTTATTCAAATTAATAACAAAGCGGTTAGTGTGTCTGTCAAGCAAATAAAGTAGATATTAATAATTATTATTTGATTCATTAGAACAGCTAACAAATTGCACTGTATGTTTTATCATTGCTAACTTTTTTACTGATTCAAGCTAGCTATTCAATTTATTATTTAAAAGGATTTAAAAGTTTTTAAAGAAATATTGACATGTGTTCTCTGTTGATTAATTTATGCTGTAAATTATATTACATTTTTATAATTTTTATTTACATAATGGAAATATTTTTAAAGACATTTGTTAAAAGATAGAAAATACATTAATGGGGGCTTATTATTTTTTAATAATTTGATCAGAATTTCTAATATATAATTTCTATTAAGACAAAAACTATGACTTATATTATTTCAAAAATATATATATTTAACAACACATACGAACTGTTGATGGTTAAGCATGCAGAATTTGCTGAATAAAGAGTCAAATTATTTTGTCAACTTAAACTCATCAATACTTACTAATTATTTTATATTGAAACATAACATTGTAATATATCCATCTTTTTTCAGATTTTGACCAAAGTAAGCAGGAACGTACAAATTTGACAATTGTTGAAATTATACAGGAACTACTAAAAGCACACAAAGAAAATCAAGATGTTGATTTAAACAAATTAAAGATGCGAATTGTTGCAAAATATGGCTTGGATTCTCCTCCAAGATTAGTTGATATTATTGCAGCTGTACCTAATGATGTTAGGAGTATACTCATACCGAAATTGAAAGCTAAACCTATTCGGACTGCTAGTGGGGTTAGTTTATCTTATATCATCATATTTTAACAATCTTTACAATTGAATCGAAAAACTAATATATGCTGTAGATTGCTGTTGTAGCAGTAATGTGCAAACCACACAGATGTCCACATATTAACATGACGGGAAATATTTGTGTTTATTGTCCCGGAGGTCCAGATTCTGATTTTGAATATTCAACACAATCATATACAGGATACGAACCTACATCGATGAGAGCTATACGTGCGAGATATGATCCTTTCTTACAAACTTCGCATCGTATTGAGCAGGTGAAGTTAGGTGGTTGTATCTTAGATAAATTTTTAATCATTTTTTTTATTGTCTACAAGAGTATAGTGATCATGTATAAATATATATTATATTTTTAGTTAAAGCAATTAGGCCATGATGTCGACAAGGTTGAATTTATCGTTATGGGCGGTACTTTTATGTCTTTGCCAGATGATTATAGAGATAATTTTATTAAAAATTTACATGATGCTCTTTCTGGTCATACAAGCGCTAATGTTGATGAAGCAGTAAAATATTCAGAACACAGTAAAACAAAATGTATCGGCATCACTATTGAAACTCGGCCTGATTATTGCCTCAAAAAACATCTCTCAGATATGTTACGTTACGGGTATGTGCTTTTAATATAGTATTTCAAATTTGTAAATCATTTACTAAACTTAACTAAACTTAAAATTTGACAGATGTACACGTTTAGAAATTGGTGTACAATCTATATATGAAGACATTGCGCGTGATACTAACAGGGGACATACAGTACGTGCAGTATGTGAGAGTTTTCAATTAGCAAAAAATTCTGGATTCAAAGTGATAGCTCACATGATGCCGAATTTACCAAATGTTGATTTAGAACGAGATATCTTTCAATTTAAAGTAATGTTTCTACATATATAACAATATTAACTTGTAATTATTATTTATAAATATGTTAGTATAAATTATTTATAAATATAATAGTAACAATTATTTCTCCTATTGTACTGTATGATATTGTACTATATATATATATATATATATATATATATATATATATATATATAGTACAATATCATATAGTACAATAGGAGAAATAATTATTACTCTTAATAATTATTATTATAAAAATATGGTTTTATATATATATATATATAAAACTATATTTTTTAATAAATTTTTAGGAATTCTTTAAAAATCCTGCATTTCGAGCAGATGGATTAAAAATTTATCCAACATTGGTTATACGTGGTACTGGTTTGTATGAATTATGGAAAACTGGCAGATATAAAAGTTATCCACCCAGTGTATTAGTTGATTTTATAGCTCGTATTCTAGCTTTAATACCACCATGGACTCGCGTTTATCGTGTACAGCGTGATATACCAATGCCATTAGTAAGGTAAATATATCATCATATAAGAAAGTAAAAGCAAATAATGTGTTATAATAGATAACAAAATGTGTATTCTTTCTTTTAAAAAAAAAATAGCTCCGGTGTAGAGCATGGAAATTTACGTGAATTAGCTTTAGAAAGAATGAAAGATATGAATACAGAATGCCGTGATGTTAGGACGCGCGAAGTAGGGATTCAAGAAATACATCACAAAGTGCAACCTTATGAAGTTGAGCTTATACGACGTGACTATGTAGCTAATGAGGGATGGGAAACGTTTCTGTCATATGAAGATCCATTACAAGATATTTTAATCGGACTACTCAGATTAAGGAAATGCTCTGATGGCACATTTAGGTATGATTTTCACGCCTTGATATTGATCAATTCCATATTTTCATTTCCATAATTTTATTAATTCTTATGTGTAATTTTCAAAACTTGAAAGACAAATTTTTTTAATATACAACAAATTTATGTACGAATTTAATATGAGTTCTTTAAACTCAAAACTCTCATTAAATGAATCTTTTATATAACTTTTATATAATATTCATATATCTCTTATAATATTCATATATCTCTTATAAAAAATATATATACATATAAGAAATTTTGCTCCTTCAAAAAAATTGTTGATAATTTACTTTTATGATGCAAGATAATAGTAATCCATCAATTATTCAAGTTAACAACCAATACACATCTGTATATATTAGCATGTAATTAATAGGAATTTTATAAAGAAAATTTAAAGTCACTTTAGAATAATTAAGCCAAAACATTAATATTCAAATACTAACAAGTAAATGGTTTTTTTTATGATTAGAAAACATTAAAAATATACATAATAAAGTAAACTTTTTCAAAGTTGCATTTAAAAATTCTTTAATTTTATCTGGAATAAAAGTACCTGAAAAATCCAAGAATTCTCAGGGTTTTTTATAAGGCACATTTTAATAGACACTGACTTGATATGTATATATGAAAGAATATCTCTAATAATTTCTTAATTTTTAATCAATATATTATAAATAAAAATGAGGTAAACAAAAATTAGACCCAAAACTCGCCAACTATGAGTCTATCGCTCTTATATCAGAGTCAATGCATCGATCCAAATAAAAACTGTATATTAAAACAATTTTATTTCTTCTAGACCAGAATTGAAAGAAAATACTTCTATAGTAAGAGAACTTCATGTTTATGGTAGTGTTGTACCTATTAGTTCTCGGGATCCTACAAAATTTCAACATCAAGGTTTTGGCATTCTGTTAATGGAGGAAGCTGAACGAATCGCAAGAGAGGAACATAAATCTCGTAAAATTTCCGTAATTTCAGGTACATATTAATATAAAACATGCTTTTGCCTCTTATTTATTTTTACATTAATTATTAAATCAAATGGATTAAATATTTAGAAAATCATAATAATGACGCTAATTTTTATAGGCGTTGGTACACGTAATTATTACAGAAAGTTAGGTTACGAACTTGATGGCCCATACATGTCTAAAATGCTTGCATGAACTAATAAAGTTGATTTCAACAGGAAAGAACATATAAACGATAAGTACAATGTAATATACTTAATAACAGCACATATGTAAATTAAACAAAATATAGAAAATACTGTACTTTTAATAATGCAATAAAGTTATATAACAATAAAGCTTTCGAACTGAAAAATGAATAGTTGAATTTAAAATGTAATTTAATTAATAAATTAAATAAATTATAAGTAAATCAATCATAATTACATTAATAATGTTTTATTTTTGTAAATTTATTGAAACAAAAGTACAAATAATATTGAAATATCTAAATACCAAATAACTCTGATCACAGTAGTAAGTCGACTTACTTAAACTTAAAATTGATTTACTTTATTATTACATGTTTAAATATTTAAATATTTAACTAAATATTGAAATTAAATGCTTCAAAATCTTGAAATATTGAAAATAGGTTCGTAATTCAAAACCAAAAAATAAACTTATAAAAAAATTATATATAAATATATTTGTAATTTTTATAATTATGTAAAGATTTGTTATGACAAATATCGGTCAATTAATACTTACGAAGAATATCAGAGTATACCATTATTTTTGTTTAAGAAAATTATCACAAGATTATTTTATAGAAACTTGGACAAATTTAATTTAATTATTTCTTGTGATTGATGATATATTCAAATAGTGCGCGGCAAATACAAAGATCTGATCTTTCGCAAGGTGGCGCAACATCACACATTTAAAGATTGATAACTTTTAATTTATTTATATTATACACGTATTATTTAATTAATTGCAATTATAATGTGCAATTTATTATATTTATTAATATTAATTTATATTTATTATTTTAAACCACATTTTAAATCTCCAGAAATATATATGAATGCATAAAGCTCTTATAGAATTCTTATTATTAGGTAATAATTCACTCAATAATATCGAGCTAATATTATTCTTTCACTGTAATTAAATGTAATAAATTATTAATTATCGACACAATATTATCAATGACAAACTCGCCTTATGCCTTACGACAATATTTATATATGAATCTCTCGGGAAGAACAAATCGAGTATGAATTAAGTGCTCGTCAAGAGTCAAGAGTAATGCAAAAAAATTCGATCTTCTGAAATTTTTTTCGCATTTTACGAGAAACATTATTTGACACTTTTCAAAACCTTCTCGATCTTGAAACCTCAACCCGACGATCTGACGAGAGATCGGGGTGATCGTTTTTACCTACCTTTCTGAATTATGCAAAAACGATTATGCAAATCAACTGCGCACAAATTAACTTCCTACATAATACAATTCTAAATTTTCACCAGCATATTAGATATTCATAAGGGAGATACTCGCTATACGCAGCAAGTAGTCTTCACTTCCTGTAATCTGTGGCGAGCTTAAGGTAGTTTACAATCTCAAAGGATCATTTTGCAAGGATCAAACCACCGTAATAATAATCCACTGTTCATAAAACCACGAAGGGTCAACCCATTTACTTGTGTGAAAGAATATCCCGATACACATATACTCTTTCTCTCTCTCTCTCTCTCTCTCTCTCTCTCTCCTTCTCCCTCTCCTTCTCTTCTCCGCTGACAGGCCGACAGGGGGCCGACGAAAGTAAACAAAAGCAAGTCGGCCGCAGCAGTGATCGTCAAAGCAGAGTCTCGTCAGTCGAACGTCGTTGCAGGTTGCACCGCAGGTGGTGGACGAACTGACGAAATTGTTGATCGAACGTTGAACGGCGGTGCGCGCGAGTGGTCTCATTTCTCGCGTGCGACGCCGCTGGATCCTGTGTTTCCTTAACCGATCCCGGTGGCAGGTGGTGGCACGGACCGATGAGATGCGGACGACGCGAAGCGAAGCGGAATCGTCGACGGCGAAGCGACAGCGGGAATAAGGACGAGGTGGCCGGGGATATCTCCGGGACATCGGGGCTGACATCCGCGACAACCGATCGAGGCGGGGAGAGGGGAGATTCACGACAATCTTAGGTAAGGAGGACGTCCCTCGCCGGATGACGTCGCCGGATGACGTCGCCGGATGGATCCCCCGTTCGCGAGCGCGACATCCTCGGACGAGGGACATCCTCGCACGAGCGGTGACGCGACTCGCGAATTTTCCTGAAATTAGGTTATGTTTTTGCGCGAGCGGTTTTTTCTTTCTTTCTTTCTTTCTTTTTTTCCCCCCTTTTTGTACCTCGACATAGAACCGTGCGCCACTGCTCGATAATTGCGGCTCTATCCCACGTAGCTACGTAAACAGGAAGAATTTCCACATTATCCTGGCGATCGCTGTCATTGTGATTGCGCCGCAATTGCGATCGACAAGGTATTCCTCTATCCCACTTGTTATTGCGACAGTGTGAGAGAGATTTCGGACGGTTACGTACGAAGGACTCTCACAGAGAGCACGTCTCTCATATAGTTTCGTAATATAACGAAAAATATGCGCGAAGATCAACAGAAGATCTGTGTTTGAACATTTGATCCTCAGGATTGACTTGTATTTAAACTGTACAGGAAACTTTGGAGAGAATGAACTCGATGCTAGCGTAATAAGATGTCTACTGAAAAAAACTTGGAAATCCTGAAATTTGTGTATGCCTTGAAAAATCAGGGAATTTTTTTAATGTTGCTTTTCCTGTTTTGTCCTATGTATGCTCAGATGTTTTAGACCACACTGATTTTACGACTGGTATAATATAATATTTAATAACAACTTAGATGCAATTTGGTTTAACGAAGATGAATACCTGTTTTAATAGTTTCATCAAAAATTGTTTCATAATTATGTATTATATTATTATTTTTTTTTTTTGTAGCTTTTGAAAATGAAATTTGAAAATTTTATAACGTAAAACATTTATTTTTTAGAGTTCTTATAGCTGTTTTCAAAATTTGTTTAAATTTAATTATTGAAACTTGAACGATTCTTAATTTTATTTTATGTTTCATAAACTTTTACGAACGGAAAATATTAAGAACTTTGAGAACAATAAATATATATTTATTTGTAAGATATATTAAAAATTTTATTTTACTTGGAATTTATAACAAATTGCCTTAAAAATCAAAAAATTATTTGATTTGCAAATTTATATATTTGATTAATGCAATAAAATGCAGATACTTTTATTTATTATAATTTTTTAAGAATCAAATTGCAAAATTCGACTCTATAGCATGTTTCGCAGCTTTATAACAAATGCATAAAAAACATCAACATATTGCCTCTACGAGGTAAAATATAATTAAACAAGTGTGTCTGTAGACCATAGCCGTAGATAAGAAATAGATATAATTATTTAAGAACTAAATTTAAATAAGACCTAAATTTTGGCTCTGTAGCAAGCTTCGCAACTTTATAACAAATACATAAAAAAAAAAATCTCACGTCAAAATATTCCTTCTTACGAGATAAAATATAATTAAATTCAAACCTATCTAAGCATAAATAATTATCTTATACAAAGAATAAATAATCTTATTAAGATTGGCCGATTTTTAATATCATAATAAGCAAATACATTTCAAATTATATTGTCATCTCATTTGTCATTATTACATGGTCTCGCGTCTATCATTCTCGCGTTGAAAAATCCAGGGCTCTGATCGTTTCGCGACACAGACATCTCCTACGTGCACTTCCTATTCTGATCATCGATGTGTGCATAAAGTGAGCCAAGCTCGTCGCGAGGAATCGCCGCGCGCTCGACAGCCAATCGTGTTCTACGGGCATCATATATCGACAATTCACCGCGACTATTATTAAGTTTGTCCTTAACATATCGTCAGGATTATCGCTCGCGATCCGCTGGCCGCATGGTTGTGCGGAGTCAATCGCGTTTTGCGTGCCGTGCCGTGCCGTGCCGTGCCGTGCCGTGCCGTGCCGTGCCGCGCGTAATACGGGCGACGAGGCATTTAAATTCTGATATCTCGCTTTCGTCTCGCTTCGTCTCGGCTCGCCTCGCGAAATCGCGCGGTGAAAGTCGACCGGGAGCGGCACGATACTTTAAAGCTGACGTCGATTTTCGTCGAATGGACGGGAAAAGAGGAAGCGAAAAAGCGCGCCTTCGGTAAGTGGCCGTCTCACGCAGCCGCCACACACTCGACAGAAAAAAAAAAAAAATTAGTCTTCGAGACAAATATTCTCATATATGGGCAAGAATGTTAGAATCTTAAAAATTTTTGTTTTGATTTGAGTGATTTTGTGTTGATGCAAGTATTACTTTTGACTCGACTCAAGACTACAAGTATCTCCTATATGAAGATTATAATATTCTTGCGTACGTACGAGAATAGATAGAAATAAAAATCAAATACAAATAAATAAAAAAAGTAATGCATTTGCATAAATATACGAATAATACTAATATTTATAATGGTACGATAACAATATTTGCATCGATATAAATTCAATCAAAACAGGACTAAAATTTTTCTAAAATTATAATATTCTTGCTTATATGTGAGAATACATAATTTTTTAATTTAAGACTAATTTTTTTTTTTCCTGTGCCGACTGAACCATCACAGAAATTTCCGTGTGTTCCGCAGTTGAAACGTAACCGTCCGAGATTCGATTTGAGATTTACGCATGCAATTTCTACGAACGGCCAAATATTTAAAGTAAAACTACGTTTTATGTATCACGAGATTTAGAGTTATTATTATTTACAAAAACAACTCGTTGCGAAATTATTATTTGATGACAAAAAAAAACTAATACATATTGAGATATAAATTTTTATAATTATATATTGATCCTAAGCTTTAAAAATGATTTTAAATAATTACTAATATTTTTAAACTTTTTGTTTGTAACATTTATTGCACTATACCATCTTATTTATTATAATCTTAATTATTATAATTGTCTAATCTAATTATACAATTGTGTAATCTAATTTGTTATAATTGATTTGCATTTATTTTATTTTTTTTTTATTTGCTAGTTTTATTTGATTTAAATTTGTGTCGCCAAGTTGATCATAGCCAATTGTTGATATACAGTTATTTACAACTTTATTAGTCACACAACCGTTTATCCATGACAAACATTTGGCCGGGCGTTATATAACACATATCTAGTTGTTGTTATTATGTTTGTTTTATCTTTGGCGCTGTTGTACTTGCCTCTTCAGATTCGCTGAAACGTACGCTAAATCGGTACTAAACTTTTACATGTAAACAACACTAGTTGTTTATTTGAGTGATGGTCTATAAACTGTTTAAATAAATAAACGACAAAAAATTTCCACTAATTCTTTCTCTATATTTATCGAGATTGCGTTCAAAAGGCAATTCGCATATTCTACACTGTATAATCTGCACATTAAAGCAAAGCTACGTCACGTTTCAAAAAAATTTGATCTTTTAAATCTCCCTCGCATGCTCGAATGTGGCTTTAAATATTTTAAATAATGACTTAAAAAAATTATATTCTTTTGCAAGTATAATATTATAACATTGTGCGTATTTAATATACGCTATTGATTATAAAAAGAGGATAATAAAAATTCAATTAACTATGATTTTCCAACAAAAAGAGATATAGCGTATTATTGTATTGCACATTTTTAATAATAAGACTGCAGCTTAAAGTTTATCTAAAACTCTGAAGAAGTGATTCATATGTTCGGTGTAATGTACACATTATTGATATCTTATTATTGATATGTGATAAATATAACAGAAACTTTTATTACACTCCATTATGATTAAGTTTCATTAAGATAATGAAGAAATTATCTCTATAACTTATAAACGACATGTATTACTTTCGTCTTGAACATGAAACTAAATCTACTATATCGGCATGAAAACGAAAGCTTAATCATGATTAATTTATCTTATTCTCCTACTTCTTTGTGTGATACAGTTTATGTTTCCACAATATATTTAATTCCAAAAATAAATATAGCATTTCACGTAATTATTCGCAGACGGCATTTACGTTGCCTTTTTTATCTTTTTTATAAAAATATTCTCTTTTTAAGTATTCTCTTTTATATAAAAAAGTACTACACATATAATACACACACACGTTTTTTTTTATTAAATACGCCTCGTATTTAATAATTAAAATATATTTGATCTTATTAATATCAACAAGTATTAAGATATTAATATTGGCGACCACCAATTATGTTTAAAAAGTTTCGTCAATTTTGTATTTTCATTTTTTGTTAGCAAAATAACGATTGATATTACGCACTTCCTCCTTGACTTACAAACCAACGTAAAGATAACCTTCTCGGATCGACAATGTGGTGTCATTACAGCATTTAACTCTACATAATGACACTGATGACCAATGAGTGTAATGTTAATCGAGTTCTGGTCAATGTGCTGATTCGCTGTTACACATATATCCTTTTTTATTGTTACCGTTGGTACTTGCCACACCGATTTTTGCAGGCAAAAATGACACATGTGATCAAGGATTAAATAATCCTAACCACTGTTAGGATTTTCTAGCGTTGCCGTTCCATTTTTATTCACTTTTTCTATTAATGTTAATCCTCCAGCAATCTTATTTCTTTTTTTTTTATCTCTCGTAACCGATCGTGTTCCGTGAATGTAATAATAATCCGTCCATTGAATGTATAATAATTAGCGTTAAAAAAATACAATTTAATTTTTTCCGTTATACTGAAATGTATTTGGAATTATGCAAAATGCGCAAAATGTGTTTTCAGACACGAGGATATCATACAATCTTTGACATTTATTATTAAATAAAACAGAATTTGCTATTATAATACTCACGTACACATAAAATCAAGCACAATCGATCTCGATTAGAAATATTTTAAGTAATGGGATGGCTTGAAAAATTTTTCCAGATCTTTCAAGCGTTATATTTACAATTTCGGAGCGTTTCGTATCATTTTTATGGACGTTTATTTATTGTAAATTTCAAGTCCGCGATAAATCACTATTTAGTATAAAAAAATAAAAAACTCTTACGTGTAAAATAAAATACGTGTCCTTCAGGAGCGCGCGATAAAACCACATGGTGACTACGCTAGTAGACTTACGCAATTGAAACAAGAAAAAGAAACGAAAGGACCTTTCATGGTTCACTGGCACACGCATTGGTATTCTTATTTCATTCCAAACAGAAATCGCTCCATTCGTATACAATCGTGGTCGCTTGGTGGAACGGACTGATTATGCACTGGCATGCAAAGATGCGAACGCGCGCTGTCGTCTCGTCGCTTCATCTCCGTTTTACGAAAGACACATCGTATACGCTCGCGATAATACGAATATGTAAATTGTGACGAGTTGCTTCATAAACGGGAGAACGTATGATAACATAGAAGCCGCGTTAAGCCAGGCGCGTATCTAGGACCAAATAATAAATGCACCAAAAAGCTAATATCACCTATCGCCATAAATCCGAAGCTATCTCCTTTATCTTCATTTTAATCATTATGATTATAATTTTGTACATTTTATTTCAGATTGTGCGGCGTAAAGCGTTAAGATTTGCTTCTGCATCGAACAATTTTGCTGTAAAATCTAAAAATTTGATTTCAGACACAAATCTGAAAATTAATTTTGTTGAACCATCAAAATTATTACGTAGAAGTTTAAGTGTGCAAAATTTTTTATATTCTGGTGGACCAATTTGAACGTCCTGCATAATTATTTTGACGATTTTTCCAACAAAATTATTTCTCAGATCTATACCCAGCAAAATTATTTTTTCCATGAAGTATTTTTAAATTTGCTGCTGCTAAAATAGACCCCGCTTCACGGGGTGACCTTTCACACTTTCTCGGCACATTTCGAATCATTACGCGATTACAATCAGCAAATTATATTTTTTTCACATCTCATACTCGCTGATTGTGATGAAATTACGAAACGAGATATTTGATCTTTACTCATTTGCGAGAGAAATAATTTGGATTACCTACCAAAGGGTAATCGAAATGGAGTGCCTGGGGTATTTCGGAAAGCGGAAAGTGGAGTGCTCGCTCCGAAAATCGTGATTGCCGACCCGCGTTCTAATGCGGGATAATACCGTGGTAAGTGCGCCGCTGTTTTCACGTTTGGAGGAATATTGGGCGTGCTAAACAGGGACCATGCATTACCTGACGGCACGCAACCACCACGGTCGAGTGGTTTCATTCGTCCCGTGGCGTCGCGGTGCTCCAATACGTCAGTCTATGTTTGCTCGGCCGTCAGCGAAGACGACGAGCGACGCAGCGCGAGCTGCGAGAACACGTTTTTGCAAGTGCCGCGAGAAAACGAGATCGGTCCTCGGATCGCGACGGAGAATTCGCTCCCGAGAATTTAACCCGGTGCGGTGCGCCGAAAGTGCGCACGGTGGCGTGTTGGAAAAATTATCGACCGTGATGTAGTTGTGCTGAAATTTCAAGGTATTCCACCCGGATAAATTCCTTCGACGAGAAGAACCCTACTGCTATCTGGTGATTGTCAATATTACGATTTCATTGTGTTAAATGCGTATTGACGGGCTAAAAATAATCGCAAGGCCAGGCCGCGTTGCTTTTTGCTTTCCAATTGCCTTTTCGAATTCGAGCCTTGTCTCGAGACGCGAGTGTCTCGAGACATGCGGGAAAATGCGTAACTTGCGGCAAGAAGAGGATTTTGAAAGTTCTCTTCAATTTAAGTTTCTCAATTAAAAATCCGGCTTTCACGGCCACGTGCATATTTACATATTCTTGTACAGATCGATTAACATCGATCGTTTCGCGAAAGCGCTTCACTGACGGCTTCTCCGGTACTTTTCAAATTACTTCGCGTACTTCTAAAAGAAATACTCTCGGCTATCAAAAGCATTTGGTGGGATTCGTGCGGGAAAAAATTTTCGACGGAGGGGGGAAAAACTTTAGGGAAGAACAATTGTATTCGGAGTAAAATTAATGGGGAGGAGTTGGTTATTGGTTCGGAATAAAACGACTCGCTTCCAATCGCTCGGTCAATGACCGTTTCGACAGCCAGCTGAAGATCATGTTGTTTTACACTTGTTGAACAAACAGGTAGCAGACAAACGAGGAGTGTAATAAGGTGTGCAAGTTTATTCCGTATGACGCCGGTAGATTAAGCAACTTCAACCCTACTACGTGCGAAGGAATCAAAAGAATCAAGATGATAACGGTACCGATATCAGCTTCCAGCCCCTACAGGTCTTACAGCGACGGCAGCAAGGTTGCCAAAGAGCCCTTGATGATGGCGTCGAAAGATCATCCCTCGTCAAATGCGCAAGTATGCGTGCAGCTCTGTCCTGATCGACTGACGCAATCTCAATTAGTTTCTTTTTCGCGAATTTGAAATTGTGAATTTTTGATCCTCCTGGCATTTCTGAGTTACGTAAATTTCGTAATTACATAAGCGTACCTGTGATATAGGTAATGACGTAGCGTGTCTACTCACCTCTCATTGATAGTTTTAGCGAAGCTGCATGCAACGTCAGCGAATCGTTTGGTCCTACATGACCGCTAAAGTTGTTTACGTAATTTTATTCTCGCGTCTCCAAAGCTACGCGCAGACGAGGAAAATAGATTTTTTTTTTTCTTTTTATCTAATCTTAATGAGAGAGCGCATTATATCAACCTTTGTGATGATATCAAATGATAGGAATTTAGGAAATTTTTTTTTGTTGAAAATTATATATTTTAACTTTAATACGTATCGTTTCTCAGATCATTTTTTTTTACATTTTCAAAATCTGTATAGTTCTCTAAAAATTGATTATATGTTGCACAAATGCAAGTCGACTACTGTGCAGAAAATCTTATTTACTTAGCATCCTTCGCCTAGGATGCTAAGGAATTTCCTCGTAATTGCTGACGCCACGCTCGGCAAAGGGTTAATTAAAGCTAACCCGGCCTGCCATCGAGTGGAACGTGTCGCTTCGATACATCATGGTAATGACAGCGTTATTAATTTCTCTCATTGTGTATTCCACCATCTAAATTTCTTGTCGGTGAACCTGTCAGTTATTATCACACGCTTCATTGCTCTATTCATGCCAAAGGCCATCGGTAGTCGCTATTTTCGAATGGCTGAAAGCTCCTTCGCTTTTCTCAGCTTACATTATATTGGGCGCTTTCCATTTAGTGACAAATCAAACGTTCTATCTTTCTTGGCATTCAACGAGTAACAAGGACAAAACGATTCTTGTGTCGATTGGTGTCACTAAACGGAAAGTACCCGTTGTTATACGCTCATTCACCACGTGGCAATTGAAAATTAAAAAGATTGCATAAATAAATACTTTGTTTATCGAGGCATTCTTTTCATTCATTTTAACGATTGTAAATTCTGCAAAAAAGTAGCAAAATTCGCTTTAGTAATATGCGACAAAATTTCTCACTGGGTGGAGCCTACACGGAAGGAACACACTTTTGCTGGCAAATCCAAAAATTTGACCAGATACAGATCTGAAAATAATTTTGTTGGCCCATCAAAATTATTTTGTTAAGAACACTTAAATATGATAATACTGCAAAAATGTTTGATCTTCTAACAATCAATTTGAACGTCGTATATAATAATTTTGAAGGCCCAACAAAATCGTTTTCAGATCTGTATCTAGCCACATTTTTAGATTTGCCAGCAAAAGTTTCTTTCTGTGTAAAAAATCAGTCTCGATCTTACGTTCTTTATATAATTTATACCCTGTTCCCTTTTTCCTTCCTTCCTTCCTTCCTTCCTTTCTTCCTTCCGTTAGCGGAAAGGCGTATTTTCGCGAAACCGAGCGTACAGCGATCTAAATTTACGCCGGACAAGCGACGTGAAATCCCAAGTCGGCCTGCCAGCAACCGTTGACTGACCGTGTTCCGATTCCCTTCCTAAGAAGCACGAAGACTTCTACCGTTGACACTCCTGCCCGAATCTGTCGATTCTCTTCGATGTACTTGCACAAACACCCGTTCACCGCGAAATTTTAGCGGTCCTGACACTTCGACGTTCAGAACGTCTTCGAGTTTTGCCGTTCCGATTTTCATTTTATTCCCAGACGGAATTCCCGGAAGATCCCGGGCCAAAGTCTGGGTCGAAGTCCCACTAACTCTAGCCAAAGTTCCAGTAACACTGAAAATGAGATAATTTTACTTGGACACGTAATCTCGAAAATACCGTTGGCAACCGATTCGCATACGCAAGCACATCGCATATGGAAGCACGCTTCTGCACGCGAGTTCTACTAAAGCAGTTGTAACTCTTGGCAACTTGAATCCTTTTAACGCGATTAATACTGACTTAATTACATCGATTATGAAAAATTTTTTTATTTGAATAGAAAATTACAAAATAATAAAAATTTCAATTTTTTTTTTTATATAAATACTTCAAGTATTCGAGCTGATTTATGTGAATTTTCATTTCGATGCAAAAATAGTTGTAAAATAATTTTAATAAAAAAATTTTTTTTATTTAAAACATTTTATGTGATTATACCCTTGCGATACGCTTCCACGTGTAACGAATAGATGACACGTATCGATGTCCGCTGCAATCAACGATTATTACCTCCCCAGTTAGTCTAAGAGGCATCATTAACTTTGAACGTATCAATTATTGGGAATAATCGAATCTGAACCATCCACATAATTGTCATCAGTCGTGACGAGAATTTAAATAGCGATCTTCGCGTGTCATTTGGAAATTCAGTAATAACTGCGAATGATGATCTGACATCTGACGGTAAAATGATCCGATAATTGATTGATCGAGGTTCTCAGCAAGAGCCATGTGGCTTTGCAGAAGAGTCGGATGCATTTCTATTAATCACACACACCACACACACACACACACGTATTATATAAAACGCATTAATAATATTAAAAGGGAATATGAATTTTCTAAATAAATTGTTCATTTTTTCGCGATATCGATCTTTTTCAGTCGATTTGTATCGGTTAGAAAAAAAATAAAGATGAAAAAGATAACGAAAGAAAATAGTGGGAAAAAGACAGAAATATGAGATTGAAAAAGGATTGACAAACCAAAAGAAATATTGAGTAACACTGCTGTATAAACTAACCTCCGCCCTCCCCTTTTTTTCTTTTTTCTTCTTTTCTTTTTGTCAACGTGTTTACTGCGTTGCGTATGCAGATGACAGTGGGCGATAGTAGCCAGCAGGTTTTTTTCCGAGATCGCTCATACTTCGCAGCCACTGCACAAGACGTATCGACGTCATGCACTAACACAAACACTGGAAAAATTTCTAGGAAACTCGATTATTATGTATCCGTGCATATCAAGAAAAATATTCCGGTAGATATGTTTCTTTTCAGCACATATTTTACTCCATGCGGTTTCACATCTTCACATCGATAAATGACTTATCGTTATCGATAAAATCGACTTCTGAAGTCCATTGGAATATTTATTGCTTCCTTATGGTATAGGAATAAGCTTTATATAATATTAACAAGCGTTGCACATTGATTTCCGCAGAGCTAATTTTAAAACGCCTTCACATCCAATCACGTCAATTGTAATTATTATATACTAGTAATTGTTCTTAATAACGCGAGGCTATTGTAAAATTATATAACAGTTACATGTTTTTTTTTTCCTTTATGCTAATAAGCTTGTGAATTAAATGAATAGAAATATACATTAGTGAAATACTGGAATATACTGGAAATACACATAAATTAATTTCCTTGTGTGTGTGTGTGTGTGTGTTGTGTGGTGTGGTGTGTGTGTGTGTGTGTGTAAAATATTATGTTAACTGTTTCGTAAAAGTTCTATTATAAAGACGATATAAAGACGATTTTATACCAGATATTAATAATTTTCTATAAAATTTATGGAATATCACGGACATATTTTATGGCGTAAAGTTATAAAACATATTATATCGATATTGTATTTGTAGCGCTTAAATAAACTTTACCAACTCGCAGGTGAAAGTTCGGTCATTCGTGAATGGTTTAGGACAATATTAATTTCGCAAAAAAAACACCGAGGGAAAATACGAAGCTATCCTATCCTTAATAATTATTTCGATCGAGGCTGTTACCGATAATTAATTGCTTCTTGCCGGTGCAACATAAAATTCTATTTTCGGAATCTCATTTTTTTAATGATCGCCCGCCGAGTGTCGTGCCGAAAGTGACACAGTTATCCCATTATCACTAATTATTTAGTAATTGATACGTTGTTATTCCCGTCATGCGTGCATTTGCATGATCATCGGTGCTTTCAGCGCGGCTGCTAATGAGGCATTATACAGCCGGGAGGGCTCGTTCGTGGGAGAAAGAAAGACAATAATGATTCTTTCTTTGCGCCTCCCCCTCGACATGTGCCGAGGGAGGGTTCGCACGAGGAATAAATTAACTCCTCGCTTCGAGGAGTTAATTTATGTTATACATAATGATACGTTACCCTTTCTGTTGTACATAATGTGATTGTCAATGTGGTATACGAACTCTTCAGATGCAAAATACCGCTCGCGGTATATACCAGCCTAGCAGTCGTCCGACGATCGAATGGGAATCGCGTAACGCTTTTGTAGGCGTAAACAACGTAATAACGCGTTCAGCAGATACTTTTTTTTTCCCCCAGTACTGCTCGGTGCGGTGCAATTTTGTGCGCGGAGTGCATGCTTACGTAACATATTCGGAGATTGATGCCACGAAACAAAATCTGACGAAAAACTAAATTGATTGATACGGTTTCGATCGTAATAAATTTATATAGTTTTTAGTTGATCAATTACGTGTATTATGCATATTAATTGATATTCCACAACAGAAATATGAAGAGATAATTAGGAATGAAATATAGCGTTCCTGGTTAACTTTTTTTATATTAGCTTAGTATCGCTTAATTTATTGCATTCGCATCCTTTCTAATTGCTTTTTATACACGACCTTGTGAGACACACCCTGTAACTTGTTTATGTATCCTAAGATAATTACGAAGAAGACTAATCTTTCGCTGTGTGTGTGAAAACGTTAGATTAATTGGTCTGTAAAGATATATCTCCTAACTTATTATCGTCGTATTAACATTCATAATGAGTTTTTTACGTACATAAATATTTCAACTGTCAGAGAATTATTCTAATCGCTGTGAAATCATTTCGTAAAGTATAAATATTTGATATAGTTGCATAACAAAGTAATGATGTATTATATCTATTTTATAATTTTTTTTATATTTTTTTTATTTATAATGAAAAAATTATGAAAAAACGTAGATTATTCTAAATTGCATTTAAAAATAATACAAAAAGGTTTGCGGCAATTCAGAATCTGGATCAAAAATTATTTTAAAAAATAAGTGAAAGTGCTCTAACAGAAACAGATTGTTCTTGTAAGCAGAAATTTAATTTTAATTTAAATATAATTTATTATCACTACTCATTTGTATACTTTTAATAAAAATTTAATTTTTATTTGCAGCCCAACTAATATCTGCACTGAGAGAAAACAACACAGTTCTGACAACTATATTTATGACAATTATAAAATTTAAGTACTTGCAACTAATCAAAGTAATCATGAAAGTACAACATCAAATACAATAAAAATATAATCACGATAATAGATATGAATTATTAATTGGTAATGAAATAGCGACTATAATTACATAATTATATAGACTTCAAATAGAATATGATATTACATTTTTTCGGTTTAAACAACGGTTTTTTTTATGAAATAAGCATATCAGTGAGATAAGTTTAAAAAATACATTGACAATAACAGAACAATATATTAAGTATATCTATACAATATATTAATTTATCTAATGATTTATTCTAAAAGATTAATATTACTATTATTTTCTTGATTCATATAACTTGTTAATTGTTTTTATTATATATAGTTGAGGCGCTCTTGATATACAAATTTTTAATTACTGATACGACTTTTTCCTCTGAGTGCATCGCAGTGAAACAAATCTTTATACAAATCTTGAATACCTAAAGTATTTATATAAAAAAATTTGAAATTTTTGTCATTATTTTTGTCATTTGTCATTTTTTAATTCTATTATTAATATTATTATTTTTAATTCTATTAAAGCACATTTCTATTTTATGTTTAAATAATTTTTTATCCAGATTTAAAACTGCCGCAAAAATGTTATATTACTTTTAGCTGCGATCTAGAATAATTTATAATTTTTTTCATTATAAATAAAAGCAGATGTAATATATCCTTAAAAACTTGATTAGTAATCTTAAAAAGATATTAACAACAGCAATAAGACATTGTTACGTTATTTTAAATTGAAATAGATCTTTTTATTATCAACTCTTTTCAATATTGAACCAAGAGTCGACTCACGCGAATGGCAAAGGAAAAAAATTAATTTCTTTCTCGTAATTTCGTGTAATTTATGCTTGTTGTTGTGCTTGTCGAGGAAAGATATATTCGTAAACGAGTATATTCCAACTCTCGAGTATATCATTTCAATTGAAACGAAACTCTCTGCCTCACACGCGCATTAAGGTTTGTTCTCTCTGTATATACGAATCTAATCGCCACGCTCATGACATCGATACGTGCATCCTCGGATGACGTATACACAACAAAATTAATTCGATCAATTGGGATCGAGAGACAAAGTCGAATGTGTGAACGCACGCAAAGTGCCAAGAAGAAAATAGCATCGGTAGAGTCGAACGTCTATTTTCAATGCCTGGTGAATTGGTCTTATTGAGAAAAATATATACGCGTGGCTTGTTATATTAAGAAAACCGAACTGTTTAGCGCAATGTCAATGAACAATACGCAGCAACTTGAGCAACAATATAATATTTAAGTGTTGAGATAAAATAAAATTATACACCGTGAAACTATAAGATAAATTCTCATATTACTTTCCTACTGACGAACTTTATTTTTTTTATTTTTTTTTTTTTAATTTATAAAAAAAAAACAAATTTCTCATATTATCTATTGTTATCTCGCTATTTTCTTCTTGCTGCAACGAAGTAATTGTTTCATCGTTATCTGTGTTAATTGGAAATCCCATAATGAGATATAACGTCAACCGTAACCGAAAAATTGATAATGGATAAATTCTAGGGAAGTATTGTAATACACTTCTATCGAATGCCAATAATGCTGCCAACTTTGTGCAGAAGGGGACATAATAAAGCACGTGCCTTAATTGGATACGAGGAAGCCCTTCTATTAACTATCTTCTTTTGGTGTCACAGACGAGCTTTCCGAGTAAAATCTGATCGAAGTTAATCGATCGAGATAATTTTCTAAATGAATAATTATGTGTTGCACAAAATGATTATTATTTGTTCAATAACGCCGTCGGTGACGTTGTCGTCAAAAATCACACTTGTCATTGCAGAAAATCGAGGGCTTTTGTCATTGTTGTAATAAATATGCTCGCATCTTGTCCTCTATAATTTTTATCTGCGAACCTCTTGGCTGCGAAGAATCATCATTGAGAAAATTATGGTCGCTCTCAATCCCACGTTTTGTCATAATGATGAATATAAATAGTAACATCCAGCGAGAAAGAAATCAAACGGATGCTAAAATCGATATTTACGCAGCTGTGTAAAGAAAACAATCGTTAGAGATCTAAAATAAGGAATTATGAAAATTATATAAAAATTGTCGCAAGAGGAACAAAATATATTATTTATCTATATATTAAATACATAAAGAAAATCTTTAAAATTTTGCGACGTTCATCTTTTTTTATCATATTACACTTCTGATTAATTTTTTTCTGCAATCAACCCTCAAATTAATCGTAAATTGTTTGTCTTTGCGATATCTAGATTATTTTTTAGAAAATTTGCACTCTATTTTCATTATCTCTCTTTACCTTTTCTCTTTTATTATAATTTTCTTTTGAATCTCGCGTAAAATCTTGTTATGCGTTTCTAGAGTTAAATTGAAGTATCTTTTCGAACGAAGTCACAAGTCAAAGACGATGAGCAGCAGATGTAGAACGTGGGAAGAAATTAGAAAGAGAAACAGAGCTCTTTTGAAACAAAGACGGAGAACAAGAGCCATGCAGTCCACGAGTGCTGCTGAAATAAGTTATTTTTGTCCACGGCCATCGGGCACGTTTGATGCACGTTTCCTTGCGAAATCCATTTAGTATATCAATGGTCCCGTCGTAATGTTTTGTATCTCGAATTCTAAATCGGATATTTCCTTATTTCTCTATGAGAATATTCTTGCATAAAGCAAAATTGCGTCGCAGACAATCTTTCTAATTTGCATCTCATTTATATAGCGAGAGATAATAAAAATTATAACAATAAAAATCGCTGAAGAAATAAACGAACGTTTTATTACTCGAAGTCATTTTCATGCAGATGATTATGAAAATAATAGAAAGAGTGCAAAGTAAAGAAAATTAAAAAAATTATTAATCATAAACTTAACAAGAGGATTTTTGGTCTAGATATCCTTAATATTATCGCTTAAAATTTCCTTCGATATTATATCGTTTAAAACGTATTCTCAATTATCAATTAATCTCAATTGAAACAAAATCCGTTCTTTTTTTTTTTTTTATAAATATTTTTTATTGCAATAATGGTTTTGCAATAATAAATTGCCTCGAGTAGACGCAACCTTTTGGAAGCACGGCAAAAGCACATCACGCTGCTACAATCAGTCACAATTACATAACGCAGTGATATTTGTTTTGTTTGCAGATTTGTAAAGACTCCTTGAAAGACATGAAGGAGCATTCGGCAACTCAACGAATGGAGAGAGATAAGGACTTGCCACAGCGGTCGCAAAGCAGCGCGGCTAGCTTAACATCTATAGCCGATATATCTCCGAGTTCTTCCCAATTCTTCGAAGTAATTATCTTTTTTCATATATATATATATATAATTTTTTTTTCCTTATAATGATGTAATCAGCCAAGAAGGATCCATCTTGACATACACATAAAACTTTAGTAAATAAAACGACGTTCCGTTAACGAAAAAAAGTTTGAAGCTATAAAATAAGATTTTATCTGTCTTATGTTTTAATCGACTAAAATTTGAGATCTACCTTGACCTTTCCTTGCTCGGATTTCAGGTATTCTACGTTGGTAAAATCAAAGTATCGCATCCGAAATTACCGGAATCCTTCATTGACGACGCACTGATAAAATTCCGCGTTCATGGACTCGAAAAATCGAGATCTTCAACAAGTAACCTTCTCTCGGATTGCCAACGGTTGAAACGTCAAGCTTTGATGTCTTCCTTTAATAGGAGAAATAGTACGGTAAGAATATTCTCTTAATCATCGAGTAATTTTATTTTAAACATTCGTGTATCGAATCGGAATTCTTCATTATAATAATGAAATTTTTTCCAATTAAAATTCGCATTACAGCTTTTTTCTTTATAATGGATAATATTGTGAAAAACATTTCTCTTATACATTCTCTTTACAATCTTTACATTATACTGCTATATCGATAATTAGATTTTTATCAAGTAGAAAGGAGGAAGTTTACATACCGTTATATTTTTCAGGAATCTACCGCCAGTGAATCAGGCAGTATCGAGAATGTCTCGGGAAACAGTATAATTCCAAGCGTGAATCCGCTTGGAATCCCGCCAGTTTTAAGCAGTTCTGTCGAGACTTTTCCAAGAACAAGCGTCAATCAGGCAGAAAACGATGGCCGTGATGGGAATCGGACGTCCGAATCTTCCGCTAATTCTAATATTACCGTACCTGAAATAATGCGAAATCGCGCGGCATCTACTGGCAGTGTTTTAAGTGGTAGAAGAGATTCTGCTATTAAAGGAACCGATGATCACAATCGTACTATGGTTTTTCAAGTACGGAATATGAAAAATATGATGGCTTCTTGATGGCTTCATTGCTTTTTACTTATATCGATACGAATACCGATTCGCTATTAATGTAAAATTACATATATTAGTAATTAATATTTATAATTAGGCATAATGATAATTTTAAAATTAATGAAATGAGATACGACTTTATAGAATAACAAAAGAAAAGGAAAAAAGACAATTTCAATTTTAGATCTATTTTTTACATCAATTTTATATTTTGTAGGTAGGACGATTTGATTTGAGGTTGATTAGTCCTGATAGAAAGCAAGTCCTTCTGCATAAACAATTAAAAGACGTAATAAATTGCGTGCAGGGTACGAAAAATCCCGAGCACTTTGGTTTTATTTGCAAAGAATCAGAATATTTTATCGGATATGTCTTCAAATGTCAATCTGGATCAGTCGCGGATGACCTTGTTGCAGGCAAGATTTTTTAGTTTATCTATGACACAGTAAGACTCATGTGCTACTACTCTTCTTATTAGAGTTATGATTTTTTTATAGTAATAATAATTTTTGTTTTTCTATGCAGCAATTAGTCAAGCTTTTCTTACGACTTGCGATATTGCAAGAAAAGAGAGATATCCTGTATTTTCTTGCGAACATTGTCCTATGTACTGGTATAATAAATTATGCCAAGAAATTGAAGGTAAAGATTTTTCGCATTATATTTTAAAGATACTATGTAATTTTGAGTTGAATTACATATAATTACCAACACATGATATTATTTTTAGGACAAAATGATAAAAAAGTGCAAAGCATTATTTTTTCCCGTATGGAATTATTGCCGGAGGACGAGCAGGAGATCGTGGTAAGCAAATATAAAGGTGCCGAGGCTGCAGGCAACATTGGTGCAAGTTCCTCGAGTTTACGAGAGCAAAATCAATTCTTAATGCGACTATTGCGTGCTCATTGCGAATCAAAACAAGCTAGACACGTACATGATACGGCTGAAAATAGGTAATGTAGTATAATTGGATATACATAAATATAGATTTTTCATTGATATCAAGATATCAAGTTCATAAATGAAACATTTTGACAATATATTTTTACGTTGCAGGAGTGAATTTCTCAATCAATATCTAAGTGTCGGCGTAGGTAGCACGATATTCATGAAAGCAAAACGCTCTCTTACGAATAGTTTCGACAATCTTATGAAGAGAAAAGGTTCGCGTGATGATTTTGGTTTAGGCCCGCAATTGAGGGATACAAATCATCTGAATGCAGTAGTACAAAAGAATGATAGTCAGAGTCCAGATAACTCGCGACAGTCATCTATACTGGATATTTCACCGGAATCGAGTAGACCAAGATCATTACGTGTTTCGCCTGAACAACAAATAGGTGTAAATAACGGACCAAAGAGTTCCATGATGGATATGTAAATATATTTTTATTATACTTTCAATTATCTCTTGGCATTTTTCTATATGTCGTGTTTTTTTTTTTTTTTATCTGTTTATTATATTTCTTTATAGCTTTTTAAAAGTTGGTAATTCACCGAAAACATCCCCAACGGACATTGATGGAAGTAGCACAATACAAGCCAATAGTTCTTGGCGACAAACAATACTAAACAGAGTTGTAACACCGAACAAAGATCATAATGCTAGAGAAATTGAAAAAATTAATATTCTCAAAAGTTCGGAAACGTCCGTAAAACGTAGATCAAAACAAGAATTACGAGACTTGTGGAAGAAAGCGATTAATCAACAATTGATACTTATAAGAATGGAAAAAGAAAACGCGAAACTTAGAGGTAAAAAAATCTCATATCTAGAAATATATTAATTGTCTAATATATAATGTGATATTTACGTTATCTATTTTCTTCAAATATAAAATATTAGAACGTCAAGAGGAGGCAACAGTAAAAAGAATCAAGCTTGAATATGACGAGCTTAGTAGTTGCGCGCGTGAAGTAGTAGAAGTCTGGGACCTTCTTGTTAGCAAGGAATCTCGGGTTTCTACCAAATGTGATAATCAAATGCTTTTACATGCTATCAAGCAAGGTAATATAAAATGAAAATATCTCAGTCAAGCCTAATATTTTTAAAATTTGAAAATTATTCTGATCTTTTACTATACAAAACGAATTCTTTTAAATATAGGTGTACCAAAAGGAAAAAGAGGGGAAGTTTGGCAATTTTTAGCCGAGCAATTTTGCTTAAAACAACCGCCTATAGACACTCAAGAGTTTCCAAATTATAATACACCCTATGAACTTCTCCTGAAGCAACTTACATCTCAACAACATGCTATCCTTATTGACTTGGGGAGAACGTTCCCGAGTCATCCATATTTTAGTTCGCCATTGGGACCTGGTCAATTAGCACTTTTCAATTTATTGAAGGCCTATTCTTTGCTAGATCATGAGGTCGGTTATTGTCAAGGCCTTAGTTTCGTTGCTGGAGTCCTTTTATTGCATGTGAGTGTAATTTTCATATTATTTTTGATAATTTATTCAATAATTTTACAATTTGACAATAATAATTAGCTTTCTACATTTTATATTTATTATATTAACTTTTGAATATATTTGGATATTATTAATATTATTTATGCTATTAATAATACATATAATTTTTCTTTAGATGGCGGAGGATCAAGCTTTTTTCTTATTACGACATCTAATGTTTCGCCGAGGACTTAGAAAATTGTATTTGCCAGATATGGCAGCATTGCAATTGCACTTATATCAACTTTCTAGGCTATTACACGATCGCTTACCAGCTATTTATAATCACTTTGACAAACATGAAGTTTCGCCTACTTTATATGCCGCTCCATGGTTATTAACATTGTTTTCCAGCCAGTTTTCTTTAGGTTTTGTAACCAGAGTTTTTGGTAAGATACATATTTTTCTATTTAATAATAATAATAATAATAATATATAAAATCCAATTTTAATGAAGTTATCCGTGATATAATTCGTTTTCCTACAGATTTGCTTTTTCTGGAAAGCTCCGAAGTCCTCTTCCGTGTATCAGTTGCATTATTGGAAGAACATCAAGACCAATTATTATGTTGTGACAGCTTTGAGGAAATTATGGAATACCTCAAGGTAAAATTATATTCCAATCTTCTTCTTTTAATCAATTATAAATAATCAGAAACAAAAAACTAAATTTACATAAATATTACATCATGTATTTTATTTCTAATCTTAGACACGTGTGCCAGCGATAGACAAGCAAAGTTTAGATCGCATAATGAAACGTGTATTTTATCCTGATTTGGAAATCACAAAGCAATTAAACGAATATAGAGTGGAATATCAAGTACTTCAAGAAGAAATGATATCGGTAAAGCCACAAATGGAGAATTTGGAGAAATTTAAGTTTAGAAATAAACAACTTACACAAGAAATTGCACAACTTAGCGAACAACTAGAGGTAATCATTATTGAGAAACATTTATCAAATATCATAATGAATTTGAAGATTCCGTGTATGAGTCTTAGAATCACAGTTTTAAAGTTAATAACAATCACAGATAGAATATTCAGTTAGTCATTAGATATAATACTGATATTAATAAATAATAATATTAAAATATCAGATAAACTACAGTAATTGCAGTTAAAAATATGAGGATAAGTAAGATCAATATAAAAGTTATTTCAATACAATTTTATATTTTTTATATTTTTAATTTAGTTTTTACAAAAAAATAATTTAATTTTTGTTTTTTGTAATCCTCTTTTTTGCTATTATTGTACTACAGTAATGATGAAATTATACATTACAGATTACCATGAGTAACTTGCACAGGCTCGAAACAGCACGATCAATGCAACAAGCGACTATTCACAAACTTGAGTCTCAAAATCGTAGTCTTGAAGTAACAGTGGCCACGTTAGGTGCGTTTATTCAGCAATTAGCAGATACACGTGCTGATATCGAAATCCCGGGCGAAGTTCGTAGGATAATCGCACAATTGAGTATGGTCGAGAAACGACGAAGTGCTGGTACTAAATCATATCCTTTAAAAGTCATTGAAGATAACAAATACGGGATGATAAAAAGTAACTCAACCGGAAGAGAATCTCAAAATCTTTTAAGGAATAATAGTATGGATACACCATATCCTTTGAAATCAACTATGAGCCAACCCAATTTAGCAACGAAATTAGAAAAAGTCTCTTCATTCTTTTTAAATTCGCACAATCACATACAGAAGCAACGTGCGCAGTTAGCAGCTCTTAGAAACGAATATTCTGAACAAGCGATACGAGGCAACAACGATGAAAATGATCCGAAAACAGTCAATATCGACATTCAAATTACTGACACTATGAATCTGGCAAACAATCCGGTTCCTCAGAACGAGAATAATTTAAAAGTTCCAGCTATCAATTTAGAAAAATCGATATCGTTACCATTGAAACTTAAGTTGAAATCATCAAAATCAGCATATGAATTAGGTTCTATAAAAAAGGTTCCCACTAGCAAACTCGAAGTTACAACCAATGATTCGTTAACAAATTTGACAGGAACCATACATCCACTTGATACTTGTAGTGATGTAAATTTTCGATTTAGCGGAACTACGAAATTAAAATCCATCAAACCTATCAAATCTAGTCAAAGTTGTCAAGAAGATAATAGTAACAAACAAAAATCCGACCAAAACTCCGATTCTTTAAATAGATAACAATTACTTTCAAATACATCTTCAAAGAGCATCTTGTCGAAGAAAATGTTCATAAAAAATATATACTTAAAACGATACTGGTGATGAGTAGCTTAAAGATTTATCTTTATATTTATTTTCCTGCTTCTAAGCGAATTTAAGAAAAATGATTAATTTATATAATTATGAAGAAAAAAATTTTTTCCTATTCTTTAGATCTGATAATTAACTATAACTTATATAAAAAGTTCTATTAAAATAGTATAGAATTATATATATTTGGAAAGTTTATGTGCAGATAAATAGTGGATGGAAAATCCAGTTTTTAAATAAAAGTATACTAAAAGCATTCAAAAAATGTAAATATCAGGTACTAAAAAGACATGCAACCAGTTTCAGATTGCCAAAGGAAGTGCCAAACTTTCTCTGTATTAAAACACATTTTATAGTAAAATAAAAGTGATTTTAATTACATAGAGACAAGTACGTATGTATATAGATTATATTGCGTATATATACGCACGCATAGCTACAGTTGTGTCGTTAAAAAAATACATATTGGTAAAAACGTTAATGTATAGATTGCGATGCACTGTCAGATTCAAAGAACTAAGTATTATTAGTACAACCAAGTACTATTTTTGCACAAACAAGCCTTGTGATATCAGGGATAGTTAACATTATATTATACATGCATGTATACTCACTGTTCTTTATAGTAAAGTTTTACCATCGTTGATATATGCGAAAGTAGTATTAGGCATATTTAACATTCATATCAAATGTGTTGTAAATTAGCGGATAGTACTCAATTCCTATAAAAATTATCCAAAACTTTGTGACATTTTGATAGATATTAATAATGATATTAATGAAATAGAAGTATTCGTAAAAAAACGATGAAATTATATTTTGTAGTATTCGGGTCTCTGTAATATTTTATCAACTATAGTGAATATTTGTAACTGTAGTGACATATTGTTTGTAACAAAATAATGCAAATATATAATCATATATGACAAAAATAAAAATATTCTATATGTAATCGTTTATTATTATCATAGATGTAAATAGATCATAATTTTCATATTAATGTTGCGGATTAAAAAACTAACTGATTTTTCTATTAACATGCTAATCTTATTGCGATAGTAGTTACGCGAGTAATGCTTGTGAAAGCAGGTGGTAAAATAGTTCCTAATATCTAAAAAAAGAAATTCTATTATTCTCCGCTGATTTTTCGAGATCCGTCAGAAGTTTCGATAGATTCAAATTTGTACTTCCTGATGAAAATGATCATGACTTTGGTGGCTATGATAATAGTCTTGGATGGATTAACCATCAGATCTTTGACATTTTTGTATGATATCCAAGGCTGTCTTCTTTCTTTGAAAGTTGTGAGGAAGTTGCTTCTGGCCACTATGACTTCATTTTCCGCACAGCTGTAGATCATAAAGCCTACTTCCTTCAACTTTGTTGTTCAAGTTCTTTCACTAGACATAGCAGAAAGGAAAATATATTCTTCGTCTAATCGGTTGCCTGAGAATTTTTTTCGTCATAATTAACGATTGAGTTTCTGTCCGCATCTAGTCTATAAGTGCTCCTGGAATCTTGTGTCTTATTTATTATTATTTGTTCGATTGCCACATTGGAAGTATTATTAAGAGTCTCTTCGATGTCCTATCAGGTTTTAGCTGTTAGCTATATTTTAGCTCACAAAATGATTATGAGAGGAAATCAGCGGCTAAGCAGACAAAGGATCAGTTTTCAAAAATCTTGTAATCTCATCAATTTTAGTTTTCTATTAGGATAACCTTTTGGGATAACAAGGGCTATCTTAATTAGACAATTGGTCATCATATGAGCCTAAGTAACTTTAGGCCTTTTATTCAAATTATTATCTGATAGACTGAATGTATTGTGATTCGGACGTTTTTATACAATAACTGGAACACATCCTTCTTTGTCCACCGAATGTCCGAGGTAGCTACAAAGGTGGGCTTATGAATTTTTGCAGTTAGCACTATTTTTTGAATCGATGCCTGGCAGCGCCGATTCATAACGAACTCAGATTTTGATCGGAACTGTAATTAACGGTATTAATCTCTTGCGGTCGTTCGCTTTCTAAAGAAGCAACGACCTGGATTTTATTTAAATCATCGTTTATCCGAAATGGTTTCCATATAGTTTCCATATTGTTTCCACGAGTATTGCACGATATTACTCGGGCAGAACCGTGAATGCTCAAGACTTGACTTGTATTCCAGGTATCTGGGAGATACTGATTAGAGTGCCTCTTTCCGACGCAACTCCCCTGTACTATTTAGCTCTTGGCACAATAACTAATCTTAAAATGGCTTGATGGAAGTTTCCTCTTTATTGATTGCATCCAGTTGTATTCCTGAATGGATAGCTCTGAGCTCTGCTGCTGTAAGCTCTTTTATCACTCCAAGGTGAGAACCCATTCGGAGGGGTGATAATAGAAAAAGATATGAAAAATATTAAATAATCAGATTTTATGAAAAATATGTATATTTTTCATAAAAATATATAAAACAGGAAAAAAATATATGAATTTACATCTATGACAATTTATCGAGTAAAATATCTATTATCTTTTTTCTTTTATCATTTGGATTCTTTATATTTTTTATTTCTTACTTGATTTTACACTTCAATGTAAAATACAATCTGAATAATTAAAAACAATATAAATATTATATTACATATAAAATTTGTGATTCGCTAATAAAGAAATATATATTTATATGTGTTAAGTATGCTTTATTGTGTATAAAGTAATATCTATAAAATTATTCTCTTTCCTCTCTCTCTCTCTCTCTCTCTCTCTCTCTCTCTCTCTCTCTCTCTCTTTCATTCAATTACTTTTTCAGACACAATAATACATTATAGAATTAAATAAGCTATGCAGAACTGATTGATCCTGAATCCTGATAAATTTTTTTGAATACTTGTTTAATTATTATTTACTTATGATTCATTAATTGAGAAAAATACATAATTTCTTCTCCTAGTTATAATTTTCACATAAAACTGTAAATTTAATTTTTACTTCCAGATGCTGCACTATACATGTAAGATTATATACAATTTTTATACTTATATATTTTTACCATTCAATGTTTTGTTTTAGCTATGCTGGTCCTGCAAACAAAATATTCATTATTGCATTCCAATTTGTTTATGCCATAATAAAAAAAAAAGAAAAATTAAGATAAATATTTACATGTATATATTTAAAATATTGGCGAATTAAAAAATGTTTGATTTATTTTAAAATAAATTAAGTATCCTTACGTTTGCATCTGTTTACTGCCACTGAGCACTATATATGGCGATTGTGTTTCCTTCTGTTTTGCTTGCAACAAATTTAGTGTACCTAAAGGTGTATCCGTTGAAGACATTCGTTTCATTAAAACTTCTTGTTCAGCTTTCTTCATTCTCTTCTCCACCTAAAAGATTGGGGAATCATTATCACTTCAAATATTAGTCTTGATTGAATCTGATAATCTATAATCTGATAATATTTATAATATTCTGATATAATCCAATATAGTCTAATACGTATTTATAAAATAACAATAATCTATAAAAACCTTATTTTTTCCTGGACCTTTCCCATGAAATTTATGTGATAGGTATCGAAAAGCTTCCTTAGCACTCAAGACGTGCCCGTCGTCATCAATATACTCAAGTTTAACATTTGGTTTGAAACCTTCTTTTTCCTTGAAATCGGATGTTGGTCCATTAAAACGATCCCTCCTGCCAAATTTGTCGTCATCCCTAAAACAAAAATAATACATGAACGAGCAAATAAAATAGATTCAAGTTATGAAGAATAAAAGAACTTCAAGTTGAGCTTTTTGTTTGTAAAATTCAATTTTCCTCAAAATTATTAATTAAAGAAATATGACTACTTTTTTATTGTCTTAACTATATTTCGATATATAATAAGATTTATAAGATATATAATAAGATATTATAGAGATAAGATAAAAATTAAAGCCCTTGAAATACGGTGTTTTGAAACTTGTGTCCACTACCAGTACAAAGAAATTTTTACGAAGAACGATGTATGTAAATCTTCAAGATACATCACATTATGCGATTAAATTAAAAATAATTTTTAAGGTATGTCGTTTGAAGTTCAATATTAACTAACATTTAAAACATTTGTAATATAAACAAACTATATTTTATGATAAATATTGATGACATAAAAAAATTTAACAATTATGTAAAGATAATTTTCTTTTCCATTATCCTTATATTTATCCGAAATTTAAATACGCTCAAAAATATCAAACATTTCAATATTCCGTTAAACATAGAATCCATTAGATATAGATCATTTGATCTACGTAAAATCCATAATGGTATAAATTTATATACATGCAAGCCTCAGTTATAAATAAAACAATTGTGGTCATTCCTAAAGATAAAAGCAGTAAATCTTTCCTGAATAGATCTGTCTTGCTGTTGTCCTGTAATCTAACATTTGGCACTTGATCTTCTCGTGAACGGAGATTTGTCTAGAGTCTTAACACGATTCGCAGCAATGGAATCGCATAATATAAACATACCTTAACAAATCCTACTCTCTTCTCGGGCCGTGTTCACCTCCGATTAAGCGGTAAACTCTCATAGTGGTAGCGGATCACTCGTTCCGAGCACCGATTTCCGGGCTCTATTTAAAACTGTTAACTGACAGTTTGAAATTCACTAGAGACTTGTCTAACACAGTACTTGTGGAAGCGCATTCGACATAAGAATCATTTCTTACGTGTTTTCTCCACGCGATATATATTTGAAACACGTGAGAGATTATCGTATATCGAATCGCGATAATATATAGCTCGCTTACCCGTATGTTTTATCTTCTATCGAATAATTCTGAGCTTGTAGATGTGCGAATCGTGACGCCGAAGGGCGATTGCTATCCTCTTTCTGCAAGTAACCTTTACTCATGGCTAATTTTAAAGCTCCACCTACCCCATGACCGAGTGATGGTTCGGCGTCCAGAATCGCAGCTTCCATTACAACTGGTTCTGAAGTATTCTCATCTATTTATACAAAATTTATGTTTAGGAAAAGAAAACATTTAAAATAATTCGATTATAATAACAAATTAATGAATACACATACACGTACACACACACGCGCGCGCGCGCGCACACACACACACACACACACATTTATAAAAATAAATTATTTTGTTTTTTCTTATAAAAAATTCTTATAAAAAATTATCAGTTTTTATATCAAATTAAATCTATCTTAAATATATGAATACCTAAATGCACTGTATTCCAGGCACCACGGCCATCATCTTCCTCTTCATTCGCAGGCGGCTCATCTTTAATTCCATCCATTTCAAAGTCCTATAACATTTATATTACAAATGCAACGTTATATACTAACATAAATGTTTAATAATATATTATATTTAATATACCATGAGTTCTTGTCCGTTCTCCTCTCTGTTTCCGGCAAGTCCATAAGTCGGTATATCGCCCAAAGTTCTACAGAACTCTGCAGTAGAATTAAGAACTATATTTCCAGGTTGGTTTTCCTCCGCGTTAAGAATTTCTTGTTTTATTGTTTCAACAGTCTTTTGAATGCCAACTGAATGTCCTTCCTTCAAACGCTGAGTTTTCTTTAGAGCTAAGTGTAATTCTAATTCTTTATCATCTTCTTCAAGTTTTATCCCAGTAAGATCTTCTGTAGGAGCTGTTAATAATAATTTTAGTAAATTTAATAGATAATATAATAGATAATATAATATAATACGTTATCTACATATAGATTTAAAAGTATGAAAACCAAATATAAAAATTTGATAACAATTTGTTATGCATATTATATATATATATATATATATATATATATATATATATATATATATATATATATATATATATATATATATAATATATTTTTAATATATATTTTATATATATATTTTATATATTTATATATATATATATATATATATATTATATATATTTATATAATATATATTTTATATATTTTATATATATAATATATTTTTAATATATATTATATATATATATATATATATATATATATATATATATATATTAGTATAGACTACACAATAATTGAACAGAAAACGTTTCATTCAAATTAGAGTTCAATTTACGAATACATAAATTATGCTCAAATAGATTTGTATGACTAATTTTTATGAAATCATATATTTTTATTAATTACCTTCTAAATCATCAACATCTAAAGCATCATTATCTTTCATATCTTCCGGCTTTTTCCTTCTCCTACTCCCAAGATCTCTAAGATAATCATTGTCCACGGGAACTAAATCATCAGCCTTCAATTTCTTTTTTGTTCTAATTTTTCGAATCTACAATCATATATAATCTTTGTATTATATCTTGAAGGATATTTCATGAGTATTTCTTCTAAAATTGTATTATGATTTACAGATTATCACCGCATGAACCATTAGTAATGTCAACATTTCGTGAATATTACATTGTTCATTTCATCAGAGTTAGAAGAAAGCAAATCTGATATCAAGTAAACTGCAACATTCATATTAACAATATCAACAATAGTTCATAGCATGGTAATAATCTGCAAATATATAACCTTATTATAAAGAACGTTATATTTTAAAAGCGAAATAGACAAATCTATATTTAAAGAATGTTACCTAATACAGATAGAAAATTATGACTATACAAATCATTCTTTACCTTCTTCTTTGGTTTCTTGAATTTTGCAAGTTCTTCTTCATTATAATATTCACTTGCTAATTTCGGTTCTACCATTTGTAGCGTTTCTAGTTTCTTATTTGCTAAGCGTTGCTTCACTGTCTCTATTTGACGTCGCTTAAATTCTACTGCATTATTGGCACCCAGTACAAAATTGTCTTTTTTTTCACCATCAATTTCTTCATCGTACTTTTCTAAAATTTTATTCTTAGGAAATCCGTACTCGTCAAAGTTTTCATCAGCATATGGATCATATGTAGGCTTCTTAATCTTATTTAAAACACTACGTTTGTAACGTTCATTGTCAATCATATTCACATTTACAAGTAAATCATCACTTTCACTTAATATTTCTTGATCCTTCAATGTTAGGACTACAGTTTTGCCTTCTTCAAATGTTTCCTATAAAATATTTCTTATTTAAAAAGGATTACTTAAAAAAAATAAATAGATTTAATTTATATATTATATATATGTTTTGAAACAATTATCATATAAGAATCAAAATTATGTTACTTTTTAAAGTTAAAATTAATGATTTTTAAAATTTAGTTACGTTAAAAATTATATAAAAAAAATAATTTAGTTAAAAGTTATATTAAAGTTAAATTAATTTTAAAATTAAGAATTAATTTTAAAAAGTATTATTTACATACTAAAGAATGTAACTTTTTAAAATTGGATTATTTTAAATAAATTTAAAACAAATACAAAAAATAAAATAAATTTTATTTTTATAAAAAATTTTAACTTAGAAAAATGTTAAAAAATTGAAATTGATATGTTTTTAAATTGAAGTAAAATTGATGTGTTTTTAAAAATAGTTTAAGTTAAAAATTAAATTGTTTAAAACTAACTGAATTAAATTAAAAGTTATTAATTTATTCACTTTATTTTATTTGAGTTGTACTTGTGTTAACTATTACTATAATTGACTAGTTATTCTATTTTAATAAAAATTAATATCATATATTATCATATATTATATTGTAAGTATATAATATATATTATTATACTTACAACATCATGCTCGACTGTAAGACCCTTTAAATCTTTCTGAGTATATGCTGTATTGCGAGCAATATGTATTTCTTCTTTAACCAAATTACCAATACCAAACTCTTCATCCAGTTGATCTAACATCTTTGCCTTAAACGAAAATAAGACATTTAAAAATCTAAGAGCTAAAAGAACAGTTAAACCAATTTTTTTTTAATATTATAATGTATAAAATTATTGTAAAATTTGTATATATATATATATATATATATATATATATATATTTCTTGTTTTTACAATTTTAAATATAGTACTTTAAAAATTAATATCAATGTATTTAATATATCCAATATAAAACAGTAACATAAAAATTATATTAAGACATTACTCTCATTTCTGCTTTCTTTTTTTCTTCTTCTAATTGTCTAGATTTGTTGATCCATGCTTGGGTATCATCATCTGAATCACATTCACCCAAACTCTTCATCTTTGATAAATTTGCCTCAATTTGTCTTTTTTCCTTCTGAGTACCTATCTTTTCTCTCAGCTTCTGCGCCTTTATTTTATCACTATTGTTTGGTGCTGGTTTATGATAAAACTCACCCAGATCATCTTTAATTTTACTAGGATCATCTTTAGATGCATTATCTACTTCTAATGGTTTTAATCCCAACTTTGCACGAAGTTTATTAGTTTCTTCAATGGATAATGAGGTTTGCGATGCTCCACCCTTAGCTGGAGATGGACTGCGCTGTTTGGAAATTTCAGGTGGTGGAGGTGTTGAAGGATGCGATGATTTTGATATTTTCGGTGGAGGTGGAGCATTAACAATTTCAACTGAAAATGAAAGAAAAAAAAATCTATTTTTATTCTTTAATTTTATATATATAATTTCTGTAAAAAAAAGAAAATATATATACATATTTCTCATTTGGATTATAGAAAAAATATATATACTAATAGATGTGTTTGCTTTGGATGCTCAAGTATTTTAAGTACTTATAAATACTCATTTATTTTGACATTATAAGTGCTCAAAGAAACATTCATAATGTACTATTATAAATATTGCTTACAAATGTTTTTTACATCAAAGTACAGCAGTAAAAGAGTGAGAGCTTATAAACGTTTTTAGTCTAAAGCAAATGCAATAAAAGAATAGTATGACTTAATTTTATAATATAATTATATATATATATAAAATTGTATGTTAAGACAGAGAAAAAAATTTGAAAAATGTTGAAATAAATAAAATATATACAATATTTGTAACTTAAAAAGAAGAATTCACAAATATTTATTTCTTTAAAATTAAACAATTTTTATTTGAAACATTTTTCTCAAGAATGCATTTCTTCAAAAATATTTAAAATGATTTCTACAGACTTACACAGTATAAGAATAAGTATAAATTTCTATTGAAAATCAAATTAAAACTTGAAAATATTTACATAAAAATATACAAATCTGCAATATGCAATTATTAATTAACTTAAATTGTTTACTATGATAAAACATTTTCCATACAACTTTGCAATTGAGATATCAATTTTTTTAAGAGTATTTAATCAGAAACATCATACAATTTTCAATATTTTTAGTATAAGTATTATAATCATCTTTATCGTCAAATGATTCCAATAAAAGTAAATTGCTCACGCAAATAAAATATGAATTAATTTTTCTTTATTCACCATTTTTTTATGCACTTATAATAGCTTATAAGCACCAAAGCAATTTAGCTTGTTGAGTGAGACAAGCAATAAACATAAGTGCTTACATGCAAATTCAAAGCAGATATACTTTTCATTATATATGCTATATATATATATATATTGTAATGTAAATGAGATATGAGAAAAGGATCGTACCATCGCTATCATAGTCCTTACGCTCTTTCCTCCTGTGCTTCTTATGATGCCTATGCTTGTCAGACTTCTCGCGGTCGGGCGTGTAGCTTCTGGAGCGGCTGCGGTGACGCTTCTTCTTGGCATCGCGAGACTTCTCGGTTTTGTGACGTTTGTTAGAACCCATGTCAGCACTCGCGGTACAACGCCGACGTGAAATTTATTATTGCGCTCGTTTTACGGCTACGTCGTAATTACGATTTCGATCGCTCCGTAGCGATATTACGTATTACTCGTGTTGATCAAATCGGCGACGGACCGGATCGTACAACTGCGCGATCAACACCGAAACGATACGGACTCTGCAGCTATGTGATCGGCCCACTTGTATTTCTATCCCGAATTATGCGTGTATCCGCTGTATCCACCATTAAATTGCGCGTGCGTGTCTCTGCGCATGTGCGCACTACGCGAATCGAAGAACGCTAGTCTAAGTCCCGGTCTACAATAGGATGATTTAAGACTTAAGCCATAAGAAATGGACGAATCAGAGTCAAAGAATAGAAGAATACTCGACTATGATTGGTCAATTTCTTGACTTAAAGCTTAAATCACCTATTAGTAGACCGGGACTAAAGGTCATTGCACGTGAAAAAATTTTAGTGATAATCGTAAGGTCGTAAGCGAATTAACCAACTACAATCAATTATTTTTAGACTGTAAGGAGTATAATTGATTCTGATTGGTCAATTTGCTTATGATCTTGCAATTACGATTAAAATTTTTGTGCAATGGCCTTAATTATCATAATAATGTCTTGTTATATCGACGTCATTTTCAGCATCAAAATAGATCTCATGATCAAAAATGAAAAATTAAAAAATCACTCAGATTTCATTATTTCGCATGAATTTTGATCATGGGCCGGTCTCACCAACTCCGGTTAACCTTAATCGGCGGATTGTCTAATTGAAATTGACCAATCACACTTGTACAAACTATTTTTTAGAGGCACTTTTATCGCTAAAAGAAGATTCAAAATATGGACCAAAATCTCATTGCAAATGATGCGAAATGTTTGATTGACTAATCAGAACAAAGAATTTCATTAATTGACCAATCAAAAGTGCTTCGAAATGTCAAATGGATTGCACTCTGATAAGTACATCTATTCAAATTAAATCTATGACAAAAGCGACATTACAAAAGAAAAAAAAAACGTGCAGATAGCGGGAATTTTTTTGTTGGGGTAATCTGGGAGTTCGGAGCTAGTTGAAGTTTGAGGTCGGTTAGTGGTCAGTAATCTGTGGTCTGTTCTGCGAGTGGTATGAGTGTGGGATAAGAAGTCGAATAGACAGGTGACAAGCTCCGTGTGATCGTACAGTGAATCCGGTCACTCGCATAACAGTCTACGATTTGATGTCGAATTTCTGTCGATAATCATGATAACGTTATTGTCTACCGAAATAATCAACATCATCCTGCAGCAGCAGAGCATCAGCTTCAAGGACGTCGTGAATTTTAGTCTTACGTGCAAACGATTCCTCAATATACTCAACGACAACATGCTGTGGCAGAAGAAGCTTTATCAGAGGTAACCTCGTCGTCCTTGCGAAATTCTCGCGATTTAAAAAAATAACCGACGTTGCCTGGAATGCGAATTCAGCGATAAAACGATTACCATCACCACAATAAACACAAAGATTATAAATATTTACCTTTTTTTTTTCTTATAATTGCCTTCTATATACCATTGTTACAGTCGTGGTATTAATAAGCAAGTAAAGATCTGTTTTTTTTTTTTTTTAATTTGATTGAAGCTTAAGATGCCTTCAGCTTAATATTTAAGTTATTTAGCACAAAAGAATTCCGAAAGAATAACCGATCCGCATAGTTGTTTAAAGTTGTCAAATTTCATGGATTTGAACTCTATGAATACTCGCACACATATTTAGAAACGGGAATAGGCACTTTGGAGTTGATTATAAATAATCATAAGATTATTTTGTATATATATCATATATCGATTGAAATTAATAAACCTATTCTTTTTGTTTCTGTTGGAGAAAAAAATTAGAAAAGATAAATCATGCAAGAAATTCAGCTAAAAAAAGCAAGTCTAAGCTAGTGGTATCATATAATCCCATTAAAGATAGTTATTTCCTCTTTACCCAAAGAAGACCCTCTCCTCCTAATAGGAGTGACACATGGATTAATATTTATAATCACAAATTAATCAGCAGATTCAAATTCAATTCTCACTTCATATTTACCAAATCTAAAATTCTATAATTTTTGAGGATTTTCTCATGAAAATTTAAAAAGTTCCAGATCTCAAAGCATAAAACTTAGATTAAAAGTCAAAAAAGAAGATAAATACTAGAAATGAAAATAGTCTAATTTTTATCTTCCTTATAGTCTAATTTTTTAAACTGAAAGAAGAAAAATAAACCCTTAAATTTAATCTATTGGTAGAAATCTATTGGTAGAAATGAATATTAGTGACTAGCAAGTGAGTAGCAATTAAATGTGATTTGATGAATCTAAAAGTATAAACCAATTACATTTAATTGCTACTTAGCCATTCAGTGAGCAGTTATACTGGATTCAACCAATAATATATTTTTACAAATAACAACATATTTTTTTATTTTGATTTATTCTAGGTGGCCTCATTTAAGAAGACTTTATGAAAAAGAGATACAAAATTCAAAATATATAAATTTTAAAGATCAAGTAAAAGTCAGCATAGAATGTAAATATAAATTGGAGCATTATCTATCGTTGATGGCCAAAAAACATTTTCAAAAAGACGAATTATGCGATATTGATATGGAAGATTTTGATGGTTTATTTCGCCCAAATATGGGTGCGCATTCTATGAGTTACCATTTTTTCATGGCTGAATTAATATATTTGACTATGTTGTCACCATAGTAAGATTTGATAAAACTATTGATATCGCAGACAAATGTATGACTTCATTGCACAGCTAATATGCATATATTTTTTTAGTTCCAATGATTGTAACTTGACGCATCAATATTATGGCAAGAAACTTCTTTCATATGTGCATAAGTGTTATCTAAAGGAAACATGGAAAGAGTTTATCAATAGTCCCAAAGAACAACAAATTTTAGAACGAGCAGCTACCATTGTAACACAATGGTATCAGCCTCTGAAACATATCTATTATTTAGATGTGGAGGCTGAACTGGACAATATCACAAAACAGATATTGGAGGACCTTAAAAAAGCACACCCTACACATCCAATATTTTCGACGTCGGCTAAGCAATTTTCTTTTTGGAAATGCAACAACATCGATAACAATCAATGGAGCAGGCAGGTAGAACAGCAGATTATAGATGCAGTTCGAGCAGTTTTATTTGTTAAATTAGGCTTCTGTGGAATTGATGAGCTTACCAATGAAGAAAACAAGGTTTATGAACTAGAAGAAATTATCATAGACGGCGTAAGTTATTATGTATTATGATCATATTTACAAGTGTATTTTTACATTTATTACAATATTGAAATCTTTTTATTGTAATTTATAATATATAGGTTTTAAAAAACAAAATTGGTAACTCTATAACTTTGGCAGTAATATTCCACAGTGTGGCGAGAAGGCTTGGCGTACGCTGCGATCTAATATTCGTTCCTACTCATCATTTTTTAAGTTGGAAGCCGTAAGCATAATTTTAGTTTGCATGCATCTCATTTCTTCAAACTTTTCTTTTTTATACTTTTATTATACACGAGCATCTATGCCTGGATGCACTTGCATATATGCATGCATTTGTACTACATAACTTTTTATTGTTTATAGTAATACAGAAAATTCTGAAGATGAAGAATATCTCTATATTGATATTTTACAAGGTGGAGCTATTCGAAGCAAGAATGATTGTCCTAGAACTCGTGGTAGAAGATGTCCTATAGAAAATTTCAATAAGCATTTTGAGATGAATCCTTCACAGGTTAATATTTTTTAATAAATTAATTGCTTTTATGAAACTTTGTTGAATTTATAAAAATAATTGGCAAAAATATTGTGAATAATCAATTAGGAACAGAGATAATTCAATAAAATGTGTTTTTTATGTGTGATTGAACAAAGTAATCTGTTATAATTTTATTTTATATATGCAATCTTTGTTTTAAGATGGCATTACGAATGATTAACTATTTGCAAATGGTTAATCCTAATTATCAACATCATTACGATCGATCTCTACAATTGCGTTCACTGTTGGAGTTCCGATATATGTTGAATCCGTTCGATAGAGATACTATTCAGCAATTAAGTCTCCATTATGTGCAGAATCACATAAGATTATCAAGTATCAGAATTCCATTAGAAAGGATACTGGTATGTAAATTAATTTACATATATAGATAAATATGCACAAATTCAAAGATTCTCATTTTCAAATTTTTTTCATTTTTTGAAACATTTCTTTTATCACATTATAATAAAAATCTGTTATTCAATATAAAAATCAATAGTAAGCAAATTAGAAACTTCTTTTAGTTCCCTATATAAACATATATTGTATAGGTGAACTTATTACATTGCTTTTCATATATTTATCTGCTAATAATTGAAATAATTGTTGTAAAAAATGTTTTAAAAAATGTTGCAAAAAAATAATTTTTCCCCATTCTTTATATATCCAGGAGTGCTGCAACGATGATTCTATAGAAGGGCGGCAAATTGCCTCCATCTTAACCCGGTTCGGACGAATGGCAAGGCTTATTGAGGTAATTATAATTTATTATTGAAAGTATATTACGCATCAAGTTAGTGTCTAAAAAAATTTTTTAATGCTTATAAATGAATAATAATTTAATTATAGTATCTAATAATTAATATTCATTGTATATAATGCAGTATATTAATTGCTAATATGTAATTGGTAAATGTAATCTGAATATGAAAAAAAATTTTAAACATTTTGAAAATATATTAAACACATACGAAAAATATATTTCTATTATGGATTATATTTTTCAGCCAGAGTTAGCACTTACAAATGTTATAACACCACAAGAAAGGCCGTGTAAAATGAAATATGCAGTTGGGATGATCTTGACTTGGAATGATAGAGATGATATGAATCATACTGGAGTAATAATTGGTTGGAGTAAAAGCTATAATACATGCATGGCTAGAGAATCTAGATTTAGAATTTTACATAATCAAAGGATTCCTGAAGCCATTACTTTATCACAACCATTTTACACTATTCTGTGTGAAAATGGTAATAAGTACTACGCTGCCGAAGGTACAAGCAGATTGCTAGATGCATCTTACATACATATATGATGTTGTTAATGTGCAATATACAATTTTTTTGTTTTAGATTCTGTAATAGAGGCAGCTTTACCAAAATTTATCCGACATAATAAAATTGGTCAATATTTTTGTAAATATGCGTGGTCTCATTATGTACCAAACGAAGTATTAGCGACATATTATCCACAAGATATGGCGGTTCTTAGTACGCTTCGTCTACCATCATCTTTTGACTATCCACATCTTTAACCTTTTTTTTTATAAAAGAATTGTAAGATATATCCTACGCCTTTCTTACTCATTTATTACTCATAGTATTATTTTGACTCAGGTATGCCTTTATATATAATTAATTTATGTACAATTTATATATTATATGTACTGAGAAATTATTGATTTAGGAATGAGAAAACTGTGATGTATAAATAATTGTTGTAAAACAAAATTTTTCTAAAGAGATTTGTATATATATATATATATTTTTACAACAAAAAAACGCTTGTATATAAACATTTGATAAATGTATGTCCTTATTTATACATATAAAAATGTTTCATTTTTATAATAAGATTCAAAGTGATCTCTTTATCCATTTTGTATAGTTGTCTCTGAGTTGTATGATGTGGATAAGAATATAAAAAATCAAGAGGAAATGGATAATAATATATTGAAACGGAAATACAGGAGAACCAATTTACGATATCTCGAACGTAAAATTCTGTTGCCATTAAGGTTAAAAACTAAATATTAATGAATAATGAAATGGTTTTTATTATTAATTTTGATCAAAAAATACTTTTTGATCAAACTTTTTGATAATAACGATAAAGATGAAAATTTAAATGTTATAAATTACATAACATCATATATAAAGTTTTAAATATTTGCAATGGAAAAAAAATTTATCAACTTTAAACTAAACATGCAAAAAATTCAGTTAAAAAGAACAGGTCTGTAAGTACAAGTAATAAATTCAAGTTTTAACGCGTGGGTTTCTCTCTAATAGCGAATTCCATTCACTACATTACACCAGGTAAGTGCACATTAAAGACTGCTACCAGGTGATATAATATATTCATTTCAACATTGTTAAAGATAGGAATTTCTTTTAAGTTTATTTGTATAGCAATATTTATATTAGTTTCTGGCATTTTTGTTTCCTTTCTCGAGGCAAGAGTATCTAGAAAGCCCGTTATATAATCTCTGTCATTCTCTTCATAGTTGCTTAGTAATACATATCTTGTATATAAAGAAATAAATATAAGTTTTAAATTATTTTTATTATTTGAAAACGCGTTAGGAACTGGATTCTTGGATCTGATTACAGAAAAGAGATTTTCTATACAATCATGAATCATACGACCAGTAAAAACAAATTTAAGTTTTTTTCTCTTCTAAATAAATAATTAGCAAGTTTTATAATTATTCCTTTTTGTACAGGTTTGAATTGTCCTTTATTACTAACCTTTAAATTTTTTAAAAGATCAATAGAATCATATAAGAGATACTTTCATTGAATTTTTCTATATGTAATTTCCCTAGAAATACAGAGATGTATTTCGAAGTCATTAATTTAAACCATGTACTTATTGTATTTATGAACCATGCTATTGTCAAATAATGAGGAGCATTAGTCTCATCTGCTAAAAATTCTGCTAAAAAGGCTACTAACGTACTTAAAACATTTTTTGCTATATTTACAGCATTTTTAGAGTCTATAGTCAGATTTATTTAATCTTGGCGTTAACAAACATTCTAAATTTTTTTGCTCATTAAGTAATTCTTTAAGATGATTAGCATGTACTATATTTGTGAGCAACTTATATTTTTCCTGCAGTGTAAAAGGAATTGTAAGAAATTTATTATTTAATGTGCACATCTTTATATTTTTAAGAAAATATGCTGCATCAGCTAAAAGATACAATTGTTTATCAGGATCACATGAATTTTATTTACTATTTATGAATATCGTCTCGCTGTTATCCCAATTTCCCGCCACAATGCCATATTATTCAATCCCATGTCAGATCTAATATTATTTACAATTAAATTGATTGATTTTGCTTTATGCAGAATCTGAAAAATAATTAGTTTTAAAACAACTCTATCAAAACTATTTCCCGTAAAATAATAACCAACAATTTGGCTCCATCTCAACATTAAATCGCCCAGCATAAATAGTAAATCATGCATTGCACCTGTATGACTAGGCACTGTAACCCTTCCTAAATAAGAATGTGTGGCTGTGTCAAATATTCTTCCTGATGTAATCCGCATTTCGTCCATAAGAGAACATGCTTGCATTTTGAAACTGCGATATCTTAATCTTCAAAAATTTGAAGTGTAGTGAATGGAATTCGCTATTAGAGAGAAACCTACGCGTTAAAACTTGAATTTATTACTTGTACTTACAGACCTGTTCGTTTTAACTAAATTTTTTGCATGTTTAGTTTAAAGTTGATAAATTTTTTTTCAATTGCAAATATTTAAAACTTTATATATGATGTTATGTAATTTACATTTAAATTTTCATCTTTATCGTTATTATCAAAAAGTTTGATCAAAAAGTATTTTTTGATCAAAATTAATAATAAAAACCATTTCATTATTCATTAATATTTAGTTTTTAACCCTAATGGCAACAGAATTTTACGTTCGAGATATCGTAAATTAGTTCTCCTGTATTTCCGTTTCAATATATTATCCATTCCCTCTTGATTTTTTATATTCTTATCCACATCATACAACTCAGAGACAACTATACAAAATGGATAAAGAGATCACTTTGAATCTTATTATAAAAATAAAACACTTTTATATGTATAAATAAGGACATACATTTATCAAATGTTTATATACAAGCGTTTTTGTTGTAAAAATATATATATACAAATCTCTTTAGAAAAATTTTGAAGATATTGTCTGATTATTTCACTTGAAAACTCTAAACTCCTTGTAATTTCATTTGAAGCGTTCGAATATTTGGTAAAGGCATATTTTGTTTTATTAGTTCTTTATAACCACGTTCACCACAAGCAAATTTTAGTCGTAATGCTTTTATAATTGTATCATGAGACCATTGTCGACCTCTCTTAGAATTTGTTAGTAAAGCATGAATTTGATCATCTGTAAAGATTCGTTTTAATTGAATTTTATATAAATTTTTGTCACTTCTTTTTTTTACTTTTCTAAAAGCATCTTTTATTTTTTCCAATTTCTTTCTTAACATCATGATTTCTGCTGCTTGTTTGTTCAATAAAATTTTTTCACATTTTTGTAATACTGTAGTTTCATCCTTTTCTATTGATTTTTGCTGGCTATAACTTGTCGATGGTATATTTTCCTGATAAAAATAAGTGTATGATGCATATAAAAAATTTTACTTTTAGGAATGATATAAAATTACATATCATAAAATTACACTTACGGTAATTGATTGCATTTCAAATGACTGATCAGTGTTTCTTTCTATGACAGCTATATTAATACTATCACAGCCAGAATTAATTTCTAATTTCTTAATTATCTCAGAATCAGGTTGTAAATTATTAATTTGTATATAATCAGTCCTAGATTCTTGATTTAAGTCACTTATATTGCTTTGGAGAAAAATAAAACTAAATTAAACTAAATTAACTTAAATTAAATTATAAATTAATTTATTATATCGAACTGTTTTCTATACCTTTTATTCTTTTCATTATCCTGTTTTTTTAAGTAAGATCCAAAAATTGTTGGCACTGCATCACATTTTAGTTTTTTAAGGCCATCCTTTCTTTTTTCCCACATTGTTGGCTCAAAATGAACCTATATAAAATAATAAATAAAAAAGATTGTATTATTTTATTTAAAAGATTAAATAATACAATATTCCACAAAAAACCTCGCAAAGACATGAAGCATTTGTTGGTTTCCAATACTGTCGTCCTACATTTGCTACCCATTTTGCTCTTTGTTCAGTATCACGGGGGAAAACTTTCATAATATATCCTTTTTTTGAAGAATTGTTGCAGTTTGGCGCACAACAACCAACCATTTTAGCAAATTTTATGAAATATGTAATATAACTTTTTTGACTAGATAGTGGTAGACACGTCTAGCCACTTATCGGTTAATATGGCTGTGTTCGTAAATTCACTGCCAGTATTGAAAACATATAGTTTACGTAACGTATTCTATAGATTTTCAATACTGATAGTGAATTTACGAACACAGCCTGTGTCACGCCTTTTTAAACGCTTGATTGGTGTATGTACACAGTCGTGCTATATTTATTAGTTTGCTGAAAAATGCCAGCACCAATCAAAAAGTGAGGACATTATTTTGCGACTCTTATTAGAAGATCTGTAAACGCATGGGCGTAGTATGGATTCCGAATGCCTTTGTTCTGTCGTCTAATCGAGTAAAGTCATAGACCTTATAGTATGGACTGATAATTGCTATAGTTTCTGCATAAAAAACAATGTCCGCAGGAGGTTAGACAGAGAAATGTACAGTATTATATACATCTTTTAATAATCAATTGCGTATGTACACTATGTACACTTAATCCTAAGTGTCGGTCCACAATAAGTATTTAATCTTTAAACCGTAAGAAATTGACCAATCATAATCGATTATTTTTTTCATATTCGATTATAATTGGTCAATTTCTTACTTCTTAAAGCTTAAATCATCTATTGTGGACCGATACTAACGCAGCCCTAATCGTCTCTAATTCCGAAGCATATTTATTAATTCTCTAGATTTCCGCCTTTTCGCCACCAAAGTACATGGTGAAAAAGTTTACGTAAAAAATTTCATATTTTCACATTTGAAAGAGTTACATGATCCCGCAAAATCGTACATGATCGTAAGTTTACGTGAAACTTTTCACTTTTCACGTTTCCGCTCTAGGGGAAAAGTTACATGATCGACCCCTTGATATGCTCTTTAGGCTAGTTTCTCATGCAGCGTAACTTGCATAAGCGTAAACTGCATCATCCAATCAAATTGTCTCAGCTACTCGACACAAATCCGTTTAGACTCTTATTAGACGATTTGATTGGTTGACGCAGTTTACGTTTACGAAAATTACGCTGCATGGAGAACCACCCTTAAAGTCATATCAGACTAGCTGTTGCGCGCCTACATTGCCGGTTGACGATTCTATTTCAGCCAATTACAATGTAGCAGGTCCTGGTTATGGTCAATGTGATTGGTAATAGTAGAATCATTAACCGGCAACCGCAGCCGGGCAACCGCTAGTCTGATATGGCCTTTACTCGTATGCATCTTTATATTTATCTGTATAAATATAAAATTCGTAATATATGCGTTTTGAATTATATATTTATTCAAATAGATATAAACGACAACAGACTGTAATAAATAGTTAATTGTCTTGAATTTTTAAATAAAACATTTTTGATATAGTAGGTTCGGATCCATCATATCTTCAACACTTCTCGGTTTAATTACATGGCAGCCAATATCTAGAAAAAAAATAAGCTAAACTATCACTATTCGGAATATATCCATAAGCGACTCCCTAGTCACGACAAAATGCTATGATGTCAGAATATTAGATTTCTAATAACGCCGTCATGTCACTTCTCAACACGTGTTATCTCTATCATAGAAGAAAATATAAATAATCAGAACAGAAAAATCTTTCTAGAAAAAAAAAAAGGTGAAAGAAAGAACATAGTACAGCTCGTTCCAAACGAAAGGCATCTATAACGGAAGAAGAAAAGGGCACTTGTCACTGTAATTTTATTCATCTTTACCATTTTTTTCATATATATATATATATATATATATATACCCAGTAACCAAACTTGAAAAGTTAAATTAGTACTTGCTCTAAATTTCTTCTGTCAGCGGAATGTCAAAAATAAAATTTGTTGATAAAGTTTGATAAAAAATTTAATTATCAAAATCGAAGAAAATCTATTATTTCGTAACTATTCAAATGATGCATCTTATTTAATTGATTACAAAATAGATACCATTTGATCTCTGTTGACTGGTTTTGCTGGCTTACTGCAGATACAATTAATGTCAATGTGGTACAATATTTTTTTTTATCCATTGATAAATTATCATCATCATTAACATTTAGGTTACTGGGTATATATTCTTTTTTTTTTTAATAAAAGTCCACCTTGGATTTTATATTGTTTCTGATTTTAGTACCATGCCAGTGTTACCTATGAATTCGAAGCATTTTGAATCCCGTGATAATCATCCAATAAAACCTGAAAAGAATGATATTGTATTGAGCTATCATGACTATCTACTTAGAACATCAGATACTATATTACTCAAAAGAAACGACTGGCTTAATGACATTATAATAGGATTTTATTTTGAATATTTGAATCAACAATATAAGAAGAATGGTAAAAGCCGGTTATTATTTATTGGACCTGAAGTGGCTCAACTATTAAAGATGCAAAACTTTTCGCAGTATGATATATTTCTCGATCCTATTGAGGCTAGGAGTTATGATTTTATATTTTTCCCTCTAAATGACTGTGATAGCAATGAGGCAGGTGGTTCGCATTGGAGCTTATTGGTGTACTCTTCTATGGAAATGATGTGTTATCACTTTGATTCGTCAAGCAATATTAACAGCTTTTCTGCGAAAAAACTTGCACGGAAATTGATAAAATATTTTCTTAACAAACAAGAGAAAAGATATATTGAAATGGATTGTCCGCAGCAAAATAATAGCTACGACTGTGGTTTATATGTCTTATGTTTAGCAGAAGTAATATCTCGGCATGTTATAAGAGATCCCAAGATATGCAATTGTGATTGCAGTATTATTACAGAAATAGTACCCAAAAAACGCGCTGAGTTATTAAAATTAATTTATGATTTGAAAAATACAGATGACAGTGCATAATAGAATTGTTATTTTAATATCAATTACATCATCTATTATGATTTATTGATAATAAACTTACTGATGTTCCTTAATTTTGTTCTATTATTTTATTTGACATTTATCTCATATTATTTTACACTTTAATATATGATAGAAATATCTAAAACTTTTTTCATGAAAATTCACTTTTGTTTTTCTTTCTTTTATAAAATAAAATTCAAAGAAGAAGCAGAGAAAGATCTAGATCATTATTCGTCGAAAGAAAAAAAATGTAATGAATTCAAATCCATTTGATCAAGTAATGATTTATTCATGCAAATTCAGTACAAATATGGTTCTTGTAACATAATATTACAAAAAAAATTATAGAAATCTTTCATCTAAATGGTGAGCATAATATTAAAAACTAAATAGAAAATTAGAAGAAAACACGGCATGTACGTGTATGTATAATTCCCCAATAAAAATATGTAAATAGATAAGTGATTATTAATCCTGTATAGTACAATCTTAATGTATGATAGATTCTTTAGTAATATAAAAGCTTTAATAAGACAAAAGATTTTTATTAATGTACCAACACATACATGATTAATATGAAATTCATTTATTTTTATAAATGACTGTAGTAAGATGCATGAATCACCATATCTCGTGTAATATCTTTCATAGATGCACAACCTAAAAGAAATGTTTGTTTTAAAAATATTTGCATTAATTTAGGTACATGTTGACATTAAAAATTATATTTTAATTTACCAGTTAATGCAAATGCTAAATCAATTTCTCTTCTTATGAGTTCAAGAATCTCACTAGCACCTTTTTCACCACTGTGTGCTAAGCCCCATAGCATTGGTCTACCAAAGAATACCTGAAATAAGTGTAATCAATTAAATCTGAACACAAAAATGTATAAATAAAAAGCTTATATAATAAAGAATTATTCGAACGATACAATTATATATTGAACAAAATTGTTCAAATATTTTTGTCATATATATCCATTTAATAAAATCATACCATTTTTGCACCCAATGCCAACGCTTTGAATACGTCGATACCTTGCCTCACCCCGCCATCCATATAGACTTCGATTTTATCTCCTACAGCTTTGCTTATTTCAGGCAAAACTTCGATCTATATGAATATAATTAATTCAATAACTCGTGTACCATATATATTTTTTTTTCAGATAATTTTTTTAATATTCTTCAATATATAAAATCTTTTTGAAGAAGTGATGAACCAACCGTTGCTGGAACACTGTCTATTTGACGCGCACCATGATTTGAAACTATAATTCCATCAGCCCCATTTTCCACGGCTAAACATGCATCCTCCACTGTCAATATTCCTTTAAGAATTATCGGTAGTGTTGTAGTTCTACAATAATTTGAGCCAAATACTTATTTGATTTGCTCATGTACGAGGTATGATAATGTTCCAAGATAAGAAAAGTTTACAAGCGATATCAATAGATACCTTTTAAGCCACTTTACATCATCCCAGGTGAGAGATGCATCAAATAGTGCAGTAACATATTCATTAAGGCCAGACCCAGTCTTCGCGGAATTTATTCGCTGCGATAAATCACCCTGAAAATTTGCAAATCTAAAACAAAGAGTATATTGTTTATTGTGCATATATAATAATAATTATTATAAGTAGACATTTTTATTATATCAAAGAAAGACTAAATTTAGTCAAATAGATATATTATAGAATTCTTATTGATGAAAGATATTAAAATTTTAACAAAAATTTTAACATATCTTCCGTTAATAAGAATTCTATAATATTGTATATCCGCCTCTGATAAATGTGCTCTCCCCTATATAATAAAATGTCTATTTATAATTATTTTTCGCAGATTCGTAGGACATACAGGATGCTTTTTTCTTGACCAAAAGATAAAAAAAAATCCACCAACTTCTGTGTTGTGTTTTATATATGAAAATGTAAAATTAATAATCAAAAATGTTGAATCTTTTGAACAATATAATAGAAACTGACTATTTTATTGTATTTCGCCCGACTTTCGAAATTTAATTACTTTTTATGTTTATATATATACTGAAAAATAATCTTTTTTCTTGAGTTTCTGTTTGACAGAATAATTTTGAGGAGTAGGAAACGGAAAATACATTCTTTTTAGAGTTTTATACAAAACTCACAAATGCTGCCATTATTTGTATTTCTTAAAATTAATGACAATTCATTAATTTTTGTATCTCACTAATTTGTCTATGATATGTATTTTTCGATATATTTATATATATATATATTTAATTTTCTTTCTATATCAAACATCTCTGGATGGATACCTCAAGTGATTGGGTAACGAGAAATTATTTCTCAAATCGGCGCGTCGATCGCCGAAAAACGGTGCATCGATGGTGAGAACAAGTGCCTTGAAACCAGCACGTTCGGCACGTTTTATCAAATTTAAAGTGACATTTCTGTCGGTATAAACATAAAGCTGGAACCACTTTATACCCTCCGGTGCGGCTTCCGCCACTTCCTCTATACTGCTCGTAGATATCGTCGAAAGAATGAAGATTGTTCCCGCAGTCTGAGCAGCTATAAATAGACAAAAGCGATAAAAGATTAAGGTAATTTCGACTAAACGATTAATTCAACATGTGAAATATGCTTGCAACGAAATTTCTAGCTATACTATTGATCGGATTTTGATCCAAGTTGATTATAATATATTGGAAAATAATATTTCAAGTAAGAAAAAAAATGGAATTAAATTTGTCACGTCGGTTTGAAGTCTTTCCTAGAATTTGAATTTTACTAAGTAGTAAATTTAATACAAATTATCAAATTATTATTAAGATATAATAATCTCTTGTTAACTTAATCTAGATATTCTATTCCGATAATTTATGGAATTATGCTGCTGCATTTTCTATTAGTCTTAAAGTATCTCTCTGTTAATGCTTTTATTCGAATTAATTTTAGTATTAGTTTTCAAACTAGTTTTCAAACCTCGATTTCACCTGTACGATTACATCATGCGACCTGTTTTTATTAGATGCGTAACTTGCCATTATCATATTATTCGTAACATCTGTTTCTTTCTAAAAGATATGAAAGTAACAACTGTGCGTTTTTTTCGCACAGTTTTATTTCCATTGTACCATTATTTCACTGAAGACGATCATCTTTTTTTAGAAAATCAGAGATTTAGAAACTCAATAAATTTGTCGATTAATAATTTTTTTATCTCAATTTAAAATAAATATCCAATAACGTGTCCAAGAAGATCGAACTAAGCTATTAAATCCACTTTTGCAAAAATCAATTTAATTTACTCTTTATCTTTTTCTAATTTTTAAAATTAAAACAAGAAATAAATTAAACAAGAAATAAATTAAAACTAAATTAAATGATTAATCTACATTAATAGAAATTAATGTAATAGTGACACTTGGATTAAATTCTGATTATTTTAGGAAATTAATTTATTAAGCAAGTAGTAGTTTTTTATTTTGTTAATGTGGAATTAATTTTTGTTTTTTGATACATAGAAAGATTAAAAATTAGAGATAATGAATTATATAATTATAAATTTTGCTATAAGGAAAATTATGCTAGTATTCTTTTAGTTGAATGAATCGCTGATTAAGTTAATCGACGCTTCATCTCTTGTGTCCATTTCTACCAATGTCTATTAAAGTTAATCACAATTTAATTTATTCTTTATTTTTTTTAATTCTTGGAAGTAAAAAAGGTAAAAAGTAAGTTAAACTAAGATTAAAATTTACATTGGTAAAAATGAATCAAGTTCGCCAGACGCCAGACTACGCGCGGTTCATGATTTGCGTCTTTTGATTTTGATAAAAAATAATTTCGCTGGAATTATACATGATAAATAGTAAATAAAACAAATAGCAATTTTGATGACAAGTCCGCATATTTATATCATTTAAAAATCTCATATGAATCGTAAATTCAACCCACAAAACAGCACACATAGGGAATCGCATATTCATGGCGTCAGCTTTTAAACGAACGAGTAATCCATATATAAATAATTTCCTCAAAATCTTGTATATTTTCATCCTCATTCAATTATTAAGGAAGTGTATTGGGAAGGGGACATCTCGATCGATGTCTAATCGATCGGACCCGTTAAGTTCGCGCGGAAACGTAAGAAGAGGAGGACAGGAGGCAGGCGAGATCGAGAACCGCGGGCGGAACCGATAGAAAACGAGTTTCCCCGGCGAGGTTTCTCGCTCGCGAAGGTGATCTCCCACCACCCCCTCGATATCCTGTCAAGTAGTCAGTTATCGCGCGGCGGTCGCGACGGGGAAGCGGTGTCCGTCCGTCCGTCCGTCTGTCTGTCTGTCGCGTTCGTCGAAGCGCCGAGTCGAGGCGAGAGTCGACGACGGACGGCTATCTCGCCGCGCGACTTCCCGGCCGCCAGCGCAGCGGTGATGACAAACGACGCGTCGTCGCGCCTTCGCGAGGTCCGCCCTCGTCTGCCACGTACGCGCGACGAGGCGATAGGTGAGGTTAGGTCCTCCTCGTGAGGCAGGCCGGCGCGAGCCCAGCGAGGCATGCTTCTCTCCCGAAGATGAGGCGAAACGTGATCAGCCTGATCAAGTTCCTCCTCCTGGCGGCATTCACCGTGTTCCTGACCGTCGTGGTGTTCCGCTACGCACGATCGCCGCCCAACCGTCGGCTCTCGACGCCGCTCGACACCCCGGTGGCGGCGGCGGCGGTGGAGGTCGCCGTCGACCCGAGGGACGACAGCAATCAAGGGAACGACGTGCGTCAGGTACGGAATGGATCCGAACGCGGTTTCATCAAACTGAAACCCCCCGCGACTCGTGGAATCGCGACATATTGAACATCGACTAGGCATGATAATCCCAGATAACGAATCTGTCAAGCAGATTTTGTGGAGTGTCTGGTATAAATTCTGTCCACAGGAACAGAAACGATGAAATTTATTAACAAAATAATAGATAGTTAACTTTATCAAAAATAAATGTTGCAAGATGTTTGTGAAAAAAATTTAGCTGCCAACAGAAACAAAATTTATTAATAAAATGTGATAAAGAATATAGATTAGTAACAAAAAATTTGCTGTTCTGTAATCCTTTTTTTAAAATGATATCTAAATAGTCAATTTTTGTCAAAAACAAATTTTGCAAGGTATTTGTGAAAAATTTTGTTAAAATAGCAACAAAAGTAACATCTACAATCATATCAAGATTAACAAAATGTAATGACAATTCAACTATAAAAACTGAGTAGAATGTTTTATATTTTGTAATCCTTTTTTTTTAAATGATACCTAGAAAGTTTGTTAAAAACAGAGTTTTCAAGATGTTTGCGAAAAATTTAATCATCAAATCTTATTAATAGAAATAAAATGTAATAATAGATTGATTGATAAAAACTTAATAGAATTTTCCGCTTTGTAATCATTTTTAAAGTAATCACATCTAAATAGTCAACTTTGTCAAAAGCAAATGTTGCAAGGTGTTGGTGAAAAATTTTGTTAGCAGAATGCTAAAATGCTTGAATGAATAAAATCTTAACAAAATACGACGGCAGATTGATTTCAAACCCAATCTGCTATTTTCTAATCATTTAAATATGAATCATTAATAAATGGACAGTTCCTACTCGGTTTTTACTAGCAAAATCTGCTGTCAGATATATAACAGCGAAATTTATTGATGGAACACTGACAGAATGCGGACGGAATTAATTCATAACGTTCTACTGTCTACTGGAAATACTGCCAACATTTTGCTTATCGAGATATGAATGCAAACCGGTATGACATTTCGAGTTGAATTCCCCGGGAAAATTAATCGCGAACAGGATAGATCTCGCGCCAATCATCGGACATTGAGGGAGAATTGGTACCGTTGTAACTTCGTTGAGTTCAATTTCCTGCATGCACGGTAAAAGGAAGCTTATCCGGATTATCGTGTTTATATTAATAAATATTCGCGGATCGTTTATGACATCAGCATTTGAAGCATTAGGATTATCATTCCGGATATTACGAGTAGATCCCATATGCGCATGCATGTTCAAAAACCTACTTTCCTCATATATGCGCACAACAGGTAGCAAACGAGTTTAGTTGCATCTCTCTTGCATTCCTAAGTAATCAGGAATGTATCAAGACGATTATATGCCCCAGCCAGCTGTCTTCAGCTTTCTCCGATGATCAAATTAGAAAACGGAAAGATATCATTCGGATATGATGATAAATTGATAATGAAAACTAAAAAGAATCTGCCATCTTATAATCATTTTTCAAAAATGATATCTAAATAGTTAACTTTGTCAAAAACAAATTTTGCAAGGTGTTTGCGAAAAATTTTATAGGCAGAATAGTAACAAAAGTAATAAAATCAATTTTTTCTGATTCTTAATATATTAGTGCGTGCATTGCTATTAAGTTTCTAACATGATAATAATAATAATATCTAATATGAAAAATACAGACTGAGAATTATTTTTTAAAATTTGTCTCGACTCATCAAGTATTTCTATAAAAACAATATTTTTATAAAAACAGATAAATTTAGTTCATCTTTGACTAATTTCTTTCACTAATTTCTATTCATATTTAACAGGATGTGGACGACAAAATTGATTGGCATGATTACAAGAAGATTGAGGAAGAGGAGAAACGCACTGGGATGGGAGAATACGGAAGACCGGCTTTTCTTTCGCCATCTCTCGACGTACGGAAAGAAAAATTGTATCAAGTAAATGGATTCAACGCGGCTCTCAGTGATGAGATCTCGGTGAATCGTTCAGTGCCTGATATTCGCCATCCAGATTGTAAAAAGAAGAAATACTCGAAGAACTTGGACCCTATTTCTGTGATAGTGTCCTTCCATAACGAGCATTTCAGCACGCTACTACGAACTTGTTGGAGCGTGATTAACCGCTCACCACCTTCTCTCTTAGAGGAGATTATACTGGTTGACGATGCCAGCACGAAAGTCGAATTAAAAAAGAAATTAGACGATTACGTCGCCAAACACTTGCCGAAAGTATCTGTTGTACGATTGTCAAAACGCTCGGGATTGATTAGAGGTCGGTTGGCGGGTGCGAAGAAAGCGAAAGCAAAAGTTCTCGTATTCCTGGATTCGCATAGCGAAGCTAATGTGAATTGGTTACCGCCATTATTGGAACCTATCGCGCAAGATTACAAAACTTGCGTCTGTCCGTTTATCGATGTGATAGCTTACGAGACCTTTGAGTATAGAGCGCAAGATGAAGGTGCCCGAGGGGCGTTTGATTGGGAACTATATTATAAGCGGCTTCCATTGCTTCCGGAAGACCTGAGAAGACCCGCGGAGCCGTTCAAAAGTCCTATAATGGCAGGAGGTTTGTTCGCGATCAGCGCCAAGTTTTTCTGGGAATTGGGTGGTTACGATCCGGGCTTGGACATATGGGGCGGTGAGCAATACGAGTTATCTTTCAAGATATGGCAGTGCGGTGGTCAAATGTATGACGCACCATGCTCCAGGGTCGGTCACATCTACCGTAAATTCCCGCCGTTTCCTAATCCCGGCCGCGGCGATTTTCTGGGAAAAAATTACAAGAGGGTCGCCGAAGTATGGATGGACGAGTACGCGGAATATATCTACAAGAGACGACCGCACTTGCGGACGCTGGATCCGGGCGATTTGTCGGAGCAGAAGGCCTTGCGCGCGAAATTGCATTGTAAACCGTTTAATTGGTTCATAAAAAACATAGCTTTCGATCTCGTGGAGGTGTATCCGCCCATCGAGCCGGATGACTTTGCTTATGGAGAGATCAGAAACATGGGCGCGACCGAGCTGTGCTTGGATTCGAAGAAACGAAAGAGAGATGAGCTTGTCGTGATGGACACCTGCATAAAGGATGATCCAAAAGTGTCGGGTGAACAGGAGTTCCGGTTGACCTGGCATAAGGACATCAGGCCGAAGGATCGTACGGATTGCTTGGATGTATCCAGAGGCGAAGAGAAAGCACCGGTGAGCCTGTATCCTTGTCATGGAAAACAAGGCAATCAGTTGTGGCGTTATGATGTCGAGAAGCAATGGCTACAGCATGGTTACTCGTCCAGATGCCTAGACACAGATCCAGGCAGTAAGAGGGTGTTTGTGACTACTTGCGATAAATCATCACCTACTCAGAAATGGCGAATAGAACAAGTTAACATGAAGGCTATTAATAATTGGGAAAACATAGGACCCAAGCTCAAGTGAACTTTCTTCCTTTGTACTGCCATAATTCTTGAACAACAGGCTCGCGCTGGATTCCATTATAGAAATCCTAGAAAGAATCCCTTTATTCCTGGTTACTAGTCAACGTAAATTTCAATTGGAACAGCACTTGCGTGCTTGTGTAAATAATCGATGATGAGCGAGACTCGATCAATTTTGCGCGGTCCGAGTAATCTTGCACATAGGGTAAAAGCGAAATTTTCGTTCCTTGGATATGCAGACTGGATAATAAACAGTCTTCGTATCAACGGATGTGTTTATACATATCGCATATGCGCTCTATCGTGCCTTACACATAGCCATATCTAAGAGTACGGTACGATAATGATCTTAGCACTTAAGTTTCACCTTTCGTTCAAATTAACATTACAGTAAATGTTATATCCTTTTAGAATGCTGTTTACTAAGACGTTTCGTTTGTATTATAGAAACTTTGTTTAACGAACAAAGTTTTAGACATTCTATCAAGAAATCACAAATGGAATACATATAGCGTGGCTCACATGAAGTGTTACTATTTTTTTGACAATTATTAGAAATTACAAGAAAATTTTATAATTTTCTTAGAGTTTTTACCTCTTTATAAAAATTACATAAAAGATTCTATTCTAGACATTAAAAGCATTTTCTTTGCAATTTCTTCTAATGATTTTTGAGAAAATAGTTTGTAACACTTTACGATGTTACATATTTTGTATAGTAGTTTTCATAATTCATTTCGTTAATGTTTTAATCTGCATAAATAAGTATTATGAACATTTTATCAGATTAGATTGTTTAAAGAAATAAGTGCAGAAAAAAATATATATAAATATATAAATACGTAATTTCTCCGTTTTCAATATATTATGACTAAATTATAGAATAACTTGAAATATAAAGATGCATATATTTTTTTTATAAGCAGATCATGTAAAATAAATAACACATTTTTAATACTAGTCGTAGTATTTTTCTCTCAATATAACATTTTCTTTAAATACAGAAAATCTAAAGACACAATCTCGCAATATCATCTTAAAAAGATCTCTATTTTCTATAGTTATTCTATAGTTTAATATCTAAAAGCAATCTAATCTATGATTGCTTCTTGATTGAAAGTTACTTTGCAATATACTCGAAGGATCAACGTTGAAAATGGAGTATTTATTAGGAAACAAATGAAATATATTGAATTATGCATTTATTTTTTTACATTTATCAGTATATCCGTTTATGTTTAAACGCGAATCTTTAATAATTACGGAATGATAAATGAATGTTAGAAAAGTTTTATTGTTAACTGTCTGTGATCGTTGGCGTGTCTGGGCTAATCTTTAATTACTATTTTTATAGCATGTTTATATGATTTAATACATGTTTGTATTTACAAAAATCCTTATGTATATTTTACAAAATAAACGTAAATATCAATCTATATTGATAAAAGTACAGTAATGTGCAATAAAGAGAGTTGCAGAGTTCTAATCGATCCTGTGCTAGCTGTCGATAGCTCACTGCGAGGAAATATTTCATGAGACGTCTACTTACCTCTTGCATTAGCGCACTCTCCTTCGGGATGTGCCATACGTTGCATCGCGGTGGGTGCGACTCCCAGAGGCATTGAAACTTTATGACCCAACACTGTCGTGCTTATATCCCTTTTAGACACATCTCGCAAGAATCTAGGACGTATCCTGTAACTGCGAGGACATTAAAAATTATCAATAACTGAAGCAGTCGCATTTTTTTAATTGCCCGGAATAAATTGTATAAAGAGATATATATGTATACACCCTGTCTGTCGTAAATTATATAGGAAATCCATATATGTGCGAGGTACATATATATTTCTCTCTCTCTCTCTCTCTCTCTCTCTCTCTCTCTCTCTCTCTCTCTCGCTCAGAAAAATTGTAATGATCTTTTTTCAACTCAAATGTTTCATATCGAATGTATAATCGCCTCCTATTTCTCTTTTGAAAAATCTTTTCTACTTCTTTATATTTACTTTTTGAAAGCTTCCTTATTCCATTTCACGCTGTATTCCTCCCCTGCGCCGCTCTTGTAATAATCTCTCACAGAGGCAGGCAAATGTTCCAACGCATATTTCTCGTAGTCTTCGATACAGACGTACGGTGTCATTCTATCAGATAAAAAATTAATATCAATCTGTAACAAGAATATTATTATTATAACTTTTGTCGGAAAATGAAGTGTAAGAAAATTTTATAATTTGAGGAAAAGGGATCACGTAAATTGATTTACCGATTTTAATGAAATTTTTTTTATGAACAGTCGCATCAGATTCAATGGATTACTTTTTCTGCAAAATCTGATCTGTATTAAATAGTTTTTTCAAGTAATGAATCAGAGTCCCATTAATTTAATGAATATATGGTCCCATTTTATTGTATTTATTATACAGTTTTTTTTCTGCGCTTTACTTCAGAGTTTTTTTTTTTTGTTATAAGATATATATATTTTTATAATTTCTGTTAACATAATACTTTTAGAAATGTTTCCTATTTGTTAATTGAAACTTTAAAATATGACAGTAGAAATAAGTCTAGATACAAGTCTGTCAAAAACAGATTTTGCAAAGTACCTGCTAGAAATTTCATTGATAGAAAAGCTACAGGATCTGATATATTAATAGAATATTGGTAGAAATATAAAAGAGATTATTAACAAACGTACCGACAGAACGGAAATCAAGCCGACTTTGCCATACTTACTACATAATATTTTTATGCAAATTGATAGCAGAAATCAAATAGAATCTGCTGTTCGACATATCTTATTTGATTTCTTCCGTCGATTTGTTATTAATATATATCAACAAACTCCTTTGTGTACACGCTTAATGCGAATGATATTGCGAGGATTATATATATATATATATATATATATATATATATATATATATATATTCTGAGCAAATCTGTGGTACACACTGCGGACAATTTGCTGACTACAAATATGCAGGAAAGTTATATAACGAAAGTAAATTGTGAAATTCAAAGAATGATAACGAGTATGTTATTTCGAAAAGTTAAAGCCTAGAAGAATTCTCTTTATTGGATCTGAATTATATACTGTTGTCTTATTGTTAGGTAGAATTGTACAGACAGGTAGTTTCAGAAATATTTCGAGGAAAAAAATTGTCATGCCTCCAAATAAATTTATATCCTAGAAATGCAATATAACAGATTACATTTTACATGTAACATTGTTATGAGACAGCTTTCAGCTTGATAGATTACACATTGTTCTACATCGTCATTTACTGCGTAATTGTAGTTATAATTTTGTTGATTCAGTTTTATTGTTTTACCGATAACGCAATTACGATGGTGCAACTACGGTTTTCTTAAAAAGGCAGTTATCGTTGTGACCGATAACACGTAGTACGCGTCTATACTGATCGCGACAATGTCACGAAAATGATTTTAAATAAAAGAGACGAATCTGCTTCGTTAATGAAATGAATATATTTGTGTTCGCAACGTTTTTTTCGTATTAAAGAGATTGAAAAGATGGACTTACCGTTCAGACGGCTCCTCTCGTTCTCCTCTGTTCGTCTCGATCGTTAACAAACGACTGACTATTCTTGAATAAATCGCGCAGATAACGCAGTGGAAATTAGCGGATTCGGTCGTACAACAGATAAAAATTGTGCTTTTAAAAACACGAGTTGCTTCTATCTGCTTGTGACGATGCTCGAGATGAATATATCGGCTGTCTTCTTACGAAGGAGAAATTGATAACTCTCAAACAAGCCTCTCTAAGCCGATATTCACGGGCAATTTCGAGAAATCATTTGTTTCTCGTTGTTATCGTTTCTAATAGATTATTATTAGATATAACGTAATCACATATATATAAGTCAAATTGACGTAAATTATCTCATGTTATCTCAATTATGCGGCATCACCGAACATTCGATAGATTTCACTTGAATTATGATTCACCGTTGAACTTATCTGGATAGTAAAATCTATAGAAGAAGACGTAGCAAAGTGTCTACTACAAACTCTTTTCGGCAGCAAAAATCTGCTAATAGATTAGATAGCTAATTGAATTGCAGAATTCTGCAATTTCATAGTCATGTAAATATAATATATTCTAAATGGATAAACGGTGATGTTCGGTTTCTATTAAAAATCTATTATCAGATTGTGTCAACAGGTTTTGCTGGTAGAACATGAATTTAACAATTACTGTCAATCTACCACAATATTTTGCTGGAATCTGCCGGCAAATACTATTAACACTTTGTGTTTACTGCATTATAAACAGGGTTGAGAAAGCTACTTCTGAAAGGAAAGTTGTTATCATTAATCAAAAAGTAATGAGTCGTAAACAATTTTACTTTTTTTATCAAGTTTTGAAGACTTTTTTAGAACTCGCTCATGTTCGTTTTATATATATTAGTCACTCAACAATATAATTGTTATTACCGTTATTAAAAAAAATATATAACTTGTTGTTACTCGTCCTGAAAAACAAAAAAATTGTAACAACAACGCCGTTATCTGTTCTAATTATAAGAGCATTACAAAAGAACTCTGCAATGCAGCTTCCCTGTTATGAGATTAAGACTTAAATTAAGATTTATAATTTTTATTATTTTTATTTTTATTATTTTTAATTAATTTTATTATTTTAATTTATTTTATCATTTTATTATTTATTTATTTTATTATTTTAATTTTTCATATATATATATATCAAATAGACGGAGTGACTGGATTGACTTCTGGAAAGGAAGGTAAAAGGGGACAATTGTCTGTTTAAACTTTACTTTATTACATTCTGTTAGAAATAATACACAAAAGATTCCGGAGGCGGCAGAGGTCTCCTTACTGCGGAACACGCAGGACGTGCGGGTGTCGCCCGTTTGTAAGTGAAAGTCCCCCCCGCGAAAATTGGCAAACCGTCGCCCGCAACCCCCCCGTGCGGATCTACATCTGTATATGTGTTACATGAGTGTATACATGTATGTGTATGTTGGTGTGCAATTCTCCTTTTATTTCAAATCTCACCCAGCGACCGCGCGCGCGCACGCCAGCACGTTGCATCTAAGATTAAGAATATACAATCTTATAATAATTATACTTATATTTATATATTTATATATATATATATATATATATATATATATATATATAAAATATGTATATCGAAAAAGAGAGTCTGCGAGGGATCGTAAATAAGCGCGCGGGTGGGCGGCGTGGGAAGGGTCGCAGGATCGGTTGGCGAGTTGGTTTTAAAACGAGTTTAAATGAAAAATGCCTGCATAAATGCGCCATTTAAACGGATATGTAGCGCGTAGGGCGACCCGAGCGCTTTTCTGTGTATTCTCTTTTCGCTTTTGGGATTCCACAGCACGTCGATGACAAATCTGTATCTCGCTGTATCTGTATCTGTGTCTCGCCTGTCTGACACGAGTCCGAAGGCATCGGTGAAGACGTCTGAAGGACCGAAAGATCCTGATCCCGAATCCTATTTTGGATCCTATTTCAGGACTATCTAACTGTTTCGTCCTCATCCTTCAGACGTTTTCCGGATAGATTCTTTTGGATCTTTGCTACGTCCGTCGCGAATACCAAGACGACTCGATCTCGCGATCGAAGATCTGAGAAGTACGCGAGGACGAAATCGTGAACGAGAATTTTATGCGGGGCTTGCAATTTTTTCACCCAAAAACGCTCGTCCTTACATCTCTATCGTGAAACAGCTGATGCTTCGAGGCGAGAAATGAGGAGGATCCAGCAGAAACATTCGCGAATGTTTTGACTTGATTGTCGACACACGACGCTTACGAAATTCAATTATGAAGATAATTATTGAAATCGAATTAAATAAATGTAAAATCATATTTATTTAAAGACAACCGTTATTTGTGACTGTTATTATTAATTGATCCTAATTGATAAAATATATGATTAAAATTTTTTCTTTACACACACTTGCGCGCACACACACACACACACACACACACACACACACACACACACACACACACACACACACACACACACACACACACACACACATGCACGCACAACACGTCCTTCTCGATTCTCCTTTAAAATCCGTAAAAATAAATTGCTTTGGAAAAATCTTGTAATATTCCCACGTATTACAACACTGATAGCAAAACAAATATATTTCATTTTATCCGTAGTATTTATTGCGACAAGTACATCGAGTGCATCATAATTTCAAAAATTAACAGATCTTTTTGAAAATCTTTCCGGATCTTTTATATTCCTTTCTCTCATCTTTCTATTCGAATGGAGAATGAGAGTAGCTTTTCAGAAAATTTCAGTATATTCAGAATTCAGTATATTCTCTCGCTACTTTTATAGCCTAAACATCATAAAGGTTCAGATATCATCCAAAATCTTTTGAGACCGTCCAAAAACGAGGAACTCTCTGCAATATCCTCAGACACATATATATTCATGTTTTTTTTTTTTTTTAATTTTATATTAATCTCTTCCTCGATCCGTTTTGTCTCTGGATAATACTTTCTCTCGTTATCGCACGCAGACCGCGATCTTTTAATGCGTTTATCATTCAATTTTTCTATTTGAATATATATCGATTAGACATATTTTGATTTGCAAATTTTTTTTTCAAAATTATGTGGCTATATATATCTAATTCATGGACGTGTATAAGATAATACTATCCGTGAATCGTGTATCCTTATACGACGCGTATACAAGGATGTTCACATCTGCCTCGTAGACAGCAAGAATATCATTATAGATCCTGTAGATCCTTATATTTACATCATGCTCTCCATCCTTCATTTCGCACTTCGCACAAACGCAATTGTTCTTCTTTGTTCGCTATCGTTTACTGATCAATACTGCAACAATCTGCGATCACTTAAGGAAGATTCAAATTCGATTTCTTTTCCTTTGGTTTCGTTTATATCTCGTTATTAACATCGAAATTTTTCGTATTTGATATTTTCGACGTTTTAAGTTGTTCCGCGCATACACATCGCATTTTGCGTGTTTTGCGTCTAATTAAATTTCATGTGCAGCGGAATGACAATTATCATGACAATTATCAATTATCTCTCTAGGAGGAAGTAAAAATCAAACAGATTTCATAATACACACTGGAAAATAAATAAAAATTCCCTTAGCTTTGTTAGTTACAATTAATAGTGCAAGCCATAGCATATATTAATTGTAATTAATTTATAGTACCCTTATAGTCTCCTAAATTTTCACCCTTTCGCCACGGCGCAACCTGATTCGAATATTCGGCGTGACTTATTTGCGTCGTTTCTATACCTTTGTTCTATTCGCTCTTTTTCTTTTTTTTTTTTTTTTTTGCAAAACACTAGTATTTGGTTTCGTGTGAAGAAAGCGTAGAAACTAAGTATACGCAACAGGCTTGTTTACACACAAACAAGTTGCGTAATCTCTTCCGCATTATAATAAAATATGATCCATCAAGATAGTCATGCGTTTCAGAGCACGGAAAGCTGAAGGCGATGTTTGTTACAAGTAGAAAAATATTTTAAGCAAAACGATATTACGATGCAAATAAATAAGTTCCTCCTTCAGAGCTGAAAAAGAACTAGAACTCAAACTTCTTTCTCTCGATGTAATTCACTTCCTTGCAGTTCTTCTTTATCCTTAAAGCTTTTAAAAACATGTAGCTGCACATTTCTGAAGTGAAATACTTAGTGTTTAGTTACATTAATTAATTGCAAAAATTGGGAGTAGGTCGAAAGCATCACCGATTTTGTTCTTTCTGCCCGACGTCCAAGAGATCTACGAACCACAAAAGATATTTTTACGCAAATGTAAATGTACATGCAGCGCTAATGGCCAGCGAGTAAGGGTGTAATTGTTAAAAAAATGCTTCTGGTATCTGGCTTTGGTAAGGATTACATCTGTGAAGCACAGATGGGTCCGAGGATCGGTGGTATCAGGATCGATGTTAAGCCGTGAAATTCCGCAACCGGCATTATCCTGGCGGAGCCGGAGTCCTCGACCTGGTAAACGCCGGCTCGCAACCGATGAATCTCGTTCGTTTCTTAGATGCTAACTAAAGTCGCCGAACGATCGGGCTTAGATGCACGAACGACTGCTCAGTGCTCGCTAAGGGGGATCGAGGGAAGAGGGGGAAAGAAGAGACCTGCCTCCTTCCCTTGAGGGATTTTCATCATGACGCGGAGTTAGACAAGGGAAAATTTCTTTCGAGAAGATTCGGATATTAATATTTGACTAGTTCATGATAGCGATGTGCGTTTTATCATTTATTTTTCAGGAATAAATCGAGCACGAAGAGCAGAGATTCGACTGCATCGATCGCGTCCTTCTTCCGCAGAGCGGGATTAGACGAAGAGAATCGAAGACGAAAGCAGATGGAGAGAGTAGATGATAGAGTAGGTGACCACCGCTTGTCGAGGTAGTTGTGTGACGAGTCCCTCGCACACATCGTGGGCGAATGAGAGGATGCGGAGAAAATGCGTCAAGGCGTTTGCGGCTCATTTGCGTTAATTAATAAAAATAACGGCGACGACGAGGATGACGATGATGCAGCGCGACATCATCCGCGACACTGATCTTACTGACGACGAAACGGAAACGGTGCACAAAACGCTCATCGTTATCGACTCGCTCCGAGAAAACATTACGCAGAACATTACGTAGTGAAATGAACGAAGCTGTTAATCTCCTTTCGTTTATTCGTAATTTTACTGACTAGAGGGTCATTCGCGCTGAATACAATTAAAATTATCTTTAGAAACTAGAAACTAAAAAAGAGACGTCGATGATAAATCCTCCTTCGTATTTCCACTTCCTTCTCTTCTCACTCCTCCCTCCCTCCCTCCCTCCCTCCCTCCTCTTCTGTTTTCTCCTTTCCACGTTTACGAGAGTTGTAACTGCACACGATCTCGAGAGAACAATACCACGTCAGGTCTCACGTGCGTCCTCCCCCCCCCGCATGCAGATCACACGTGAGCAGATCACGTGCGCGCTGACACGCACGCCGTAGTTCACGCATTTGCCCTTTTGAACTTTTTGATTTCTCCCTTTTTCTCTCGTCTCGACGACCCTCGTACTCTGGAACGAACGTAAACGCGCGATGGCTACCTCCGCCGACGTGTACGCAATGTATTAAATAGAGTAAATTCGGAACAGTTCCGTTCCATCAGGTGGAACGGGATCGCGCACACGTGTAAAAACGTTGCTGCACGAGCCCCTTTCTCATTCCTCGCGCTCCTTTTCCAAATTACGTTACAAGAGTTGGGTTGAGAGGAAATCGGTATAATTTCGACGAGCTCAGATTCTCGTACCGATCGTCTTTCATAGAGAACGAAAAAATTGTTAGAATTGACTCTCGCGTGTCTCTAGAAATTTTGTGAAATTACACTGATGTTAATCCCTAACATAATCTTACGTAATGCACAAGAAAATGATATCCCGTCGCAATTTCTACCGCCCCCCTTGCATGTCTCCTCTTTTTCCTGTTTGCGCGACAACACCGAGCGTTATCTTGTTCGATAGCAAAAAGAAAAAGAAAAAAAAAAAAAAAAAAAAAAAAAAAGAGAGAGAAAACGATATTCCGATTTGGCGATTTGTCATTAGTTAAAATAACGCATTCGGCTATGTCTCGTAGCTTATGTCTCCCTTATTTCTACCACGCATAAGATAAATGACACTAGTATCATGACACTTCCAGTTTGTGAACCATATCTCTCGAAGAAGTAATTTAAAAAAAGAAAAAAAAAAAAAAAAAATAGAAAGAAAATCAAGTATTTTACATGATGTTATACGCTTATTTAGTGATACAATTAAATATTAAATAATTATAGACTACATTTCGTGTTAACAAAAGTGAACTTAGCATACAGTCTGTGTACAAAAACCAGGATTTACAATAGCGTTTCTCTAAATCTCAATGTATAATAGGAATATAATTTTTTTTATCACATATAAAAAGCGGTTGTCTGTAATGTCTATATGTACATATCTGAGTAAGATTAGGTACCATTATCATTTAACCAATAGAAGCTATTATATAATTTGGTACACTGTTTAACTCGGTATTCGATAAATACGAATAATAATAATCAATACGTCATTACTTCCTGGTGTCTTGACATAGTCGTTGGTTTTTCGCACGAAATCTTATGAATACACACGGCTCGCTTCCATGTTACACACGTGATTTTTTTTTTTTATTTCTCTTTTCTTCTTTCAAAAGGATTACTTTTATATAATATTTATATATAACACATGTTATTTATTAAGTCAGAGCTATGGCCAGTTCATAAATTCGAGGGTCGTTCGTCGCATAGTCCGCATTCTCTCCTTTAGAAATCCTCCTCCGAAACATAATATGCCGGACGATTGCCGAAACGATGTGCGCCGTGATCGCTTTCACAACTTTTGCAAAAAGACCACAGCTCTATCAATGATGAATCGTATCATACAACGATACAAACTAGTATTTGTTTGCTCCGTATCCTCTTTGCTCGTCTCGCTACCGTTCCTCTTTCAATTCCTTTTCTTCGTAAAAATGTGGATTCCGGATGAAGACAGTGTCCCGTTTTTAAGCGGCTGTCCATACATCCAGCACGGCAACTCGATGTGACATTTAACGTGCGTCATGATAAACTAAAGTGGCCCGCCGCAACTTCGTTTCCGGGCTCTGAGATACGTTCCGGTCGATTTCTTGTCGACGAAATTATCTCTCGTCATATCCCACGCGTTTTTCATGTTTTATAATCTTTTAGTTTCCTTTCCCTTTCTTTCCCACAGTCAACTCAACAAGCGAAGTATAATCAATCAAATTTGAAGCAACAACTTGATTCTTAAATATCTACCTAAAAGTACAATGGAGTCGCACAATGTCGAAGGCACAACTCTTTCAAATCGGTCGAACTGAAAGAAAGCACAACAGGAGGCATCATTGGCGTATGTTGAAATTTAGCAGCACGGCAGGCCGCCGATAAGTGTCTTTCTTCCAGAATGCTCGAGATTATTAAGTACAAGAAAGGTTTTTTTATTGTTGTTAAAAGATTAAATAGCAAAAGCTATGTATACATATATAGCATAGCTATATATTTTTATATGTATATTTATATATATATATATATGTTGAGAGCATAGCTTTTCCGCGATAAGGAAATTTCTGTGCTTTCTCTGAATGAGATGAGAACATATTAACTCATTTCTCTTTTTTGTAGTTGTTCGATCATTAGAAAGTTTCATTTCAACTTCCCTTCTTTTTTTATTAGTAACAAATTTACATAGGCATACGGAAAATTATGGTTTATATTTTTGTCTTCTAATCGGCAGAGAACGGGATTCCATAACACACTACTCGCTATACATTTATACAATCTTACGATATTCCTAAGCTTGAATCCACATGCATTAATCGAGGCAAATGAAACTTCTAGCTGTACTATTAGCTTTATCGACTGCTCGAAAAGAGAGAGCGTATTTTTATTCTTTTTGCCAAATCGTCATTTCTAGAATTGAAAGCCAAATGGTTGTCAAGGGGATACAAACGAATGACAGGTGTCGAGATTAAGGGGAAAAAAAAAAAAACTATCGTCGAGAATATTGCCTCAACCAGCATGCGTTAATTCACTTTTCAGTCGGAATCGTCTTCATTTCCTCATTGTAATTCAAACATTCATAGCGCGTCATATTATCAAAGTAACTACCCACAGTGAAACTAAGAGATTAGCACGAGTTCGTTAAAGAATGATCACTAAAAAAACAAATCCTCACTTGTTATATCTGTACATGTGCTGCTACCGTTCGCCACCAAGCTGCTGGCGCAGTAATATCTAAGTATCCCGAAATCGTTTCACTGAGGCAGCAACTTGGTAAAACGTCAGTGTTCAGCGTTCATTATGGATCCTGGCTGGTATTTTGTGACGACTCACAGTTTTGCGGATTATGCATTTGAAGCGCTAAGTGGGGCGTATGTACTGGAGAAGGTCCTGGTTGAGGCTGTTGTTCTTCTTGCATTTGTTGGATTACGGTAAAGTCTGGATATCTGCAAAATAAAACAAGCAAACAATTATTAAAGAATGATTTGCTAATATCATAAAAAATTATTCAAATATATATAATAAATAATTTACTTTAATTATTGTAATATGATTGTAACTTAATACTATTAATCTTTTTGCATAAAATGAAATTAATTTAATATCAATAAAGTATTTATACATTTTAAATTATAATATATAAGTTTATAATATATATCCAAAATAATTTTCCAAAATACTGAGATACATTTTGCAAAATCGCGCGCACGCAATATTCTTAAAGGATATATCCGATATAAAGATATTGCAGTTACAACTTACTCCATAGCCCATCCTAAGGCCCTATTGTTACGCCTCTTAGTTCGGACTTGATATTTGGATGGATTGGTAGTCTGATATTTAAACGTATGTTGATATTTCTCGGCTTCTTCCGCACAATCTTCACTTGTGTCCTCAACTTCTGGCTCTTCATCTGGACAAAGTTCGCATGCTCGCTCCAATGTCTTTCTTGCGCTATTACTACGCTCCAAAACATATCCGTTTGCAGAATCATTGGATTGTGTCGGTGGAGACCAGTTGTTGTACGCGTGTGTATAAGGCGCCGTAGAGGCATATGGTCTCTGTAAACGATTTATTATACATTTACAATATCATCCTGATATTAATTGATATCAACATTCAATTTCCGTTACATACTTTGTCAAGTTCGTCATGGAGCCAATCTATGGCGTGACTCCACTTTCTCTTCAATTCCGGGCTATGATGTAAAAGCTGATGCGCTGGTCTGCACTTACTAAAAAGTTGCACCATACATTTAATGCACTGATAAGCCCTTTTCTGATAATGGTTTTTACTTCTTTGTATTGTTTCAAATAAACCTTCTCGCTCGTCGGGAACTCCTAAAAAATATAATCTCATGTATTACAATATTAATCTGTGACAGAGCAAAAGAATATCAAGTTTGTTCAAACTTACCTTTAAGTGCATTATGCACGCGATGCGTCTGCCATGAATCCTCCATCAATAGTATCGCAAGTAGCAAATCCGTATGATGCCTCAACTCGTGGGTATACGCAAATCCTATTTGCCACAAAAGCTCACTAAGCACTGTTCGTGACAAGTGTGGATTCTCCCAACAACAGTATTGCAATAATTTAACCGTGTCTTCAGTCACATTAGCATCCTCGATCAATTTTTTAATATAACTATTCCCACAGACAAAATATAAATATAAAATATGTCACACAAAAATCTTATATTGGTGTTAAAAATGTATGCCTATGTAGTCCTCACCTAGTACGAATAAACAGTATGTCAGCTGCTTGTTGTTGGATAGGCATAAGATATTCTGACTGACATGCAGGATCTCCATATGGATTTGGTAAGGGTTCCGCACGAGGTTGTTGACTCGAGTGCACTTTCGACGACACATCGCAACATCGTATCAACATGCTAACAACCTGATGAAGCTTAGTCAGTTCCGGATATTGATATTTTATGGTAGGACCTGGGCCTTCATCAATAGCGACTAACATAAATGTTACTGGAACATTCAGCTATAAAAAGATATTTTAAAAGTTGTTAGACTGAACATCATTTCTAGCAAAATACAATGATAACGTTAATTATTGATATTTAATATAATTACATGTAATTATTTATTACCTTAAGCAATTGTGCCTTTTCGGCAAGACCAAGCGAAGCGTAAGTATGAAAGAGAGAAAAGTAATGAGGAAGATGCCGTCCGTGATCCGAAATTTCACGATGTAGCAGTGACAATACCGCATGTAACAAATGATCGCTAAGCGTCGCTACTGGATCCAAAAGTATGCCTAAGAATATTCACAAATTAAAAAAGAAAAGATTGTTAAGTATTTGAGAGAAAACCATTTTAATCGTTTCAAAACTAAATTTCTGTTCTTATTTCAATACTCACTCGGTGCATTTAAACTAGGTGGTGCACATGGACCATCCTGCAGAGAAACATGCGCGAGAAATACTAAAATTTTGAGGAAAGCAGTGCGCACTTCTGTACTAGGACAGCTCAAGAGATATTCGCAAAATCTATAAATAATAAATTATTAATGATCGAACGTTTTTGCACGCTCGTGTTTAGAAAACTCCTATACCTACCTATGTGGATGATTGAACAATACTTCATTGGCAAACCAAGAACGCACTGCTTTACTGCTACGTAAATGGTGACACACGATGTCATACCAGTCCGTTGCCGTGCCACGCAATGTTTTTTTGGTATGAAAACCCGTGTAGAAGAGGAATCTTGATGCTAACTGAACCGATAGCATCGCAAGTTCTTCCGCTTCAGGGCTCTGAAATATGAATAATTACGATTAAATGTTGAAAATATATATCTTACATGTGTGATAAACTTACAAGTTTTTCATTCATATTTTGTCGATTAATGTTATGAGGATTACAGGACACTAATTTCTTGATGAACTGAAAATATTCAGCACTAAATTGATTCCGATTATGCATAAATTTTATATTTTGCTTTCTCACACTGTATTCTATCGCTGATGGCATTTTCATAACTCCTAGTTTCGTATCTGAAAAAAAAAAAAAAAAAGAACGACCATAAGAAACACATATGTCGATATGAATCTTGCGTGAAATCTATTAGTACTTACACAATGACAGTTCATTCACACTCTTCATTAGAGAATTTTCTTCTACATCTAATCTCGTATAAAATAGCATGTACGCATTCCACCATCGCTTCTGTTTGCGGTAACTCATCCGCTTGAGCATATGATCGAATACCTCCCCTAAATAATCGCCACCAAAACATTGAGATTTCATTTCTTCCTCTTCTTCCATTTTGCATTCTGTCACGTCACCATCATCAAATTTGTACCATTTTGCCGTACCATCGTTTAGTCTACAAAATTATTACACAAAAACAGTTTAATTTATCAATCACATATAATATGTCATACGTTTGAAATACCTGTGCAGGATGTAGGAATAATAATGGCCACCGCTGGCCTGACCGCTGTGAACGACGATACCGGTTAATTGATACTTCGTGCACGTGCCCTTCACAGCTTCTTCGTAATCGCAGTCTATGACTTCTCCTTCTAATTTCGCTAAGCCGGAGACTGTGTAAGGTTCCATATCCAGATCTCGTGGAAACTCAAAGTAATCGTTGAATTTTATAGCACATACACGCTCAAAGTCATACTCAAACCTTTTCAACTGAATTGCTAAAATAGGCGGCAACTTTTTCACGCATAATCTCTTTACTGTTACGACCTAAATATAAAAGTGATAAAGTAAAATCTCTGCTCGAGCAAAATGCTACCTGGGTGTGGAATATGTAAAGAGCAAAATGATATTATTTTAGTAAATTATTTTCGCATGATATTCTTTTTGAAATAATTTTTTTTATTGTATGATACTTTCAAGAAATCTCATACACCTACAAGAATGTATTATTAATTAATCATACCTTTTTGTTGCACTTATCACAATGATAGGCATCTGCACCTTCCAATAATTCTCCCTTTACATATTGCTCAAGAGAATCCAATAAATTACTGTGATTTCGTATGTCCACACTTATCACACTGAACGGCTCCTCTTTGGAATATCTGAAGATAATGTAATGTGGTATTACAGTCTACCGAAGAAAGTGGAATGTAAGAACTAAAAAGGTACCTATGAGGGCAACCTTTGCAGATTTTTTGGTCGCTGTATGAGCCACCAAGAATCTTGCCCATTATCTGTTCGTGTCCTAAAGCTTTCAGCGCCTCGTCTAGGCTCTCTACCAGACTCATAAAGAATTCCACTGCGTCCTGTTGTTCTCTAAGATTTACAGGTTCTCCTTGAAGCCTTAAAGAAAAAAAAACGAATTTTCTCATTATTTAAAATATAGAATACAATGCATCAAAGTTTTATATTAATAATATCGTACTGCCTCTCGTTCTTTTCGCAAGCAAATTGTTATTTTAAAAACATTTTATTTTCACAAGATAAAATTGTATTTATTCTTACTTGAAGTGCTTCCATAATCCTCTAGGTATATAATATTGTAACTTGCTGTAAGCCAAATGACCGAATATTGCTTGCACTTGCTTCAAGATACCGATATTATATTCCTTTCTAGATTCATCGGCACCACACTTTTCTTCATTTGTATCATTATCGTTTGTTTCGATTGTCTGTTCCCCTTCGATCCTTTCTTCACCTGAGAAATCTTCATTCAGATCAGTCGCCGCGCCTTCTGCCGCCAAAAGTCCGACTCTAATGCTTTCCACCATATATAATTGCTGTAATACTGAATTCATATAACAGGTTGCCCCTGCGTTCTTCAAGCCTACGAAGCCTTTGAGAGGCCTAAGTCCCACAGGCGGTAAATAATCCCACTCCACTAATGGTTCGTCCTTCTCGGAGTAGAACATGTCGGTGAGCATTGTGACTAGAAGTTTCATGTTGGATACACAGCCTACGCAAAGACCTACGAGCAAGTCGAACGCAGCGCTGGTTGATTGAGGGGTGGTGCATACCGGACACGCTTGCGAAGCACTGAGTTCACCAGTACTACGAAGCTGCAGCATAAGGCGAGACGCAGGAAACACGAAATCCTCGACCAGTTCCTTGATCAAATTAATTCCGTGTTTCTCATCAGAACCAATTTCATATTTCTGATTCGGTGGTAAAAAGGCCAGTAATTCCTTCGTTAGACCAAGGTGACCCTCGAGCAAGGCTTCGTCCACTTGGCTCTCTCCAGTCTCTTTCACATTATCTCGAACTTTCTTTAACCAAGCTATTTCGACATTTAACAGCGTCTCTGCGGTTGTGAGAGGGCAACCTGACATATGTGCAAAGTTCAACAGTCGACACAAAAGCTGAAAATATTCATGGCTCTGTTTTGCGTTCTCCATAACGGTACTGTTTAAAACGGTGAAGAGAAGAGTTATGGTGACCAGCAACGTTTGGTGTCCGCCGCTGCACCATGTCGATATAAGAAAAAATTGTTCACCGGCGGCGATCCTAATGGCTCTTGACGTACTGAATAGCACAAGATCTATCAAGAAAGTATGCCATATTTTGTCTCTTGATAGTGTTTCTAATGCTGACGGATTCAATACGAGGGCGATTGTCAATACCTCGAGTGCTTCCTTACACACAAGGACATCATTATTATCGGGATTTCTCTGTTCTTTTTGGTTAGTCTCGTGCATCGAGTGAAGCACCTCGTTCGATGCATTGATGTTACTCAAATTACCCGTAGATGCGGCCCACGCTAGTCTAATTATGGCACGTATGGTAGCCACATCCGGTAATTCCCATGAAAGGGCCTGTACGAAAAGCTGCCGGCATCGATCAGCTTCAGGTCCGCCAGACAGCATTAGATGCGCCAGATGCTGTGCCAGTTTGGCCGCCACACTTCTCAACATGTATTCAGTACTTTGATTCGGTACACTTTGGAGAGCTTGCTTCAATACTGTCACCCGACCACGATTGTTAACGTGATTGTCATGATTCTCCGAAGATCCAGTTTGTTGAACTTCGTCCATCACGCATGCCATCACGTTACCCATCACAGTCAGAAGAAGCTTGCACAGTCTCAGCACTGTTAGATACGCAGACCGCTTCGTAGTTTCGTCTGCATTTGGTAAAAACTTATTTTTGGTTAGCATATCGAGGATAACGCTTGCTTCACCGCTTTTTATGAAATTATATTGAAATTCAAATGCTCTTTCCGACATAGGGTCGAGAGCTGGCATTAACAAAGTGTATAACACCTAAAAAAAGAAGAGAGAATCAATTATAGTGTACACAGGGATAAAATTCTCTTACTAAACGTTATTTAATATAATTTACCTCTAAATTGTATAAAACTTGGCTAGGACTTGCAGTAAAAAATAGAGAATCTACTGTCGTATTCTGCTCATTACAATGATATTGAGAAGGGTTCTGTAAAGCTTCATCGTCTTTGTAATGACCAAATAACCATTGTAATCTTGTTACAGTAAAGGTATCTGGCGGCACTAATTGCAAGAGATTTCGTGCACCATCACGCAATTGTGAATGTTGAAGGGTACAGCCCAGATCTGCTAATTGAAAGAAAAATGTCGCGTATTGCGATCTTTGCGACATCACCTAGAACAAAGTCGCGTAATTAGAAAAATAAACGCAAAACATGGTGTAATCAGTTAAATTTATAAATTTTATATTGGCAAACTTACCACACCAGGTAAACTATTTTCCGCCTCGACATTCGGTCCATCGTATGGATGATGAGGAGAACTAGTAGAGCTATCGGAACTACTGTCCGGTGAGCTAGGCATATTGCTATTTACTTGACTGAGCTTTGCAGATAATAACTAAACAAAAGACAAATCGTATTCGTTAATTATACATCAGTTATACTTTTTGTTCGCAATTTTCTTTCTATTGATACTCACCATTTTATCTCTCAATGGAATCTGAGAAAGAAGTTTTCTATCATCGGATTGTTCTAGCGATTCTCCGTTAATAAATAAGTCGAGTTTCACGTTTGTTCCACTTGCTTTAATCCTGCGTAATATTTGACGTCTCAATGAAGCTAAAGTATCGTTACTGTGTGTGAAGATATCTATATCGTCAACGTTCCGACCAGGACTCGCAAAACGGATAACGAGTGATAGATGTTTGCCACGAGCTGCTCTGTAATCAGAATAAATGTTGCACTATCGCTGCATATAAGGAAGAAACATTGCTATGCGTAACTGTTATTTTACCTATGTAACGGTAATATCTTCCGTTCCCCTGGGAAAGCAGTGTCGCATTCGTTTATGTACTCTTGTAAAACTTTCATAACGCGACACATTTTTATGGCTTCCATTTTAATCTTATTTGTCATTTGTTCTTCACGCTCCTCTTTTCCGTCCAGATAGACTCTACTCAAAACTGTCACAGTGTCGTAATGAGCTTTCAATCTGTCCATACATTCCGCTATATATGTTTCGTGAAATGCCAAGACTGATGACTGCAATCGCGGTCCTAAATTAGTATTTACTTCCTTTAAAAGTTCTATACCTCTATTTGCAATTTCCTCTGGGCTGTTTGTTACTACCTGTAAATAGACGAGATTACGATGTTTTCAAACATGCATACGAATGGAAAAATACGAATGTGTTATAAAATTATAACCTAAAAAATAATATTACATACTCTCCACAAGTAGTCAGTTCCAATTAAATCCACATCATCCATAAGAAAAGTCCTACGTTTCAGTTTCAATTTTCCTTCTTTAGAATTAACAGCTTTAAAAAATCGTTCATAACACTTAATACCACTTTCCGTAAGCAATGTCGGATCTAATTGCAAAATATTGTTTTGAAAAAAATCCTTGTTTATTGCTGGATCTAGATCTGGTTCATCTCCCATAAGTTTGGAAAACCATTTAAAGCAGGCCTCGCGATCCGAAACGAATACACCTTGCTCGGCTAAGCATTGCCAAATTTGCTCTGCTTGATCAGCACATAACCATAATTGTCCGTCCTATGAAAAAAAAATTATGTTATTTTTTTAAAGAAATTCATGATTGTTCTGTCTCGAGATCTGGAAGTATATGGAAGTATATGGAAGTATATACTTTCAATAAGAAACGCAAGAAATTTAATCTTTCTTGCACTTGCATAATATGGTTATATCGACCGTCAGGCATAAAAGTATTTGCGTCAATTTCAGGATTTTCCTTTACCAACTGCCGTACTTTATCCATATAATTTGTTAAGCTATTTGTTACAAGAATTACTACTGAATGTTCGCTTTGTAAACGCTCTATTACTTCTTGCCTGTACAATAATAAAAAACAAAATTAATATAGCAATGTATGTCTATTTATATATACGTTATATATATTATACTATTAGTATGTCATTATACCTATAATGCAAATGATGGCTACGCTGATTATGACCTAGATTGGGATTTGGTTCATAAAGGCAACATATTTCGCGAATTTGTTTCAAAGCAGGGAGAGCCCATTTATCACCATTTTTCAATTCTTCGACACATTTATCCACCCAAATTGCCTTTTGCGCATCTCTTTCTTGCGAGCATGAATAATCGAGAATTTTTACATGAGCATTTAGTGCTTGATCCATGATCTCTGTAGGGACTTCATCGGAATGTGCCAAAGTCCAAAAGAGTGTTAATACCTGGCAGTAGAATAAAGATATTTGCAGATCCAAAATAAATTTATATATAAGTATGTATTAAGATGATATCTAAATCTAACCTTGTGCGCCATAACACCATCTTTATCATCTTCTGCAAGTCTTCTGATCAATTCTAATAATTTTTCTCGTTGTTTTTTGTTGGCAGTTCTCCAACTTGTCTGAAACAATAGCAAATTTCTTTTATATAAACATCTTATTCAGTATAAATTTAATATCAATTGCAAACAGATACCTGAAAACACTCAAATAGATGATCAAGTTGTTCAGGACTAAAATCCCAAGCTAATTTGGCTAACAGATCATGAACGTTCTTCACAATTGCTTCATGTTTGCCAGCTTGTGCAGCCCATACAGCGTCCAAATCTTCTAATGTAAGTGCACGTTCTTTTATAATAAAACGTAAAATTTTCTCCAATTTCTCAACATATTGCGGTTGATGTAATGAGTCCCTTAGTACAATTTCCAATACTCCATTGTCTTTAATCCATTTCTGTATCGCAAATAAGTATTCTTTACATTATTTTTGAAGAGTCATCATAACATAATTTGTCAAATTCATGACATTTGCAAAATATATTTCGATTGTTAATATTTTAAAAATATTACACTAAAGGTATAAAGTATCATGGATTTTTTAGACAATACTCACCGCCATGCGCTCTGCTGTAAGCCATTCCTCTTCCTCTACTATTGTATTACGGTGTTGATGATAACTAACACTAGATATTACTTTATTAACTTCATTTAAAGCATTCATTTTTCCATTAAACGAAGAAATTTGCAAGAGTCTCAATATCATTTTCAGTCTCAATATTTCCAAGTTCTTTATCATCTCTTCCTGATGAGGTACGCGTGACACCAAGCATTTAGCAGCTTTGATTATGGCTGATATTGCATCATTTTTTGATTCATTTTTTGCCTCTTTTTTCAACTCGTCATCAGTTAAATTATTCAAAATAAGAGGTACCATTTCCTGTATGTAACAACATGTTTTGTATTGCTTTCTCTCTCTTTATAAACAATCAATGATAAACTGAGGATATACTTACAACAATAGGCATCAGATATTTAATTATTGTATGAACAGTCAAAAGTTCATAACATAAGCCAAAGGGTCTGATTAAAGCATAAATAACTGGCACTGTTAAATTACGTCCACTCTGAAATCTAGAAAGCAAAATTTCAAATCCATTGAGACTCCCGAATCTGAAACAAATGGTTATGTTAATTCATACTGAAAAACAAAACGCTTTGTATATATGTAATATATGTAATATATGTAATATATGTATATATGTATATATGTAAAGTTAATGAAAAACCTGTTTATAAGATCTACTAGCCAACCACGAGGCGCTCGCGAGTCAGATGGTGGGCGAGCATAAAGTTCCTCATCAGGAATATCGCTACCAGGAGGAACAGTTTCTGAAACTCTTATTGCATTTACTGTGTGAAACCTGGAAATAATATTGATTTAAAACGATTACATAGAAAGCATGCCTTTAATACAATTCACATTACTGGAATATTCACTCACTTATTACTAGGGTTAAAAACCATGGCCAGTAAATCAAGTAGAGGAAACCAGTCCTCATCTAATTTCAGGACACATAGTTCCACCAAACGTGCACAGTTAGTATTAATACAATTGTGAATATTTAATTTCCAACTGTTTACCGCATCATCCGTTAATATCTTGGTAAATGAGATTGTGAGACCTTCTCGAAAAAAGCGCTGACACGCTTCACTTTGTACATCAATTCCTGAAGTACAATAAAAAATTGATGCATCTTATAAATAGAAAATAAATATTTAAAAACACATGTTAAAATACATCTTGAAATCACACAATCATAAAATCATTTAACATAACGCATGTAAAAGAATAAGAATATATCTAAAAAATTTCATAAATGATATATAACCTTTTTTACAAAGTTCGATACTGGCTTGTAACAGGCACTCTAATTCTTGTTCGGGTAGAACTGGTACAACCCATCGTGGACTAGATATCTTTTCATGAAGCATATTAAGTTTGAAAATAGGAAACTCAGGCTCTTCATGAAGCTGGTTGCTATCTTCTACTGTAGTGATAGCGTCATTGTTGCATTCCGTTTGTACCACATTCTCATTGAGTTGGAGTCCCGACATTGTATCAGTCAATTGTTGCGGACCTGGTGGACTGTGCATCTATACAAGACAGATACATACATATGTACATACATATACACACACACACACACACACATATATATTTTTTGTGATTTTATTTGGATACAAAATATATTTCATATCACTTTCATCGATTAAACATATTAAAGAAGGATTTATACTCCATTGTCTGATGTATAATGTCCAATATCCAATAAAAGAACACATTTTCATAGATAAAAGTGTTTTATTATCTAGAAATTCCAAAAGATAAAATTAGGTAGTAAGTAAACCTAAATAGTAACAAAAGTGTTACTATTTAGGAACTTCAAAAAGTCTCTTATTGGATATCAGATCATTGCGTACTGAATATGGTACAAACCTTCTATAAGTTCAAGTCTACATACCTGTGTATTTTGCTGGCTGTCAGGAGGGTCTATGCCAACTCCCTGGCCCCTAGTGGCAATCGTCATTTTATAAGTTCTTTGCTAAGCCTTAATTGTCTCGATATCTCTTGGTCCAATGATTACACCACCGATAACAAGCATTCAGCTTATATACTGACATTAAATATAATTAATCCTAAAGGCCTTGTTTTAATAAACTATACCTACATTATCTGTAACAAAGAAAAAGAATTTTAGCATTGCGTTTCTCAAGATTTACTAATGAGAGACATAAGTCTCACATTATAAACAAATTATGTCTTCAATAGACAAACTAATGATAGTTGTCATCAAATTCAATACAATCCAAAGCACATGAGAATTTTAATTTATCACAACAACGCGACGACAAATTACATAAGCATTCAATTTCTTGCGAAAACCACAACAAATGGCAACTCGCAAACCAATGTATAACTAGCAGAAATACACTCAGAGACTAATATGGTCATTATTGTCTTCAAGTGAATCTCAGACAATGCATAAGTCGAGGCGAATCGATTCCACAACCACGAGTGGAGTGTTTCGAAGCAATCGGCTACAACTCGAATATATCCACGGTGCAAGGCAGATACCACCGACTTAGGACGCGTATTACGAGCGTTGGGCCACGGTGGCATGCGGACGGAAGAGATGATTAAAGATCAAGCCGAGAGCGACATCGTGGATGATTATGCTTTCGGATCACGCGACGTGACTTCAAGGCGCGAGTCGTTGTCGTCACCGTCGTTACCGTATCGCTTGGACATTCCGTCGACGCGCGGCAAACTGTCAACGTCGTCAAAGAGCTAACGACGAGGGAGCGGCCGTGCCGGTCGGCGCTCGCTCGAGAATAGGTGTGCGTCTCGTGGACGCGCGCTTTCACCAGGAAATCGCGTCCAGGCGACGATCGGTCGTCGCGAGGAGATGCGCTGTAACGCCGTTCTCGGGACCGAGAAGTCGGCGTAGCGCTACCGGACAACGGCGACTCTGTCGGGAAGCCCAACCGTGGGTCTACGGATCGCTGTCGGAGCAGGTCGGCCCCCGACGAGTTGGTCGATCGACGATGGGCGACGGCGATCGCGCGGCTCGGTACCTAAGCGACCCCGACGATCCTCGCGGCCCAGGCGGCGCCTCTATTTTCGCCCCGTTCTCTCCAACCGGGCTACCTCTCCGGACAAAATGGCGACTATCCTAACGATTGGCACTGCCGTGTATTAACAAAAGCGCCGATATTCCGGCCCGATAGCCGGCCGCGGTCACGCGAACGGGGTCAGATCGTGCGGATAGCCGTCCCGGACCGTGGACGGGCCGCGCGTCGCACCTCCGCCGTCGGGGAACGCACCTTTACATAGTAAACGTGGTAGAAATTCGTGTGTTGCACTTTTTTGACGTGACGTTACGGAACTCAACTGGCAAAATCTGTAAACACGACTGCCGCGGCGCTGCGGTGCTCGCCCGCGAGACGACGTGCGTGCACGACGGGGTGCCGAGCGAGGATCGCGATTGGTCCGTTCCCTCGGTCGCGCCGTCCTCGTTCCTCGTTGCTATTCGTCGCCGATGCGACCATCGCTGGCGCGGGAACGTTCAATTGACGCGATTCTCTCTCCGAGGAGAGAGAAGAGATATCCACAGAACTTTTTGGCTCGTGCTAAATTTGTTCATGTTTTGACTCACCTAAGATGATCGAAGATTTAAAGGAGAACTCGAAAAGAAGAATCGATACAGCAACTGCAGATGATGAAAAATATTTGCGTTGAATACGTTCTTGGTTGCTGTATCGCATCCTTCTGCGTTCGGAATAAAATAGGCCTATTTCAAAGAAAGGAAAGAATGACATGAATCTCGATTACGCTTAAAAATCTAAACCATTTTTAGTGATATTTTAATTAATTACTAATCGTGAACAAAATAAAATGGAAAATGTATTTTTTTCGAATTAACCGAATTGCTCGTAAACTAAACTAAATTATAAATTTAAATAAATATTAAATACAGTTTATGTTTTATTGAAAATTTTTCATGTGCTTTGTTTTACCAAAAAAAAAATTTAAATATGTAAAAATTTTGAATTTTGTAAATTTAATTTCAGATTCGTTATTAGCGAACACATATAAACATAAATATCAATAACATCTATTCAGTAAAAAAAATGTTACTCGACGAATGACTCAAATGGTAGAGTTGTACAATAAAATTTCTGATTATATAGTCATTCCTAATTTTCTCTTCCCAATATACAGTAATAAACAAAAACTTAATAATTTTATTTACATTAAAACGGATACATAACTCAACAATTGAAAATTGAAATTTTCATAAATATTTCTTATATTGTCCTATAATTCTCAAATATAATTTTTAGTTTGATAGAAAAAGATAAGGAAACAAATTGCAATTAGATTTATTTCTATATTTGTTACATGTGTCGATTGAATCAATCGATGATTATTATTAAACTATATACTCAAGATCATCTTACAAATCTTTTATTATTTTAATTTCCTCTTGCTGTACACTTTTTGTGTGATACAGTCAGAGTAGAGAATAAGGCAAAAGCAACATATTCTTATTCCCAATAATACATTTCTACACTTTGAAATTAAAGAGAGATATTTCGATGGTTGGAAGGAAAAGAAATATAAGAGAATAAAGAATATAATGAATGCATCTTCGTATAATTCATGGTTAGAATTTTTTTCAAGTACTAATTTGAATCCCTTTTAAGAATAATATAAATTATTCTTACATTTAAAAATATCTTTTATACGCGAGTTTCCGAAATGTACAATTTATTACTTAATAGGATTTCATTGATATTCAAACAATAATTTCTTTAAGAATTTATTTTCATAAATCTCATGTCACTGTACATAACATATATAATTACTACTCCCGCCTATGATGTGCCTATTGATACGTTGTTCTTATTATTCTTATTATTGAATGTAATTCACTTAGTTGAATATTGCCATTTTGAAAAAATGTTTTAATATTTTATTTATACTTAATGTTACATCATGTTGATTATTTTACGTTTGTAAATATTGAAGACTACAGACAAATTTATATTCTAATTTTAAATTGACGTAATAAAAAAGAATTGCAATTCGAATTATCTAAAAATATTCTATAGGAAAGAGTAACATAAACTTTTAAAAAAATTGGATATTTAAATCTTATTTCAAAATATAATATTTTAATTGTGTTTTATGTTTGTAAGTCTTAGAACATTAGACAAAATATTATATATTAAAATAAGTTTTAAATATACAATTTTTTTTCAAAAATTTTTTTAGAAACGATATTTTACATTTGAATGTTACAATTTTCGATTGCATCATATTAGATAATATTTCTATAAATGCGCAAAATGACAAGATATTTAAATGCAAAATTTATTATTGCATTATAAATGTCTGTTAAGTCTTTATTTTAAAATTCTCATAGAAAAAAGTAAAATAGAGAACCACAAAATAAAAACTGCAAATACATATTTTCAGGAACGCATTTCTATCGGGAAACATCTGGTAAATTTTCAAAACTATAGTATTAGCTTTCAGCTAACTAGTCAAGAAGTAACTTTTGCTCTTATCTCGATAATGATTATTATAATGCACATAATGGTCTAAGAGAAATTTTTGGTAATATACATTATAACTATCTTCATCATTATCAATTTATATTAATAGCAAAATTAGGAAATACATAATAATAAATGTAGTCATTAAACAGAGTCATTTACTGAGTATAACAAAGTTCTTTGTTAATTAAATCTAATATACTCGTCTATTATTATTTATATATACGAACACAATTCTTGGATTCAGTATCAATTCACAATTGATGAGAAAAATTTTGTTTAAAATTTTCCATAATCGCTGTTCTTCTTCAAGTTAATATCAAGATGCACAATTTGATTTTTTTCCATTAGTTTGCATTTTTATTTCAAAAAAGCTATTTCGCAATAGCTTTTTATTTTTATCGAATTAATTCTGTGTTTAATATTTATGATTTATCATAAAGTAAGTTCTTCAAGTTCTTTTAGTAATTCATCTTCCTTTTTAATCTTATCTAATTGATTGATTTCTAATTGTTTTCCTGCTTTTAATTGCTCTTTTAATTTAGATATTTGATCTAATTTCTGTGACAAATAAAAAATTGGCAATGTAAATTATTTTAATAGTAAAAAAATTAAATATGATGTAAAAAAATAAGTATTATTACATATTTGTTTTATTATACTTACGCTTGTTATTTTCTTTATTTTTTTATTTTTTTCAGGATCGTCCGTTAATTCTATTTTTACGCTTGCTGTTGTGCTTGTAACTTGTTCAGTGACAGTAGGATTGTTAGACTCTAATTCTTTTTTAGCTTTTTTTGCTTCCCGATTTTTTTTCATTTTTAATGCAGCTTTTGATGGATTTGCTGCAAATAATACATAGCATTAACAATGAAATATTCTCATTATTATTATTATATTATTTATGAATACTTACATTCAGTTGACTTAGAAGGTGTTTCAATGTCATCATGCAATCTAAACGTAATATTTTGTCCTCTAGCACATGGTGGTCTATATGCTTCTTTCGGTGCTAGAAATATATAAATAATTTTAATTATTTTGTAATTATGTTTTAGAGATGTTTAATTTTAAACTAATTATAAAAATAATTATTACCTTGTGACTGATTAAGATTAGTTACAATACCGTCAACTGCTTTATAACTGATAGGTTTTTCTGGGAAAACATTTAAAGGAAAATTTTGCCATGCTACTTCCCAAAGTTCTTCTTGATTATTCCATGGTCGTTGATATATTAACGAACCAGTATAATGCCAGATCTTAAATCTAATAATTTAATACAAATGATTAATTACTATAACAAAATACATTCTAAATCTAGCACAACCTTTTTCAGGATATAATTACTTACCCATTAGTGATTCGTAATCTAGGTGCTGTAGTTGCTGTCATGAAATGTTCACCATCTGGCGACCATCGTAATAGCGTAGTATCTGGTGCATCAGTTTTAGCAATAAGTTTTCTATTAATGACATCCCATAGTTCGATGCCACTTCTAAGATTACCAAATCCAGCCAAAAGCAATAGTACACGGTAGTCAAGGAAATTAATGCATAATCAAATAACTTATATTTTTCAAAACAATCAAATTATAGGTGGCATTAATCGGCGAACAGTCTTGGTGTCGAACAATTTTTTTTCATTGAATATATAAATTCAAGGCAAATGCTTATATTACGAACCACGTGTCGTTAAATTACCGAACTTGCAACATAGTCCATTCAAAGCTATACCTAGATTTCCCCCTTTTTAATAAATTGATAATCAAATTTGAAATCAATTAATCTTCCATTAAATGAAATTCTTATTGCCAAAAGTTTGTTAATTTTTCAAAACACACACACACACGCATTTGCTGTTAAGAATAATGATGTAGTTAAATACTGTCTTATAGTATTAAGACAATTATTAGCTTATAACATGATAATAAAAGGATATTGTTGCCATGTGGATTATAATATATACTATTCCTATATAACATGCCAAATTCGAAGACCGCTTCACATTTGCAATTAAATAATGTTGTTTTAGATGGCATAAAACCATATATCACACAGAATTCTGTATTCTTGGGAGACCATTCTACTGCATGTATAGGACCTTCTTTACCTAATTTAAATTAAAAGAATTTCTGTTATAGTATTATTTTAGAATTGGTCTTTTAAAACAATATTCTAAACTTTTAATACTAATCAAAGGTGAGAGTTTAAAATTAACTTACTTAGCATAACCATAGCAGTCTCCCCTTTTGTATTAAAATGATGCAATGTCTGTTTTCCATAATACGATGCACCGGTCTTGTCAACTTCTATATTTGTCATCAATAATACATTTGTTCCAGATTTATTCCAATACATATCAACTCTGTCTGCCTAAAAAATGATAATAAGTCAAAACAGATGAAATACATACTAGTAAAAGAAATATTTAATGATGAAAATATATTTAAAATTTACTTGGAAAAAGCTTTTGCTTGCTATCGCTTCTCCAATCTCAAACTTTGGGTATCTGAATAATCTTCCAAAAGAAGGCTGACCAGAACTTCCTAAATCAGATAGCAAGAAACTTTGTATTTAAAAATGCATATGTATAATCTTTTATAAATATAAAATATATTAATATAATGATTAAATATTTTGTAAAATCAATAAAAATTTTTTTATATTTTTATTTCTTATAATTATCATGCATTTTATTAAAGTTTTTATGAATCATCTATATTAAATGCTTTTAGACAAAATATTGATGTAATGCTAAAAAATATTTTTAACGATTATAGATGCAGCAGTTTCCATATTTTAGTATCTCACCACATTGCTATTAATAATTCCTACAATTATATATATTAATAAGTTGAGTGCCGTGTTGATTATTGTTGATTAGGCTTTGTTATTAGACTCAATATGATGTAAAAATGCATGAAACTTATGACTACTATTTGTAATTGTATAATTACAATATTTAATACTCTAAAATAAAAAGTGCGCATATAAACATATAAATATTTTTGTTTTTATAATTAAATTAAATTTCAATACATATACATGGAGAAACAAGTAAATTAGATCGCGCATTAAACATATTAATCACACTGTGAAATAGTGACTGACACAATTACCTGGCATGTAGCAGAGAATATGGTAAGGAGCATTACCAGGGGCTATACTAAATTTAGCAATGTTGCCTTTACCTATCTTGTGCACATATCTATCAAAATTGTTATTTTCATACAAAAGAACATTTCCTCCTTTTAATATTCCATAGAATGTCTCATCACTTGACCACTGTGGCTCCCTATTTTTGGATAAATATATGTAATTATTTCTATAATTAATAATTATCTCCATGTAAATAAAAACTTTATAAAAGCATCAATCAATAAAATTATCTAATTGCTGTTTATTCTAGTTTATTCTAGTTTAATTTAATTTTTTAAGATTAATAAAAAATAGAGTTGTGATAATCTGATATTTACCAATCCGTCATTCTCTTCTGTACAAGATGCTGAACTAGTTCACCTGTTTCAGCCTTCCATATACGAAAATTTTCTATTCCCTGAGGTGCCTCTTTTGTCACTGAAATTATATCAATGCTCCTAATTATAAATATAAAATAAATAAATTATAAATATAAAATTAATATAAAAAATTTTACTTATTTTATACAATTATGTATTAATTACCAAAGGATGGTTCCCAAGTTGCAAGATAAGTGCTGTGACTGGAGAATTTGAGAGCACAGATTTTAGGTCGTTCAATTTCAGCAACAATCTGCCATGTCTTGCATAGTACAATTTTAACCTTGGACCCATTACACCAAGCAAAGTATTGACCATCAGGACTGAAGAGCATAGTCTTGCATTGCTTGCTATCATCTTTGGGAAATGTTTTAACTGAGTCATAGGATGGTGGACCATATGCTAAATTTATACCATTGGACCCTCTCACTATAAAAAAGAATATATCATCTCTTTTGTATAATGATAAGAATAACATTTGATTAAGCAATATATTACACGATTTATATTAGACAATTTATATTAGATGAGACATATTATATGTTTGTTTATTAAGCAAGACTATTGCTCGAAAATAATCGGAGGATTTCTGTTTCTGGAGAACATATTAAAATAAACGTGCAAATATTGGCATCTTTTTTTTTTTCCTTTTTAACATTAATAAAACCTCGCGTCAGCAGTGACGTACAAGAGGATAACACGTCACACAGCACTTGGAGGTTAGAGCACAGAATCGCGAGATAATTTGTCTCAATGTGCATCTGTGATTCACGAGCATCGCGATATGAATGTCATTTCTTGCAATGACGTTGTTATCACAAATAACTCCGAATCGTTGAATGCCGAGACGGCATGACCAGCGCACGTTGGTCGCAAGAGACCGCAATGTGTAGCGAACGAAATACCATCGAGTGTTCGCTTACGCGGCGACGATTATCCGTAGGAAATGAATTTCTCCGACGATTAAATTGTAATTCAACAATCGACAGTCTCGCATGTCGCTGCGAATGGCGTGGAAAGATGCTTACCAGCAACGCAAGGCACGGACGAAGCCATTTTACCACCGTCACCATGCAGTGCCGCACGACGGGACACTATCCACTATTATCCGTCCTTCCGTCTGAAGTTGGTCGCTTTCGTGCTTTCTGAATCGAGCGCGCCGGTAATCAGGCTACCTACTTCAGACCATTCAAACACGTGAGCGAGCGGGAGCACAAATAGAGGCCCGTTCCTTATGGCCGAATTGGTTAATAATTTAATTGGTTAATAATTTTATCTTTATTTAATAATATTCTAAATTCGTTTAGTTAAGTCTATTTTATTAGAAATATATAATCATAAATATTCTATTTTTATTTGATAATCTGGTATATTGCATGTAACCTTTCGTTACTTTATCTTGTTATTTTATCTCGTTGTTTTATCTTTAGATTATTTTATATTTAATTTTGATCTAATTCTATTAACAATATATTAGAATGTAGTTAAAAATCGTTGTTTTAAAATTGCACTACTTAAAATATTGCATGTATTTTTTAGATAATACTAAAATCTGTAAAAAATAAATTAATGTTATTAATTTTAAATTTAAGACTCTTCATATCGTATATTTAATTTTCTATGAAAAAATGTTATAAACATTTTAAGACAATATAAACAGTAAAAGATACAATATATTTGCGAAGTTTAGCGATATTTCATTAATTTTTAAAGAACAGCGATAATTTCAATATTCCTTTTCATAGTTCTGTAATTCGCAAATATTAAAGTTTTGCATTTTTAACATTAAAAAATGAAAAATAAAAACTATTCTACTTTCATGTTTCAGCACAGTATGTCACTCACTATAGGAAACACAATCAAATATTGTCATAAGGAGATTTTGACTAGTTCTAGACTCCATGTTTATAAAGCACTTGAAGACAAAATTCTAACAATTGACAATTTTGTACGCGAATATGTGTAACAGCACACTTGACGAAAATGTGTGATGTTAATTATTTACCGCCATTTTAGCAACAGATCTCGTTAGTTTTTTAAGAGAGTTCTATGTTCTACAATCATTTTTAAGCAGATTTTCAACGTCTACATAATCAGCACTGTATTCTTTCTTTGAGTGTTGGTTTGCATATGATACTACGTGTCTTAAATCTCGATTTAAAATTAGTAATATTAACTTATATCTAGAGATTAATATTATATAAAAAATATAACATGAAAGATATCTCAAGTGATATGATTTTGACAACTTTACTCGATTATATTGTTAATAAAATAAAATCGAAATTAAATGTTTATTTTATGAATGAAAAAGGATTAGGTGCAATGGACTAGATTATAATCAAATAAGAATATAATATCTATGATCATATATTTCTAATAAAGTATACTTAACTAAACAAACTTAGAATATTATTAAATAAGGATAAAATTATTACTATGTACTACTAAGGAATTAGGCGTAAACCAACCAAGTAAAGATAGGATATTTATTAGCAAATAAGAATATAATTTTTATTTTTATAATTATATCTTCTAACCGTTGAATTAGGCGTCGTGAGTTTACTACTAATTAATAGTCTAAGGAAATTAAGTTTATTATCTTATACATTTTGTCCTCTTACCTTTCATTTTCCTCTGAGAGTCTCGAAGAGATCGATGCATATCTATCTGCAGAAAACATTCATTTTTTAATTTAAAAAATTTTAGTTTCTTCTTCGATTTGATGTCAGGACGTCGTTTCGTACTGACATCGGGATCGCGCAGCTGCCTACATTTTCGTTGATATTCATACATGCTTCTCCATGTGTGAGAAACATAGGCCGCTATATGAAGCGATTCTTCATCCAGCATACTAAAAATTAGATTCGAAATTTCATAAGGTAATTTCGCAATAATATCTATACGAACTTCTTTATGTTCAAAACACACGAGCAAATTCCTGAAAGCCTCCATAGCTAGCGATCGGGATGGCTGCAGCGTATGCAATGACTGTTTCGGCTGCTTGGCTGGATATTTATTGGAAACCTCCCTTCCAACACAAAATTTTCTTTCCCACCTCTTCACCCCCCCACCTCACCGCTTCATCCCTCCATCCTTCTTTCCGCTAACGGCTATAGGGTGGAAGGATGGAGAGTGGGGGTGGAGAGAGGGAAAAAGGATTTTGTATAGGTGGGGTGAATTCCAATAAATACCGAGCCAAACTGCCGAAATAGTCATTGCATACGCTGCAGTCGTCCCGATCGCTAGCTATGGAGGCTTTCAGGAATTTGCTCGTGTGTTTTGAACATAAAGAAGTTCGTATAGATATTATTGCGAAATTACCTTATGAAATTTCGAATCTAATTTTTAGTATGCTGGATGAAGAATCGCTTCATACAGCGGCCTATGTTTCTCACACATGGAGAAGCATGTATGAATATCAACGAAAATGTAGGCAGCTGCGCGATCCCGATGTCAATATGAAACGGCGTCCTGACATCAAATCGAAGAAGAAACTAAAATTTTTTAAATTAAGGAATGAATGTTTTCTGCAGATAGATATGCATCGATCTCTTCGAGACTCTCAGAGGAAAATGAAAGGTAAGAGGACAAAATGTATAAGATAATAAACTTAATTTCCTTAGACCATTAATTAGTAGTAAACTCACGACGCCTAATTCAACGGTTAGAAGATATAATTATAAAAATAAAAATTATATCCTTATTTGCTAATAAATATCCTATCTTTACTTGGTTGGTTTACGCCTAATTCCTTAGTAGTACATAGTAATAATTTTATCCTTATTTAATAAAATTCTAAGTTTGTTTAGTTAAGTATACTTTATTAGAAATATATGATCATAGATATTATATTCTTATTTGATTATAATCTAGCCCATTGCACCTAATCCTTTTTCATTCATAAAATAAACATTTAATTTCGATTTTATTTTATTAACAATATAATCGAGTAAAGTTGTCAAAATCACATCACTTGAGATATCTTTCATGTTATATTTTTTATATAATATTAATCTCTAGACATAAGTTAATATTACTAATTTTAAATCGAAATTTAAGACACGTAGTATCATATGCAAACCAACACTCAAAGAAAGAATACAGTGCTGATTATGTAGACGTTGAAAATCTGCTTAAAAATGATTGTAGAACATAGAACTCTCTTAAAAAACTAACGAGATCTGTTGCTAAAATGGCGGTAAATAATTAACATCACACATTTTCGTCAAGTGTGCTGTTACACATATTCGCGTATAAAATTGTCAATTGTTAGAATTTTGTCTTCAAGTGCTTTATAAACATGGAGTCTAGAACTAGTCAAAATCTCCTTATGACAATATTTGATTGTGTTTCCTATAGTGAGTGACATACTGTGCTGAAACATGAAAGTAGAATAGTTTTTATTTTTTATTTTTTAATGTTAAAAATGCAAAACTTTAATATTTGCGAATTACAGAACTATGAAAAGGAATATTGAAATTATCGCTGTTCTTTAAAAATTAATGAAATATCGCTAAACTTCGCAAATATATTGTATCTTTTACTGTTTATATTGTCTTAAAATGTTTATAACATTTCTTTATAGAAAATTAAATATACGATATGAAGAATCTTAAATTTAAAATTAATAACATTAATTTATTTTTTACAGATTTTAGTATTATCTAAAAAAATACAATATTTTAAAAATGCAATATTTTAAGTAGTGCAATTTGAAAACAATGCTTTTAACTACATTCTAATATATTGTTAATAGAATTAGATCAAAATTAAATATTATAATCTAAAGATAACGAAAGATTATATGCAATAGACTAGATTATAATAAAATAAAAATAGATTATTTATGATTATACATCTCTAATAAAAGACTTAATATAGACTTAATTAAATAAATTTGGAATATTATTAAATAAAGATAAAATTATTACTATGTATACTAGTTCATAGTTTATCTTTCTTTCTTACACTAGAAGAAGAAAGATAAACTCTGAATTAGTGCAGCCAGTTCAGCTAAAAAGAATAGACCCTAGTCTATTCTTTTCAGCTAAAGTTTTCGCACAGTTCATCTTTTTTTTTTCTCCAGCATGGACAAAAAAGAAATATGAGCTGTAAAAGAAGTTCAACTGAAAAGAACAGGCCTATTATTTGCATAAAAAATAGAACAATCAACCAATCAAAGTCTTTCATTTTTATTTTTAATCTGGAAATAAAGGATTCTGATTAAAGATCTATTAAAAAATTACATAGTTACATAACCACGTGCATAAAGAAAATTATCCAATCGCATTTTTATCATAAGAACATACATAAAATACAATTGGATAATTTTTTTATGCAGCTATGCAAGTTTGTCTAGATAGGCCCCACACAGCATTGAAAAATTTCGGAAAGCATTCAGAAAACTGTCAATGAAATATGAAACTTTTCAAAAAAATATTTCAGACATGTTTCAGACGTATTTCAGATACATTATATGTCCACTTTGATGTAATTTTAGAAATGTTTCTCAAATATTTTTGAAATATTTCAATAATAAATCTTTGAAATATGTCGGAAATATTTCAGTCATAATTTTCTCACACAGTGCCGAAGTATGTTAGAAAATGTGCAAAAATCTTTCAAAAAAATATTCAGGCATGTTTCACATTTATGATATGTCTGCTTTTTAAAAGCTTTCTGAATGTTTTCTGACATTTTGTGCTTTATGGATATATTATTTCTGTTAAGTTTCTGTGAAATATATGGGTGATGGGTGGAAACAACTCTGGGTTTTTGAAAAGATTTGAAATGATTTTGATTATATTCTGAGATAATTTTTCCTCTCACAAAATTTTACCCGGAGTCTAATTTTTGAACTATAAAGAAATAATCTCTCTCTCTCTCTCTCTCTCTCTCTCTCTCTCTCTCTCTCTCTCTCTCTCTCTCTCTCTCTCTCTCTATCTATCTATCTATCTATCTATCTATCTATCTATCTATCTATCTATCTATCTATCTATCTCTATCTATCTATCTATCTCTCTATCTCTATCTCTATCTCTCTATCTCTATCTCTATCTCTCTATCTATCCCTCTATCCCTCTATCTCTATATCCCTCTCCCTATATCTCTCTATCCATCTCTCCATCATCCATCTCTCCATCTCTCCATCTATCTATCTATCCATCTATTTATCTATCTATCTATCTATCTATCTATCTATCTATCTATCTATCTATCTATCTATCTGTCTATCTATCTAATGGAAGATACAGATACTGGAGCTTATTGTAATACTGTGACAGTCTGTGGTACTTGAGTAGGCACAGACTGGCTAATGCAAGACACAATAAGTTGTGATCCTAGTTGGCTATGGGTCGGTTGGGGATCCATTGACATGGTAGCCTGTTGTGCATTCTGCTGTTGTTGTTGTTGCTGCTGCATCGTCAAGCGCAACTGTTCTTGTCGCTGTGTGAGTTGCTGCTGCTGTTGCTGATTAGCTGCCATAACATTATTGCCAGTTACTGAAATAGACATTATAGAGTTTATACTCAAACATGTTGTTTCAAGCATATTGTAAATATAAAATATAAGATAAAAATATCTCTTTACCATTTAATCGTCGACTAAACGCAGCTACGTTAAGTCCTAGCGACGAAGGTGGTTGAGTTAGTTGGGTTATTAATGCACTGCCTTGTGTATTTGCAGGCGCGGTTGCTCCCTGGTATAAATGGTGATCGTAACCACCTAGGCCTCGTGGCTATACTCACTGCCGTCGCATGATAATTTGGTGGTGCGGCTATCTGAGGATTATAAGACGGCCGCCCGGTGCTGCCATAGACCGGTGTGACCGTCTGATGTACGGAGGTAATATTCTGCGGAGCTTGGTTTCTGGAAAGGATGGCCCTGCTGCTAATTCGGTGGAGCGATATTCTGCTGTACCTGATTAGGATTTGGACTGTCGTTGCTTTGCAATGGACTTAGAGGTCTTTGGGCTGCAGTAGCTGCAGCATTGTGAACGTTACCGCCCATTTGAGGACTAACAGGCCGTTCCTTTAAGTTATAATTTCGCAAAAGCACCAAATGCCGTGGATATATGCCTTGGCATAATTCTTGGTTTATGAAGACTACAAATCGCCATCGACTTTTTCAAATAACTTATATAATGCCGGAATTTTCCTTGGTGATAATATAGAAATATTTATATTTCTCTGTAAGTTTCGCTTTTATGTTTCGCTGTTCCAATCTATCGCTCCTTAGAAGCTTTGTTTACTTCTGTCCCTTTTCTCTTACATTCGACTTACGCTCAACTCTTTATTACAACGCCTTATTTTCGTTAGGGTTATTGTAACGGATTTAATTATAAATTAATAGTTCCTTTTACAAACTATTAATTTAAAATTAAATCCGTCGTAATAAATAAACGTTATCCTCCTTTTATTATCCTCAGTACCTCAGTCGAAACGGTCAACAATATCAATTTTTTCAATTATCCCTAGGCCCTCGGGGCACCCCTTTGGTGGTAACGAAAATTTATCCACGGTTGTCGGTCTTTAATAGTATCTCGGTATCTGACTTAATCGGAATTTAGAATTCAATTACGCGCGTATCCGATACTTCGAGACTCGCAACGATCGATCGATCGATCGATCAAATCGTATATTTCGAATCATCGCGGGATGTGGGCGATAAATAAAATCCGCAATTTAAATGACCGTATTTATATTTAGAATCGCGAGAGATTCTACAGGTGTTTTTTTTTCCGATTGCGACGCGTCGCAACGGAGGACGAAGATCTTTCGTCACTCTACCCGGCTCTTTCGCAACTCCGCCCTCTCCGCGAATATCCGTCGTTCGGTCGTCCGAACGGAACACCCGTACTTAAGACGAGACGCGCGCGCCATGAGAGTTACACCACGCTCCTTTCTCCGCGCGTGACGAGACGGGCGTTTCGGAGACGGCATTTCCGCGATCGGGTGTCACTGCGTCGGTAGGCGAAACTCGTGGGTGTTTCATACACGAAACACCTATGGACCGAGCTGCACGCACACGCGATCGCAGAACCATTCGACACTTGGCGAGTGACGTAGGGCATGGCAAGCTCATGCTTCAGGTGATCGTCCTTCTCGCTGTCTTGTCCGTAAAAACAATCCCACGTACCGCGAACGCGACCCTGATTCTCAACAGAGTCCTCGATTGAAAAGTATCCCATTTGTTTATTCGTCTTTTATCTTGCCGAGGTTATGTTTCCGCCCCTCGGTCTAAATTGAAAGCAGAGGAACATCAATTTGTTTTTCTTTTATCGCTCGTCAAAATTTGTTTCTCACTCGTCTCATCTCTCTGCGGCCTTATTACATATCAATTCATAAATCATTTGTGCTCTACTGTATGAAAATGTGTGATATTTATTTAGCGATTAATGTATCAGTTACTTACATATTTAATCTTGTAACATTTATAACTTATACATCCATTTTTATTTTTAGTGATGTGGACGAATATGGTTTCGAGCGACCACACGATTTCGATTATGAAACTTACGAAGATTTTATGTCCGAATATCTCAAAGTACTTGCAAAGATGGCTAAAAAATGGGCAAAAATTATTGGCGAGGGCAAGTCTCTACAACGAAGCATTACAATAAAGAAATATGTTCGTAAAGGTATTCCAGGAGAACACAGAGGATTGGTAATACATGTTAAATAATTCAGCTTATCACATCTTAAGTATCTAAGATAAAAAGAAATAAAATTAAATTATTCAGGTATGGCTCGCTGTAAGCGGTGGAGAAGATCTGAAGAATGAGTCACCAGATTTTTATCAAAAGTTATTATTGTCCCCTCACAATGCAGAAACTGCTGAGATTATCAAAACTGATCTCCCAAGAACATTTCCAGACAATATATTCTTTAATAACACAGAAAATCAACAGCATCAATTATATAATATATTGTTGGCTTTTGCTCATCAAAATAAAACTGTAGGATATTGCCAGGTAACAACCTCATACTGTGAATATTTTATGTATATAAATAAAACAGTAATAAAATTTTAATGAAAAAGTTAACAATAAATAAGAAAATTTCAAATATATATTTGAAAATAGTTTTGAAATAGAGCTGAAATGTTTGATCTTTATTCTATTTTTAATTAAAATATATTTTATACGTGACAATTTATGCACTATTATCACGCGATATTCTCATTAGCCATTTTATATTTAATATTAAGAATCCTTATATAATTTTTATTATTTATTTTTTTAAACATATTTTTTCAATATCTTTCAGGGTTTAAACTACATAGCAGGTTTACTTTTGCTTGTAACAAAAAGCGAAGAAACAGCATTTTGGTTACTAAAAGTATTGATCGATAAAATCCTACCAGATTATTATACATGTACTATGGATGGTCTACTTACCGATATTGATGTTCTCGCAGAATTAGTAAGGTAACACATAATTTACTGTAATTTCACTTATCAACAGTATTTATATACGGATGCGTTTATATTTGCACAGGATAAAAATGCCTGATGTGTATCAACATGTGACAAATATAGGACTACCTTGGCCAGTAATTACAACTAAATGGTTTGTGTGTTTATTTGCTGAAGTTTTACCTATAGAGGTATGTTCTAATTATCGTGGAATTTTTTTCATGTCATAATATCAGAATATATGCAAATATATTGATAATTACACTTATATACATAAAGAATTTAAATTTTTAATTAAGACTAATCATTGAAAATGTTTAATGATCTCGTATTTACAGACTACTCTACGTATTTGGGATTGTCTCTTCTACGAAGGTACTAAGATTATCTTCCGCGTCGCGTTGACGCTTATAAAAAGGAACAGATCCAATCTGTTAGCTTGCCAAGATTTTACAACATTAGCCGAATGTTTTAAGGATATAACGAAAGATAGTATTGTTTTACGATGTCATGAATTTATGCAGGTATGTCGCCATTGCACGTTGTCTAAACATTATAAATAAAACAAAAATTAAACATTTACGGAAATGGATATTATGTTTATTGTTTCAGAGTATTTTTAAAGTACCTGGATCACTGCCTGGGAGCACAATAGCAAAATTAAGAACGAAAATAATGCAACAACGTGCGAAACGAAAACAAGACAAATTGGAGCGATAGTATTAATGATTGAATTTCCACGTACACCGAAATATTCTAGTCGTTGTTGATATTCGTTTATATCTTCTGCAAAATGGATGCATATAAAGTTGTATTATATTGTTACTGCATAATTATTATATTCTATTGCTGTACATACAATTTGTTTATTTAATAATGTATGATATATTTACTCAATCATTCTAAGTTTATCTTAGTTTACTATTGTATATACGTAAAAAAAAAAACAAGGACTTATAAGATTATTATCTCACCGAGGATATTAAAATATGAAGTATTATAGAAACTATAATGGAAGTTATATACATAATTGTGATATTTTGCGGGAATTATATGAGAGTATTAAAAGCGAATATCTGAGAAAAAACGATTATACTTGTAATATTTTATAATTGACGTTGAACTTATATGCACATACAGTTCCCACTTATGCACAAACTTCCCTCTCAAAACTCAATCTCAACAATGAAGGTATTAAAATCAATATATAAATTCAAAAATTGTTTATAGAATAGATAATATATATGTAATTAAATTATGTTAAGAACTATGTACATTTAAAAAATTTTGTTCCTAAATACAGATATATATTACAATATGTGCTACATACTCTATTTTCATTATTTCTCAAGCAGATCTTTTGCCTCGTTAATTTTTGCAGCGATATATGGAGAACCGCCACGATCTGGATGATTCACACCCATTACCTTTTTAAATTGTTCCTTTACTTTGGCTTTACTAGCTGTGGGTGACACTCCCAAAATCAAACTGGCTTCTCGCCTAGTCATCTTCGGCTCGAAACCACCTTTGTAGTACTTATTATTCGCTAGCGACTATAAATTTAAAAATATTAACATTTATATTCGTGAATAATGCAACTATGAAAAATTTATTAAAGAGAAATATTTCTACCTGGGAATCTAGCTTCTTTACTGTCTCTGCCATCCTTTGTGATAAATTTGGCATTCTCCTGAGCAGATAACGACCAGCAAAGCCAATAGCTGCTAGACCAATACCCGCTGCCACAGCTGTGGATGCCTAAAGAGCCAAGTTTTTGTTCTTATTAAAATGTCAAAATTCGACATTCTAAGTCCTAATGAAATGCCTTGCTGAAGGCAGAAATGCATCATAAAAAGACTAAAGGAGACTTAACTGAGAAGACTTAACCTTTACCTCTAGTTCTAATTCTATTAATATTAAATGTTTGTCATTTTACATGAAGATAGTTGTTCTCACAGCAAAATTCTCACCACTTTATGATATTAATATTACATATATATCAACAATGAAAAAAGCTGACGAAATATTTGTATATCTGCGACAGCTTCGGCATTGCATTTCAGATTCGCCTACATATTTCACGAATTTGACATTGATACAGATCGTTTGCGTTCTTACGACATGTAGAACGCAAGTTTTATGCTATTAGATATTTTTTTTTAAATAAATTCGTCAGTATTCTTACCATTTTTTACTTGGAATTCAAAACAGCAGACGCAATTTCGTACATATACACCGGGAAGAAATAATTTTAGCATGTGGAATGAGCTACGATCCCTCCATCTACTCCATTTTCAAAAGCATTACTTGTGATAAAATCGTTATTCTACATTATCATTCGTACATACATTTATATGATTACCTCGTTTTGCATGCACATTCTCGGACATTACATCTATTTTTTTTTAAAACTACATTTTGCGTCTTCTATTCATTCGTAAAGCTTACAGAAAATATTTACTTAAGTAAGGAGTAACAAAGTACAACTGAATAAAACAAGACATTCATTTTTAACTGCACCTTTTATCTTTTCTTTTTTCAAGATAAAACGCGAGCGAGATATCGCATGTTTTGATTGCAAAGAAGAGAAAAAAAAAGGAAACAAGAGTAAACATAAAACAGATATCTCTGGATGTGAAAATAAATAGAGAAACTCTTTCACATATATATGTGCGATCAAGTGGACGGTAACGCGAAGCTTCGTCACGAAGACGGACAGCCGTCTCATTCGATCGACCGCTGGTTCCAACCAATTGATAATGACCAATACAGACAGACTACTTCGTAGTTTGATTGTGAGCTTTCTGCATCTTTCCCCTTCTTCCTCCTAAGTCTAATTGTCCATCTATTTCATTTCATGAAATCAAGAAACGCAACCAGAAGGAAGGGAGATCGCTCCCAGTGTCGATCACGATCTTCTCGATTGTTCCCGATCGTTCTGCCGAAGTTCGGATCAAGTCCATCGTTCTCCAGAATCCGGAGTTCCTGGGCATCTCGGAGCGCGACACCCAGGACACGATGATGCCACGGAGACGCCGCGGGAGCGGCGACCGGCGAGGCTCTACGCCACAGCCGTTACGATACGACCGCATGCGCGCGAGGCGAAGCCGGCGCGTCGCCGCGCGAGGCTTGCGAAATGCACGCACGGAAACGCACGAGTCGCAGCCCCCGCGCGCGCGTTCCGTTTCCGTACGCGCGTATAAATATCGACTATCGGCCGCGAGGCCGATCGCCGGGCCGTCGAGATCTTCGGATTTTCGGCGCGCGGTCACGGCCGCGCGTGGCCGCGGGATTCCTCCCGCTGTTGCTCGCATCGATTCGCGCTTGGAAAATTAATACCGGGGCCTGTGAGCCACGAGCCGGAAAACGTTAGAGTTAGCACACGAGTCTAGCGCACGATGGTTGTCGATTCTTTTGGGGATTTTCGACGACATACAATCGCCAATTCCGGAACGCTCGCTTGTTTCCAACTTCGACTCGATTCGACTCAACTCGGTTCCGCACACCGACGTTGATTAGCGCTCAAGTCCTGCTGGTTAACTCAATCTATCTCCCTTCCTCCACCCCTCTTTCCCTCCCTCACTGATTGTATATCGCGAGACAAGACTGATATAACTTCGCCAAATTGATATTTCAATGCGATAGATATGCGAATGCGAAAATAAACTTCATGTTTACTCTGTGACAATTTAACATAAGATAATATATCTATTAATATTGGTCTGATTGATATCGGGTTTCAATCTCTCTTTCCCTCTCTCTCTCTCTCTAATTCGCGATAATCCTGAGACGAGAAAGAGTGAACGCTAGTCCGAAACGAGAGCATAGAATCCGACACGTATGGAATTTTAGATCTCTCGCCTCTCGCGGCGATCGTCGAAAGAGGCGACGATTTGTAACTCGGTGACTCGTGACTCCTGTGACTTTCGCGGATCCCTCTTCTCTCCAAATAAGACGCACAAATGTGACCTGTAGACCACGCTGTTCTGTCGCGCTCGCATGCGCACCGTCGTCGACGCGATGCCTACCCATACGTAAATGTATCGCATTTGCGCCGCGACGGGCAACGCGTACACGAGTACGTGCACGCACACAGACGCGAGCGAAAAGTAGGTTCCGAGTGAAGATAGCGCATAGAAGAAGAACAAGACGCGCGCGCGCGCGCACACGGATGAACGGCGCGCGCGAATGTGTGCGTGCGAATCACGATCGTGCTCGGCGAAGGATGACGACTTCAAGCCGTAGCACATACAGGAATTGACACAGGAGGCATAAACGCGCGCACACATGGCGTATACATGGCCCTCGTTGTAATGCCTTGTCACGTGAACTTAGCCGCATGTGTTTTTTCGGGCGTATGCGTGAGACGCGTGAGGCTGCGTTCGGAAACGTCACCCCAGTGTCCTATATGTCATTTTATCCTTGTGTTCACCGAAACAAGGATAAAATGATAAAGGTACTCAGATGATACTTCTGTAATCCAATGTGCTCCAATACGCACATCTAATTCACACATTAGGCACTAACAAACAAGCCACTGATGTCAAATTTAGCCATATAACATATATATATATATATATATATATATATATATATATATATATATATACATACATACACACACACATTTTGTGTGTGTGTATGCGTGCGTGCGCGTGTGTGTGTGTGTGTGTGTAAAATGTCGAATATCGGTGGGGATACCTCGAAATCAGGCGGTTATAACTTTACGCTGGGTTCCTTCTTCATACCTATGGGACATGTTTATGCGTTGCCGCTTACGCATTTACATAAACATACACGCAACGTTCTTTAAACGCACACACAAAGGGTCCACACGCCGCGTTGTGGAGCCTGCGGTAGGACCAGTCTAAAGAATCGTCGATATGATCAACCGCGTTTTCCCGCAGCGCGTTCGCACGCTACGGGGTCTCTTTCCATCAAGACACTTTATACCACGATTATACATGCTTACTGCTGGCACTGTGTGCGGCGGCCTTTAAGGCCACACCGTTAACGCACACACCGAAACCGGACACGCGAGAAGGAGCACGTGCACGCACGCAACGTGCGAATAGTTCGGTTACAAGGCAAGGCGCTCGATGTACGAGAACCGACCTTTCTCCTTTTCCTCTCCTTTTTTTTTTTTTTTTCGATAGCGCTCGCGCCGAACGTTTTATCAGCTGAGACGCTTAAAACAGCACCGCATGCTCGAGGTGCTTATGTAAAATTTATGCGTGCGCAACGACGCGTGCTCCTTGTCTCTCCTACATGTCCCGCGAAACGTTTCTCCGCGCGTTGAGCATCTCTCACTTTTTTGCTTGTCCCTTTCGCGGTGTCGGTGATAGCGCGCGCGTGCGCGCGCGCGCGCGTGAGTGAGAGTGAAGTTAGTTAAATACCCTCTCGTGTCGAGCTCCCCCTCTCTTCCGTCAACCCGCCGTGTCCCCTTTCTCTCCCCTCTGCCCCGCGCGAGGAATGGCGCTCGGGCATTTAGAGAACGAAAACAGAGGGAAAAGAAAGGAAAGAAAAAAAAAGGGGGGAAAACAAAAGGGAATGGATTACAAAGATGGACGTATGACTCTCTCCCACGTAGCGGACTCCCTGTATTTATAGTCCTCCGTTTCGTGTATGTACATTGCACCTGAGGTGGCGGATTGCATCGGCGATGCATAAATATGCGATAGTGCGTGCGTGCGTGCGTGCGTGCGTGATGTTCGCGCGCGCGCGCGCGAGTCGTGTAACGGGTGTACGTAATGCTCGCGCGCATTGTTACACGCGTACACTAAAATAAACGAACATATGTACAAAACGACGAGCGAAAGAAAGAGAGAGGATGGGGGAGGGAAGAGGGGGGGCAAGGAAGAGAGAAAGAAGCTGGACTACGTGTGGAGGCCACGACACCACCTCCTACTCCTCCTGTCCCGATTGAGCTCCTCGCGATTTGGCTGTCTAATCTCTTCTTCAGGATTACTTGGGCTCCGCTTTCTTCTCTTCTGTTTTCCCCCCATCGTCGTGGCCGACGATCCTCCGCACTAGCGATATATTTATATGTTTGCCTTTAATTAAGCAACGTCACGATAACAACGGCGACAAATCGATGTCGCGTCGCACAATCAGAGAAGGTACATTGGGTTTGTTATGCTCGTTGCGAGAGAGAAAGAGAGCTGTGCGATCGTTGCATTCTCTCGTTGCAATTTGCAGCTGTTATTCCCGATAAGCGATTTCATTGTTTTTTTTTTCTTTTTTTTTTCTTGTTTTTCTAGGAGGCGGATCTCGGTTTATGGAGGATGGCGAGTACAATGACCGCCGGCGAGAAATTGTATTTTGTAATAAAGGATGTATATACGCTCGCACTGGAGTATTGCGAAAGTCCGTTTTTTTTTTTTTTTCCTGCGGATCCCGATCGCGATCACAATGCAATCGGGTAACGCGACACGGAGAGGCATAACGCGTAATGTGCGGCCATGCGTGTAACGCACACTTCTGTTTTAACAGGCGGTTTCGCTTTGCGAGTGAAGGCTCTTTTACCCTTAGCTACCAATTAATGGCCCGCGGAGCCACCGAATACGATGACCGTTTAAGCACGCGAAGGACAAAGACAGTCTTCAGTACGGATTATTGTTTTGGCGGCTTTACGTAATAGCAGCGCGTAAATTTTATAAACGGCATATTTACTTGCATAATTATCGACAAATATCACTATGGCTATTCTCTCTTTCTCTCTCATGGTTGAAGAATCTCTGATCAATGCTATATTATACATAATCTAATACATAGTTTATTAATTATGATGTTTCCATTAAACTCGTTAGTTAATACATAAACCATTATGTAAATTCAATTAGTTGCAAATAATTAAGTATAAACTTAGATAATTTTAGATAATCTAAAATTATATTTTTACTCGACGTACCATCTCCGTCTATTCATCATTTCTATTATAAAAAATGAAGTAAAAAATTAAGTATTTTCAGCGAACAAAGTACAACTGCTATGTAACGTAAGAGTAACATGTGATATGTAATATTAACTATAACTAAAGAGTAATAGTTATAGTTAATATTATATATCTTGTTTTGCACAGATTATCTAAATTATGAAAGTTATATTTTTTGTTTTTTTATAAAATAATACGTTAAAACAACATAACGTAAATATAACATATATAAAAATATTATATCTAAATTATTTTGATTAATAAAATTATATAACATGTTGAACTAAATGCAGTGACAATATGCGATACTGCCATCAGATGAACGGTTATTCTTTTAAAATTATTTTTTGAAAGTAAAAAATATATATTATACATGAATAAATCAAATAAGAGGTACAATATTACGAAATTTTTATGCGTATTTTTATGCGTATTTTATGCGTATTTAATCAATTTTATGATTCATTCTAGTGAGAAGATTCCTCAGAAACAAATCCCAAATTAAGGAGCAAAAGTAAGCAAAATATATTTTTGACAGTACAATTTTGCTTAGTTTTATTGAAAATTAATTAACCCGATGTTCTTGAGAGATTTTATGTAATAATAATTTACATTCCAGTTGTATAACATTTTAGCGATTTATATAACTATAATATTTTTTCTATAACATTTTAGTTGCATGTTTCAGTAGAAGATTACGACTATCATGTATATTGATACATATACATTATATTGCATGTTACATTCCAGCAATGTCGCTGTTATGTATTTGTGTGCGTTGCGAAATTATGATGATATATTTTCACAATGCTTAGATACATATATACTTGCTTATTTTAAAGTATAAAAGATATAAGTATAATTAAAAATAGATTTATTGTTTATGTCGAATGCGAGAGAAATAGTTTTTACAATCATGATCGGAGATTATTATCGAATAAAAATATATATATATCGGTTTGTGAAGACAAGAATGATGACGTAATATGCACTTGCACCTCTTTCAATCACGATGCTGCATAAGATTTTAGCAGTTTCGCGGATTGTGAAACTAAAAACGATTCGTGCTACATGATATTTTTTTTTTTTAATCTCTTTTAATTAAAATCGATTGCTCGTGGATGTTGTTGGTTGACTCAGATTTCGACACTGTAGGTGATAGCCAAAACTATCGAATCACAGGTTTTTGTAGCTGTTCGCTATAAATTTTGTCGGCAAAACGCCAACTTAAATAAAACAGACTCGTTAACGGAATGTGATGGCGGACTGACTGCAGGAATTTCGAGCAGAATCCATTTCATAATCATTTAAACGATATGGCCGTTTAAATAGTCACAGTCATTCAAATAGTTACGAAATGATAGATTCTGCTTGGTTTCTGCTGGCAGTCTATTGTCAGATTTTGTCATCAGGTTCTATGCGGACACAGCTGACATCAAGTTGCTGTCATCATAATATTTTATCTCAATCCGCCAGCATAGCTGTTAGCATTTTACTGGTAATTTCTACTTTCGTGTATCTCCTACGACATGTTTTTTATATCTTCTTCATATCTTCGTATTTACATGAGATAGAGATATGGCGTGTAAAATATATCCTTGGGATAAGCGCGAGGACAGGAACGGGCCTGATAAACTGTGATGGACAAGATTGAAGGATTCAATTTCAGAGGTCCATTAGCTTGGTTTTCTTCCTGATTTGACGAGTGCCTGTCTTACTCCAAGGGCAATTCGGCCAAAAAGGTCCATTAGCAATTAGCGAAAACAATGAAACAGAAATTATTTATGATCATAACAAGAAGTCTATATCATGGAATGACAATTATTCTTATATCAATGCCGTTATTATTACGATAAATTTTAGCAAGGGTTCAACCCTCCCTCGAAATAAAAAAAAAAAAAAGTCAAAAGTTACGAAATCTAATATTTTTCTCCTTCAAAATCAGAAACGAGGAGATATATTCTAAATATCAGCAAAAACAGCAAAAAATTGCTAACTCCCCCCCCCCTCCCCCTTCGCCCCTCTGAAAAAAATCTCTGACAACATCCATGACTTTGGACGCCGGTGATTATACTAAGAATCACGCATATGAATCATGTTAATTACAATACGTATGTTGTGTCGCAGTAATGAGATGCACACAATTAAATATATGTACGTGCGATATCGATGCGATGTCGATTGCGAGGTGTTCGCCAGGCGTTCGCCGCGGGATCCAACGGGATCGGAGCAACATGCGCGCGAGAGAAGGCGCTGACGCGCGCGCGGATTCGGGTGGACGGAACACAGCCGTGGCGGCTGGCGGCGCGGATGGCGCAAGAGAGGGCCGCCGTAGTCGACGGGGTAGGGACGATACGTCAGCGTGTCGCGGCGCGGCTCGCGCTATCGTACGTAGAATCACGGGCAAATCAAACATGGCGATTCGGTCGCTGTTTACGGTGCGAGCATACGGTTACTAGTGCCGCGGCGTTGGGTGTCAGTACGCGAGAGTGACTCTTTGACGTTGGTACGCGATCGTGCCATCGCGTATTAACGGGCGACGGTGCGTATTGCGGGTGCGGAGCCGCGCAGAGAGGAAACGACGATGAAGAAAGCGTTGGGCGGTGGCGTCGGTGATGGAGCACGCGACGACGCGAAGGGCGTAAAAGACGAGCCAACGCCTGCGACGTCATTGCCCGCGGTCGCCGAGCGGGTGCCGCGATCTACCGGCGAGAATACGGAGCAGAATGTCGATTGCTCGAAGAAGGTAGGAAGGAACGCAAGACACCCCGCCCCACCCCCGCCCCCGGTCGATTAATTAGTGGCGCGCGATAATATAAATATATTTTAAAATCGTCGTGTATTTCCTTTCGCTGCGTTCGATCTCGAGATATATCTGTTCGCTCTTTCACCTCGCAAATCACGTCCGGCGATTCATATTTTTCTGCCACGTGCCGTCATTATTTTTGGCATTCCCAGAGCGAGTCGACTCCCCCGTCGATACATCCCAGATTCAAAATTAAAGCCCACGTTCTGAAAGCCTCTTTTTTCGATAAAGGCTACGTTCAGAAATATTACCCGAGTATCGTTTTATCCTTGTTTAACGTTGTTTAGTGAACAATAATGATAAAATGATCATTAGAGTGGTATTTACTTCCGAACGTAGCTTAAACTCGAATAATGATGCTATTTTAAGCGCTGAAATTTAAATTTCCCTCCAACACCTATATATTTCTTGAATATTAATTTATATATCTCAATTGAATACATTCAATATTTTATTTGCTTATTAAACAGCAATTAAATGTGACACGATTAATCAATTTATAATTATATTGTCATTAGTAAACAATAGTATCTATGAAATAATTCAAATTAGAGAACATTTATATAACAAAGAAGGTGAATTCTTTTTATTAATTACCGATCGGTCACTAATCTAAAAAAATGAAACATAAACATATTTTCTTTTAATCACAGATTTTCAAGTCTTTATATGTATATTACATTGTAACAGTTAATAATGTAAACATTCATTCAGAAATATTTATTAAACATTAAATGGTAATCATTAACTGATTGTAAATACATGTACATGTTTAATAGAAGTGATTTGAGTTCAATACATATATTATGATTGTCTTTGATGCTGCATATTTTTATAAGTAATTCTTTGCAAATATGTATTATTCGGAAAAGCATTTGAAATATTTCATCTCTAAAAAATGAAATAATTTCTTCTGCATATTGTTAAACTTTAGGAATGATTAAATTTTATCTACATCATTATTATCAAAAAATATTTTTCGAGTAAAATTAATAAAAAAAAAAAATCATTATTCATTTATATTTAATATATTTATTTTATTTTATAATCTTAAAGATTATAAGATGAAAATTAATAGCTCAGAATTATTTGAAATTAGTCTTTTATTTCCTCAGGAAGTCACATGATTCAAATATGTTATCTACTAGCTTTCATCTTAAGTTTATATTATCGAATTACCGAAATATATTTGAAAACCAATAAAATGTTTCAATATATTACATATATGTCATAAATATAGTATACTTATTTATTAAAACATGTATAAAGGTATTATTAAAGGCCAACAATCTTACGGGAATTTGTGGAATTGTTGAAAATTTAAACAACGAATTTATGTTATATTTATTTTATGATTTATTATTATTCTATTTATATTATGATTTATTACATTTCTTTTTAAATGTACATATATTTACAATCCAGTAATTAAATTTAAATTGCGTTTTTTATCATCATCAGTGTTATCATCAGTGTTTGACTATTCATAGAGACATCAGTGTTTGACTATTCATAGAGACGATAATTAGAAATTATAATTTTGTGGCAATATATATGATATTATAGCATTATAAGTAAGAGTATTTGTTTTTTTATTTTTTGTATAATAAAAAATCATGAATTTAACATTATGCATTATTTCATTATGTAAATAGTCAAGAATTTATATCAATAATCAATTCTATTCTTTAATTATTTCCGAACTCTTATCCAACAGATTTATAAATATAAATCGATATAATTATGTAATCGTTGTTCACTAAATTTATTTTTATATAAAATTAATGGCACATTTTTGTTCTTTTGTAGCATGTGAAGACGCTTATAAATACCTGTGGAAGATTGGAAAGCGGTAGCGGTAGCGGCGATCAGGATGGCGGTCAGCATGAAGACGGAACGGACATCGCAGCGAAAAAGAGAAAAACTCGAAGGGGTAAACCCAAGCATAGGAAACTGAAGCCATACTCGAAGCAGTTGTCCTATCAGCATCAATTGCGGAGCAGATGTATCGGCAGGATCGCTAAAACTAGTAGGCAACCTCCAGCCTTATATAACACCACACAATTTCTTATGGCTGATCACAGCGATCTACCTGATCTCGAGCAAAAATTATCGGAAGCTGCATCACTAGAAGTACCTGCTATGTTTCAAAAGCCACCGGCACCATCGCGTACACGCGACTCCAGTTTCAGCGTAGATTCTGATGAAGACTACTTTTACTCATCTCCGGAAGATGAAGAGGAATTTTTAACGAAGGAATTTTCAACTGCGTACGAGGCAGTTCACGAAGAGAGATTGAACATGTTGACAAAAACCGAATTGATACAAGAGTATAGGCACTTAGAAGCCAAAATGGATTCATTAACAAAGAGATTACGTAATAAGAGCATTCATCAAATGGAGGAAAGAGATTCGGAGAATAAAAATGTATCTAATACAGATGCTGAAATAGCAAAAAAGTTAAAGCTGTGTCAACAGCGGATCGATGATTTGATACAACAAAACGAGCAGCTAAGACGGGAGAACGAAATGTTACGTACTGAAAAAAGATTACACGCGAGCAGCTCTGAGTCTAGTGTCGACAGTGAAAGCGATAGCGACAGTTCTAGTAATAGCAACCAAAGTGGATGTAGCTGCTCTCTCTCGAGTACAGGAACGTCTCCTAAACATACTTATAAATCTAGATTAGATAATAACATAAGAACAGATAGCAAAAGCGATAGCTGCGATACTAGCCAAAGTGGAAGTCCCAGAACATCTATAACGCCTACTAATTTCTCCAACGGTCATATAATTCTGAATGAAACTGGTAGTTTACCTACGTAGATTTCGAAATTGCTTCTTGATACGTATTGATATTATGTTCGATATTATGAAATTCCAATGAGGCAGGCCGCAATTCGGTATATCGATTCAACATTTAAAAGAAGCAAATTCTTCAACAAGTTTTGTTGCGATCGAACAATATTCGATCTTCTAATACCTGTTAAATCTCGTTAGAATATCGTTTAATAATCCTATTTGCTGATTCATTCTTCTTTCCCTTGAGACTGTGTATACATACAGTCATGTGGATACATATATGTATAACAATATAAATATAGGATTAATATTCTATAGGAGAGAACTATTCTTTCGCATCTGTTTGTGCTATTTTGTTATCTGCTTGGCAAAATATTTACCATACCTATCATATATTTGCTTCTATCTCTTGTTTACCGTAGTACTGTATATGGATGGAATTTGTGTTTTTCTGGTTGCTTTTTTTTTTCTTTCCACGTACTGCCAATTACGAGAGTTATGTTTGCAAATGGACGGTCTACAGACCATCAACTAACGCAAACCTGTGTACATATACGCGGGTAAAGTGAAAAATACGTCTTTTAGACCCATCAGAGAAGTATTATCCATAAAACATAATCTTGTCAAATGTGATGACTTATATTGTAAGAGATTAAAAATCTTTGTACAATTGTATAGTTTTAGTAAGTAAGACGAAATGTTAGTTTATGGTCTGAAAATGTAAGATAAAAATGTTTTTTGCATTTTCGATTTATAATAAATTTTGTGTTTTCCTTCGATACATAAGTTTTAATTGTAAAGAATGTGTTTAGATAATTATTTAAAAATTTACATACGTTTATTTAAAAATTTACATACGTTTAATCTTCCTGACTTTTGGAATTTCTTTTTGTATGTATATCTTTTTATTATTTTGGAGAAAAAAAAAGAGAAGATTTTCTTAATAAAAAGAATAGAATTGAAAGTTTTAAATTGAAGGAATTAAAATAATTTCTAGTATTGTATTGTAACTGAAATCTTAGTTTGCCTTTTCTCTTCTCTCAGTAAATTTTCGTTTCTATTAAGATAAATATCATGGTTCAAAATTTTTGAGAGATTTTTTTTTAATATTTATTTTTAGTGCGCATGTGCGAAAATAAATTTTAAGAGTCCTGTTAGTTCACTGCAGCCATCTTGAATTACGATATCAAAAGCGAAAAAATAATAAAAATTCTTGCAAAATACATTAAAACAGAAATGTTGATAAAATAATGTTTACTTTCGATAAGATAGACTTTTAAAATATATCGAAAACTTTTCTTTCGCTTCGTTAATCAATAAATAATGCTATATCTATAATTGAATTGTGGCTCTATTCTTGATTATATATAATTTAGATATATATTTAATTATATATTTTCTAGATATGGGTAGTTATTTGTCAGATTAAAAGAAGAGTTTTCTGTGTATTTTACAAATCTGTTCAGAGTGCAAATATCATTTTATCGAAAAATATTTCTATTTTAATGCATTTTGCAAGAATTTTTATATTTTCTCATTTCAATCATAATTCAAGATGACTATAATGAATCAACAAGAACTTTAAAATATTTGTAATTACTTACAATCGACAAAATTGCTAGTAATTTTATTGATTTTGATAAATTTTTTATATATAACAGTCAAGCTTTAAATAATTAGTAAAATATCAGGAAAGATTTATATTATACAAAGTATAATAATCATATCCCCTCTCGTGAGCAGTTAAAGCGGCTTATAATGAATATAAAAATCTATCATTTTCACAATCGTAGATTTGAAAAATAGCACAATAATAAAAAACTCAGTATTACTCACTCTATTTGCTCACGAAAGATGATACATTACACTCTCTATGATTAGAATAGAGACTTTAACAATACTATATTAGTCAAAATTTCAAGAATCGATTTTTTTTTAAGCTATCTTCAATTATTAGAAATTCAAAGACAGGAAAATATCATATGAACATCTACATACATACATTTATATATATATATATATATATATATATATATATATATATATACACACACACACACACACACACACAAAATTTGTGCTCACATGCATACATTTTCATATAAATCTTTAGTTATATATTACTTTGTTTTTCTTGTCAATTATTCGCAAATTATGACTTGTTTATGTTATTATTTATTAATAATTAAAACTTTTAATAAAAATAATTAAGAAATTAGGTTAAAGATGATCAGTTTTAAATTTTGCAGTTGGCGATCTTAGATTTAAGCTGTTGATAAAATTAATTCAAGATGGTGAAACCGGTTCCAAGTAAATGACTAATGACTCCTGCACGCAAAATACGGCAATGCTTGTCGCGTCTTGTGTGCAAGAGCCAAGAACTCGTCTGTTTTATCAATAGAATACGATGTTTTTCGTAAAAATTTTTTTATGTATTGCTCTTATAAGTTTAGAAATTCTTTTCCATAATTAAAGTTTTTGCGTTAATAAATCTTGCAAACAGAACATGACAATACCGTCCAGTACCGAAAAGTAACGGTAGCCAATTATTCTCCTGCTCTTATGAAAAATGTGATGTAAAAGTGATAAACTGATTGGCTATCGCGCTAATTTTCGCCGCACAATAATAACGTTGCCACGTCTTGTGTACAAGAGCTATAATACATATTTATTGCATGGATTTTATGTCAAAAACGAGAAAAATTTTTTTAATTTAAGATTGTTTTTATATATTTGCTTTTTACTATAGCATTCTAAAGACATAAGAAATATTTAAAAGTCAATTTGTTGTATCTTGAAACAAAATAAAAATTATGAAAGTGAAGGAATTCAGAGTATCTACGATTTTATATATCGAAATTTAATAAATTTCTTCACTCTTTAATAATTTTCATTTTATCTCAAGATATATAATTAATCCTCTGAATGGTCAAATTCCAATCCAATCTCAATTTTAATCCATGTCTATGGGCTTAATGTCCATGAGATTAAATTGGAATTTGACCAATCCAAATAAACTTGAGATTAGTTTTCTTTTTCCTGATTGGTTAAATTCCAATCTAATCTCTGCGTTCCGATGTTCAGTACTGAAAATATATATATTGAAAATATATATATATAGTTCATGTCATTATTATAAATTTTTACTGCAATGAATATTGGAACGCAATCTTAAACTCTAATCTGATATGGGCATAGGAGTTATTGAAAGATCTTGTATATTTTATAAAATAAATCGTTAAAAGTGAGTAAATAATTTGCTTTATGGACAAATCGAGTAGAATCCGATTGTCCATGTCGATAATTGGCCAATTAAATATAAAATTTTCTAATTGGTGGTCCACTAGAAAATTTCTAAGAATCGACCGATGTGAGATCTTCCTAATAAAGCAGCACTCACAAGGTGCGTTCAATAGAACAAAGTGATCAGTGAATGATTATTGATTTTTACTGTTAGATCTCTGAATTTAAATCAATCACGTTGATAAATTACTCAATGTTGTGCAACATTGATGCAGTCAACTTTAGCTTTGAAGCATTTTTTAATTGGTCAATTGATAAAATTTTTTGTTTTGATTGATCAATCAAATGATTCAAAGCCATAGAACTTATATTATTAAATATCTTTTTTAAAGGCCATTGCATGTGGAAAAAATTTAGTCGTAATTATAAAGTATATATAAATATGTAAATTAACCCACCAGAGTTTGCCTATATCAGAGAGAAGCCCGAGAGTAGTCATGGACGCGTTTTAGCTGTACCCTTATTCGCGTAGATAATGTGCATGTTTTTATGGTTCTCTTCCGTGCTAAACGCAAGAGTGCAAACAAAGTTGGACAGTCGTGTCCATATCGTTTGGCTTTATCACTCTTGCGTCTAGCACGAAAGACCACAAAAACGTGTACATTAGTCCCGGTTTACAATAGGTGATTTAAGCCTTAAGTCATAAGAAATTGACCAATCATAGTCGATTATTCTTCTATTGTTTGACTATGATTCGTCCATTTCTTATGGCTTAAGACTTAAGACCCGGTTGCACCAATATTATTTGAGCTTTAAGCGAGACTTAATACATAATATATGACACATATTGAGCGTTTTCCAGCAAGGGATACAGAAGGACACAGTGTAACACAGTGAATTATTTCATCCTTGTTTAACATTAACAAACAACAAGGATAAAATGATTCACTGCGTTACACTGTGTCTCTTGTTGGAAAAAACGCCTATTATATATTAAATATCACTTAAAAATAACGTGCAATCGAGCCTAAATCATCTATTGTAGATCGGGACTAAAGGGAAAAGCGTATCCAGTAATATAAGATCTATGTTCGAAGCATTTGTAATGAGACTTTGGGCCAGTTTTACCATCTCTGATGAATTTAATCGGTCGATTATTTTGTTAGAATTGATCGATCATACTTTAAATCAAATAGTCAATTTCCCAGTGCGATTGGTGCGATCGATTTCAATGGAATAATCAGCCGGTTTAATTAAGCAGAGATGACAAGATCCGATCTTTGGCCACTGTATTTTTTAAATACAACCATAGCTAATCCATAATTGGGTAAAAGATACACGCACGTACATTCAATTCGTTGCATGAATATCGGATTTAACTGCGCCCCGTGTATTGAAAAGGGGTCTAATGTGTCTGAAGTGTGACCAACTTCATGGCGCGATAAATTGAAAAACACGGGTAGCAAGGTCCTCGGCTGAGATTCGGTGGTTGTTGAGAAGTATTTATCACCTGCTGGGCAATATATTATGAAAGCAATGTCTCATCATTACGTAGTGACGGCACATAAACCAACGGCTGTCACTGCTTGCGTGACTGGTAAGTGATTAAATTCATAAAATCACTTGGAGCATGAGGTACAATCATTCTACTGCTGCGTTGCATTATCCCAAGGTAATTTCACGTCACCCACGGATTTGAATCTAATATTGGCTAAGAATGTACGTTTGGAGATATATCTCGTGACACCGGAGGGTCTGCGACCCCTGAAGGAAGTGGGGATCTATGGCAAGATAGCGGTCATAAAATTCTTCAGACCGCCGGTAAGGTTAACCCCTAAAGGGTTAAGATGGTTTTTTTCGGAACAGGAAAATATTTACATTCGCTATATATCTAGCAGTTGTATTCGTTTTTTTTGTTAATAAATTATAAAGGAAGACATCACTACTTTAATGTCTAGCGACTTATGTGAATTATTTTTTTATATACAGATATGTTTTTTATATAGCATATTGTAATATCTATCTTATAACACAGACAAATTGTAAACAAATATATTCTTAAGAGAAGCCATTGTTAAAGTTTTATGAAAAGATGCGCACATCTATGAAAATTTATGCGACATTGTTTGGAGGAATATTTGGATGAAGCATTGTTGAAAATCAATTTAATATGTTAAATTATATAACAATGCTTAATAAAATTTTTATTTTCTGACAGCATGAGAAAAAGGATCTTCTATTCCTGTTAACGACACGTTATAATGCCATGATTTTGGAATGTATTGGAGAGGGAGAAGATATAGAGATTATAACAAAAGCTCATGGAAATGTAGCAGATCGTATCGGGAAAGCTTCTGAAACTGGAATTAAAGCTGTTATTGATCCAAAAGCACGAGTAATCGGTCTTAGATTATATGATGGTCTCTTTAAAATTATACCTTTGGACAAAGATAATCCAGAATTGAAAGCATCTTCAATTCGTATGGACGAGCAACAAGTACAGGATGTCAATTTCCTTCATGGATGTGCTAACCCTACTTTAATTTTAATTCATCAAGATATCAATGGTAGGCATGTAAAAACACACGAAATTAATTTAAGAGATAAAGAATTTGCTAAGATACCATGGAGACAGGATAATGTGGAGCGAGAAGCCATGATGGTCATCCCTGTACCTTCCCCTATTTGTGGCGCAATTATAATAGGACAGGAGAGTATTTTGTATCACGACGGTACTACATACGTTGCGGTAGTGCCATCAATTATAAAGCAGAGCACTATTACCTGCTATGCTAAGGTAGATAATCAAGGACTAAGGTATTTGTTGGGGGATATGGCTGGTCATTTGTTTATGTTATTTCTGGAACAAGAGAAAAAGTCCGACGGAACGCAAGTAGTGAAAGATTTGAAAGTCGAGTTGTTGGGCGAAATAAGTATACCAGAATGTATAACTTATTTGGATAATGGTGTAATATATGTCGGTAGTCGTATGGGCGATTCCCAGTTGATTAAATTAATTACAAAGGCAGATGAGAATGGATCCTACTGCGTACCTATGGAGACTTTCACTAATCTTGCACCTATTGTTGATATGGCTGTAGTGGATCTGGAAAGACAGGGTCAAGGTCAGATGGTCACATGTTCGGGAGCTTTCAAAGAAGGATCTCTCAGGATTATTAGAAATGGTATAGGTATACAAGAGCATGCGAGTATCGATTTACCAGGAATTAAAGGCATGTGGGCTCTGAAGGTTGGTAGCAGGCATTTCGATAATACATTGGTGCTGTCGTTTGTCGGACAGACTAGGATCTTAACTCTAAATGGCGAAGAAGTTGAGGAAACAGACATTCCAGGTTTCGTCGCGGATGAGCAAACATTTCACACAGGCAATGTTACCAATGATTTGTTCATTCAGATAACTCCAACTTCTGTCAGATTGATCTCATACGAGAGTAAAATGGTTGTCTCCGAATGGGAACCACAAAACAAAAGAACCATTAGCGTAGTAGCTTGTAATGGAACGCAGGTCCTTTGCGCTACAGGAAACGATCTGTTCTATATAGAAATTACATGCAATCAAATTGTATCCAAGGGATTTGTTACCCTACAGCATGAAGTGGCATGTCTCGATATCTCTCCTCTGGATGGTGTTAACGAGGCCAAGATCGTTGCTGTCGGACTTTGGACAGATATATCTGTTCGTATCTTAACACTACCCAGTTTAGAAGAGATCAATAAAGAACTTCTCGGAGGCGAGATTATACCCAGATCTATTTTAATGACTTGCTTTGAGGGTAACACGTATTTACTTTGTGCTTTAGGCGACGGCAGTATGTACTATTTCACTCTACATCGACAAACGGGTATGCTTTCCGATAAAAAGAAAGTCACCTTGGGAACACAGCCGACGGTTCTCCGAACCTTTCGATCGCTCTCTACAACGAATGTGTTCGCATGCTCGGATAGACCCACCGTTATTTATTCCTCAAATCACAAACTCGTTTTCAGTAATGTTAATTTAAAGGAAGTAAATCACATGTGCTCCTTGAATGCGGAATCTTATCCCGACAGTCTAGCATTGGCGACAGATAGCACCGTCACTATTGGTACAATTGACGAGATTCAGAAGCTTCACATAAGGACGGTTCCACTTGGGGAGTCGCCTAGGAGGATTGCTTATCAGGAAAGCTCACAGACCTTCGGTGTGATCACCATGCGTGTTGACGTTGTGCAAGAGAGCAGTGGAGGGAGCATCGTAAGGCATTCCGCATCCACTCAGGCGGCTTCTATGTCAAGTAGTAGCCACGTAGCCTCGCATAACAAACCCAGTGGGCACACCGCCAGCGAGATCGGTCAGGAGATTGAGGTTCACAATCTTTTGATTATCGATCAACATACTTTCGAAGTTTTACACGCGCACACGTTGATGCCTACCGAGTATGCGTTATCGTTGATCTCAACAAAACTGGGCGAAGATCCGACCTCTTACTTCGTGGTCGGGACCGCGTTTATAAATCCCGATGAGACTGAGCCCAAGATGGGCAGGATATTGTTGTATCATTGGAGCGAAGGCAAATTCATGCAGGTTGCGGAAAAGGAGATCAAGGGTTCGTGCTATTCCTTGGTAGAGTTCAATGGGAAACTTCTAGCTAGCATCAACAGTACCGTACGATTGTTTGAATGGACTGCAGAAAAGGAGCTCAGATTAGAATGTAGCCACTTCAATAACATTATAGCGCTGTATCTAAAGACCAAAGGCGACTTTGTTTTAGTGGGGGATTTGATGAGATCTCTTACATTGCTTCAGTACAAGACTATGGAAGGCAGCTTTGAAGAAATAGCCAGAGACTATAATCCTAATTGGATGACCGCTATCGAGATATTAGATGACGATACATTTTTGGGTGCCGAAAATTGCTTCAATCTTTTTGTATGTCAAAAAGACAGGTATGCTGGTTGTAACGTCAAAAATTCATACTTTTTTTAGGAAGACAGTTCTAAATGACGACAATTTTTATTTAGCGCTGCAACATCCGAGGATGAGAGGCAACAAATGCAGGAAGTAGGCCAATTTCACTTAGGTGATATGGTCAATGTTTTTCGGCATGGTTCATTAGTGATGCAGAATTTGGGAGAATCAAGTACGCCGACTCTAGGTTGTGTACTGTTCGGCACTGTAAGCGGCGCAATCGGTCTCGTGACACAAATACCATTTGCGTTTTACGAGTTTCTGCGCAACATGGAGGATAAATTAAATAGCGTAATAAAGAGTGTGGGTAAAATAGAACATAATTTTTGGAGAAGTTTTAATACGGAATTGAAGATTGAGCAATGCGAGGGATTCATAGACGGTGATCTGATAGAAAGTTTTCTCGATTTGAATCACGACAAAATGGCAGAAGTTGCAATGGGTCTTATGGTAATTCGGACATAGATTATTTTAATTGCGTATACGTTTATATATAAGCATATTAGATTAATTTTTTTTGAATCTCTCAATGCGTTATTTTTTTCCGTAGATCGACGATGGAAGTGGTATGAAAAAGGAAGCGACTGTAGACGATCTTGTAAAAATAGTGGAGGATCTTACAAGGATACATTAAATGTTATATAAGTAAACAATATTTTAAATCCATGGATTGTGTCTTTAAGAATATTAGAATTCGTATATATATATATAAAAAGGATTCAAATAATTTAAGTGGGAGTGCGTATGTTTATATGATTAGTTTTGTTATCGTTGACAGATAAGAAAAACGACGTAAATTTCTTCTTCTCTTCAAAAAGAAAATTTTTCCTTTCCTCTACTTGAAAAAAGTTTTCTCTTTTTTAGCACTTTTAAAAATTGTGTGAATTTATTTCATTCTACACGCTCATTTAGTGCGCGTTAGGACCTGTTGCAGTATTTTTTAGAATCCTGTATGACGTAAAAATAATGTAGGACATTGGTTAATGAATTATCTTCAAAGAATTCTCGGATTTGTAGAGTAATGTCTTTGTATCTTTGTAAGATCGAGTGTAAATAAAAAGAATGATGCATTTTGAGGTAACGTTTTTTTCTCATCATGTCACAATTTTAAGCTATTTATTAGCATTGAGTGTGGCGCGCAGTGTTTCTGGGTCGAATAGCCAGCTACGTAAATTCTCTGTCCCTTGACCTGTCATACCACTTGTTTCCAGCACTGTGATTTTCTGTGTCACTTCCTTCTGTAAACGCGCATATTGAAGCATCAGCAAGGCCTCGTTTCTCATCTGACGATATGATACATCCATTTTATTCAAGATGAGCGCAACTTTTACGTTTCGTAATCTCGGTTCCACGAGGAAAGAATATAGCAATACGCCCGCAGCACTAATTTGGCAAAGATTACTAGTATCCACGACGTAGATTATTTTATGAATCTGAACAATGAAAAAAAAAAAAAATAGAAACGTATATACGTATTTAAATGTATTGTGAGTTTATTGAGATACGATTTTTTTTTTTATTTTACATAGTACCTTATCAAAATAATGCTTCCATATCGGTGCCATGTTACCGCCAATTTCTTTAATCACCATATCGAATTCGCCAGTATCATTTTTTACGGTAAATATATTTATTCCATTGGTAGGCACAGTATGAGTCGCATCATCGATTTCATCTCCTTGGAGACTTTTCATTAAAAGAGTTTTGCCAGATTTAAATGGTCCAAGGCAGAGACACATTTTTTTATATTATATTTAAAATTCTGTTAACTGTTATAATAAACTTTAAGCTAAAATAGCGTTTATGAATTGTTCAAATGATAAATACTTGCAATTCTCTAAAACTTGTAAAAGATATAACGAACTGATATTGATTTAACAGGTTCATCGCCATATGACATATTTCTATGGGCGAGCAAATTAAAGTGATAATTAAGGCGTACAGCTGCAAAAAACTCATTAAAATTCAATGATTAAAATTATGTTTTAATCTCAATGTTGCAACAATGTTGCACTCAAAAATTTATATTTAAATGACACTATCAAAAGACGAAAATAATATTTTGAAACTTCTCTAATGATTTATCCATATATATTAATTATAATAATTTTAAACAGAGATATTCTTTTATAATTATAATTTTATAATTTTAATTAATATTGCAATAAAACGCCTTAATTGAAAAAAAAAAAATATATATATATATATATATAAATATATATATATTTATATATACACACACAGTTCTATTCATAACCTATGACTTCAGGAATTAGCACAGTATAAAAAATTTTGTGAGGCGTGTATATGGATGAATGTAAGTGTATGTGTGTAAGTGGATGAATAGGTATAGTGTAAATTCATTATAAATTAATTATATTTATATTTACAATATGAATATATATAGCGAATATATGTAGCATATACATTTTTCTAATGAATACGAAAAATATATTCTGATTGCACTTGTAATTTTATGCATTTATTGCAAAAGTTTTCTTTAACAAAATTAAAAATTCAACTTTTATATCTATCCTAAAAAGAAATAAAATTTTTCTACATCGTCTTATTTGAAAACTTTGCATCAGAGAATTAATATTGTTAAATCGCACTACTTAGGTATTGGCAGTAATCTTCTAACATTGTACATTCATCAGTTTTTGTAGACAAATAACACGCGTGCGATATATGCTTTTTATGTCTATACAATAGTAAATATTGCGTACATAATAAATTTACATACCATAATCATTATGTATACAATATATAAATAGTCATTGTCTGTGTTTATAATAATAATGAACGTATCACCGTAGAAGTTCAAAATTTATTAAATGTAATGTTCTCTTGCTTATATCCTTTTTACATGACATATGCATAAACATTGTCCCTTCTTCAATTAAAGTTCCATATTTTTTTAAACAAATTAAAGAGATTTGTTACATATTTTAGTAAAATCCCTTATTTACATTAGCTAATGTCTTACAATAAAATAAAAATGTATTGTTTTCATTTAAAATACATAAGGTATTGAAAGAAAAAAAAAAAGAAAAAACATGGTGTTCTTGTTGATGTACAACACATGATACAATCTTTTTAGACATATATCTTTCTAGGAACGGGTAACAGAGTAACAAATCTTTGTGAAACACCAACAAGGAACAAGAATATCTTTTAACAGAGTTCATATAAACCTTCGAATGACACGAATTCGTTATGCATTTTGCATTCTGCATTTTTAACTATGTGCATACCAGTCTCATTTTTCAAACAGCTTACTAAAATGTTGACGCGTTGGCATAAAATTTGCTATGCATATATTAAATGTCATAATATTTTGGTGGACAAGTACATAGTTCATAAAAACTTTCCTAAGTCTTTTGTGAGTGCAAAGCATACATAGCAGCATAATTTTCATTATTGCATCAGTTCAGTCTAAATTCTTTACAAATGTACACTTTACATTTATAGATATGTTATCTTGTATACTGATAATAGATAATGAAAACAATTTTGGCGCAAGAACTTTTCCACTATAAATAGTTTTTATATTGTTTCTCTAGCATTATAAATTATAAATAATCATTTAGCATCTTGTGTTTTATGTAACATGTACTTATTAAATACATAATATAAATTTGCATAAAATATGATGGTATGACGCTATTCATAATGAAAAAGTTAGAAAATATATAGACATACACACACATTATTAAAACATATCTTCGGTATTTAAGTTTTATACTGTTTTCATCATAAATTTATACTGCTTTACACACTTGTCCAATGTAACTCGATCGCTGTAAATTGTTGAGTTGGCCATTTTCTTCAAATAGTTATTTTTGAAATAGAAGATTTCTAAGCGTGCTATGGCATTGTTTAAAGTAAGGCACGCACTTGGATTGGCATTTCCCAAGAATGTAAACGCTTGTCTTTACTTCCAGCTATAATCTGAAAAATAATTACAAAGTTTCATTAATAAGTTTCATTAAGTTAGCATCTTTTTTTTAGTACTTGCAATGCAAAATAAATTAAAAAGCTAAATATTTATTAATATTTAAAAAAATATCAATCAGAGAAAAGAAAATAATACAAAAAGTTAAGATATTGGAAAAAATCATTAAAAAAATTTGTGAGTATTGAATACATACCTTATTATTTACAACCTCCATACTCAATAACATATTCCCTGGACCATGTATGCTACATACTAATTTGTGAGTCTGTAAAGAAATTTAATTGAGTAACGAAGATATGTTGTAAAGAATTAATTATATAATATGTGATACAAAAAAAAAGACAATCACTTACACTTATATCAAAAACATAAATATTGCCGTTGTAACAACCTGCGAAGAGTAATTGTTTATAAAGCCGCATACATACAATGCCAACACCGGCATCATATTGAACTGCTTGCTCACCGGTCTGCAATTATATTAAGAATGATGATACAACTTAATTTTTATTTCAAAGAATTGAAAAAAAAAAACTATTGCTATAACTTACCGTAAAATCGAAAACGTTTATAGACGTACTGCTTGTACCACAATAGATCAAATTATGATGATGTAACAAACTATAAACCGTATGAGTTTTCTGACCACTAATTGTGCGTAGAAACAAACCAGTCTGTGCATCGCGTATAGTTATAGGTTGATTTCGAGATGCCACAATGAGGATTTTTCGTGGTCCTTCATTTGTCGCTTTAAGTGCAAGTACAGACTTCTCCGAAAACGAGATACTGTTTCCTTTAACGACACCAGTCTGCAAATAAAAAAATTCGTATATATTGATATATATATATATATATATATATATATATATATATATAAAACGAATGTATTCTATGTATTCTTCTTAATCCTTCTTAATCTAAATCCTTACATTCAGAAGTTTGTAGATTAGAATAGCTTAAACGAAAAGAATAACTTACTTTAATATGAAAACGTGAAACATGTCCTGATTTAGTTCCAATGAAAATCATTCCCCATGCTTCATCCATGCACTGAATTGGACTGTTTATTTGCACTGGGTTTCTTACCAATGCGCCAGTCTACAAAAAGGCAAGGGGGGTTTTTTTTTTAAGTTTTTTAATAGAACTTTTAATGTTTAAATCTCCAAATCTTACCGTTATGTTATAACAACGCAAAGTGCCGTCTAAGGAACCAGAATACATGAATTCTTTGTTAACTCCTGCAATATCTGATCTACAAATGTATAGACATGTGACTGCAGATTTGTGACCTTTGTAGATATTCAATATTCCATTAGACAGTTGACTATATCTGTATATTTTGCCATCTTCACTTGCTGCTAGGAAGGAGTTTTCAAAAATCTAGAAAGAAATATGTATTTAGTCAACCTTGCATAAAATATAATATTATTTAAACAAAATAAATTATTACCTTGATGTCTAAAATAGGACCTTTGTGGACCGTATATTGCGTTCTCGACGATTCCTCCTTGTCGATCTCCATTGCATGTGAAACGGATTTTTGAGCGAAATTGTTGTCAGTACTTTCCTTGGTTGACTTCTCTTCTAAGATTTCAATCTTGGTTTTCTCTTTACCGCAAGTCTTTTCCGGAAAAAGAGAACTTTTATCTGAAGCCGTATTGGGAATTATCGTTGTATTCTGATTACATGATGTAGCATGCTGCATACATGATGTTCCGTTACTTGATGTGTTAGGATTAATAGCAATTATTCCTAATTTATTCAGAATTTCGGAACTGATATACTTCGAGAGAATGGATTTACAATCCACCAATCTCACTTTGCAATTCCTCATTTGCCATTCCGTATGTTTCCTCTTCCTTGCGATTTCCGCAGTTCTAATCTTAGATTCCGTAACTGTATCGGAACGATTAACCGGATTTTCAATCTTCGCTTCAGATCCATCGTTAACGAACGCTTTTCGGTTGTTTTGAACGTTCTTTTGTGTAGTACGATTCTTTTTAACGTTGCTTGGAGTTTTTTCATCGCGCATTATCCACGTAGGAGACTTGCTTTCGCCTTGCGTTATTAAACTGTTTTCGTGAAGAACGCTCAATTCCTGTTCACTGCTGTTTGAATTCGTATCAATGTCGTTTATCTTACCAAGTTTGACATTTTCGTTGGAGTTTCTGGTGCTTCTACGAATCGGCGTTGCATTACCGTATTTGCGACGAAGTTTTTTGTCTCCGCCCTTTCCAATTGCCTTGTTGAACGAAAAGGTGGAAGTTGACGTACGATCCATATTTTCCTTGACCGGTTCTTTTTCCGAGATTCCAATCTCGGTTTTCTCTTTATCACGAGTCTTGTCCGGGAAAAGGGAACTCTTGTCTGGAGTTGCAGTAGGAATTGTCATTGTATTTTGCTGCATAGAAGGTTGCGTAGAACCGAAGACGGGATTTTGTTCAATGAATGCTTCGTTGGATTCTTGCGACTTTTCCTTCGCTCGATCAACCGGAACGGGACTGCTCGTACTTGGATCATTATCCAAGTTCTTGTCAAACGCATCTGCCTTATTTTCAGAATTACTATTTTCTTCTTTGTTGGCGGCTGTATTCTCCACGTTTTGACAATCCTGTTGCGTAGTAGTTGCATCATTTGAGAATTGCTCGGACTCGGCCTCTGATCTTTTTTGTTTCGCATCTGTCTTTTCTACAGTAGAATCTGAAATGCTTGAATCACGCTCTATATCTCTTATCGCTATCTTATTGTACCGGTTAGATGTAACGCTGTCGCCCGATTCTTCGTTCTCAGTTGCATCTGGAGACTTTGCGGTGCTCGATTGTAGCGCGGATGGTACATTACTTACATTGTTGACTGTCTCGTCCCTTTTATTCGCGTCCACTGTATGCTCATCCTTCGCTTCGTCTTTCTCATCTCTCTTGTCCTCCTCCACGGTCGGTTTAGTGGCTTGTGAAGCATTTTGCGAAGAATTTTTATCCTTTTCCTCCGATTTTTCAGAGCTGGCCGGAAAGGCGTTTGTTGTAGAATCGACCAAACCAGCGCCGCCAACACTGCCCTCCGTGTCTTTAAATTTCTGCAACAATCCCAGGCTGAAATCATCTTTAATTAAAACTTTGGGCACGGATACTTTAATGTCAAAATTGCATGACGTAATATTATTAGCATCCTTTGGACGGGCACGCTCACAGTCTGAAGAATGGCTTTTCATTAGAGTTTCCTCGGGAGTGACGCTACTGTCGGGTTCCACGTTATGTTCATCGTAGAAAGGAACTTTGTCCTGGCTTACAGCTTTGAAAACGTGATTTGATCCATCATTACTGTCTTGCTGCACCGTAGTCTCCTCTATATTTTCCTTCTCTCGGCAAGGCCAGTCCGAATTGGCGTTCGCTTCAGCATCAACATAAAATTGATTATCAGATTGCAGCATGGAGGAAACATTGGACGTTGCTGGGACATCATTGGACGTTGCTGGAACATCATTGGATCTTACTGGAACATCATTTGACATTGCCGGAACGTCATTGAACGTTTCCGGAACGTCATTAGACGTTGCTGGAACATCACAAGTGGAAGCACGTGTCTCCGATTGAGGCTCATACAGATCATCCACCTTGTTTTCCGGCGTCACGGCGTTTATTACTTCATCCACGTTCTTCGGATCAGCAATATCTTCTCTCTTCTGGCTGAGCGAATCGAGCAAGTCTCGCTTCTGCCGCAACTTTCTGATGTACAACTTGAACAAAGGCAATTCCTCTTCCTCCATTGTCAGATTATTAACCCTTCTCAAGTAATTATCCAATTGCTTCTTCTTTTTCTTGCGAACGATCGCCTTCATCTTGCGCGTTATATCCTGCTCTTTCTTGAATGTTTCATCCAGCAAGGCGAGCCCCCGAGTCATTTTTCTGCTCTCGTGCAGCTCTGACGCGGTGTTCTGCACCAGAGAATCCCACGTGCTGTCGTCGGAATATATAGACAAAGGTTCCGGTGTGCCGTGCACCTGTCTGCTCGACGGTTGAGAATTTATTTTCGCCACCTCGCTCGGTGGCGGAGCACCATTTGGCTTATCGATATCAAAATGTTTTTCACGCTCGTTTTCTCCCTCAGTGAGAACCTCCTGCGACTCTGAACGATTGTCCATATTTTCATTCGAGCAGATTGCGCGCCTCGAATCAATATTACGAGCGTCCTTGTCAGATTTTTCAGCAGTCTCTTCTATCTCATTCGTCATTGCGCTCAAGTCAGATTTCTTCGGAACATCACTACCACCTTTGGACGCATTAATCGAATTGTCCTTCATCTTTTTATTGACGGAAGTCGAAGCCCTCTGCTGTTCCGTAACTTCGTTAGGGTGGTTTTTCTCTTGCCGTTCTTCATCCCCATCTCGTCTGACCGTCTGCTCTAGTCGTGGCTTTTTCTTCCATCGAATTACAGGCATCTTCGTTCTCTGAATGTAATTTGTCTCATCGTCCGAGGAGACGATGCGGGAAGAGATCGTCTTTCTTTTTTTAGGCGAGGGTAAGCTTTTACCCTGTTTGGCACTCATTTCGTTGTTTCGCGCCGGCCTCAGTGTCGGCCGCGATGTCTCAAGCTGATTAAAAACGGCGTCATCTTCCTTTGTTCTCGACGTCACGCCGCCACCTGCCATCGAACTTTCAGGAATGTTACTTTGCAATATCTCATGTAACTTGAGCTTTTCCGTTGTCAATTTGTGTATCTCGAGATCGATCTCCAGCATTCTGGCGACGATAGCCTCCCTCGTGGTGCCCAACAGCTTTCCCGATCGCATCATTTTCTTGAGTCTCTTCGTCAGGCCGTCCCCGCTCGATCGTCTCTTGACTTGGTACTTCATCTTTCGCTTGTCCTTCAACTTATTCAATATCGTACCATTGCGCTTCTCCCGATTTTCGGAAACTCTCTCGTCCGCCCTCTCAGAATTTCCCTTCCTTCCCAACAGTTTTTCGACCTCTTTCAACTTGGTTAATTCAACAACCGGCGTACGTTGCATGCCGGGAAAACGTCTCTCTAGATTAACGGAAGAAGGTTTGTCGTGAGTAATAACACTAACTACTTGGCAAGCTAGATCGTCACACGTGTTATTTTGCGTCGACGATATCGTGTTTACAAAATCTGCCGGCGCGGCAATCATCGTGTTATTATGAGCTTCCAGCGGAAACTCCTTCGTTTTTGTGTTGTTTTGTATATCTACGTGCCACGCGGACGTTCGATCGTAATCCAGCTCCGCATCCTCGCATCGTCGCGCCCCATCTAATATCTCAAGCGTCACCTCCTTGGTCGCCGTCGGCACGTTATTCGTCGGCGGTTTCAGAAAGAGATTCGTCGCGGCTTCCTTCAACGCGGCCTTAGTCGGAATATTCAGCGTCCTCGCCGGTGTAACGTCGCACGGCGTAACGGGCCGTTCCATCGAAGCCGTTCTCGAAGTAGCGAGTAAGCCGTCTCTGTCCGACGACGAGATATCCTTGAAATCGAATTCACATTCCTCCTCCGGCTTCTCGGAGATCTCGCCGTGCGGCGACAGATCCGCGCAGGACGTAATCAGCATCGTCCCCGCCGGCGTCACCGTCGGCGTGATGTCGTCGTACCGGGGGGGACCTGCCGGCCCGTGAACGGAGAAATGCGCGGACTCGTCGTCCTTGTTGTCAAACGCGACGGCGGCGGCGGCGGCGGCGGCGCTTTGCAAACGATCGTCCAAATAGAACATGTTATCCAGATGCTCGTCGGAATCGAAGTCCGGCAATTTGTCGCAGGGGGCCTTCTCCCCTGGGGATACATTCGTTTCCAGATACATGTGATTGTCGAGGTGTTCCGCGACATGACTCTCCGCCGACAATCTCAACGCATCGTCCGAGGCCGTGGCTTCCAGCGCGTCGGACAGACTGGGATCGGTTGTCGTTTTGAGCAGCTTACTCGTCAAATCCTTGGACCGATTCTCACCCTGGGTGAGAATCTCGTCCTCGTTGATAAACATGGCCTCTTTAATCTCTAATTCCGTGCACGATGGGTATCTATCTTTGCTCATCAATTGCCTCTCCGCCTCGCTACTCTCACCGATACCGATACCGATACCGATACCGATACCGATACCGATATCGATGTCGTTGTCCTCGTCGTGTAACGTGGTCGTGACTATCTCGCTCGAAGATTCTCTTACGTGTTCCTCTCTACTTTCGACCGCCATCAAATCGGATTTATCACTCTTCCCGTTCGTCGCGCATTCCTTATCTGAAACAAGTAAAGCGTCGCCGAAAGCGATATTAAAATTCTCATTGACATTAATATTTGCATCATTAGCATAATCAGTAGTAGCAGAGCTTAGCATTTCGTAATTCTGCCGTCCTTCGTCGAAGTTTTTCGTATCCTTGCAATTAGCAACATAATCTACATTACAATCATTTAAAAATAACTTGTTCTTTTTATTGGCGTCGACTTCGTCCAATTTGAGGTCGAACAAGTTATCGCCGCTCGACTGTTCAAAATCCATGACGGTTTCTTGAAGAAAGCCTTTAAATGGACTACCTGCGCTGTCGGGAGAGATAATACCATTCTTTGTATTCCGCTGTTGTTGAGTGCTCTCGTATGAAGTTAACAACGATTCGGCAGTTGTTTCAGCCACAAAATTTTGTTCGCTCGTACTTGTAGATTTATTTATATCGTCCGGTACGTCTAGTTTCGTATCGTTCCCCTTAGCATTATCAATTTCATCGTTGATTAACAACCGATCTTCCGCATTCTGTCCGTCGACGTCATCCAATCGAGACTCGTTCAACTCGGAAATGCTGCTTACGTCATGATCATGTGTATTCCTCGATAAATCGGAATTTGATTCCTTAATTTTAATTTGATTTGTTTCACTCAACGAAGACTCCGCCGTCTCTTTCGTGGAATCGGACTGTTGATTCTCGGTTGACGTAGAGGAATCCTCTTCTTCGTTTGTTTTCTTAGTATCGCTTGAGATTTCAGAATTATTCATTTTACGAATAATTCTAGGAACTGTTGTATCGACTTCACAATTAGCATTAGACATTCTTTCTTTTGTACTTTGGCTTGCATTCACAGTCTCAACGCTTACCGTATCTTCCGCATGTTTCACATTAGCTTCTTCATTTTGTGCCGTCTCAAAAGATAATGAAGAATTTTCAGGCGCGTCATTATTTTTGATACTAGTTACAGCTTCTTTAACATTTCCTCGTTCAAGAGATTCTAACTTTGAGGTACGTTCTTTCGCCTTACCGGTATTGCACGGTAATGACTTATTATTATTATCAGCCTTTCCCGTCGACGATTCTATTTTCTTTTTGCTATTATTTTTCTTACTTTCACGAGAGCTTATCAATTGCGCGGTTTTTTCTTCCGTTTCCACTTTGTTTATATCCTTAATGTCATCATTCTTCTTTTCCCGAGCCACTTGCGTATTCTCACTCCTCGATGTCTTTCCCAAAGGATCATATATTTTTGTCGAAACCAGACCACCACCACCACCATCGGACTTTGACACTGTAGCAGACTTCTTTTTCGCTTTTTGCTCTTTCGCCATTTCTCTTAATTTCAATTCTTTGCTACCTTCCGATCGAATATTTTTAAATCGCTTACAATCAGACGGAACTTTACTTTGTAATTTTTTATCTCTCGTATCTTCTTCAATCTTTGAACGTTTTTGGGATTTAATCTTGGACGTTGCAACCTCAACGTTGGACACCTTATTACTCTCAGCGGCAAATGTTTTGTCCTGATCCTTTGACTTGTCCCGATTAAGCTTTTTTTTACTATCGTTGGTACTGTCGTTGTTGACGGTACGATTATTCGTATTTTCTTCAGAAGATCTCGGCGCTACTTCCGCGATCTTGGATTCCTTCGCCACTTGTTTTTTTTCCTGTCCAACATCTTTTTCGGACAGAGTCGCCGATGCGGTGTCATCCTTGTTACTCGTGGCGCACGGAATAACGACTATTCGCGCTGCTGAAACTAATCGCGGATCCTGAACGGGGAAGCTGCCGCATGCCGCGGATACGAATGTAGTCGATTTGTCGATTGCAATTTCTGGCTCCGTAGCACCTTTCGGTGTTGCCGAAATTGAATTGGCCGGTGTCGCGGGAGTTTCTGCCGGTTTCTTCGATTCTAATTTCTCGCTCTTACTACGACGTCGCGTCGCGCGCTCATAGTACGTCTTTATGTCGATCTTCTTGCTGGCCCCTCGCTTCTGAGTTACCACCGAGGTGCTACTTGCAGCCGGACTTGCGCTCGATACCGACGACGCTGACGTAGCAACCGTTGATACTTTATTTGATACGTCGTTATCAGCAGTCGAGGTCCCATTCCCGTCTTGCACTTTGGTGCGAGACGGTTCGGTAGAAGCGCATAACGCTGTATCCGATCGTCGCGGTAATGCGGTTTCGTTAACCCTGTCACACGGTGTCACATGCGCGGCATTGCCGTTTTGACCCGTCAAATTGTCAATTTCCGATGGAAGAACTTTAGCTTTGTCCCGATCAACGCCGTGATCGGTTGCCGATTTATCTGAACTCTCCAAAGTGTATCCCGAGAAATTCATCGGATTAAACGTATCCCAATCTTCCGGTATACTGGTGATTATATTCAGGGGAACTTTATTGTCGTTCATATCGGACGTTTCTGGCATCTGCTTCAATTGCGCTTTAGTTTTTGGCTGCGTCGGGGAAGCCGTTGGCAGTCTGTCCTCGGTATGTAGCTGCGCGGCATTGACGGCGGTCGTCAGCGGAATCTCTTGCATCGAGGATTCGAACCTGGTTTGCGATTCGGAGAACAGATATGCCGCCTTACTACTCTCCATGAGCGTGAGATTCGAGGTGTTTGCAAATTCGGCTCCGATATTGTCTTCCTGGCCAATGTCCACTTCCTCTTTAACAATTACTTGCTGCACGATCGTGTCGTCTACGACTTCCTTCTTAATCTCTTCCTCCGTCAGTAACCTGTCGACCATTTCTTCGTTGGTGTCCTTCTCCGAGGAGGAGAGGTCAGACGAGAAGTTCGTCGTTTTCTTATTCTGTTTCCTCCTTCTCCTATGGCGTGTCTTCCTCTGTTTTCGGCCTTTCGCGTTTTTATGATTCTTTCGCGACTTCCTCGATTTTCGCTCTCGCTGAATCTCGGCATTCACCTCGTCTCTTATCGCTTCGTTCAACGTCATCTTCTTGGCCACCTTCTCCTTCTCTTTTATCGCTCTCAAAAGCTTCGTAACATTTGTGCTATCACTGTTATTACTACTGCTGCTACTGCTACTAGTGCTGCTGCTGCTGCTGCTGCTGCTAGTACTGCTAACGCTGCTGCTCCTGTTCATCCTTTCGTGATCATTATTATGCTCCAGGTATCCCGCACTATGTCTTCTATCGTCGCTATGTCGCCTAGATCTCTTATGCTTATCCTTCTCCAAAGTTCTATGTCTCGTATTCGGCTGCTTCGAAGATTCAGATGAATGACGACGTCGCGAATGAACTCTTCTACCACGTCCTCTGCTTGATAATTTCTTGTCGTTAACATTGATGTTTTTCGTAGGAGGTATAGACAAAGGAACGGAAGGAGAGAGAGGAGGAGGTACAGGTGTTACACAAAGAGGTATAGAAAGAGATACGGAAGGCACTGAATTTGCTTGCGTCCCATATCTCGCTTCCCATTCTTCTTTGGTAAGATTTCTGTATGCATGCGGATCTTCCCGTTCCTTCCTTTTCCATTTGTCACACTTTTCGTCCCAGTGCGGGGAATTCTCCGATCTGAATGCTCTGTTATCTTCAAAGAGCGCCTCTTTCTCTATGCTTCTCGACAAAGTCGTATCAATGTCAAATTTCTTTGCGTTTCTTAGTTCCATAGTGCAACGTTTACGTTCTTTTATTAACGTAGGAATTTGAATTTTTTTCGTCACTTCTGAAAATATATCATCCAGATCATGTTGTAGAGTCGACAAATTGGTGATACTAGACGCATCAGCTGTAATAGCGTTACAAGCATCATCTTTCAAATTAAAGTTATTATTTTTATTTTTATTATATGCTTGTTCGATATCCTTATTATGCTTCGTTTTTGCCGCCCGAGCTTTGTTTTTTACACTTTCTTGAGGAACAGCATTTGATGACGTTATTGTTTTACTCGCGTACTCTGTGGCATTATGTGTTATGGGATTGAACGTATGACTTGTATCTTCCAATTGACTACATTGGCTACTCGAAGTTGTTGCGAACTCGGCATGATTGTCTGGTTGTACGTCCAATTGTAATACTTCATTCAAATGATGAATGAACTCCGTAGGCAGATCCGTAACAGATACAATAGCATCGGTATCTAACATTGCGCTCAATTGCTTCATAAATTCCTGTTGATCGTACAGTTTCATCTTTTCATCTTGCGCGTGCCTCATCTCCAACGATAATGTAGACTTTTGTTCTTTGACTAGACGTTTCATTATAATATCAAACTTTCGAAGACTAGTATTATTTACCATGTTATAGATATCGTTTTTGCTCATTTTCAAAAATCGACTGATAATTCTGTTCTTCCAAGAAGCTTCTGAATTGGAACTCTCGTTTTTTTCTGCACAAATCCTCGAATTTTGCAAGTTAACTTTTGAGTACGGCGACCTGCTGGAACATCGAGATTTTTCTGTTTGGATATTCTTTTGTGATTTTTTGTGAAGCAACGTGGTACCCTGATTTGTAATCAATATGGATGATATCGCACTTTCAGAATTATCTTCATTTCTTTTCAAATTCTTTTCCTCTTCTCTTTTACGTCTTAACGTCGTATTTTCAGAATTCTTCTTCGTTATCATAACTGCTGCCTGCACATTTTCTGATTCCATAGATTGCGTTATACCATTTCTTTTCTCGCTATTTTCCTGCCAAGCTCCCTTAGTATTTACCACTTTTGTTTTATTATTCAAATTAAATACCACTTTAGGGCGATCTTGTTCCTTCATTAATGAAGCATCCTTAGATTTTACATTTGTATCTTGTATCGTTCCTTCCGACGGCAGATCGTTTGTTATCCCTTGTTCATCGGCAACTATTTTCCTCTTGCTATTCGTGTCATCTTGTTTTACCTTTTTTGGCTTATTAGTTTTGACCTTTGGCTTCCCTGGAGGCAGAGCTATAAATTCTACGTTGCCAACACGATTAACTGAGGCACTACTTTCGGAAAGAGATTTGGAACTTGATCTAGATTCATCATCCGTTTTTCCTATGCTTGTCATTTCTTTCGCAAATCTCATAGCTTCCTGCATATCACTCAAACCATCATCTTTATTCACACTGCAATGCAAATCAGAAGACGGGGAAAGTTGTGGTGGGGAAGATGGGGATACATAAGCGTTAGATGCTGTATAGACTTGAGGCAATGCTGGCGGGACGTGTGTATTGATAGTAGAATGATTTGATGGTATAGGATATATCGGAGAAAAATTGACAGTATCCATAGGAGGTGGTAGAAAAACATTACTTTGGCTGGGCATTTCTAACGGTAATTGTTGAGATATAAATCCTCCATGTGTATTTAAACACGGGTGAACTTCCATATTATTATAGACAACAGGTATCGGATTTACAACATTAATATTCCATGCAGAATTTGCGTCTTCATGGGAAATATTTGATCCGAGTAAACACTTCATATTCGGTGGTGGAGCCGTAGGATCAAATAACGGTGGTAAATCAGGTATTGGATATGCAGGTAGTACACATAGCTGTTCTTGCTTCAATAGTATCGGTGGTGGAGTAGTTGGATCAAAATCAATAGGCAATTCCTGTTCGATTTGCGGCGATAATTTTGGTGGATCACTTTGAGACGAATTTTCCTTCACTGTTGATACTCGATTATCTAATACAACATTCTTCATTGGTATATCAATTAGTGGTGGCTGTATCGATGTGCAATTATTATTCGAATTTTCTGTCTGAGAATTTAAAACATTTTCTTCAACTTCTGAATTTGTGAACAAATTTTCTTCATTTTGCGATACGTTATTCTGCAAGATGTTTTGATTTTCTGTGTCAATTGAAAGTGACATATCTTGTAAATCCAATGTTTCAGGTTCAGCTTGGTCTTTCAGAGCATCTGCAGGATACACCTCAAAGGCTTGTGAACAATTCTGCTGGTTATCTTGATCTTGTGAGATACTAGTTATTGGTGCATTATACTGAAGTTCAGATTCCAGTAATTCGTTTTCGACATTGTTATCTCCATGTAAATTTGATTGTTCTAAATTACCAACTGCCTCATGAAATTCCCAATTGTCCGTTTCCATATATTCATTATCATCCGGCACATTTTCCAGATTTGTCAATTGATCATTAGATATTAATAGATGAGAGCCATCTTTGTTTTCGTCTATGACATCGCTGTCTGTAATATTTAATATATCTGTTGTATGCTGTACATTGTCAGATTTTACATTATCAGAATTTATTTTTCCAATATCCTTTAAATCATTATAAGTCAAATTGAGCTCAGATGATTTGTATCCGACTGTAGGAATTTTTCTAGACTCTGTACAATCATCATCTGTAATACCAGATATTGATATATTATCACTCCAAATGTTTATCATTTCATTACTGTTAAACGAAGAAAGCTTCTGTTTTAGACGATCCGCTGTTTCAGTTATCTTCTGCTGTCGCTCTTCTTCGGAACCGAGCAGAGGAGGTTGTGACACAGTATCAGGCTGATTGATTTCTACCTGTAGATCATCTGGTTGCGATACAGCAGTCTCCTCATAATTCAGATGTACAGGTAATCTGTTAGGAGGAGGAAATCGAACATCATAATTGCAGAATCTTCTTCTTCTATTATCTAGTCTGAACTGCGGATTGCCACGTATCAGGTGGGGCTGAAAAAATCTGTTGTTTGGTTGCCAGGGCATGCCGAATGATCCTGGATGCCCTGACCTGGTGGTGGTGGTGGTGGTGGTGCTGCATGTCGGAAGGGCGGACGCGGGAATCGGGGTCTGCCGAAGCGACGCGCGGCATGTGTACCTTGCGGTCCGAAGCCCCTTCCTCGATTAAAGTTACTATAACTCATTACACTCTTTAGTCTTTAGCGCCTCGATATCGTCTCAACAAACTCACTCAATACAGGCTAGTAGCACACGGATCTTTGGCAGTTTAACAGCGTGCGCACATGTTAACGTGCATCTCGTCCTCACAGATCTACGCTTATTGCACTGAATCGCAGTCGATGGGTCTTCTCTCCCGAGCTCGCGGTTTGTCTCTCATGTAGGCTCGCGTGTCGGGGATGCCGAGGTTCATCGTGCACATATCTATCCCTCGCCTCGCGTATCCCACACGGGCTAATACGCTCGTTATGGACGACCGAATACTCCAATCGACATCCCCACTTAACCTCTTAAGCTGCAAGAGCCGTCGACCACTGAATCCACCGGCGAAGCTGTCGGCTGCAAAGGAACACGTGCGATTAGAACGTATTAGAGGGGAAACGCGGGGGATGACAGCGTCCGTCGACGCGTTTCGCGTGTCACAACGTGTGCAATGAGTAAACCCACGGGACTCACGGCGTCGCGTGTCGCGTCAAACGATCAGATGTTCACGCTCCCCGCGCGTTGCTCCTGTCTTTCTTCCTGCCTGGCTGGCTGCCTGCCTGCCTGCCTCGCTCTCTCTCTCTCTCTCTCTCTGTCACTCCCTCTCTTTCTCCCTCTCCCTCTCGTCCGTCAACTCCCTCGTAATGGTATTATCTCCGTCGCAGAGGATCTCACGCGACTCAACGGGAGAGTCGGGCCTTCCTCGCGGACACTCCAGCAATTCGCGGTCCAGATCCCGTGACAAGGCTCCTCGCTGTTGTGTTTTATACAGGGGGGAAGGGGGGGCCTTGGCACCCTGCGTAACGCGCGTTTCTCGATAACGGCAGCGACGACGCACCGTCGTGCTTGCTCTACGCGCACACATGCGCGCGATACGCGATATCGGCGGTCAACTCGCCGCACCGCACCGCACCGCACCGCACCGCATCACACCGCACCGCACCGCACCGCACCGCACCGCACCACGCCACGCCACGCCGCGCCGCACCGCGCTGGTTAGGCTTGCAATTTTATTATGCATGCACACATGGACAAGGATGGGGGGAAAGGAGAGGGGAAAAAAAATAAGAAAATCAAGCAGTCACCTTAATTTGATGCGAAATTTCGTGTACTCTCATGTGCATACGCTCTTATGCAAATCGGATTCGAGAACAATCGAGAACGACCTGCGCCCGGTCGGTGAGTCGAACGCGGGGGGCACCCTCGTGTCTCGTATCACGAGGAGGACGACACCAACGTGTGCTGCATGAGGCGTTTCCACTCTTACCTCTTGGTGGTTTATCTGTGAGAGAAAGACCGGTTGTCGTCTCTCTCTCTCTCTCTCTCTCTCGAAGTTCTCTCGAACACACACGACAAGCGGGAAACGAAGAATTGAACACGAAGAATTAGGAGGGAAAAATTACTCCCGATTCTCCTCGACGTGTGTACCTTGGTGTTCCTTGATTGCGCATCGAGGCTTGGCGCTTCCCATATGCCGAAAAAAATCTCTAATTCTCTAATTCTTTGTGTTTAATTCCTCGCCCCTTCCTCGCCTTGCATTTCGGACATTGATATGTTTCTCAGCGATTATTTTCGCACGCCCCTTCTCTTCTCACTTTTTCGCGTTTTGTTGACAAACTTTTAATGAATGCGCGCATACGCAAATAATTTCCTCCATTTCGAGTCAGCTGTTTTTGTTCAAATTAGCATCTTCATCCCCTCTCGACCCCGTATCCCCACCCGTCATCCATCTTTCCACCTATCGATGCTCTCGTATTGCTTATGATCACGTGATTGGGGGAGAGAGAGAGAGAGAGAGAGAGTGAGTGAACGGCGGTGGGCGCGAAGCCTTTTAAATTTGCATCGAGGTAAGAGAGTGGGAGGTCGGGGGAAATCTTAAAATAAAGGAAGTGCTCGGGGTCTCGCGGACTTTAAAATAAAGAAAATCGACTATAACTTTCGCTACGAAAATGTCCACGAGATATGAATGCGGTTAGCGCGGGACGACTGATTCATCTGATAAATGAACTATCGCTGGTAATTTTCTGTGATATTCATTCCGTTTTCTATTATACACCGCTGTCACGTAATAAATTATCGCAGACGACACATTTATATTCATGTCGATTCGTAGTAAATCTAAGATTATTAAATCGTAAACGTTTTTTTTTTTTTAACGCTGTTTTAATATTCTTGTAGTAGTAAACATTAAACAATACAAACAATGAAAATGATGAAAATACTTTCACTGCAATTCATCACAATTTTATTGTGCAGTAAAATGTACATTCCGTTATGGAGATGTGTACAATTAATATAATAGCAGAGATATATATCTTTGGACAACAACAAATTTCTGTGTGGCAGAAGAATAACATCTCTTGAACACCTTTGAACGCTGTACAAATATCAAAATAATGACTGATTGCTGTACCGCATAAAATTGTTAAAGAGTTGATAGGAGAGTGATAGAACTTGTGCCGAGAAAATCATTGGTATCTTGTGTTAAAAATTCAATAACACTCGTGCCATGTGAAATCGATGGCACAAAATCAAATTTCATGAATTTTATATCTCTTGTATACTGAATTATGCAAGAAATATCGAATAAAATATATAACTGCTTTTTAACGAACCGAGCTGCAGTTATTATACAGTACGAGGTTAATTACATAGAAAGATAATCGGACAAATATACATTTAGCCTTGCAGCCTTTTGTAGAAAACAATAAATATATATTAGTATACATATGTATATGTATATATATATATATATATATATATATATATATATATATATATATTGATTTTCTCTTTAATTCTATTTTAATATAGAATCATTGTGTTATAAGATACTTTATATATCTTATTTTTTTCTCTTAACTCTTGGAAATAATTGATTTCTCTGTAAATACGAAGAAATGCCGTAAGATCACTATATGTTATCTCGCATAAATATTAATGTATGTAAACATTTGCAATATATATCTTTGCATAAAGACAGATCATACGCACGATTTTACTCTTGTACAAAAACAGCTCAGTGTGATTAAGGGGTTCAGATATTCCAAAATTTTAGGCTTTTCTTATCCTATCGAATACTTCCCCTTTTTTGATAATAGAAAAAAAATTACTTCACTTCTACATTTTTTCTTATTACCCTTACGCGTTTACTGATCTCTCGCTCTGTCAATTAAACGTAACATAAACAAATATTTCGACATCAAGAACAATTTATCCTTCAAAAAATTAAATAATAGCGCGATAGCTTTATGTATAAAATGGAAATGTTTAATTAAGTACATAATTTAAATACAATCAGTAAAAGCGTTTTTTTGCATATAATAATATAATAAATGAACTTTATATTATATAACATGTATATTCAAATAATAAACCATATTATAATAATAAATCATATTAATGATGTGGCGATGTAACATGATACATATTCAGAATAATTTTAAATAACTTCGGAACTATTTTTTTATATGCTTAACAATTTATATACAATGCATATACAGAGCTTCCCTGGTTCTATCTTATTATAAATTAGTGGAAAAATAATGCTGCTTTGGCCATGATTTGCGCATCAGTAATTATTACCTATATCTCTTCGTTGCTAATACCTACACTTTTGAATGTGTGTTTCATGGTAGTCTTCAAAATAGTCAAAAAATTCTAATTATACACAGAGTTTATCATCGCAAAGTGTATACCTATAGAAAAATCTCATCTCTTTGTTTCTTTCTCGCACATCGTTACCATAATAATCCTTTATTAGTCTGCCATTCATTAATAGTAATAGATAACATTAATACTTTGATTATCACTGTATGAAGATGAATCGTATAAAGCAAGTAGCCATTATTTATTCAATAAATAGAATAAATACTTTCAAATTTACTTTTTATGTCTCGGTTCTTGCTAAATTTGTGGCCTGATTTTGCATCGGCATACAAAATTTACTTAATACGATAAAACAATATGTATCTTCGGTTTGAAATAAAACACTTTGGCGATTGCATTTGCGATTTCTTCATATTACATCGAATAAAATAAAAGAAATTTCACAGGGAGAGATATACGTTATAAAGCGTATAAAAAATATGTAGATACGTTCATCGAATTATGAATATAATGTGTGTTGAATGGAATGACTCGGTAATTCATCTTTATGCATGTACATGAATTATAAATGTAGTATAAATTAAGAACAGAGTAATATATGCGTATGGAATGTGTAACATAAGTGATTTTTTTTCTTTGAAAATGGCTATGTGTATCACTTCGTTTAAATAATAATCATCCTTTTGCTTCAAATCAGGCTAATGCAATTATCAAACTCACATCAGTTCTGGAATATGAACTTGTTATTCAATATGCTAAAAAATATTATCGCGAATGACATTTAATCGTAAATTCTTCCGCGTTTATCTGGCCAATTAATAATAAAATAGTTATAAATAATATTCTGTATATACTGTGTGATAAGTAAGATAATTACAAGGCCGTATAGCAGTAGCCGCAGAGCATTCAAACAATGTTAGTATTTCTATGCTACTTTTTAATATATGATGTAAGATAGAAATTCTATAGTCCAGAATTATTATTCTAGTTATCTCGAAGTACTAGGATAAATTAATCTTAAGAAAGTGCTGTACAATGTAAATAACTGTCTCGCGACATTAATAAGTCTATGAGAAGTATACCTAGTAGTATACCTATAATTTAATAAATTTATCATATACTTTTTTTTCCAATAAATTAATATTCACGTTGCAACAAATAAACAACGATCTGTACAGTCGATATAAAAATTAGGACGGAAAACAGAAAACGCTAATCAGATAGTCAATCTCCACTGTGAATAACGTGTATCGATCGGCAAAAGCATCAAGTTGTCAGGCATTGTTGCTTATCCTGTAATTCACGCTACGCGCGAAATACTAACAGTGGAATACTCTATCGTATAATTATTCGTTACTCTAATTTTTACCCGAACAATTCCTTTAAAGTACAACGCTCGGTGAGCAGACAATCAATTGTGCAGAGCATTTTCCTAAATAAAGAAGAAATCTTTCATTTGTATCTCGGACTGTCTGGCGGCGTCGGTTGTGTGTTAGCCTTCTGCTTTGGTCCAGTTTTAAAGGACATCTTTTTTACAGGTCTCGGTGAAATCCCATGAAGCGCAGTACTCTCGGGGGTATCACTGCTAAACCATACTCTGCTTCCGTCAGAAACTGAAAACAAATAGCAGAAACTTTATTAATAATCTTGTGGATCAAAAGCGTTAATCAAGAAGCCACATGTAAAATATTAGCCAAAAAATAGACGCTCGTGTGAGAAAGGCAGAGATATTAGAAAAAGTAAAAGCGTGCAGTCTGAATAAGAAGAGAGCATCGGCGAAAACATATCAATATTTTATATATATATATATATATATATATATATCATAATTTCCTGCAAAGCAATATTTAAAAGACATAAGAACCGCACATAAACGTAAAAGAAAATAATTTAAACATGCTATCTTTTTAGTGTTGCTCATAGATTGGAGAGATTACCTCTGAATATATTTTGCAAGACTGCCAAACAAAAAGTTAATTAAGAGATATAGAAATGTTAAAGAAAAAAATTGTTCGATATTTTTATTTTATTTTTTGTCATAATATTCGATATTAGATATATATCTTAAATATATATCTAGTCATAATATTAGATATTAAATTTTGTGATTTTATATATTGTTATCGGACACACAATGGATATATAATCATGTTTTAAAACATGATAATCAAAGGTAAAAAATATTTACTTTCAAACTTTACGTCAATCGTAACTTGTTGCAGATATACCAATATATTACTATCTATGGAATGAATGATTGAATGATTATAACGTATACTTAACAGATACAGATATAGACATAGTATCAGATAAAACAGCTGGAAGAACAGCACGGAAATGATAAATAACTAATAATACTACCTTGTCCGTTGGTGTTACAAGGTGGGTGGGGGTTAGTGGACTGAATTAGTCACCTCTATTCGCACGGTTGTCACTGCTTGCTGTCGAACTGCTACGTAAACCGGAACGTCCCTGATGCGAATCTATAAGCGCTGCCGCGAGGTTTGACGATGCTGTGGATTGCACGCTTGTTGTAGATCCTGATAGTGCGATATTTAGCAAAAAATAAGGCATTGCTATAAACAGTATTGCAGTGACGTACAAAAAACTCTAAAGAGATTTGTTTTTGCATGCCACGTATATATCAATGGAAAAATAATAAATAAAATTAAATATTGTTGCAAAAAAATATATTTATGACGCCATTTTTATTTAATTGAAAGTCACATACCAGAGACAGATGAAGCTGCGCTAAACGGGCTTGGCGGTTGCACTGGAGAATAAACATTGGCTGTAAATTCCTCGAATGTTGTAGCTTCCTTGTGATTTCTCATAACAGTGTCAATGGATCGCGCTCTTTCCTCGTAACTGAAATTTTTATTTAAATGTTTAATTCGACGATAATTCTCGTAATACTACAATTTATAAACGAACTACTCACTAATGTTGGTACAACGTAAGTGTAGATCTCTTTGCTCTACTCGCAGCTAATGCAGTCGTTCTCACTAGACCCGGCAATACCTTATCTTCCACGATACACTCGTCAAATAAAGGACCAAAAAATGGAATTTCCGATTTACGCGAGATCTGTATTCGATACAATTTGTTTTTCAGCGGATAAATGACAATGAGAACGTCGCAGAATTCTGTGGGTATAATGTCTCTGCGATAATCTCGCCAATGCTCCGACCAAACTATGTGAATTTCATCATTGCCAAGATGTCTCGTCTGAAATCGGATATCACATAAATATCTTGAAAAGTAAACGCAAACATCTGTTGCAGAAAATTGTGCCGGGAGATACCTTTTGTAGTAAACTTTCAGGACTATCCGACGGCATCCTTGTAGCAACGTGGAAGAGAACTTCGGTGAAAGACGTGGCATAGTACGGAGCGGTGACACCGGACGCCTTTCCAGGCACCAAACCACCAAGGAAACCAGTGTGCGATTCCAACTCGACTTCCCAAGCTAATCTCGCGATGAAACTCTCATACTCCTTACTGGCAGTGACGTTGCTTAGTATGGAGTTTTTGTCTTCCTGTCCTTGGCTAACATAAATCACCGCTATTTTGTGCGTCTCTCGAGATCGTTGGCCATCAAGATTACGGAGTTCGCGTAAGAGCTTTTCGTTTTTCGCCAGCAAATGTAATTTCTTACGCAGTTCCCAGCCAGACAAACCGAGATGTGAAAACAGAAGTCGGCAGTGATGAAATGGCGCCGGAGGCGGACGACACGATGGTGGACTGACTGCCGTTGCACTCATACTATAATTTATCAAGATTTATCAAGATTAAATACAATTTTAAGCAGTGTTCTATTCGATTGTAATTTGGTTTATATATTCAGATAGAGTGAGGCATGCAACCTGATGTGTTGATTCCAATTGTTCATATGTTCTTGCTCTGCGTTTCTCTGATTCAAAATTGTTGCAATAGTCTCACTTTCGAGATAATGTCCCTGAGGTGGATTAGCGGGTGCATTGAGAGCGATTTCTGGATTAGTCAAAACTTCCGGACTGGTATGTCCTATGTACTGAAGAAGCTAAAAGTATGCAATTCTTTAGCAATTAATTCTTATAATTATTGAAAGTTAAGTACAACTTTAACTTTGCTGTAATCTTTAACTGTAACTTTGCTCACATCGTCCAAATTGTCCATGTCGCTTGCGGCGTTCGCGAAAGTCGGTAATATGTGGGGTTCGCGATGTCGTATTGTGTGCCTGGGTGTACAATTGTGAGGTGTAATGACGCTACTTAAATCGTCCGTGTGTAGTTTTGTGTTCCAGTCAACTAAAATTAATAATAAAAATTTATTATATCACAATTATCTTTTTATTAAAAATAAGTATATTGCACGAAAAAAAAAAAATGATGTAAATTACCAGGTTTTGCGAAAGGCAATGGTAAATCGTCATCAATGAAAGGTTGACTGTATAAAATTGAACTGTCCCAAGAGGCTTTTCCAGCGAGATCGCGCAACAAAACTCTGACCAGAGAAGGAGCTGTAGTCAAACCAGCTGTGACTCCTCCACCGGGTGCGTCCAATGCCGCTAACTCCACCAATGACATTATGATCGAATTGGAGAGCATCAAGAGTTGTATGTTAGGTGCTTGAAAAACGGCGGAAGATAATTCGTCTCCATCGATTCCAGGAACGTCGTCGAGCTCAACGACCAGCGATGAGAGACGTGCGGCTCCGATACCCATTGGAAAATGTCCCAAATGATTAATTAAATGCATCAATACCTGTGTACAAAGATTCGTATAAATTATAAATAGCCCATATATGTATAATAAACCAGTTTACCATTTTTGCTGCCAATTGTACAGATTGAATATTTCCTTTATGAGGTGATTTTGTAGAGGATTCGTCAGTTAAATTATCTAACGTAATATTAGGATCAAAATCGTCATCGTCCTCTTGATTTCTAGCGGTTTTCGAAAATTCCTTTCCAACTTTATTTTGCACTATGTTATTTAACACCTACATAATAAAAGTAAACGCTATAAAAAACCAAATTACGACAAATCATGACATATATGAAATGTAAGAGAATGTAGATACTAACTGTAAATAAGGTCATCAAGAGAGGTTTCCCTTGGAACACTTGCAATAATACTGTTGGTCCTAAGTGCATGGCCCATTCGCCCAAACAAAATAGCATTGATACTGTTAAAGATCCGCGCCTTTCACGCGTTGTCATTCGCCCAAGTGTATCCGATAAGATCTAAATAGATCGAAAAAATGCAAATTATTATTAATACTCTTCTTTTATATAGTTTTTTAAATAAAATCTTATATTGTACCTGTATTATTTTAGATGGCACGTTAGGATACAACTCTAGCAACACGTCAGCCTTATCGCAGAGAAGTAACAGAGAATCACAGGCAACCTGCGCAACTGTGGCGTGAGAAGCCTGAAAAAAATTAATACAATCATTAAACATTAATTTTCGATAAAAATACTTTGTGTGTGTGTGTGTGTGTGTGTGTGTGTGTGTGTGTGTGTGTGTGTGTGTGTGTGTGTGCGCGCGCGCGCGCGCGTAGTATGATATATGTATGTATATATAATCATAAAATAATTATATAATCAACATTAAGTTAGTAACATGTAAATAATTCGATCATTAGCAAGTATACAGCATATGAAAGGGCATCATCGCAGACTGAAACAATTTATTATTTCGGACATACATATAGCATATAGAACATGCAAAGTCAATGACATACATCTTCGTGTAAGACATACGACACGTACGTATCAGTTCAAAACTGTGAACATCACATAATGGCCGACATAGCTACAAGAAGATAGAAAAAAAAAGAAACTACCTGATCCATTAGGGGAAAACAGAAACCAGCTCTGCGACGCTCTGCTCCTTGCATTCGCTGCCAATGACACTCAATGAAAGAGATCTTTAGCTTTCATCTTATTATTGCAACATATCTGCTTTGCTAAGCTTAGATGTTGCTAAAGGTAATTCTTTTTCTCTTTCTTTTTTAAAATATACATACATTTATGGATAGTAGCGGTGCATTTTATGTAATACCATTTAATTTAAATTTAATTTAAATTTCATGTGATATTGTTTAATTTAATTTTAAGGCAATATTCCAAGTGCAAATTATCAAACAACTATAAATTGTAAAGAATAATTTTTTTCGCCATGCATTCTATATTCGAAATTTTTCTGGGATTCCAGTTAAAATCTGTGCGTTTTGGTGATCTTTCGTGTGTGTATAATCGTTATTCACAAAGATATATAATAGAGATTACAATATAACATAGAAAAAAATGTTCATCTTACTCTAAGTGCAAGGAGAAGAACTGTGACAGCTTCCGGAACTCTTGGATGTTGCGTTTTGTAGGATAGTTCTTTATATACGAACATTGCGATACTTGATAAGGCCAAGCATCTTGCAATACCTGTGGGTTCTCGTCGACAGCTTCGCAAAAGTATTGTTACGATATGTTCCTAAAAATGCAAAATACACATGAAATTACAAGAATTAATTTGAGAGAATCAATTATGTCATTAAATTATGCGCAGGTATTACTTTTGCTTCTGGACACGTCATAGTAACAATATCAGATCCGTTCGGTTGTAACATGGGTAGCTTGGTCATTGCAACAGGTAAGGATAACAATGAACCGATAACCGAAACAGCTTCTGTTCTTGGTGCCTGAAATAAAAAGTAATAATATATACTATATATATTGAGATAAATATTATTATTATTTATAATTTATAGAAAAAAATGATAAGAAAAAAATGATGAAATACCTCGACATCTTGACTGTTAAGTATCACGTTAACAGCGTGTATGTAATCCAAAATTAGAAGACTCGCTCCAGGTAGATTTAGACTAAATAATCTAGGTCCTGTATATTTCACAAGCACGTGCAATACTTTAGTATCATTACTAGCAATTCCATTGTGAACGGCGCGATAGAAGAGCGTAAGATGCTGTTTCGGTAGACTGATGTCCAATGGTTGCACTGTTAACAGACATATTAGACGATACGCAGCTAATTTGCCAATTTCGTATTGATCGGGAAGCTGGATCGCCTGCAAAGAGTATGTGGATAAGAATCAAAAGATAATTTTGTAATACAAATTTTTTTATAATACAAATTATATGTAAATATATACCTTGAAACACCAAGGTGCGATGACTGTTAAAGGTGGAATTAGCTCTGGTGCTGGAGGTGTCGCTTGATTATCCCCGGATACTCCTTGGTTTAAGCGTATCTAAAAATCATATAGAATATGAAAAGAGCCAATTCATCCATAATACATTTTATTTTTAATATTATTTAACATTTTTAAGTTAGCAGTGCTTACCTTAATCAACGTTTGTGTGAGTTGTACGAGATAATCCATGACTTGGCCATGTAAAACAGGATCTTGAATATTATTAACGTCTCCTAATGCAGATAGCATACGTCGCCATAAAACGACAGCCACATCTGGCAACCATCCACGGACCCCTCCACCTGCCATGACTGATCTTCTCTCAGATGCGTCATTTGTATCTGCAGAGAAATAACGACTGCTAAATATATATTAATCTATCTATCTATATATTTCAGATATAAAAAAATCTAACTTTAAAAGCAAATATTATTATTGAATTGCTAAACTGCATATATTATTGAAGGCTATAACTGCATTTATATTTATGAATTATAAAATTGCTCTATAGTTAAGCTTCATATCTCTATAATGTTGTATAATAAGAAAAATTGTTACAAGCTTGACATATGATTTATTTAATAATAAATGTATAAAATCCAAAAAGCAGAGAGCTATTTAAGAAGCTTAGGATTAATTAAAAAAAATATATTTTGATCCAATATTGTTCGAATTTGTTTCTGTTGTCTTGAATATTCGAGTGATCATCGCAACATAATATTGTTAATAAAAAAAAAAAAACATTATTCGATTAATATGAGATGTAAAATGGTTATTAATGCAAGACAGATATAACAATTTTTCAAAAGAGAAAATGCTCACAAGAGGACGCGATAAGACAAAGTTTCATACATTGAGATACATAAAATATTGCACAATAGACCATACATACCGACCATACTACTACCATCAATATTCTCTATTTGTATAGGGCTATCTTTGTTGCTATCAATGCCACTGCTGGGTGTCGGTGACGGGCAACGTGGCGACGGCGGTTCACTATCAACTATAACAATGCTATCCAAAGATTTGGCACGTCTGTTGGACAGCATCTTCCGACCAGTTACCGACGACGAAGGAGAACTGCTTGACAATAACCGCGCCATATCTTGTTCTATCGATAGGGGGAGTACTGCACGTGTGGAAATTGTTTATACTTAATCAAGTAGGACACAAACACTGCAGAAATGTATTCAACAGCAAACCAGTTAAAATTGATTTAGTTAAAATTGATCTTATGAATGGCATGTCGATTAAAAATTAGGACAAGCAATGGGCGCTACGTTATAAATATGACAAATCTGACGGGAGGGAGTGAAACTACTGTCTGTCTGTACGGTAACGGAGAGAAGTTATTTTTAACCTGATGTCAGCGCCAAAGCAAAAAAAAAAAAACAAGAAGTAAGAGACACAGTTATAAATAAATTGCGCACACAGCAACACAAAGGCATCGTCGAAGATCTCGCCGAAAAATCAAAAAAGAAAAAGAACTGCGGCTAATGCACTATGAATTTTATCACATTCATCTACCTACCGGGTATACCGCTATGCATCGTATGCGTTCGCTGTCTCTGCAGCTTTGCACGAGCTTTGCCACCGTAAATAGTATTATCACTCGCACTGCGCGGTAATGGTCGTACCTTCCTCATATCGCGCAGGGGATGATCTGTAATCAAAGTTGAAAAATATTTTTTAAATTAAATTGCAACAAGATAAAATAACAATTTTATCTTATAGATCTTACATACCCACGACACTTTCTTTCGGTGCGGTATTGTTTTCTTGATCAATACTACCTTTCCGAGGTGGTTGTACACTCCCCGTCGACGCCGCACGGCTTCCAACCCCACGTCGCTTCTTTGTCTTTTGTTCGCTGAGTCTGTCCAAAGGTAAATCATTCAAATCCAAGTTGTACACGTGTCTTGCTAATACTCTCGTCAGCGTGTCCAGAGTTTTCTGTATAGGTGAAAGAAAAATATTATCTTACAATTATGAGTCAGAATATTCGCGAGATATTCGTCACATACTCACCGCCCACTCTCGAATTAATTCTTCCCATTGTGTTAATGATGTTAACACCTCTAGAAACTGGTCCCATAATTGGGTAGAAATAACCACGTTTAAGTTAGCCTTAATCCATGTAACAATTAATGTTTGAAATATGGCAGGTGCAAGTTTTCCACCGATACTTTCCTGATGCTTGTGGCGAGAAGATTTCTCACTCAAAACGAGCGACGTGATTTGCAATAACACTCTAATAAATTCAAAAAAATTAATCATTGCAAGAAAACATTAATTAAAGAAAGATAGTAAATCGCGAATGAAATTACCTAAGTAACTGTTCCCAAGTTGCTGGTTCCAGTCTGGAGTGCATAACAACGTATCGATACACATTCAGGACTCTCTTACAACTGTCTGTCTGTTCTTCAAGTAATGTCAAAGATGCATTCGGCCCCGAATTCTCTAAGAAAAATACGTTTGATGCTTGCGTGATAAAAACTTGCAGAACATTTTGTAAGCCTGCTCTAATAAACAAATTTTCCCGGTGTATAGCGCCTAGATAAGAATCGTTCCTTAATCTCGTTTGACGATAATTATCCGACGGACTTTTCTCCATTTCTTCTTTTCTTAAACTTTCTTCCATATCCCGATCTTTATGACCATCTAGCGGTTCCAACATAAACGGAGGAATTTCCTACAAAATATATAAATATCAATTTACATCAATTTACATCAATATCAATTTACATCAACACATACAACACATAATTTTCTAATATTTCAAACTTACATTCATTTGAATCCAATCTTTATAAACAGCAATAGCTTTTCTTATAGCTCCCGCATGATTGAAATCCAAAAGAAATGCCTGCCTGTACAATTCGTGTACAAAGTTTACATTATCTCTATTTCCATATAAAACTTCTCTGACTAACATGGCCGAAACGGCGCTATCTTCCTGATTTTGACTATCCTGCTGGGATATAACTGATTCGGGTGACAATAAATTCGAATCCGCAGAATTTTGAGTATACACCGACACACGGCGTAATTCCGATTCAGCGTTTTCCTCATTTGGTGTTGTACTGCAAATCGGTGTTCGTGATAAAAGTCATAATTTAAAATAGATCAGAAATAAGCAGATATTGAATTACCTTTGTGAAAGATGTGCGAAAAGTCCATCTTTTCTAGCGACGTGTGTGAAGCTTGCGATCCATTTGATTAGAGCAACTTTACAGAGTACATAGTTATTCTGATTTTGATTCATTGGTTTACGCATTGTAGGTAATTCCAGATTAGGTTTGTAAAGCGAAAAGTTATCATTAAACTCCGGACAAATATGACGAAGATACGTTACTTTAAAACGTTCTAATAAAAATTGAAAAGTTTTATGCTGCCGTGTAGATTTATCTCGCCATTCTACTTTTACCACCTATATAATGTTATTATAGTAAATCATTTTTATATTATTTTATATGTCCAAAATTCGATAAGTGTCTGTAGATAAGGGGATAAATAATATACCTGAGTAACCATAAATTCAAGCAATGCTTCCAAAAACCTAACAGTTTCATTGTCCAATGGCTTTTCTCCACTTTGCGGTGGTAAAATAGGCCCGCCGTCAACTTGACTGATAGGACATTGATTCGATCCATTATCATGAAAAGTACTTTGGCCAAGTTGCGTATCATAAAATTCTTTCTTATCCTTCTCTTCAGCAGAATTAGCTGCTTTCGCGAGTTTTTCTTTCTTGCCATCTGTTTTACGATCACATTTATAAGGCGATGCTTGATGCGGTGGAAATCCTGGCACTAAACTGGCGAACATCTGATGTATGTGCTCGGGAGCATTTTCGCCAAGAGCTTGATACCATAAAATAAAATACCTAAAATATCAGTGGGATTATCACATGTTACTACAAACATGTATAAACACATATATTTTAAGCAATTACTGCATACCTTATAGCTTGTCTACGAAGTTTCCAACTATTACCAGGATGCAAGAGTTTTTGCAAAATCCGTGCTAAACTATGACACTGCCATCGTTTGTTAAGCAGCTCAGGCAGAAGCGTTAAAACTTTCTCCAGAAGTTGCAATACTTGTTCCAATTCTTCCCTGTGTGCCTTATGCACTATAAAAAAAAAGTACAGATTGGTTTTTCTTTAAGTCATATAAAAAATACTTGTGACAAATACTTAAATAAATTTAATGAGAGAATAGTATTTACACAAATTTTTCATAAAATTTCAATCACAAAAGTTAGTAATGGAAAAAATAATCAAATGCAATAAAATCGAGTTAGAGTAATATGTGTGATATGTGACTTACCAATATGGAAGGAAAGCTCTGGCAGCAGAATGGAAAGAAATGAAATAGATGATAATAAAATAATAATGGGTGAATATTATGGTTAATATTTAAAATATATTACAATTTTGAAGGCAATGTTATTGTTAAATTACATTCAATGTAATTATGCAATATGTATTAAAGCATGGAAACTTTTAAAGTTATACAGTAATAAGACAGTTAGCTTAATTTGGTACATTACACTTTAATAACAATAAATACAACTTGCTACTTACCGCGTTGTCGAAGATTGGCTTCAGCAGATACGAAACAATCATATAGGATGAAATACACATGGCTGAAGTTGCCTTCAAAAAAGCCTTTTGCCTCATCAGTATCCACATTTTCTTTAATACAAAAACATGCTTGAATTAGCAAATATTTCTTTTATAAATTATATAATATTTATAAATGTAATTTGTGTATCGATTAAATAGGGAAGAAAACTTTCCCTCGTGACACATATGCCTTGTACAGAGAGAAGTGTGGAAATGTTATTACGTCATGACTGGTTCTGGATGTCGCATGTTTGCGTGGCAAAACTTTTCTTTCCCTTATATGTATATTCTAAGAAACAGGGAGAGGACAGAGACAAAAAGATGAAATGTGTAATATAAACATATATAAGCAGGATATATAAATATATACATAAAATAAAATAAAAATATTTTCTATATAAAATATAAAATAGAAATCTATATATCTATATAAAATAGAAATATTTTCTATATGCATGATATATCTATTGACATATATACATAGAAAAATATGTACAAAGTATTTAAAGTTATAGGAAAGTTTTATTAACGATATATGTAGATGTATAAAAATATATGAAACGTATAACGACAATGTAACTTTAGCTGAAGATAGAGGCCATAAGTTGGTCAATGTGGTCAGGCGGTTTGGTGATTAGATATTGACTACCTCTCTTACAACGTTGTGAAACCACGATCTTATAACTTGGATTTAAATCCTTTTCTCTTTAAACTAGAGCATGCAACAAACAAATGATGTAACAAGTATTTTTACTATATTAGATAGCTCAGACATAAAATATATATTTTTTAATATTTTTATAAAATCTGTCTAAAAGATATTGATTGTAGTTTTGCTTTTAAAATCTGTCAAATATTCTAAAAAGTATATTTAGAAGTGCACATAAAAAGCATGTCTTAAAATTTCTGTACAATTGATTTATAAATATTGCTAGGAAGAGATACCTTTACATATTAAAAAAGTACTAATAGTTATATGTAAAAATTACTAATACTTATAAAATCTTATTAATTATTTAGCAATTTTGATCAACTTGTGATTAATTCATTCAACAATATTTATACTTTTATGTTATTGTTTTTAAGATATATTCTAGATAAAATAATTAATTAGATTTAACAGAAATAAAAAATAAAAGATTAAAAAGATTAAATTTTATATAATTTGAATTTTACTGCAAATAATTCTTTGTCGATTGAATTAATTATTGACTAATCACAGAATAATAATTTCAAGCGTTCCATTTAACAGTTTCGATGTTCTTCAACTGTCATTTTCTGTCTCAAACGAGTCGCGTGAAGTGAATCATTTTCCCTCGGCAATGAGGGGACGTCAAAGAATGACGTATTGACATTCTCCCACAACATCCAGACGAGAAAAGTTAAAAAATACGACTGATTAAAGAGTACAACGATACAAAGCGGGCTGTGAACGCGGGATCTGAATGTAGAAGAACGTTAGAACATCCTAACTGGAAACAACTTGTCCACCTTTGAGGAGTCTCCGCCAGCACGCGTGGGAGTTAATAAATACGGTATGCGATCATCCTCCTTCCGCGAAATAGCGATCTGGCCTACGGCGGCCTGTCAGTCGGCGGCGCCGCCGTCACCGTCGCGGTCCTCACCTAGGACAATTTTGAGATGCTTGAATCGCGTCGCGCTGTCCTTCTTGACATCCTGGATCTTGAGCGTCGACTTCTTGACGTCTACATGGAGCTTCTTGCCGAACATGATTCAGTGCGAGCCGCCGGCGGCCGCGGGGACAGGAACAACCATCGACGGCGACGGCCAGGACGGTCCGCATCGATGTCGGGGTCGGTTACCTCCGCGCGATCACCATGCCAGCGGCACGAGGTGCACGGCCCACCCTCGTCACGTCAAATCGGCGTCAAATTTCGCATACACACCTCCGATCAGATGTACGTGACGGCCATCTTGAGCGCCTCACTGGTCCCACGCATCAGCGCCGCGCCGCTCAGTGGCTCTTCGGGGCAATGACATCATCCGTCATCCAATTCCCAGAGAAGGAAGTTATGAAGTCATCCAAGAGGCGTTTAAAATTTTCAAGACGTCTTCTGGGAAATGTCAGAAAAATATCTTCGGATATCTCTCTCATCCCGACTTATTCCACGTCATAATTCTTTTTTAGATCTTTCATTTGCGACGGCTTTTAATGTGATAATTATTCGATAATCGATCGGTAATGCGACTTAAGAAATAATAAAAAGTATTATCGCTTAAAATTGTTGTGACATGTATACATATGTAAACAAAGAGATTCGCTAAGAATTGCTTGCCAATGGCAATAATTAAATACATACGTTACTTTAATGATGAAAAAATTCTACTTATTAAAAATTTTACATTATTTTTTTTTTATTTTATATTATTATTGTTAATAGATAAAAGAATTTTATATATATATATATATATATATATATATATATAAAATATATTTTTGGTATATTTTAAAAAAAGTATTCTTATTTTTAAAAAGTATGTGTTATCCACAATGGTACTTTAGATGACGGAATCGTCTTTACCAAACAATGATTATAACTAAATCGAGATTCGATTTCACTAGATGCGCGATTTCGAGAGCGGAAGTGACGTCTAACGGCTAGTTATACGCGTTTGCCACGTGGTTTCAAAATGAATTCGAAACATGATGAAGCTTATATGGAATTTGCGTTTGTCAAAGAGAACAGCGTAAGTCAACAAGAAAAGGTACAGGCGTTTTGGAAGTTTCTGGACGCTCAAAACTGCTTGAAACCGCACGAAGGTATCGTGTGTAGAAAAAAAGCGTAATTAGATTATTATATTTTGTAAAGATTCTTTTTATTGCAAAATATTGCGTATTTTAGACAAGATGATATACCACATATATAAATATATTTTTTTACATAACACAACTGTGTAATAAAAAATAATTATCTTGGGATTAATTATGTTAACAATATCATATATCAAAATCGATGTTTGTCACATATGTAAAAGTTCCATAATTATTTTATCTTTATTGTGTGAAATTATACAAGTTAATACTGTTTTGATATACGAAAAAATTTTATTATACTTGGAATCAATAAATATGACTTAAATTTAGTTTCAACGATTTAGTTAACAACAATCATTTTATGTAATTATTTTTTCATTTAATTATTTTTACTTTATTTTTAATTATTCTTATTATTTAGAGTTATTATTTTTTAGTTATATCATCTTTTGCTTTTATCACTAATTCGAGACTTTAAAATTTTAACATGCTCATATCTTAATCTCAAATTTTTTTATATAATAATATATAATATTTATATAATAATATATATTAAATTTTATATAATAATATATACATTATATTTTATATAATAATTTTAAATTAGTTTAAATATAATCATTAATCTTTGCATAAATAAATATATAAATATTTGAAATGCAATGATCATAAATATATTTTAAAATAATGCATGTAATATACAATATGATGCATGTCGCATACCATGATTTTGAAACAAGTCATAGATAAATGATAAATAAAAGACGATAATTGAAAAACAATTTAAATGCTTGTTATTAGTTAATAAATGATGCGCTGAAGCTAAATTTAAATTATATTTATTCATTCTAAATATATTAAAATTTCATAAATTAAAATATATTTTTTATCCTGTATAAAAGTAATCAAGTAACATTTTTCTCTCTCTCTCTCTCTCTCTCTCTCTCTCTCTCTCCTAAATTAATTCAAGTAAAATATTTTAACACAAAGGAACATTGGAATCCAAATCTCCACCGCAAACATCAGAACCGAGCTTGGAGGAAATTATAAAGGAGAAAGATGTTTGGCGCAAAGGATTAAAAGTCTTTCAGCAACTCGGCCTGGACAAGACCGCTCTCGCGGCTGATGATCGATGCAAACTTTGTCTTGTGCACAAAATGATTCAGTACGATTAGCGAAATAATTGAATGAAGCATTTAGATAAACAATATTTTTCCCGGTAATCGTAGATGCGAGGATTTGGCTGACATGGTGACGCAACCATACGAAGAATTGAATGCTGACATGAAAGCCTTTGAAAAGCGTCAAGAAAATCGCTGTTCCAATCCAGACGAAACATCTTCTGCTAATAACAAATAAAAGCAATGCAACGACAGTGTAAAAACAAATTATCTCATTATTTATTTATTCAACCAACGTTTTAGAATGGTCTTTCTTCAACTAACGTTTTAATTTTTCAATCAATTTCTAATAACTCAAATTCATTAATAATTCAATAAATTATACACACACACATATATATATATATATATACACGTCTGTGCTGAGAATATTTTTATCTGTTTTTCATTTTTATGAAAAATTTTGTCACTTAAAGAAAATATATTATTTTAAAAATGTATAAAAGACCCGAAAAAAAACTCAAGTACAAAAAATAAATAATAGAATAATATAATAAATGACAATGATACAATAAATGAATAAAAAAGATATTTCGGATGATACGACAGACCGCCATGGATTCTACGCTTTTAAGCTGCCGTCGAAGGCCCCGAAACCAATCGGTGTAATTGATGATAGGAATTGCAGCGTTTACAGCGCTCGCGACACAGCGAGGGCCAGGTCGATGGTGGTTGTTGCCGGTTGTTTAATGGAATTGGAACGGGATCCCGAATATGGATGAGTAGGGTAGCGCACATCCCGAGGTACCGTGATGGTGTATCGGATTTCCTTAGTCCAGGAGGTCGGTGTTGTTTCGAGCAAGATGCGCCGCCACGGAAGCTATCCACGAATGGACCGGCGGATTCTGAATCCTTACGCGACATCTGGCCTCCTGGGCCGAGGACATCATCTTCTTATTGTCAAACCTCCGTCGTACAAGCGAGACACTTCGCGGCAATCGAGACTATCGTTGGATCTCCTCGAGATGTTTTGAGACGTTTCGAGAGACGTGACGCAAGACGATCCAAGAATTTTCTAAGAATTTTAAGAAAATCTACCTAGATCACAAAAAAAAAAAAAAACTTAAAAATGTTGATCGAACAATATTGCATTAGATCTTTCAAGTCGTGGTGTGTTTTTAAAATAATAATGATAATGCAGATCAACGTGCGTACATTGATATTCTAAAATTATTTGATGAAGTACAATACCTTTCTCGATTTTATGGTCGAAAAATAATGATGATCAGGTATCGCAGGAGTATTAAAAACACGATGTTCTGCTTTACTTCATTTTCCCCTCGTATCCCCTCATTTTCGTACTTGTGTACATATTTTTACATTTTAATTACAAAAAAAAAAAAAAAGATAAATAACCAAAATTAATCTAATTTCGCGTATCGTTCGATGTTAATATTTTTTCGTAAAGTACACTTCAAAGTTCTAAGTTTGAAGGTAGATCGAGGTTTGTTAGAACGATCGCTCGTAGTGAAATTTAATCGGAAGTCCAGTTCAGCCGAGCCAACCATCGGCCCTGTCAGCATTATCCTCCATGGGTAATAATCACAAGTGATCGTTTGTGCGTCGCGGGGGATTTCCGTTTCGCTTCGTTCTTGCGCTCTCCTTTTTTTTCCTGCTCGTGCCATTACACGCGTACCATTTGTCTTCCGTGGACGAACGGTCCATTGTCTCGTGAGTTTCTCAATCGGGGACCGCGCCGGAAATCGGTCATCGAAACCGCGCCCGTACATATATTGTACGTACGTGCATTGCGATATGTATCTGCGATAATCTCATAAAAGCAACTCCGATAACTATTTCGGTCGAGGGCGATCCCTCGAAATAGCCCCCCATTACCAAAAGTTCGTAGTGTAAATAACATAATACTCTTAGATAGAGTATGATGAGAAACTAAATTATCAGGGAAGCGTGGAATTGGCACATCATCGGTTTCTGGAGCAATTATTTAAACGAGAGCTAAATAGGACATGTGCTCAGCCATCATTAGCTAAATAACACACAAAATGAGAAAATCTAATTCTCGATGATATCTACACGTTGAGTTATACGAGACATGTCCAGATATAACGTCGAGAATCCCATAGTAATTGAGTTTCGAAGTTAGGAGCGCTCGTAATGATGGAGCGCCAATATTGCACGATTCGCCAGACCTCAGCCAGATATTACGTTTTGAAGGGAATATGGGAAAATAAGAAATATGATATTCATAAAGTGACATAATTTATACAAATTGTAAAAAATAATCGAAGGTATATAGAAAATGACGAGAATCTGAAAGACATACGAGACATGAACATAGATAGATGTACGTGTGTGCAGCAGCGTGACTTATAAAGATATGAAGAAATATGAAGAAATATTTCAGCGTGTCAATATAAAGTTAGAAAAGTTTTAGGATTTGTTATTTGCATTAGGTAATCGGAAACTGTTCGAGAGATACCTATAATATATTTATAATGATAATTTCATAACATGATAATATTAATGATGCGCGCGTCACAAATGCGTCTATCAAGTGCTATTTAATTGCCTTATTGATTTCGTGAGTATCACATATCTTTGCAAGTACCTCGTTTTAATATTAAAAAACAAGTTTTTTTTTGACTGTTTAACACTGTTCTTGTACCTATAAATTTTTTATGTATTTATTATGCAATTTAGTCGCATAATTTGTGGCACGTCTGCATTCTTATCTTCGATTTGTGCAGTCTTGTCACACGAGAGTTGTCATTCATCCTGGCTCCTCATCCGCGAATGGAGCAGCATCTGAAGCATAATGGACGCGCCGATGGAGGAAGAGCAGGGGCAGGGGGCACGAAGGGAGCGAAACGTATATACAGAGACAAAAGCACGGGAGGTAAGAGAGCGCGATCGAGAGGTAGCACAAAAGGAGCGAGAGGAAGCACAGAGAGCACGAGAGAGATACAGAGGGAAGGAGGAGAGAAAGAGGTGAGTGGAGAAAGGAAAAGAGGAGAGCGAAGAGTCCCGTTGACGGAGATTCGACGAAGCAGCGATGTTTAATCGGTGTTGGCCCGCATCAGGTTGATCGAGGACCCCCCAACCGGGTGTTGGAGGACGACGTGGGCCCGTGACGACGACATAGGGAGGTCCGGAGCAGCGCAAGCGGAACCGGGGAGAGGCTGCGCCGTGCCGATCAGGCGAACAATGGAGGCGGGATGCTCATTTGTCTGCGGGCATTGTTGTTCACCCGGCCGGAAACACGAGCCTCGTACTCTCCTTTTCCCTTCTCTATCACGTTCTCTGTCTCTATCTATCTCGCTCTCTCATTCTCTCTCTTTCCCCTTTTCTCTCCCTCTCCCTCTCCCTCTCCCTCTCCCTCCCTCCGCCTGGCGTTCGCCATCCGTGCATCCTCCTCGTCAACGTCCCCTCTCTCCCGCCGTACCTTTTTCCAGTACGAAAGTACCGCGATGATTCCGCCAATCGTGTCGCTCGACGTCCGCAGGTCGATGGTGCAAAAATTCGGGATAACCGTTTCCACCATGTTCAACCGCGAGTCGACGCACAATGTTGAATGTGTCGGTCTCGTCGGCTGACTTATCGATCGGCGGAAGCTCGCATTGAGTTCCGCGATGCGTGATTTATGAGAGATTCCTAAGAGGAAGATGTTCTCCGAGAGAACAAAGGACAGGGCCGACCTGTTGTTTGTCAAGCAGCTAATTTGTGCTGTTATAGCACCTAATTTTTCCTTCAGCTGTAGCAGGTAGATCTGTCTGGTAGATCTGAAATCCGCCGAGAGGCCGTCAAGGGTCGTTCATTAATAATCACTACATGCTATTTAACAACATACTCATAATGAGTTATTTTAGGAAATATATTTAAGCACTAGACGCCACTCTTTATCTAGGCAGCAAATTTGAAAAATTATTAAGTTCCAAATTAATTTTGATCTTTTGACGTTGAAGATATTTCAGTATGATATTTACTACACGATTCAATGACAAGGCTTATTGATTGATAATTGTGCGGTAATCGACGGCCAAGAAGCAGAATTTTACAAGAAGGTCAGCCGGTGAAATGCACGGAAACAAAAAGGCGAACGGGAGCGTGTGCGGGAGGGTACAAAAATAGAGGAGCAATTTCGCGGACGACCACATCCACCAGCGGTCATCGGAAGGGCCCTCGTTTTACAGCCGTTTTCGAATCCCTTCGACCAACAGGAGCCGGCATAAAGAGGAGCAGTCGAAGGATCGTCGGTGAGAAAAGAAAGAAAAGAAGAAAAGAGAGAGGGGGAGAGAGAGAGAGAGAGAGAGAGAGAGAGAGAGAGAGAGAGAGAGAGAGAGAAAAGAGGCCCTAGCAGCACCGGCGATTGAATGGCTCTGCCAAATTAACAATGATTTATGGGGTCGGTGTACCCAATACACCATTCTATTAACATCGCATTATTCGATCGACAAATTACACACCGACGATCGCGCTTACGGACCGGATTCGACACTTTTTATTTGCGGTAACAAATGACCCCGCGCAATTACCCGGATGCGTGCATGACAAGCAGGGATCTACTATTGCCGTTTTAAGTAGAAATATCTCGGACGGAAAATTATAATATTTTATAAATATTTAAATATAAATATATAAATTTTTATAATATTAATTGTAATTTATATCTCTTCTCACAGTATATAAATATATATTAAAGATTGAAGAACGACAATGGCTCGCGAAGCGAGAGAGAGAATGTATCGAATAATAAATTTTCCTTGTCTAAAAAACGATATTTCGACATTGTATATTTTTGCTGAGAAGCGGGCGGTTGCCCGCTCCCTTAATTGGCCGCGTCCGCAGAGTTTTCATATTGCGTGCAAAAATTAATGCTTCGTACATTTTGTTAATGTTTCCTTCGCCGATTATTAACGTGGCGCGGCCTCTCCGCATATATTTTCCGATAAGTATAGAAACCATACGCGCGCGGGGGGAGGATATCCATGCCACCGTTATATTTGCCATGTAAATTTTCAACGATAAATATCGTATCGGTTTATATGGAAAACTGATTTATTACAAATTACATCATTATTATTTATATTAGTATTGCCGCAACGTGCAGTTTATGCGTTTGTTCGATTCTCATTAATTGCAAAGCTTCTATAATTACATATAAATATACGTTGCTGTACCGCACGCACCAAAAAATTCTGCGCGACACAGCGAGTCAGTTTTCCTCCCCTTAATTCCACGTGTAATCGCGATCGCAGCTCAATGACCACCGATGTGGACGGTAGCCATTTTGATGCACGGGGCCCAGTTTCGCGGCTTCTTCGCTGTGACGTGGAAGAAACGTGGCGAATGGGCCCCTCAGCGAGTGCGGGGGAGGGAGTGCATTACAGCTCATTGGGCAAACGAACAAATTCGTCGCGACGTACTACGTGGATTACGTGAGAGGGCCCCTGCGTACGTTGGTCTCCAAATTTCAGCTTCACGAACACGGAGGGGGGGGGGGCCAGGGGACCATCGTCGTATCCCGCCTTATCTTCGACATCGGGCCCCACGAGCTTCCTTCTTAACGGGTGACCGAACACAAGCTACGCGTACACGCGATGTGTCCTGTACGACGACTTTGTGTGCACCGGGGCTTTGTGTACGCGTCTCCGTCCTCCTCTTTTGCGGCTTTTTGTTTGCAATGTGTGACAACCGGTAACCGGACAATTTTTTTTTCACTCGGCCGCGATGCTCCGCGATGTGCTCTGTAAGTTGCACGTATGCCTTAAGCAGCGACGACGCATCTATAAAGTTCTTAAAACTAGCCAAGATTCATTCCAAAGTTCATTTTTCATCCTAGAATTTTCTCGCTTCTTTTTGTATCATTAGATCTTGAATTATTTACATAAACGCAGAAAAGAGATAGAGCTTTGTAATAAATAAAAGTAATCCCGCGAATTCTCCGAAGGTATACATTTAAAAGTAAAGAGTATACTTCTTCACTATATCGCCCAACTACGACGTGAAACTAAACTAACAATCATCAATGTAAAAAGTTTTCTATAGTTCTCTTTAGTAGTCGCCAATTTCACAAGGAAATATTGTTCATTATCAGACAACGTTTTTTTTTTTTATAGAGCTACAAAGACAATGAAAAAATTCCAGGAAAATTCAGGCCGAGCTCGTAGACCCCATCCCTCTCTCTTTCTTAATTTCTAATTTCATTACGGATTCTCGGACGGCCATGTAATGGCCTCGGCTCGTCCCATAGGCCATCTGGCACGATCTCCGGTAGAATCTATATCTATATGCGTATCGAAAGATCGATCAAGATCGATCAGGACGGAACGACGTCTAGCATCGACGACCGACGCGACGGCGGCAACGGCGGCCGGTTATAGTTTGCTAAGGCGTGTAATCATGTTACGATCGAATTTACATGGCAAATTGCGCTAACGTAGAAAAAACGATTTCCTTCTGGCGTGGGCATCGGATGGCAATTTTTCTGTCGGGGCAAGTGTCCCGTTCTATCCGAAGCTGCCCGATGGCTGCCATCCTCGAAAATCCTCGTGTTTCGTCGATCGAGATGAGCACCTTCCGCATCACTCTTGCGATGTGATCGTATTTTATATTACCATTAATATCTGTAAATTCATTTGGCGTCGCATTATTAAATACATTAATAATAATAAAGTATTATATTGTTATGTTATTACATTACGCGAACGACGGGATGCGCTAATATATAATCGGGGGATTATTTGTATTAAATATGCAGGTTTATTAAAATAACAATAAAAGTTACAAGATAAAACGAAATATACAGGCAATAATCAAAGACAAGCAGATTTTTTCCATCAATTATCATCAACTTTTTTCACACGTAAAATCATTGTGATTATTATTATTATTTTGATTATCAGACAATAATTTTAAGGTAAACAGGTATAAAAATAGCTCGCAGGCAAGCAGATTTTTACATTGATATTATCATTAACTTTTTTTACATGTAAAACCGTTGTGATTATATTATTATTCTCTTGATTATTAGAAAATAATTTTAAGGTGAACCATAAAAGCTATAAAAGCAGCTCATAGAATGTGGAATAACATTATTTTTTGCATTTGGCAACTTCAATTTTCCGCAAAATGACTTATAGCACAAAGTATCTCTTCCTCGGAGAGTAGAACAAGTTACCCCGACATTATAAATTATTCTCAAGTAAAAAATTACGTTTATCGTGGAAAGAAACTGAAATTAACAAACGACGACGACAACGACGACGACGACGACGACGACGACGAGGATCTTACGTGTTACGATATAGTAACGCAGCCAGACGGAACAAATTATTCTAATTCGCTTTGTATTCGGACTGGCGCGTCTCTAGGAAACAGTCATTATGCTTTTAGACGTGCTTAACCGGACCTAGACAATGGTTCTATTATGGAGGTAGACTTATAACAAGAACAATCAGTCGAATATCCCTGCTTTGCGTTAAATCTCAAAATTTTCCACGTTTTTTTTGTGATGGTTCTCGCTTCTTCTTTTCTTTAACATATAACAAATTTTTATTAAGATTTTTTTTAATGCGATTTTCGTAGTTATAAATTTATAACGGCAATTTTACAAACTTTATTTACTGTTTAGAATTTATTGCGAAATTAAAATTTAACGTAAAACATTTTTTTCTTGCTTACAAAGAATTGTTATTGTAATGTTTTAAGTATGATAAATATTTAAGAAAAAGTATAATTTTTATTTTATGTTATAGAAAATTGCATAATTCTTATTGCCCACATTAATTAACTTTTACCCATAATAATGACGTAATGATTAATTACGGTGTTTACGATTTGATATCACGATATTTTTAGCTTTCGTCTTTTACGAAGCTCCCATTCATATTTCTAAAGTAGGGCATTCGGTGAAAAAGGTTCGCGACGTTCGGCCAATTGGCGAATGCAGGGCAACATTGTCGGTTACATAATGGGTCTCCTCTCGTGCGTCTGTAATAGCGGGTAGCCCGGGTATTTAGATGAGTTGACTCCAATTGGCGTACGTACCGTGAGAATCCAGTATCTGGTGCGTGGACAGGCCGAAGCAGGAGAAAAAAAATGGGTGAACTAATCATGCAAATTACTCGAGTTGCGTAACTCCTGTTTCGTCTTCGCATATTTCGCGATTAGTATCTTTGCTACTTATCAGTTCACACCAGTTCATAGGCGTATCCAGAGGGTTGGGGAGATTCAAATCCGAAATAAAAAAAAAAAGTTAAAGTTAAAATTATAATTTACAAAAATGTAAACATTTTTCTCATTCAAAATCAGGAAGAGGTATTCTGAGCTCTGAAATATATATAAAAAAAAAAAAAAAAACAATTCATTTACCTCCAAAAATTGCTATTTGTGTGTTAATAGAAATTGATAGAAACTTCCTCGAAAAAATCTGAGTACACCCATAGTTCACATATACACACTATATATATATATATATATATATATATATATATATATATATAATATATTTATATATTAAAAACTTTTTATCAAAATGTATTTTCAATTAATTTATATGAGTTGATTCATGATCCTGTCGCGGTCGCAACGATCGCAATTAATGACACCTCGGGCGGCATCGCGTGTTTTTATCATTATCATAATTAACTGATTTTGTTTTGCCACGCATCATTGGCGAACACGATCGCAGTTATTAACCGATACTTTACACCCGTTATTATCTAGTAATGCTACGTAAGCCGGATAATGTTTATCATTGCTTTTTATTCATCATCGTTGCAAGTTAGCACATTCGATATCGCGCGAAAATAGCAGTGCGACAAATAATAAAGTCTGTTTCCATTTCGATGAGAATCGAATTTAATTTGAAACAAAATATAAAATTACAAAGGAAGGATATTTATATATCGAGTTTGACAAATCCATCTCAAAGATGAGGATTTTAAAAATTTCTCCTAAAAAGACAATCTCCAAATATCCAAATATTATAAAATCTGCCTCGTATTGTTTAGAAATTAATTTCATGCATAAAAACAAATATATATATATATATATATATATATATATATATATATATATATATATATAAACAAATCTCATCGACTGTCTCAGGAGAAATTCGAAGAGAAGTTTCGAGTACATGAAATAATTAGTACGCGTTGGTGACGTGGTAGAGATTTATGTTTCGGTGTTGTATCGATCGCGGCGGTGTAGGGGCGGCTTTCGATATTCCGAGTCGACAGATTTCTGCGGGCGACGGAAGAAGCCGCCGTGGATGATTATGCAGCTGCAACGGAGGAGGAGGCACGCCACGAGCAATGTGCGAGGCTTCGCGCGGCCGTCAATTACGATTAATTAGAGCGGAGACTGACAGCGGACGCAGCGACGGGCTACTTAATACTTTAACTTGTCGCCAACCCTCCGCGCGACTTCACTTCCTCCGACCGTCACCGTACATCGTTTACGACGTGACCGAACTTCGTATCCGTCGTATACGTCGTCGCTGTAGCGTCGCGAAATTTTGCTGTTTGTACATTCACACTGAAATATGCTAATTAATTAATATATATTCGCCAGCCTCCCCCCTCCCCCTCCCCATCGTACGACAACGATTCTCAATACTTTCTCGCGATTCAGAAAGATGTTTCTCCGGAGATAGCGATCTTAGTCATCAATTTCGGCAATTACAAGAAGTTATGCTAATTAAGTTAATATGCGAATAACGTGTTTATATTTTAAAGTCTTTGCGAAAATCAGGAATGTAATAGAAAGTATTGTGATATTTATATCGTGCGTGTAGAAATATTAAAATTTTAATATAAAAAATATTTCTGTATATAAATAAGGACTCTTTTTATTTACATGCAGAAGAAATCTTGAGGCCACAATTATTTGAGTGGCGGAATTAATTATTTTACTATTGTTTGATTATACTACTTTACAGTAAAAAAATTATTTTAAATTAGACATGGTGTTTTTTATACATTTTTGGATGTTGAAAACGATGCCGTAAGTCAAATTTTTCCAGCACGTAAAATTTTCAAAATAATTGAAGTTTATTATGCAAAAAATGCTTTTTTGTGATATTTGAAA